>VDFB02256132.1:159446655-160166349 GCA_007258455.2 Sequoia sempervirens | reverse complement strand
TATGCAGATTGAAGAAGACATTGTATGGAATTAAGCAAGCACCTCGTATGAAAGGATTGATAAATATTTGATGAGCTTGGGATTCTCCAAGAATGATGCAAATTCTAATCTTTACTTCAAGATAGTTAATGGTGAGGTTTTGATATTAGTTCTTTATGTTGATGATTTATTTCTCATTGGAGTAGAGTATCTCATTGTCAAATGCAAGAAAGAGTTAGCCTCCAAGTTTGAGATGAAGGATCTTGGTCTCATGCATTACTTCTTGGGACTGGAAGTGTGAAAAGGACATAATGAGATTATTATAAGTCAAGGAAAATACACTATAGAAATCTTGAGGAGATTTGGGATGATGGACTGCAAGTCCATGTCTACACCTATGGAGAAAAATTTGAAGAAGTTGAGTGACTCAACCGCCGGTTCAAATTTGGTAGATCCCACCATGTAGATGATTGATTGGATCATTGATGTATCTAGTCAATAGTAGACCGGACATTTGCTATGTAGTTAGTGCTCTCAGTCAATTCATGTGTGAGCCAAGACAAATACATCTAGTTGCAACAAAGCATATTCTGAGATACTTGCATGGCACTGTGGGATATGACTTGAGATATACTTCCTGCACGAAGATCTAAAGTTTCAAGGCTATTCTGGTTCTGATTGGTTTGAGAGTGTAACTGATAGGAGGAGCACCTTTGGATGTTGCTTCAGCTTGGGGTTTGCCATGATTTCTTGGTGTAGAAGGAAGCAGACTTTTGTGGCACTAAGTAACACAGAGGCTGAAAAATATTGCAACATGTGTGGCAACTCGAGAAGCAGTGTGGCTTCGTAAGCTCCTTGCAAGATTGTTTGGGGAAATATTGGAGTCGACTGTGATTCATTGTGATAATCAAAGCTATGTGAAGCTCTCAATAAATCCATTGTTTCATGATAGGACAAAGAATGTGGAGATCAAGTATCATTACATTAGAGATATGGTGTTGAGGAAAGAAATTCAACTCAAATACATTTGCACTCATGATCAGACGACTGATATTCTCACCAAGCCTCTTTCTAGAGCGAAGTTTGCACATTTCTGGGACAAGCTTGGGGTAGTGGAGAATGTTGCCCTAGCCAAGAGGGAGACTCAACATTAGTGAGCTTTGCTATAATGCATATTTCTCTAAGACGGAGAAACATGAGGTGAAATCCCTCATACATCTCTAAGACAAAGATGTGGTCCTTTCCACACATGGGAGTAGCCATTGTGGACGTCATGTTAAGAGACTCTGTGATGGACCCTTGTAATTGTGTTTTCCACACATGGGAGTAGCCACTGTGGACATCATGTTGAGAGACTCCATGACGACATCATGATGAGAGACTCTGTGATGAAAACTTGTACACATGTTTCCTTCCACACATGGGAGTAGCCATGGTGGATGTCATGTTGAGAGACTCCATGACAACATCACGTTGAGAGATTCTGTGATGAACTCTTGTACATCTTTGAGACTAAGAGGTGGTTTTCCACAATTGGGTGTAGCCATTGTGAACATCATGTTGAGAGACTCCATGATGAGGATTAGTAGAAAAATACCTCCCTAGCTAAGAGGGACTGTTAATGTTATAGCAGTAGGAGATTTTTTTCTCCTAGATAAAATAAAATAATGTTCAAGGCAAGTCGGCCTTTTGTTGTACAAATAAATATTTTATATTTTCTATTTTTTATAGAGGCCGGCCTAGAGAAGAGGTTGACCATCATTGTATATAAAGGAGGTGAAAATACCTCATTTTGATCATCACAATCATTCATTCAATTCACACTTTCTTGCATCAAGGAGAGGTGCTATTATTCATTAATTCGGCCTTGAGTAGGGTCTGACTTGCAAGTAGATTTTTGCTCTTATTCATTCAATATATAAGAGATATTTTGTTGGGTTTTTCTCCCTCGAGAAGGAGGGTTTTCCTAGGGTAATTCATTGTGTTCTTTGTTAAGTGTGTTATATTTCTACTTATCTACATATCTAGTCTAAAACTAACACCCAATTATCTAACCCAATGAAAGGAGTAAAATGCAACTACTCATCACCAAAGACTAGACTAAGTGGATATGAAAATTGATCCTTTTGTGCATATTTGTATGCTTCTTGTCACTAAATACCCAATTGAGGAAGGGATGGGATACAGATTGACTAATGAGGATATAAGAGTCACTATGAAGTTTTTAATATTACAAGTAGAAGAGGTAAAATACTTGGACCTTATTATGGACATAATATATAGCATATGTGAGAAAGGATAAAACAAGGTTGGTAGTTAAAGTGTATGGAGGGCTCAAATATATTGAGAATGTTTGATTAAAGTAAGAAATATTCATAGCATGTGATAATGGAGGAAAGTTCAAAGTTGTGTTATACCTTCGGCTAAAAGATAGTTTTAGGTGAAACTATTTCACTTAAAAATACTTGCAACCTACATTGTACAAAGAGCTTTGGCCAAAACGATTTTTTGCAAAATTAAAAAATTGATATAATTTGATATTAAAATCTAAATTATATGAATGCACCAGTCAAGATAGTGAGAAAATTGTGGGGAAAAATTAAAAAATAAATGTCCAACTAATAGAAATACATTAAAGAGTTTTATGAAAAGTTTAATTTTCCAAAGATACAACTAGATTTTATTAACGAATCCTTGAAAATAGAACCAAAAAGCCACTAAGAGGATCTAGAAAAAAAATCATTAAAATTCTAAGGTTGGGACTTCACTAAAAGGAAGTGGCACATCCAACCTGGAGAAGAAGTATTGGGTGCACGTATGCTAGAGGAGAATTCATGATCTATGCTCAATGTTGTGCCTAACCTCAAAAAGGATAATTCTAGGTTTGCGCCTAGTGCTATACCCAGTCTAAAGAAGTCACAAGATGTGCGTAGGTTTGAGGATAAGTATGATACCTATATTTTTCTAAAAACTTACATATACCTTCTTTTTTATCTTATATAAATTTTTTTAAATTGGTGTTATCTCTAGTTCTGTATATATTTACTCAACACTTACTTTCAAACATAAAATATTAATAAAAACACCTATAAAATAAAGGGTTAAAAGAGAAGCTATCTCAATTAGAACTATCGAGGGTTCTTAAATATGGATGCATTTAACACAAATATACCAATAATGTTATTACATCAGTAAATTAATCATATTATTAACATGAAAAAACAAATGCTATGTGTATTGAAAACTAGGATGTAATATAAAAAAATGAATATGGTTGACTTGGGGGACTAAAAAGACTATAAATGGATAGAAAAAATAAAAAAAATTGATATGGATAGAAAGGTCTATAAGGAAGGAAGGATATAATCTAATTTTAAAATATTATGGTCAATCATAAAAGATATGCACAAGGTAAACAATGATTTGTTGTTACAAAGTTTACAATTGAGAAAATGCAATAGATAAAGGGGAAAATATAACAAAATAGTAACCTAAAAGTAGAAATATAATATAAAAAATAAAAATTGACTAACATGAAGATTAATATGTAAAATTTTCATTTTTTTATTGAATGTAAAGAAAAATGAGGCTATGGTGAGCTAGCGCTCTAATGGAGCTAGGAGGAGATGGGTGATATAGAATATAGAAAAGATGGACATGGGGATAGATGGAAATGGTTAAGGGATCATAGATGGCCTCAAAAGTGAGTATTTATAGATTATATAACATAATGAACTATAAAAATAAATCTAAATTATATTGTTTAAAACATAAGATAGCACATGCAAAAATATACAAAATAATTACCATAACGTAATGATTTGACAATAGAGATTCTAATGATCCTCCAAAAAAAATTATCATGGACGAGATGAAAGATTACACATTCTATAATTTTTATTAACCTTAACATGTGCTGAGCTTTTTGAAAAATATTTCTAAAAATCTTCTCTTAAGATGAAATTATATTGTTTCTATGTAAAAAATTAATTATAAAAACTATTTCTAAAAGGTTTCTCTCAAGATGAAACTATATTGTTTCTACATCCTGATTGCTTCCATCCTAGCCACTAGAGAAAATATCTCCTCAAAATCTATTCCTTCAACTTGTGCATATCCCTTACACACAAGCCTTGCCTTGTTTCTTACAACTTCTCCATTCTCATTTAGTTTGTGGGTGATCCCACAATAGTGGTTTACAATTTTTGGCCAAACTGGACACTGAAATTATTATTTTTAACTAAATCTTCACATTTGGGAACCTATAGCAGCTAAATCGTGAGGGATTTGAAGATGATGAAAAATAGAGTCTCCTCACATTTTGTTTGTACATTATAAAAATAGTTTTTTCAAATTTTTTTGAATCAAATTGCACTTCTTTTTCCATCTCCCACGAAAACTGGATTTTTTTCAAAAAACAACATTTTTAAAAAGTGACACACACCGTATAATGCATAACATTTTTTCCATGAAGGATAAAAATATAATTCTTTCAAATTTATATTTGAAACTATGATATATAGTGCTTCCAATTGGTTAGATAGTTTTTTATTGAATATTTTTTTTTAAATCAAGTTTTGAAGTCAAACCAATTACAATTCAAACATAGCGCGACCGTATAATGCGTAAATTTTTTTGTATGTATCAAAATTGATTTTTTTTTAATTGGATCAAGGACTTAAATATCTGGTGCACTCATATTTTTCAATTTTTTTTGATAATCTACTATTTTTCCACATGTGCAGAACAAAGACCTTCATTTTTGATGAAAAACCTATGTTTAATAAAACTTAAGAAACAAATACATAATGAAACCAAAACATATTAAAATTATATTTGTTGGATAGCTCATTTTGAGGACTACTTGATTCTAGTTGGGTTTATGAAGAATCCTCCATTTTCATCCTCAAACCAACCTTCGAAGCGTAAAAACTTTGGTTTTGTTTGTGTCTGATGGGGAGAATCAGGGTTTAGGGGGGTGTTCTAGTGAACCCCTGGGGTTTGGTCGAACCAAGGTTCAGTTGAACCTTGGTTCGACAGAAGAACCCTAGTTACATGTATTTTGATTTCTTTTTGGGCGGAAAAAGCATTGAATGGGTCCACTCGAACCCTAGTTTGACCAAACCCATTTTTGGTTTGTGTGAACCTTCAAGTTCGTACGAACCCCTAGAATCAATTTTTTTTCCATTGGGTCTTTTTCTCAATTTTCCTTCCTCCATCAAACTGCAAACCACTATTATGGCTTCACCATTGTTTCTGAATATCCACTTAGTTCCAATAATGTTTTTTGTTTTTCAGGTCTGGGAATAAATTCCCAAGTCTGATTCTTCTCAATTTGTATAAGTTCTTCCATATCCTTCATCCAATGTTCATCTTTGCATACCTCAATCACTATTTTAGGTTCAACTTTAGAAAGTGATGAAGAGGAAAATGGATACCTTTTTGGGATATCAAAATTTTCCACTCAACCATTAACTAATGTCCTAGGAGTCCTAATTGGATTGACTAATAACCTCACAAGGTGAGCCAATTCTCAATTAGGAGGGTCCTAGGAGGGGGTTCTTTAAAAGGTGGGTTACTAAGATTGATAGTTGCTTATAGGTTTTGGTTAGGTTTAAAGATACAATATGCCTCGAGATGCACAAAAATGGGTCTTAGGGGCCCATAATAAGTGACCTAAGGTGAAATTAATGCAAGGGGTGCTAAAATAGGTCCAAATTAAGTGTGAAAATGCAAAGGTATGCATTTTTCTACACTACAGTTAGCCCCCATTTTAGTGCCCATATTACACTACTATTATGGCCGACTTAAAAAAGTACTTGTATTTTAAACAAAAATGACCTAAAAGTGCATGCATAAAAAGGTAAAAGAGAGAGTAAATCATATTCATTTTGATATTTTTACCTTTTGTAGAGTGAGCTTGGAGTAGAGTGAGCTACCATGCTAAGTATACATCCATGTACCCATCTGCGGATTGAGATTCTATGGGAGGCAGTCACACAGGGTGTGCTACGACACACAATGAGTGAATTTAGCCTTCTATGTAGTTCAATTTTAACAAATTTTTTTTTTTATATGAAATTATAGGGTAGGGAAGGTTTTTCTTTTATTTTTTTAGATTGTTGCAAAGTGTCCCACTTTGTCACAAAGTGTCCTAGTTAAGGAATAAAATGTTTAGAACCCTTAATGAAGATATTTTAGAATGACTTTAGCACACTTTTTGACCATTAAAGCACAAATTCAAGATTTTAAGATGTTTTAAATGACATTTTTCTTCTTTTTCATATGACAAACTACACCCTAATCATGCCAACACCTGGGTGGTCGGATGTTCAGCTGACTTCGAGAGCTCACCGATTAGCTACCTGAGGAGGATATGTAGATCCTCTAGGAGACAAGTCTTTATTGGGTCTATCTCACGCTGGTCATGGGATACCATGACACCATGTTGATGGCATTAGTAGAGAGATGGGATGCACACACCTGCACCTTTCACCTATTGACAAGGGACACCATGTTGATGGCATTAGTAGAGAGATGGGATGCACACACCTGCACCTTTCACCTATTGACAAGGGAGATGATAGTCATGCTAGAGGATGTGCACCACATACTGTGGGTGCCCATCCAAGGAGAGAGGGTATTCTTAGCACAGGGTATGAGTTTTGGGGAGATGCTAGTAGACACCGAGTATTGCTTAGGAAAACCAGTCCACCACTAGATCGTGAGACTGCGCATCAACCTTTCTTGGCTACTCCATGCACACTCACCACTATTGAGATGCATTCTAATTTTTATAGTAGTGTTGGAACTAGTCCTTGATGGCTATGAAGCACATATGGAGGGAGGATTAGTGCACCTAATTAGAGACATGAAGCACTACCGTGTTGTCTTCATGTGGGGCCAAAGCATAAGTTAGCATATTTATACTATGATTTGGGTCAATTTACCTATGGAGAGTTGCATAGCATGCTACACTATACCCTACTATGGACATGGATTCTGAAGCATATCACCTTTACCTAGCCTGGAGGATTTTTGATTGCCACAGTGGTGGGGTATCCATGGGTTTTCAACTATCCTTTGAGACAGGGATGGCAACATGATGATGTGCTGTTCTGGAGGGTGAGGTTTGATAGACTGAGCGAGGAGGATATCATATGGAGACCCTACCTCATGGACCTATTTTGGCCAAACACGGTAGGGTAGCTAAGAGGAATATAGAGAGATAGTCTACTACTAGGATGACATGATCACGTAGTAAGACGTTTCTACTACAATCATGTCATGAGACAGTTTGGACAGATACAAAGGTGACCATAGCCATGTGATTCATATAGATGGTCAGTATGGAGTGCTTGTAGACATAGAGATTTTAAACAACTGATAGCAGACGACGTCATCCTAAGCGACACATGTGAGGATATAGACATTCCCCTAGTCACCGACATAGATGATGAACATTGGCACAAAATTGGAGTATGGCGAGTGGTGGGAGGTGACATGGACAAGAGCCATCTTTCCTATGGATCACCCTATAGGCTTTGCAGGGCCTTTACCGGATGCAGTGGAGGACATGGAGTCAGGCAGGAGGGTAGATCCGATGGAGCTATTCCTGGACGAGGATGAGGAAGAGATAGAGGAGGATAATGATTACAAGGGGGAGGACGATGAGGAGGATGATGAGGAGACAAAAGACAAGCATAGCCAACCCATGAGCAAGGATAGTGAGAGAGGAAAAACTAGTCCTCCTAGACATGAGTGGAGAGATATATATAGTCTCCACATGGGTCATGAGGTTACAGTCTGCACGTGCCAATGTCCAAGAGCACGGGGAGAGTAGTAGGAAATTTGAGATTCCTACTGATCAAGCTACAGACCGAGGTGATGATATTTATTATTATGTTTATTTTTTTATGCATATCATGCTCATATATATGGATGTATTATGATGATGGATATACTGATTATTCTTTATGATTTCTATCTTGTAGGGCTCATGATAGAGTCCTAGGACCTATTTGGATATGCACCTACAATGAAAGTGCCACCCCTTCCTATAGATGAGGATATGACCACAGAGTTCATGCCCCCATCATTTGTAGCAGAGCGTATAGACCTATTCAAGCCTTATGTCAGGCTCAGGGGAGCATATGTTGGCATATCCAAGTGTACTGAGCATGCTGAGGGTCAGGTATCAACATTGGCGATGGAGTTAGAGGAGGCTTTAACATCTAAGAGATCTGACATAGAGACTATCTTATATTCAGAGGTGAAGTGGCTTCAGAGAGAGTTTGTGAGGATCTAGGCTGATAGAAATTGGGTCGAGCGAGAGTGGGTGGAGGCACTGATACACAAGGCTGAGCTACACAGGTCACTATAGACTATGCAGGAGATGGCCAGCATGAGTAGACCCAGGCCACACACCAACATCTCCCAACAGACATGGGAATCACATCTTGACCAATCTAGCAGCCATAAACCATAGTGATATTGTAGTATTGATGAGATGTATTAATTTTTTTTGATATATATGAGCATGAATGGATTTTTATGTTTATGTGTTAGATGGCAATATGAATTATTAAATAATTTGCAATAGACTACTCAATAAATATCTCCATGATCTAACATGTCTTTTCTTTAATTTTTCTTATATGATGCAGTATGTTATGCTAAATTAAATTCACTTATGATTTACTTGTAAAACATTAAATACCAATAAGAATTTAACGTAACATAACATACACCATAAGGTCTAAATAGCATGATACCTAAAGTAAGAATCCAAAACCACATTGGACCCACTACCCCAGGAACTCAAGACACAAACGAACATGTCTCAGGAATGAAGGAAATAGAAGAGATAATGTCATACTATCCATTAACTCTAACATCATTGCTTTAAAACTCACACTATTCAGAAAAAAGGGCTAGACATAATATCGACGTAAATGCGCAACATTAATAGGTTCTCGAAGAGCTATTCCATCCATTTTAGATATTAGGTATTCTCTAGACCCATAGCTCTCTTGAACTACATAAGGTCCTAACCAGTTAGGGCTAAAATTTCCTTTCTCTGTCGGGTTGGCATTAGTGTTTCGTTGATTTTCATATAGCACCAAATCACCCTTGCTAAATGGATGAGGGATGACATGATCGTTACAGCTTTGATGTATTTTCTTATGATAGGCTTGAAGATGTTCGAGGGTGTTGATGCACCTTTCATCGAGCATTTCAAGTTGGTGTAATCATTGTTTCATTGTTCCATGTAAGTATCGTCATCAATTAGCCCTTGAAGAGCGATTCTTAATGAAGGAATCTCTAGCTTTGGAGGGGCATAATTGCCTCAGCTCCATAAACAAGGTTATAAGGTGTATTTCTTATAGACCTTCTGATACTAGTACGATAAGCCCATAATGTGTATGTTAACTCCGTATGCCAATCTTTGTTATGTTTATTTACTATCTTTCTTAGGATTTTCTCTAGAGTTTTGTTAGTTGATTCGACTTCTTAGTTGGATTGCAGGTAGTAAGGTGTTGGGAATCGATGTTGTATATTAAATGTTTCCAAGAACTTCTTCATGTCATTATTCTTAAATGGTGTTCCATTATCTGAAACTAACATAGAAGGAAGCCCAAAGTGAGCAATAATGTGTTCCAATATGAAACGACATATTACATCAGCTGTCAACTATTGAACATAAGGGGATAACTTCTACCCATTTCGTGAAATACTTTATTGCTATGATTATAAACATATGTCCTATGGATGGGGATGGAGATATTTTTCCAATCATATTCGAAGCCAATACCGAGAATGGCCAAGTAGTAACTTGTGTGTGAAGCTCATAAGCAAGAGTGTGAATTAATTTTTGATGTTCTTGAAACTTGTGGAATTTATTAACATATTCAAAGCAATCTCATTCCATGTTCTTCCAATAATATCCTATGTGGAGTAGTTTTTGAACTAATGATCTTCCTCTGAAATTCCCCCCACAAGCACCTGCATGAGCTTGTTCAAGTGCTATAGGGATTTCAGTTTGTTTAAGACACCTAAGCAAAAGGCCATCAAAGGACCGCTTATATAAGATGTTTGCTAAGATGATATATCTAGATGCAACTTTTCAAAGATGAGAGTGAGTGTTTCTATTGGTTGGCTCGGGAAAGGTACCATTTTTCAAATAATTAAATATCATATCATACCATTCACTTGAGTTGTTGACTATTGTTGCTAATGTACTTTGTCTTCTTTATCATCAATCGATGGTTTCATAATTGTATGCACAATGAAAATGAAATCTTTTGAAGGATCTTGAGGGGAAACGAGAGAAGTGGCACTTGCCATTGCATCCACGTGACAATTATCTTTTCAAGGGATGTTATCAATGGAGAAAGATTCAAAATTCTCTAATAGTTTCACTATGAGATCATTGTATTTTGATAATTTTTCATGTTTCGTTTGATATGTTTCATTTATTTTCTTGTTAACTAATTGTGAATCGCCAAATATCCTAATCTCCTTAGCCCCCATAATAAGAGTAGCACACAAACCAATGATTAATGCCTCATATTCAGTGGTATTATTTGTACATAGGAATTTTAACCGATATGATAAGGGAATAGGCTCTTTTGCAGGCGGTTTGATTATAACCCCTACACCGGAGCTAGTTCTGCACTTAGATCCATCAAAATACAATTCCCATGTATCATCTTCGATGGTTAGCACGTTTCATCGGGGAAATAATCATTACTAGGTAACGCTAAAGGATAAGGAGCATCAACTAAGTGGTCGGTCAAGGCTTGACCCTTAATTTCTTTTTGTGAAACAAATTTAAGGTCAAACTCAGTCAACAACATTACCCATTTAGCTAAGTAGCTAGATAAATCTGTTTTGGTGAATAGGTGTTTTAGAGTATCAAACTTCATCATGACCTCTATTTCAACATTCAATAAGTAATGTCACAACTTGTTGGTAGCGAATACAAGAGCCAAACATTGTTTTTATATTGTGGTGTATTGTTTCTTGTAAGCAATCAACGTTAGACTAATGTAATAAATAGGATGTTCTTTACCTATGTCATCTTGTTGAGCCAACAATGCTGCAAGAGCATGGGATGAAGCCAATGTGTAAATAATGAATGGCTTATTTTGTATAGTAGGTTGCAAAATAGGTGGAGTTACAAGATAGTCTTTCAAACTCTCAAAAGCTAATTTACAATCCTCGTTCCTATGGAAATAGAAAAAGTAACCCTTTTACTTTTTCTTGTTTTGTCCCTCTTTGTGCTTATTTGGTTTGATTTTTCCTTGATTTAATGTTGCAATGTGGCCCACACATTCACATTAGGTCTTGAATCTTTATAAATCACTAGGACTTTATGATTTCTTGTAAAGGTATTGTGAAGTGTTGTAAGACAAATTTTTACACTTTTCTAGAATCTTCTTATTATAATTCACCTACATACCCTCTTTTTATCACTTACCAAGTCTTATTTTAAAGTGTTGTAAAGTCTTGTAACTAATTTTCATGCTTTTCTAGACTTCTCATTACCAAATAAACCTTTCTTATGCTTTATTTGTCCCCTTTGTGCACTTACACCTGCCTTAATTAAGTGTATTTTTTAATGTAAACCCGAAAAGCATCATTTAATACAATGTAATTTCCGACAACCATTCACATTCCTTGAGTTGGACCCATTCACCACTAGGGGCGAATGAGAACATCTTAACACAAAAATAAAAATAAACTTAAATTACTAGTGGGTTTTTATTCCTAAAGACCTAAGGTTGGCCTGTGATGTATTTTCAGGAAATTAGGGCACAAGTGTGTATAAATACATGATTTTCTATTCATTTTGTGCCCCATTCATTCATCCCGTCAATCCATCTAAGCATTCACTCAAGCATCATAGCATCATTCAATCAAGCAATTATCAAGCATCTTGGAGCAACCATTGACATATATTCATACTTCAACAACAAAGGTTTGGTAAGTTTATGACATTGCATGTTGTTTATTTATCATTCTCTTATTTCATTTCATTATCATGTGTTTGATTACCAAAGTGGCATTTGACCAAGGTGAACCCCTATACTCTAACCCTTAACCATTTTCCCCCTCTTTGCATGTGTGTTTGCAGGTCTTGTGGGTAGATTTTTCCAAGAGAGACGTGTTGAAAAGCGGTAAATAAGTCATCAAATTCATCAAAGTTAACATAACCCTAATTGAATCTTGGAGACCTCTTTTAGTTCGTTTTTTGCAGATTTAGATCCCTTAACCCGACAAGGAGAAAAGTATAGATTAGGACCCATAGAGTTGACCTTTGACTTTGCAGATCTCTGTAGGTGGACTGATTCACCATCTATGGAGAATAAGTCCCATTACTAGGATGGAAAAACTATTTTCTGAAGTTCCGTGTTCTCCGCATCTTGAAACCTATTCCTGTAGATTTTACCAGAAACATGACTAATTTTCCATTTGTGGTGAATTAGTCCCAGTGGGCATCAACATTGAATTATGCAACATTCCAGAACCTTTCCAGATCTTATTTTAGTTTACAGTTGCACTCTGAGTAGTTTTATTCAATTTTGTTTCAATTTGTTTATGTTTCTAGTTCATGTTTGCATACAACACCGTGTTTTCCAGCATTTCATATTTCTTAGTTTTGCATTCATAATCAATAGCTTTTGTTCATTTTCTACATTTTTATCATCTCATCTAGGCACATTACACCCACATCACATCAATCTTTGAATGTTAACATTGCATTTTGGCCCTAAATCTTTATCCTTTTAGGTGAAAAACCCTAGAAGGATCATAAAGCATTCAGGTGCCAAAATATTTGTTTACATTTTGCTGAACCTGACTTTAGAATATTTTCACTTTTGATTCCAAGTGCATTTGCATCCTAGGTTTAGCTTATAGCACTACATTAGGTTTTGCATTGTTTTGCATCCTAGGGTTTTCAAAAATTGCATTAATGAAACTATCATATAGCTTTCATTTTTTGCATTTCCGATCATTTCAAAACACTGAAATTCTATATTTTCATACTGTAGTTGTATCTAGGCATCTAAAAAACATCAAATTGCATTTAAAATTTCTAAAAAAACTCAAAAAAAATCATCCTTGGACTCATTCGCCACCCTGGACGAATTAGTCCAGTTGCATATTTTGCACTACATTTTCTGGCATTTTTTGCGCATTTTCTGCATTCCAGTTTTCTTTTATTGCATTATGTCATTCCTTCCTGATTTTTTGTTTTCTTGCACTTAGTGTACTTTCATTCATTTTCATCATGGATTTTTTCTTTAATAAGTTTTGAATGTCATTAAAATCCTTAGTGGACATGTCAAATTGTGCCTTTGGAATTGATCCTAATGACCTTGAGCTTCCTCATGCTCCTTCAACTCCTCATGAATGTCCTTGTGTTGTTGAATCATTGGAGAAGATGATGATAGCATGAATAAGTTATTAAACGAATGTCTTGATAACCTTGAAGCCAATGCATCCTTTTATCCCTCCATGAAACAAGACCTTCCTACAGTCTCACCTCTTGATATGCTTATTACCTACATCCTGAAACTAATGAAGGACCTAAGTTCCCTCCAACAGGTGGACCTAGTTCCTCTAACCAAGCCACTACTCAACCATTCTATGATAAAAAAGTTACGAATGTGAAAGGAAATTGCAAATCCTTCTAAACAAAGAACTCATTTTATTACCACCTATGAATAGGCTAGTAATCTATCCTAAAGATGCTAATGTTCCACATTGTGCATATCATCATGTTCTTGGACATATAGAAATGATGAATGATGTTAATTGAAAGAAGTACTAAGCAAGTATCATTTTGATGGTGATAATTGCTATCCAATAAATCCATAAACCTCTACCAAACACCTCCTCATGCAATAGTTTTAGAATCTTCCATTCTCACTATTGCATGGCCTTTCCCATCGCCTATTTCAGCTCATTCTTTCCTTGCACTCAGTGGGGGAAAGAAGTAGTTAGCCTTTTCCTAGTAATGCATTTTTCCTTATCCTCCAGCTATGTTTTTCACCTTCTGCTTATACTGATTGAGATTGGGAGGTAGATGACTTGTTTGATGGTTGAATTGCCTTTGCATTACTAGTATTTTCCTTTTCTTTTTTGTGTGTATGTGTGTATCATGTTCCCTCATAACGTGTTGTTTGATGTTTTCCTCTCTTTGTGAAATTCTTCTATTTGTACCTTCAATCTTCTATATGTCATACATCGCTTTCACTTTTCCTTTTCACTTTTTTTTGTGTTTTCCTTTTGGGGATGACGCAAAGCATTGAGACACCCTATTCTCTTCCATGTTGACCTAAAAGGTATTTTTAATTTCCTTTTTTCTTGTGTTTTATGTTTTCCTTTTTGGGGATGGCACAAATCATTGAGACACCCTATGTATCTTCCATTTTGACCCAAAAGATCTTTCTATTCTCTTCCATGTTGACCTAAAAGGTCTTTTTAATTTCCTTTCTTCTTGTGTTTTATGTTTTCCTTTTGGGGATGGCACAAATCATTGAGACACCCTATGTATCTTCCATTTTGACCCAAAAGATCTTTCTATTTTGACCCAAAAGATCTTTCTATTTTCCTTTTTCATTTTTTTTTTGTGTTTTCCTTTTGGGGATGATGCAAGGCATTGAGACCACAATGTCTCCATGTTGACCCAAAAGCTTTTCCATTTTTGTTCACCTTTTGGTTTTCATTTTCTTGTGTTTTCCTTTTGGGGATGATGCAAAGGGTTAAGACATCCTGTGTCTTTTCCATGTTGACCCAAAATGGATTCATTTTCTATTGTTTTCACTCTCTTTGTGTCATTCTTCTAGTTCTATGTGTATTTGGGGAATGATGATAGTTCTGAGCTCTTTAATCAAAACACTGCAGCAATGAACATACTAACCCCAAATCCATAGATCCCTTATGTGTTTGGTGTATTCTTTTTTGGGGGAAACCCCTCTTTCTTTCGTTCCTTTTTTGTTTCCATGACACAACCTTACTCGGAAATGTATGAGTTGGCATAGGGGCTTCCCAAGTTGGCTCTCATGTCTCATTTATTTTTTGCATTTTTTATTTGCTACTTTAAAGTAATTTCCCAAAAAAATGGTGTGTAGAAATTCCTTTAAAGTGGGGGCATACATTAGCATTATTCATTATTCATTTTTCCTTCTCTTGGTTCTTAGTGCAACCTTGTTACTTTATATGATGTGTTTGTCACTTTGTGGATGACATTAGGTATGATGTCTTTTATGATGTGATCTGTTTTAGCATATTGCATTCCTCTTAGTGCATTGATGTGATGCACTACATCCCTGAAGTTGCGAATATTCTATTCTTTGATTGGTCCTCTCTTGGAGACATTAGACACAATTTTCCCTAAGTTATAGACCTCACATGAACTAAACAAGACTCCTTTGAATATTCTTTTGCATGCTGCATTTTTATTTACATGGCCACCTTGTATAACACGACTTGCATGCGGGTATGTGCAGGATCATCATGGGAAAAATAGGCCCTTAAGTGGAAAATATTTAGAAAAATTAGAGTTAGGAAACATGACGTAAAAATTTGAATAAGTTATCTATATTATTTCAAAAATATGTAAGAATATAATTTGTAGCAAATTGAATGTAGTTTCTAAACTACTAGGTTTATTTAAAAAAAAAAATCTATTTGGTGAAAATTTTAAATTTCAATGCAGTAGTACTTAAATTTCAAGGAAAAAATAAGAAGTACGTGTATGTCTAACCAACCCAACCACAATAAAATGATAATATTTTTTTATAAAATTTTAGATATAAGTAGAGGACTCATGTCCCAATGTGATGCATATTTTTTTGTAATTTTTTTCTAAGTAAATAATTAATTATGAATTTTTTATTACAAATTTTAAAAAATTAAAAAAATCATTTGTCTAACCACTTTAACTTGGTAAAAACTTAATGAATTTTTTTTTTTTTTAATCCTATAGTATGCAAAGCATATAATACGCATGTTTAAGTTCAAAAAATGTGATACTATTTGAAAGCTATAGATGTTTTTCAATCAGCCTATCAATCAAGACTTTAGTTGCAATTCAAATAGAAAATAAATAATAATAATTTATTAAATTCAAAGCAAAGCATAATTTATATTGGTGGAAAGTTGAGAATCTCCTTTAAAGACCCTTTTTGTTTCATCAATTTTGGGTAAAAAAAAAGTCGTCAGCCACATACCCTAAAAAACCCATCATATTGCCACTTTTTTCCCCATCATGATCCTGCACATACCCATGCCTATGGTGCCATTGCATTTGTTCATGAGTTCTAATCATACAAAGCTTTTGTTGTCTCATGAAGCATGAAATGATATTGTCCTTTGTGGCACCTTATTAAAGTTATCAAGATGTATAACTTTAGTATGGTTGAGCCAGAAGCCTATTTCGAGGCATGACCTTCCCCATAGCCACCTATGTGTTTGTTAGTACATACTAGCTGTGAGTGTATGTTTCTCACCTTTTGGGCCTTCTCACTCGACATACAACCATGAGTTCCGTTGCCCCAGAGTGAGTACACATTTTCCAAACAAATAGCCTAGATCTAATCCACAATGAGCTGGACAGACGATCAAAGCTTGATCTGACTTCCTTCATTCCTTTTCATCAATTTCATGTGTGTTCCTTTGTGCCTATGATTGTCTTGCCATGGGATCTTGATCATGAGGGTTTGATCATCCCTCTTGATTGATGTTGTCTCATCTCATCAAGCATTAGTGCATTCAGATCCCTCTTGACTACGTTTTTCGCTACTTTAGTGTGAGTTTGAAGCAAGTTCATCCTCTCACTAAAGTGGGGGCTAACTATGGACATAGAAAAAGTAACCCGTTTACTTTTTCTTGTTTTTTCCCTCCTTGTGCTTATTTGGCTTGATTTTTCCTTTATTTAATGTTGCAATGTGGCCCACACATTCACATTAGCTCTTGAATCTTTATAAATCACTAAGACTTTATGATGTCTTGTAAAGGTGTTGTGAAGTGTTGTAAGACATTTTCACACTTTTCTAGACTCTTCTTATTATAATTCACCTACATACCCTCTTTTTATCACTTACCAAGTCTTATTTTAAAGTGTTGTAAAGTCTTGTAACTAACTTTCACGCTTTTCTAGACTTGTCATCACCAAATACACCTTTCTTATGCTTTATTTGGCTCGTTATGCACTTACAAGCCTTAATTAAGTGTATTTTTGAATGTAAACCTGACAAACATCATTTAATACAATATAATTTTTGACACCCATTTACATGCCTTGAGTGGGACCCATTCGCCACTAGTGGCGAATGAGTCCCTCTTGGCACAAAAATAAAAAATAAACTTAAATTACTAGCGGGTTTTTATTCCTAAAGACCTAAGGTCAGCCTGTGATGTATTTTCGAGAAATGAAGGCAAAAGTGTGTATAAATACATGATTTTCTATTCATTTTGTGCCCCATTCATTCAGGCCTTCAATCCATCTAAGAATTCACTGAAGCATCATAACATCATTCAATCAAGTAATTATCAAGCATCTTGGAGCAACCATTGACATATCTTCAAACTTCAACAACAAGGGTTTGGTAAGTTTATGACATTGCATGTTGTTTATTTATCATTCTCTTCTTATTTCATTTCATTATCAAGGGTTTGATTACCAAAGTTGGGTTTGACCAAGGCGAAGCCCTAGAATCTAAACCTTAACCAGTTTTCCCCTCTTTGCATGTGTGTTTGCGGGTCTTGTAGGTAGATTTTTCAAGGAGAGAGGTGTTGAAAAGTGGTCAATAAGTCATCAAAGTCAACATAACCCTAATTGAAGCTTGGAGACCTCTTTCAGCCATTTTTTCTGCAGAGTCAGATCCGTTAAACCAACAAGTAGAAAAGTACAGATTAGGACCCACATAGTTGACCTTTGACTTTGCAGATTTTTGTAGGTGGACTGATTTTCCATCTGTGGCGAATGAGTCCCACTGCCAGGTTGGAAAAAGTGTTTTCTCAAGTTCTATGTTCCCAACATCCAGAAACCTATTCTGACAGATTTTACGAGAAATAGGACTAATTTTCCATCTATGGTGAATGAGTTCCAGTGGGAATCAACATTGAATTCTACAACATTCCAAAACCTTCGCAGATCTCCTTTCACTTTCCAGGTGCACTCCGATCAGTTTCATTCAATTATGTTTCAATTTATTTATGTTTCTAGTTCATGTTTGCATATAACATTGTGTTTTCCATCACTTCATATTTCTTAGTTTTGCATTCATAATCAATAGCTTTTTTTCATTTTCTGCATATAGATCATCTCATCTAGGCACATTACACCCATATCACATCAATCTTTGAATGTTAACCTTGCATTTTAGCCCCAAATCTTTATCCTTTTATGTGAAAAATCCTAAAAGGATCATAAAGCATTCAGGTGCCAAAATCTTTGTTTACAGTTCCAATCAAAGTGTATTCCTTTCTTAAGAAGATGTGTGAATGGTAAAATTAGATCAACTAAGGATGCTACAAATCGTCAAATGTCTTGAATTCTTCCTTTTAAGGTACATAATTGAGAGATATTTCTAGGAGGTGGCATTTTAACTATACATCATCAATTTTCTTTGTATCCACCTCAATGCCTTTGTGAGATATGATGTAACCTAGAAGTTTCCCACTATCTACACCAAAGACACACTTTTCGAGTTCAATCTCATGTTGTATTTTTGAAGTTGCTCAAATATCTTCTAAATAATATTCACATTATCTTGTTGTGTTAAGGATTTAGCGAGAATATCATTGACACAATCTTCCAAGATCTTGTGAATGTAATCATGGAATATCAATGTCATAGCCCATTGATATGTTGCGCCTGTGTTTTTGATCCAAAAGGTATCATAACCCAACAAAATGTTCCCCAAACAGTTGTAAATGTTGTTTTGTACTGATCTTGAGGGTTGATGAAAATTTAATTGTATCGAGAAAATCCCTCCATGAATGACAACAAAGCATGTCTCATATTAAAATTGACTATCATGTCGATATTAGGAAGAGGAAAGTCATCTTTTAAGGATGTTTTATTTAGATCACGAAAGTACATACACATCCTAATACGATTATTAGTTTTGGCAACTGTGACAATGTTTGAGATCTAAGGAGAATAATCTATAGGTCTTATGAAACCAACATCAAGGTGTTTTTCAATTTCATCCTTAACAAGCAAGGCTATTTTAGGGTTCATTTTTTAGACTTTTTGTCTAAAAAGCTTTTCATTTTTAGTGAGGACTATGTCAAGTGCGTTTCAATCTTAGGGTCAATTCCCAGCATATCCAAATAAGTCCAAGAAAAGAGTTCGAGAAAGTCATGAAGTAAGGTTGCAGTTTCTTCTTTTTCATCATCATCAAGGAATCTACCTATCTTAATTACTTTCTCTTTATCATTAATGTCCATTGCTATGTCTACTGTATCTCCTAAACGAAGTGCATTTGATCTCAAAAATTCGGGATTGTATTCTTCACTATGAATGTTTGTCCCAGTGTTTTCTTTTTCTCCATCTACTTTTTTGGTGCTTATCATAGAACATGTAACCTTGTTCTTGTGAGGGGGAGTAGGTGGCTTATCATAAACTCCATGCCTTTGTTTCAAGGCTTCATCATTTTTAAAGTACTCCCAAAATGGTGGTAAGTCCATATCAAACAATTCGGGATGTTTCAAAGTGAGAGTGGTTTTTGGTTTGCACATAATGGTATTGATGTTTAATGAAGGTCTTTTCTTTGCTTGCCTTATTTTAGAAGGATAGTATCCCAAACCATTTTTCATCTCTTATGTGTTAGGTTCTATAGTGACATGAATTTATTTATCTTTCTTGCCACATCCTTTTCCACTATAACCTAATTGTTTCAAAAGTTCATAACCTCTCCTATAAAGTTGTTCCATTGCTTGTGGGTTTGGTGGTTGTTGATAGTTTATCTCATCGAAGTTCATTGTGTAGTTATGTCATGTTCAAGAGTAGATATTTGTGACTTTTCTCCCAAATTCTATGTTGACATGATCATTGGTTGCTTTTGTGTTTCATCCTCTTTGCATGTGATTATATATTCCCCCATGAATGAAGGTGTGAACTCCAAGGAACCCCAATCATCATCTGCTAATCTTGACACTATTTCCATCTTTTGTGTTTCTTCAGTGATAGGCTCTATTTTTAATGTTGGAATTAATGTTTTCAAAGGAACGATAGTTCCCTTTTCAATTTACAAGAAAATTTTAGGCTCGGGGTCTATTTTGATTTGGTATACCTTATTCTTATAAACATACTTCATGATACAATGAAGGGTCGAAGGCACCGTATGCATCGCATGAATCCATGGTCTGCCTAAATGAAGATTGTATGAAAGCTCATGAGGCATAACATGGATAGAAGTTTGTAAGATAGCCTTTCTGACTGAAATGAGCAAGGTAATCACACCAAGTGGTTGCTCTCCTATATTGTAATATTCTCAAATCGATAGGGAATTGGGTTTTATTGTTGATTTATCTACTCCAAACTTATCTAAAAGATTTACACTACACACATTCAAAGCCGAGCCATTATCAACAAGGGGCTTTTTTATTCCTTTGTTGTTGTATCTAGCTATTATCACGAATGCATCATATCTTTTTTACATTTCCAAGGGAGGGAGCTCATGTCAGTGAAAGGAAATGTCTACATTAACTTTATTCATTCCTTGTATTAGAGCTGCCACGTCGTTTGAATTTTTATTAAGAGAAACCACAACTTGTTGCAAGTCCATTTGAAGCATAGTGTGGTAGCTAGGTGAAGCTTTAATCAGATCCCATAAGTAAATCTTAGTAGGAGTATTCATGAGGGGTGCTAGGAAACACAAGATTTGGTAATGGTAACAAAATAGGATTAGGTTGAGGTTGTCTATTATTCCTTGTGTTGTATGTATGAGCAACAATGTTATAATTTGGTTGTTGAAATACATTCTCTTTAGGTGCGTCAAGGATAAGGACATGTTTGCTTGAAGGCTAAGGTTTATTTGAAGGTGGATAAAGGATAAATTGAGGTTGAATAACATTTACTTCATTTTTCTTAGTTTATTTAAACAAGCCCTAGTGGATGAACCTTGTGAGAGGAAGTCTTCAAGAGCTTGATCTAACATGTAAAAATCACCATGACTAAAAGGTTTGTGTTTTTTTAATAGGTTGATTTTGGATAATGTTTACTTCGTATAGGTTTTGTTTTTATGAACAAGCCTTAGTGGATGAACCTTGTGAGATGAATTCCTCAAGGGCTTCATCTAACATGGCAAGGTCATCAGGACTAAAGGGTTTGAGATTTAAGATAAGTTTGAAAAAGGTGTTAACATGCTTAAGTAACCATACATCTATGCGTGTTTAAGTTAAACATTTTTGGTTTTATGTTTTAATTTTTTAATGAATGAAGTCTACAATGAACAATATGGAAATCTATTGAGCTATCTTTATAAAAAAAATTTAAACATAAACTATGAAAATGCATACAATAGTAAATTGGCAAACTGAAGTAGCAAACTAACTACAACAAACAGAAACACAAAAATGCACTGTTTAGCCCTAGAAACTGTAATCTCATACTACACAGGGACTAAGATGATAGGAAGGGCGTTTTGGTCCTCCTGATGAAATCGAGAGATCCTAGACACTAGAATAGACAATACAGAACTCAAACAAGATTTTGGATCAAAAACCCTGAGAGGGACTAAGATGCTAGTACGGGCGTTTTAGTCCTAGTAAAGGTTTTTTGTAGAAAAGCAACAAGATCTGAGTTGAAAATAGTATTCTCAAGTTTCCTACATAGGGACCTTATGTTGGGAAACAAGAAACTGTGCAAATAAATGTAAAGGAAAGCAACTAATAAAAAGCAATTGAATGCAAGACTTGAATGCATTTTTTCAATTTTGAATTCAATAAGAATGTTTCTAAATGCAATTAAGATGAGGAAAAATGCACTTTTTAATTTTTCAATGAAATTAAATGATGCAATAAAATAACTATGCAAGATACTTTAGATGCACTTTCACTAATGCAAGATACAATGCAAGAATAAATTATATCTATATTTAAGGACTTAATAGACTCCAAATTAGAAAAAAAAGTGTTGGGTTCATCAAAATGATGAAAAGGAAAATGGATACCTTTTTGGGATATCACATTTTCCACTCAACCATTCAATAATGTCCTAGGAGTCCTAATTGGATTGACTAACAACCTCACAAGGTGAGCCAATTCTCAATTAGGAGGGTCCTAGGAGGGGGTTCTTTAAGTTCTAAGGGGTTCACCACCAAGCAAATGCTTGGAAAAGAAAATGTTTGAAAACACACTATGATATGTAAAATGACCTATAACTAAAAATGCAAGCTAAATGAAACATGAAAATGATAAAATTATGCAATAGGGAGATAGTATGTGTGCACTTGGGAAATATGGAGATGTTGTGAGGATTCTAGAAATATAAAGAAGCTATCAAAATATGTTGTGCAGGACTAAGATGCCCAGAATGGCATATTAGTCTCTTTGCTATTTTTCAGGGCAAATACGAAGTCTTCGAATCTAGGAACCCGATCTTTGAAAATATTTGAAAAATAAGCCTGGGAGGACTAAGATGCCCAAGATGGCATATTAATCCCATTTTAAATTTTTGGAATTTTTGAAAGTGGTCCTGAAGATCAAGATCTGCACTTTGTTCTTCACCAAGTCTTCAGATCTAAACCTACAAAGAGACCTACAAAACAAAGGAATTTGGATTGATTGTTTATGGGGGTTTTCCTTGCTCAAACCCCTTGTTTGGTAATTAAACCTTGATGAAAAAGCATAAATCTGGAAATAGAAATGTGTGTGTGCCTTATTATTAAGTGTGTCTAAGATTATGCAAGCTAGAATATGGAGAAACCCTATTCAAATGGGTTAGAATAAGATTCCTAGAACACAAATGTAAATGACCTACAAAGGAGATCTCTAATCACCTCAACAAGTCACAAACATGAAATATATCTTCCTGAGGCAAAAAATAGAGCAATAATGGAAGATGGAATCAATCAAGAAATAAGTCCTTAGGCTTGGATAAATGGCTAGTTGCATCTCCAACCTAGAATCTCTCATGATCCATAATAGGAAACCATTACTAATCCTTGGCTTGATGCTAGATCTTGACTTGAAAGTAGATTTGAAAAACCTGCAAAAACACAATAGAAGGTTTCTTCAAGACTTGAAACACTCCTTCAACTTTCTCAACTTATGTCTCTTGCTCAAAGCTTATCTCAACTATTGTCATCTTATGTGAAAAATGGGGGTGAATCTTACTTTTATAGGAATTCCTACCTAATAACCCGATTATTAGATCCCAAAGGCCAACAAAAGATCAAATAAATTCATATTTTTTTCATTTCCTGCTCTTAATTCCCAAAAATAAAGCCCCCAGGACTAAGATGCCACCAATGGTGTCTTAGTCCCACAAGGCTTGATTTTCTAGTTTAAAAGGTGGGTTACCAAGATTGATGATTGCTTATAGCTTTTGGTCAGGTTTAAAGATACAATATGCCTCAAGATGAAAAAAAGGGTGTCTTAGGGTCCCATAATAAGTGACCTAAAGGGAATTAATGCAAGGGGTGCTAAAATAGGTCCAAATTAAGTGTGAAAATGCAAAGGTATGCATTTTTATACACTACAGAAAGTAAACATAGATTTACCTCTACTTCAATAGCTCTTCTTCTTATCAAAACACCTTTGATTTTGTCTCCAATGATTTATTCTTTAGAATGATTTATCTGTACATACTTAGGGGTCTTAGGGATATTATCTAGGACTTCTTCCTCTTCCTTCTACACTTCTTTTTCTTCATATTTTTCTTCTTCTACGCAAGTAGGTTCATCTAACTCATATCCATATATCACCACTAAATTCCTCAAATCTTCATCAACCTTAACACTTGCATTTTCAACAATCCTTCTTAATATTTTTTTGTAACATTTGTAAGCTTTTCTTTTAGTAGAATATCCAAGGAAGATACCTTCATTAGACCTTGCATCAAACTTTCCTAAGTTTTCATCATCTCTTCTGATATAGTATTCAAGCTTCCAAACACTCTAAAGTACTTGATAGTAGAATTCTTCTATACCAAAACTCATTGGGAGTCTTTATGTTGTTAGCTCTTTCTTGAACTTTGTTAAGTATGTAAATAATAGTATGAATTGCTTCTCTCTAGTAGAATTCCAGTAGGTTAGTTTCTTTCATTATAGTCCTTGTAGCTTCTTGAATAGTCTTGTTTTTCCTTTCAACCACTCCATTTTGCTGAGGAGTCCTAGGGGTAGACAAGTACCTTTCTATGCAATGATTCTCACAAAAAATGTTAAATTCATTCGAGGTGAACTCTCCACCTCTATCAAACCTCAAACATTTGATTTTCAAATCCATCTCATTTTCAACCAGAACTTTGAATGCTTTGAATCTATCTAGAGCTTTATATTTTTCTCTAAGAAAAGTAACCTATTGGTGTTGTTTCTAGTACACCTAAGGAATCTCTAAAGAATAGACACCTCCTATACTCAAGACCCTTAAAATGAATGGCCAACTGACAAGATTTAGTCGAAGACTGAAATCTTCTACACTTTAGGCTCTATGGGACCTAGGAGGGTGTTCCTAACAACATTTCACTTGACTATCTCAATGAATGACACATAAAGTCACATATAGGTTCCTATGAGGGGTAAACAACATAATTCACTCAAAAGTTGGCTAATCTTTAAGCAAATAACTATCAATTTAATAGGAACAAGGAAATACATCACACATATGTCTCATGATAGGTAAATTTTAAGAGATTTGTGTTCTAACCTTGAATCCACAATCTAGTATACTATTATCATTGTTTAAATGAAAAATACCATGACAAATGGACTAGTGTCTTCATCCATTGGAAATAGAGTCACACATATTATAATCAATGATATAGAAACTCTTTAAATCTGATAATTCTAGACTATTTTCATAAGGCTTTGCATTATGAAAACTCACTATACATAAAGTATCAATTCTTACCTAATCCTTATAAATTCTTACAAATTCATGACCTTAATTAAGCATTGAATTGATTCCTTGAACCAAAATAGGAAGAAGTGCATGCATTCAAACAAAGCATTTGAAGATGAATATAATATGCTTGCTATTTCATTCAAAATTTGGAATCTATGATTTACAGAGGAGAGTATATGCCTTATGCATGAATTTTTTTTTGATATCATTAATTTCTATAAGACAATTTAAGATTTGCATACACACAACTCGAAAGACAAGGCAATTCTACTATTCTATTTGCTGATATTCCTTCTAATTTCTACCCTTTGTGTATACTAGACCTAAAGATTCAGAAGACTAGAACCGTTTACACTGAGCCATGAAATCCCTTTTATAACATAAGGGAGCAAAAAAGCATCCAACTCAAAATGTAATTACATTTAGTGTTAATTGCAAAGTTCATTTCATTGGGGTTGATTTTCCACATTGTTATATGCTTAATCATTCCTATATCATGGGAAAAACAAAAGGAAAAAAGGACTGCCAACGATTTGTCAAATTTTCCATGCAAGCCTTCTAAAAGGTATCACCAAAATTGGCATGTTTTTCAACACCAGACTAACCACCATTGCAATCATAGGCATGAACCCATGAACTAGTCACCAACAAAATGCACCAGAAGAACTCACCACCTGGAAACCACATCACCACAATACCCAAAACCCAACACCATGAGAAGAAGACACGGGTGCTACCCAACCTTGTCAACTGCCGAGTAACCACCCTCACCGGGTGTTATAATAGAAAGTAGAGTTTCCATAACAATCTCATCCTCCAAATCACTATAAGACACCAAAGAAGTAGGGCATTGACTAGGGCCAGGGCCAAATCCTCCATCTTCACTCGAAGAACTATCAGAAACAAGAATAGTTGTAATTTGGGTTTCTTCGAACAAACCCCAGGACCCGAACCAGACCTCATTAATTCTTTCGCAAATAGAGGTCCCTTCTCTTTCTTCTCAGCTGGATTTTGTGACAAAATCCTGCTTCTCAAGAAATAGGTTCTCCTAAAATCCACCTTCTCATGTTTCTTGTGTGCACTTCTCTTCTTCTTCATAACAATTGGTACCTCCATTGGGAGAGGTTTATCCTTAGGCATGTATGCAACTGGCTCTTGCATACTCAGGCTTTGGGACCTCTAAACTAGTGCAATAGGAGTACTAGGCTTGCTCTTCTTCTTGGGATACAAAAACAACCAGTGCTGGTGATGAAGAAGAAAAAAAACCACAATTCCTAAAAAAATCCCATGAATTGGCAATGAAAACACCCCCAATCCAAAATTGCAAAGAAAAACTGAACCACAATTAGTAGTGCAACAAGTATACACACATACATACTAGAAGATGCCATGTCACCACCTTGGTAATGCTTGCGCTAAACACTCCTGCAATTATCTCTCCATTAATCACAAAAAATAATTTTGTGCTATGGCCAATGCATGAATGATTCAATCAAGCCATAAAAAATCCTCATTAAATAGAGGAATTTAAAGCTAGCTACAATTAATATCCATCTCAACTCGCTCGCGTGAGAGAAAGCTCAACTACTGCATGTCATATTTTCATTGTTGATCGTTACAGATTTAAAACTTGATCAACGAGGCACATTAATAGTCACCACTTTCATTACAGACCATACCAGGAAACAATGAGGAGATGCTTTAAAGAAACCACGCATCCATCTAGATCCTTACCCAATCATTCTTGCCTTGTCCGCTATCAATCATGTTGAGCATGAGAAAATCCTAACCACATTCTAGAGGCATCACCCATCGCTAGTTTACAACCCATTTTGAAGTCTTATCAAGTGATGGCCCAAAAGATAGCGATGAGCTACTAACCGTTGATTTGATCACTAGAAGACTTTAACCAAATATTTTCGTTTTTCATCATCCATCGTGAGTTTCTCCTTCGCCAAGCTGCCTTAACTAGCGATAGATCATACCCGCACGATGGGGTGAAGCTCCACCCATAGGTTATTGTGAGTTCTCCTTTGAAAGGAAAGAGACAACTGGTGATAATGCAAGGGACATTGATGGGTTACAAGAATTAACCGCATCGCTCATCGCGAGTTATCCTCCTACGATAACAATAGAACACCCGGTCAATGAATAACCTTGGAATTGGTGATGGGTTAAAAGTTCAACTATGTCACTGGTTGTGTGTTACCCTCCAAACGTGAGGGAACAACAAGTGATAGGCGATGAAAGCCTGTGGATGTTGAAAACCATGCATCACTCATCGCGGGTTATCCTCCTCAAAGTAACAAAAAAACATGCAATGGGTGATGGACCAAGGACAAATGGGAAAATATTACATTGTTCATTGCATGCTTTGTAAAAAAATTTGAAATAGAACTTGTGATGGGTGATATACCATGAGTGACATTTTAAAAAGGTGTGAAAACTCGCGTGCAAATAAGTCATTCATAAAGAAGGGGCCTTCCTAGGCGCAACAGGTGACTTGAAAGATAGGGCCTATAAAGAATGATTATAGGGGTCATAAAATGCCACTTAATTGAAATGTTGACTTGATGCAGCCGGTCAAGAAGAAAACATAAGCCAATGAATGGATTGAGGGTATAAAAGAGCTAAGCGATAAAAACCTAAACCCTAGTGATATTGAGGAATAAAATTTCATAGGCTTGGACATAGCACCAATGGAACAATGAAAATTAGGGTTCCACAAGTGGCTTCGACATGGGATGTATGCCTCTTGTAGGCATAGCAAGAATCCAGATCTATGATTGAAGCAAACCAAGGTAGAAAACCAAAACCCAGAAGCCTGCCTGGACAAGGCAAGCAGACACAACAGAAAGCAAGCACACCAGACCAACCTATGTACAATATTTATAGGATTATACAATGTATTTTATTACCTAGAAGCCCCTTTTAAACACTTGGATCCGATCTATAAACTGGAGGCTAGTGGCCTCCAAAATTTAGGGACAATTATTTCCTCTGTCAAAGACTTTAACCTATTCCATTAGCAGCAAATCAACATGTACATTGTGCAATTCTGAGCCACTAGCACCATCACAATTGATACTATCCATTCCATTTGCTATAATGTTACCTCGTTCATCATCCCTCTCCACTATATGTTCATTAAACTAAACTGGGAAAATAAAACCCTCATATTCCACACAATCATGAAGGGTAGGATCATATTCCATTTGTTCATCAAATTTGAAAACTTCATAGGCACTTTGGCTTGTACTTGGCCAATCACCAACAAGATTAGGGAAGATAAACATAGAATCAGGCATATCTTCAATCTGATTGTCACAAGTGTTGTCCTCATGGGATGAAAGAAGTTCCATAATCATATCCAAAAGAGAAGGAACATCCGCAAAGAACTCCAATGCAACTTCATATTGATTAACATCATTCCTCTGGCTGTCCACACTTTTGAATTGCTCTTCACATGGATCAAACAATCCTACAATGCTAACATGCTCTACAACCTCACCAAATGGCTCCTTCTTCTCAACATAAAATGATGTTGCTTGATTATCAATGAATTCATCTAGATTTTCCTTTTGCTCACCCAGGAGTGGATTTCCTTTTATGTTAGGGAAAATATCATCATGTGGAGCATGGGTGGCTGAAACTTCAACCACCTTTTCAAGTACATTACCAGATACCATAAGAAAATCAACATAATTATCTACATTTCCCTTAATAACAATGCTATATTCAAGGCTACCATCATAATCTTCAGTTTCTTCACTATGTGAGCCATTATCACATTTAGATATCAACAAGTCTGAGTCATTTTCTTGATGCTTTTCAGGAAAAATTTTCTCAATCACATGTTGGTAAACTAATTCATCAGTGTTTGTGTCACCACATCTTCCATTCAGTTGGGAAACTATTAAGTCTGGGTTGCAATCTTCAAAAAAAAAGTTACCTACCTCAGTATCACCTTGGATCTTGTTTGTACTATCCATGACATATTCATTAGTAGTACTTGCCAAGTACTCATTAGGATTTTCTTCAAAGAGAGGATTGCTGCTACACTAGTAGAAGTCATCATTTATAACCTCACTTTTCAATGCAAGTTCATCAAATAAAGGATTCTACCATATCTTCATAATGGTCACATGTATCTCATCCTTCTCAGTGTCAGGATCCCAATGTCTTTGATCGTTAGCTCATTCAAAATCAATGTAATCACTTGAAGAACAAAGAGAAACACTTTTAATATCCTCCTCATCATTTTCACTCATAACAATTCATCCACATTCAGTAAATTCTTCACATGAAGAAATTATTCACTGCTTAGGAAACACACCCTTTCAAGGCTATTAACATACCCTTTACTTGAAGCAAGAGATTCCACCTCCATTTCATAAGAAGAATCATATTCAATAGAAGATTGAACAAGCTCGATCTCATCCCTTTGATTCCTCATTTGTGCCATATAATTGAGACCAAGTGCATTCCCATCATTGATTGGTGCATCATTGTTCTTGACTAAATCAATTTGTGGGGTTTCACCATGTACCTCTTGTGTTCGCTAATATCTTATGACATCCCAAGGAGGAAAATTAGGTACTATTTCCTTGTCCTCCTACTCTGTCTCCTCATCTTCATCACTACTATATGAGCCCACATCTAGAGTACTTGTGAAATAACAATAATCATCAACTAACTGCCTCCTTCCAATACATCTTCTTGATATGTCGACTTTATCCTTTGATTCTCCTCACTATGAAAATAATTTCCCACATTCTAGGAAATAAAAAGTAGCATATAAATATGCTCAATGTCTTCCATAGTGCTTATCCAATCCACTACCTGATCAAGACTATGTGGCTTCAAATTTCCAGGCCATTGGCTTGATCTTGATTTGTAAGATTCACAAAATAAATCAATGCACATTAAGTCATTAGGTCTAAGAATCTTGGGTATCTCCATCAGAACATCTAGGAATCTTGAAAAAAATTCATATGGTGATTCATTTACATGCCTTTTCATCTCATACAACTTTCTGATCATAAATACCAAGTCATCCCTTCCCAATCCTAGTTGATATGAGGTTGATGCTTGCTCATGTTCTGCATCTCGGGGAAGTAATATAGATACAACATCGAAGGACCCCTTTTCCTGACAAACATTTTTACCTCTTGATTTGTTTTGCTCAATAGTTTTAATTCTATTAGGGCCATTCATACTAGCAACCATAGGTCTCCTCATGATTGAGTATTTCAAATTGTTCTCAATATCCATAGCATTTTGGTAAGCCTGTTGTAAGGTAGCAGGCTCTTTATCTCTCAACAAGAAGCTCATCTTACTATAAAATGCTCCTAAATACACAACTAGACATTCTCCATCGTTTGGCCTTATGTGTTCATGAATTTACCTCTTATGACTTTCGCAAATATAAGGTTAAAGGAAGGAATCAACTCTTCCTTACCCCTAGAGATCTCCATGAAATTCTTCCTTGCAAAACTTGGATTTATCCTTTCACCAAACGGTCCCATGAAAATTTCCTTAAGTTCACTCCAACAATGTACATAAGACACTGGCAAGAAAGAGAACTAGTCTCTTGTGTCTCCTTTCAGGGATTGAACAAATAATTTCGTAACCACATCTTCAAAATCTATCTCATAATCACCCAAATCACCGAATTCTTCCACATATTTGCTTGTTGATTCTGACTTCTCACAACTAAATTTTGGTATCTTGTCCCTGATTTTGGGTGGTACAATATTTGGGTGGTTCCACAAATATTTTCAAAATTGAGGGCCCAGTACCTATCAGTACTGAAATTCCTTTGATGGCACAAGGACTATTTACACTAGGTGGCATAACTTGACAACTCATCCTTAATTCTTCAAAATGAATTTGAGATCTACTATGAAATTGTACAATATTATATCAATTCCTTTTGAAATTGCTATCCTAGGCCCCTAGCATGTATATTCCCTATAAATGCTACCTAAGATCTAACAATGTGACATGCTCCTTTTACCTTGATGCATAAATTTCAACTTATACACAAAGGAAAGCTAAATTATCACTAATATTCCCTCATATAGTGCTAATTCACCTATTAGGGAACCATTTACATCTTGAGCATGGGAAATTTACCTTGATTTACCCATATTATGCTCAAATTTCTTCAAATTCTATGAAAGTACTTGACAATTTACAATTGTTGACTACCCTTTGTCTTTAAAACTATAGATCCAAACAATTGATATATGCTTTATCAGGTTCTTTGAGTCAGAGTTGCCACCTCCTTTACAGAGGACTGGACTTGAAATGAGATGAAGTTTCTTTACAAATAGGACATGTTTTGTGCTATCTTCCACAACAAAGTCACGTTCGGATCCTTTAATCTTTACTGCACTCAAATTGTGTACCAAGTTCAAGAATTTGTCAATATCTGAACATGACGTTTAGATTCACATCACCATTTGACTCTTCATTTCATATCTGCATTTGGAGAGTGAGGTTTTCCCCAATAGAGTTTCCATTCTATTGGTGTTTTTTCCAGTACACCTAAGGAATTTCTAAAGAGTAGCCACCTCCTATACTCAAGACCCTTAAAATGAATGGCCAACTGACAAGATTTAGTTAAAGATTGAAATCTTCTACACTTTAGGCTCTATTGGACCTAGGAGGGTTTTCCTAACCACATTTCACTTGACTATCTCAATGAGTGACACATCAAGTCACAAATAGGTTCCTATGAGGGGTAAATAACATAATTCACTTGAACGTTGGCTAATCTTTAAGCAAATAACTATCAATTTACTAGGAACAAGGAAATACATCACACATATGTCTCATGATAGGTAAATTTTAAGAGATTTTCATTCTACCCCTGAATCCACAATCTAGTATACTATTATCATAATTTAAATGACAAATACCATGACAAATGGACTAGTGTCTTCATCCATTGGGCAATAGAGTCGCACATCTTACAATTAGTGATATAGAAATTCTTTAAATCTAATAATTCTAGACTATTTTCATAAGGCTTTGCATTATGAAAGCTCACTATACATAAAGCATCACTTCTTACCTAATCCTTATAAATTCTTACAAATTCATGACCTTAAGCATTTAATTGATTCCTTAAACCAAAACATAAATGAGAGCAAACATTCAAACAAAGTATTTGAAGATGAACAAAATATGCTTGATATTTCATTCAAAATTTGCAAGATTATTTATAGAGGATAGTATATTCCTTATGCATGAAATTTGTTTTGATATCAATAATTTCTATAAGACTATTTAAGATTTACATATGCACAACTTGAAAGCCAAGACAATTCTACTATTCTATTTTTTTGGTATTCTTTCTAATTTCTACACTTTGCATATACTAGACCTAAAGATTCAGAAGACTAGAACCCTTTACACTGAGCCATGGAATCCCTTTTATAACATAAGGGAGCACCAAAGCATCCAGATCGAAATGTAATTACATTTAGTGTTAATTTCAAAGTTCATTTTATCAGGGTTGATTTCCCACACCGTTATATCCTTAATCAATCCTATATCATGGGAAAAACAAAAGGCAAAAAGGAGTGTGAACCATTTGTTGAAGCCACCACAGAAGCCTTCCAAAAGGTATCACCAAAATTGGCACGTTTACCACCAACAGGCTAACCACCATCACAATCATAGGCATGAACCCACGAACCAATCACTGGAACAAAATGAACCAACATAACTCGCCATTTGGAAACCACATCACCACAGTACCCAAAACACAACACCATGAGAAGAGGACATGGGGGCTACCTGGCCTTGTCAGCCACCGAGTAACCACCCTCATCGGGTCTTATAATAGAGAGTGAAGATTCCATAATAATCTTATCCTTTGAATCACTATAAGGCACCAAAGAAGTAGGGCATTGACTAGGGCTAGGGCCAGCTCCTCCATCTTCACTCGAAGAGCTATCAGAAACTAGAATAGGAGTAATGGGTTTCTTTGAACAAACCCCAGGACCCAAACTAGACCTCGATAATTCTTTCACAAACAGAGGTCCCTTCTCTTTCTTCTCAGCCAATTTTTGTGACACAATCCTGCTTCTCAGGACATAGGTACTCCTAATAGCCACCTTCTCATGTTTCTTGTGTGCACTTCTCTTCTTCTTCGAAACAATTGGTACCTCCACTTAGAGAGGTTTATCCTTATTCACGTATGCAATTGGTTCTTGCATACTCAGCCTTTGGGACCTCCAAACTAGTGCAACAGGAGCACTAGGATCACTCATCTTCTTGGGATACAACAACAACTAGTGCCAGTGATGAAGAAGAACATAAACCACAATTCACAAAAAAATACCAAGTACCAGTAGTGAATACACCCCAAATCCCAAACTATAGAGAAAAACCGAACCACAATTAGGAATGCAACAACTATATACACCTACATACTAGAAGATGCCATGCCACCACCTTGGTAATGCTTTCACTAATAGCTCTTGCAATTATCTCTCCAATAGTCACAACAATTAATTATGTGCTATGACCAATGCACGAATGATTCAATCAAGCCACAAAAAATCCTCATTAAATAGAGGAATGTAAAGCCAACTACAATTAATATCCATCTCAACTCACTCACATGAGAGAAATCTAAATTACTGCATGTCATATCTTCACCGTTGATCACTGTAGATTTAAAACTCGATCGACGAGGCACATTAAGAGTTGCCACTTGCTTTACAGACCATAATAGGAAACAATGAGGAGATTCTTTAAAGCAACCATGCATCCATCTGCATCCTTACCCAATCATCCTTTCCTCATCCCTCATCGATCATGTTGAGCATGAGAAAATCCTAACCACATTCTAGAGGCATCTCCCATCACCAGTTTACAACCCATTTTGAAATCTCATCAAGTGATGGCCCAAAGGCCAGCGTTGAGCTACTAACTGTTGATATGACCACCAGAAGACTTTAATAAAAGATCGTCATTTTTCATCATCCATCACGGGTTCCTCCTCTGCCAAGCCACCTTAACTAGCAATAGATCATACCCGCGCGATGGGGGGAAGCTCCACCCATCAGCAATCATGGGTTCTCCTTTGAAAGGAAAGAGACAATCAATGACAATGCAAGGGACAACGATGGGTTACAAGAATTAACCACATCACTCGTCACGGGTTATCCTCCTACGACAACAATAGAAAACCGGAGTAGTGATTAACCTCAGAACCAACAATGGGTTAAAAGTTCAATCATGTCATTGGTCGCGTGTTACCCTCCAAACGTGAGGGAACAACACACGGTAAGTGATGAAAGCCCACAGATGTTCAAAACCATGCATCACTCATTGCGGGTTATCCTCTCAAAGTAACAACAAAACATGCGATGGGCGATGAACCAAGGATGGATGGGTAAATATTACATCACTCATCATGTGGTTTGTACAACATTTTGAAACAGAACCTGCGATGGGTAGTAGACCGTGAGCGGAATTTTAAAAAGGTGGGAAAAAAAAATGCAAATAAGTTGTTCATAAAGAAGGGGTCTTCCTAGGTACAACAAGTGACTTGAAAGATAGGGTCAGTAAAGAATGATAATAGGGGTCATAAAATTCCACTTATTTGAAATGGTGACCCGATGCAGCTAGTCAACAAGCAAACATAAGCCAATGAATGGATTGAGGGTATAAAAGAGCTAAGCAATAAAATCCTAAACCCTAGTGATATTGAGGAATAAAATTTCACAGGCTTGGACATAGCACCAGTGGAACAATGAAAATTAGGATTCCACCATAACCCATGTCATTCTAGAGTAATCATCAATCAAAAGCATGAAATACCTGTCACCTTGAAGAATTCTCACTTTTGTAGGACCACAAAGGTCTATTTGTACTAATTCCAATAATCTGGTAGAAGATTGTTCCTTTCCCTTGAAACTACTTCTAGTTTGTTTTCCAATTAACAATCTTTGCAAACAACATTGATAGGCTTTGTAATCCTCAACAGATCTCTCGCTGCTTGAACTAGACTTAATCTAACTAGTTTATAAAAAATTACGTCACATTCTCTTGTGCCATAACTAGCTATCATTAATTTGAGTCATAAAATAGTGACCATCAACACCCTTGAGCTGATAGATATTTCCATCTGTCCTCTTGTCAGAAACAATCATAGTTTCAGACTCTTTTTTGATCTCACATCCATCATATTGAAACATAAGATTGTAACCTTTGCTACAAAATTTTCCAACAATTAAGAGGTTATGCCTTAAACCTTTAAAATAGTAAACATCTTCAATATTATGCTTTCCATCAAAACTAATTGAACCTATTCCAAAAATCTTAGCACTTGAATCATCTCAAAATTTAACAAGTCCTCCATCATATTTCTCAAGTTTAACAAACTTAATCTTGTCTTTGGTCATGTGATTTGAGCAACCACTATAAACAACCCTATAGTTCTTATCCTATCAAACATGAAAAATAGATACCAAAGTACCTCCAAATTTATCCTTTTTCTCCAAAACACTTTCCTCCACACAACTTCTAGAGTTAGCAGAACTAGATTAATCTTTGAAAGCCAAGAAAAAACATTCATTATCATCGGAATCTCCATAATCAGATTCATCATCAGAAATACCAGCATCTTCTCTAACATAGTAGCTTTTATTTATCATTTTTCCTTTGTTTTCCTTGTTCTTATTGTTCACAACTCTGTTTGGACATCTCGAAGCATAATGACCTATATTTTCACAATTGAAACTTTTTAAATGTAATTTACCTTTGTACTTACTAGTGCCCTTTTTCATTCTTCTTACATAGTTAGCTTCCACATAATCAAGATCATCTCCATCTGAATCTTCAACTTTTTATGATTTTCCATTCTTCTAGTTTATCAAAGATGTGTCCTAGTACCTCTGTGTGCTCAATTCTTTTCTTTGATTTGAAAAAAATATCATCCACATAATATTCAACGATTTTAAGGATCATATCGTGAAAGATCAGGGTCATTGCTCTTTGATAGGTTTCTCTTGTGTTCTTCAGCCCAAACGACATCATGTTCCAATAGTATGTTCCCCATGGACAAGTGAATGTTTTTTTATGTTGATCTTCCTTGGCGATCATGATTTGGTTATATCCGAAGAATCCATCTATGAGTGGTAGAATTTCATGACCAGTAGTTAAATCAACAATGATATCGATGTTAGGAATGGGGAAATAATCCTTTGGACATGTCTTGTTCAAGTATTTGAAATAATCGTTTGGAGGTCTATATGTTCCTAACATGTTTGTATTGAAGATGTTTTGTTGAGGGTTATAGTATAAACCCTGTTGTTTTTATTGTGTGAGCACTTGTTGTTGTTGGGAATAATATTGGGCTTGTTGTTGTTGTTGGGCCACTAGGGCTTCTTGTTGTGCATGTTATTATTGTTGTGCTGCTAAGGTTGCTTGGTGTTGTTGTTGGGATACTAGGGCTTGTTGTTGGGCCTGTTGTTGTTGTGCTTGTTGTTGTTATTGTGATTCTAATATTGTTTGTTGGGCTTGCTATTGTTGCTATGCTACTAGGGCTGCTTGTTGGGCTTGTTGTTGTTGTTGGGATACTAGGTCTACTTGTTGGGATTTTTTTTGTTGTTGTGTTGCTAAGGCTACTTGTTGGGCTTGTTGTTGTTGTGCTGCTAGGGCTACTTATTGGGCTTGCTATTTTTGTATGACTTATAAGCCTATTGTGCTTTCTGTAAAGCTAGAGCATGTTCTTGCAATGTAGGATCATTTTGTTGTTGGGAAAGTTGTGATGAGTTTTGGGTGTTTATGGTTTGAGTGGGTTGTGGGTTGTTGATGAGTTGTTGGGGGTTTCCTTGGTATAAAATTCCTTCCAAGATGGTCGATTGGGATGGAGGAATGTAAGTTTGAGGTCCCGCTTTATTTTGTAGGACGTGAGGGACCAAGGGAAAAGATGATGATGGTTCCATTTAGTATTGTGATGACAACGACATGTTTGGACCTTGAAATTGATCGAAAGGGTTCCCTTGATTGATGGGTAGGGGGTTTCCCTTGTTGTATTTGAGGTGGGACCAAGGTATTACCTTGGTTGATGGAGTTCATGACTAAGGGGTTGTTTTGATTTAGGTTGGTGATGGATGGGATGGATGTATTTTACACAATCAAAGGATTTGATGAACTCATTGGGGGATTAGATGAAGATGTCCCTTATTGCGTTAAGGGTTTATTTTGCATTAGGGTATTAGCTTGCTCTTGTTGGTCTATGGGAGGTACTTGGTCCACACTACCTTGCGTGACGTTGGTCACACTTTTGGTACTTGTGGGAATGGATGAAGATGGTTGTGCTCAATATGTTGAGGTGGTTGTAAAGTGATGTAGTGTAAGTGGCTTATGTGGATGTAGGCATTGTTCAGGAATGGGAGGAGCACCAAAGGTTAGTGTCCAAGTGGTTGTTTGAGGAGGATTGGTGTTAAAATTACCCACAAGTGTGTTGCTTTTCAAAGGATGAGTGTGGCCAAAGTCCTTAGTAAGACTAGTTGCAACACTAGGATTTTATGTTTGACTTATTCCTAGATTTGGAGTTGATTGAATGGTCAATGAAGTCAAGCCTTGTGTTGATGTTTGCACAAAAAATATGGGGGAATTGGAGTTACTATTTCTAAGTCATTTTGGTGTAATGGTGAGAATAGGGGGATAAAGAAGATGAATGATGTGGGTAGTGATTTTTTTTTTAAATCTTTGGGAAAACACTTTTAGACAAAGATATTTTATGTTTTTTATGGAATTTGTTAACGAACTTGTAAATCTTGAAAGTAGACTTGTGACTTTCAAGATGAATTTGTCCACAAAATGTGATAACCAACTCAACTAAGTGCATGTAAAAGGATCCATTTCACACACAACACAGCTAAGTTAGGGAATTGGTTTGATGATGTCTAAGTCAAAAGAGTGTTGGCATGTCCAAAAGTTTATAAAGTTTGATGAAGTGAAGTGTGAAATATGGTAAAGGATGGGTGAATTTTTTGACCCAAAATGTTAACCTAAAGTGAACCTTTATTTTGCAAGACCAAGGTAGTGAGAAACATGCTATACCTCTAAAGTGATCAAAACCTAATAACCCAATGTTTAAAATGAGAAGCTCCTATGAAATATGTAGATCTAGTTCATTTATTGAAGAGCGTAGATAAAATATCCTTATTGATCTGTCTTGGTTGCAGTGATTTAAGATATGTTTTCTAATAAATTTTGAACTATGATGGCTAAGTCTGAAATAATGAAATGTTGAACTTTATTTAAGGATTTTAATTTTTCAAGAGACCATGAAGACAAGAACAAGAAAAAGAGGATATCTATTGCCACACAGGAGGTGCTAATATAGGCCTTCTGGCCATAATATCAACTTTTCACTCTTGTTTGTCTAAGATGTTTTCTATGTTTCTCCACAGTTTTGGTGTTTCCTTTGTTTCAAATGTGAAGCTCCTCAAACTATTGATTATGTCTATTTGTTCTCCTTTAATTAGTTCAAAGTTTGGTTATATGATAGTTGGAATAAGGTTTGGTTGTTTAATTGGAGTGATCAGACGACAAATGGTCATTTATAAAAATAAGCACATGTGTGGGGTTTAATTGTGATTTTATCTTGCTTAATGAGTTTTTTTTACCACAAACACTTGTATTGCTTAAGTTTCAAACCGAATGTCTATGTCAAAAACATCATTCATTTCACAAGTTCCATTATGTGAAAATCATGAAGTTAGAGCCATAGTTGCTTATGTTAATATTGGGAAGTATGGATTGTGATATAAACCAAAATATTTAGAAGTATCTAAGGATAAAATCCTTAGGACAAGCATCAATATCAAGAATTTTTAAAGGGTATCCATGCTTAAACCAAAGGGTTTAAAATTTTGAGAAAACTTGTTGATGTTTTTAAGCAATATATTGGAACCAAGCAAGTGTTTAACTAACTCACAAGCATTGAGAATCCTAGTTCAAGTGGGTACGTATTTCTTAGCAAGCTTACCAATCATCCCCATAAGAGATGATTAATCTGTGAAGATGGAATGAACAAATAGACTATTTCAAGGAAATGTAATGTCTTGACATTCCAAGCAAAAGAGTCCCTTCCCTATTTGGTTTATTGCCTCAACCAAAAAATGAACATGGTAACTTCTTCAAACGACGGTATTCCAATGAAATAACTTAAAATATGTTTTAGAAATGGATTTGGTTAGCCACTACAAACAAGGTTTTTAATGATCATATTCAAGATAAACTAGTGCTATAGATGTAGCGATTCACTCAATTAAGAGGTCTTCCAACCCTTAGATATTTTTTAAGGGTTTTAATGTATCACATGTATAATAAATGAGATATTCATCGGTATAGGACAACAACACCAACTTTTTAAAAAAAAAATAAGTCACACCAAGTTATTTATATAGTGAACCAAAATGAAAGCACTAATTGGGTCATTCCCTCTAAAAAGTTGGGAGGTAGACCCTCTAAAGGAAACACAGATTGTGAAGCTTAAAATGCTTTTGTCACCCAAGATTTCCAAAAGGCGCAAGGGGAGAGAATAGACACTTCCAAGAAGAAAAGGTATACTTGTGTGTTTCTCTTCACCTAAGATCACATGAAGCGTAAGGGTAGAGGATACACACAACAAGTACACACAAGCAAATCAAACATGTGCATTCATTTTAAACTTGACAAGCATAATGAGTTTGTTTTAAGCACCAATTTGAAGTGTTGGGATTGTTTTGTTCAATTTTAAAATTGATATTGCAAAATGAGGATGTGTCTAGGTTCAATTTTAACCAATTTTGAACGTCAATTTTAAACCCATAGGAAATTTAGTTGGTCCTAAAACATGAATTAGAACATCATAAAATGGGTTATAATTGCCCCACAAGTGAAAAGACACTTGTTACAATATATAGTCAGATCATGATATGCTCCTTCACTTCAAATTTTATTGCCCAAATTTGCAAAACTAGTTAGCCTCAAAAATAAAAACTAGAAGTTAGTGACATGCTAGAAATAAGATGAAATAAAAAATTTAAAACACATGTCAAAATTTATCCCGTGTTTTGTTTACTAGTAAAAAGTGATGCTGAAATCAGTTGCATCATTGAATTTCATCAGATGCATCGCTATGTTGCAGGTTTGTCGCTATTTTGAAAAAATAGATGGGTCACTTTGTAGTAAATAGTGACATCAATAGTGTTGCTAAATCAAATGCATTGACTATAATATAATTCATAAACAAAATATAAATCATTTTAGCATCACTATTTTAATATGTGATGACAAAATTAAATCAAGTGTCAATAAAATAAAACCCAAGTGCATCACTATATAGCGACACATCCTAGATGCGTCACTGATTTTGATGAAGTGTGTTGCTGAACCTATAGATACAAGAAAATGGGAATCTCAAGAGAAATTTGTTAGATCCAATAAGTACCACCCTCCTTCTAGCACCAAAATGTGACCAATGTCACAGTGTAAACTAAATAAATCGGATCTATATAGATTTAAACCCTATTTAAATCCATAAGCATTAATCCCAATAAGATATTCAATATCAATAATAATGAACAAGCCATTAAAACTAACATTCTAAAACATGAAAGCTTGACAAACATCTATTCTAAGACATTGAATCTTATCTTATTTGGGGAGTGGTGTCACATTGATGTGGAATGACGACCCTTTCCCAATCCCTTGGATAATATGAGCCTTTCCAATCAATTTTATTGATTAAAATCGATGGAAACTAATTAAAGAGATGAATGACAACATGATAAAAGATAATTAACATGATAAAAGATAATATTTTTGTTGTAAGTGTATGCAAAGCTATTCTAAATGTGCACAAGATTCAAATATGCAAGCCCTATATATTAAAAAATAATACTAAATGAATGTAACCTAAGTTATCATGGAAACTGTTAATGGATGCTAAGCTAACAATGCATGAAAATTAACCTAAAATATTTTAAACATAAAACATGGATGAAAATGAGTGTGATTTTCAATAGCATAAGTTTTCTCTCAAAAAGGTGGATCCCTATTCAATAGATGAAAAGTCTATTTATAGAATAGGAAAAATGGAATCGATGGTCAAGATTGAAAGAATCAATCAATGGTCAGGATGGAAAGAAAATGGAGGCATGGATCATGGATTCCCATCAAGGGTTGAGAATGCAAGTTGATATTTAATCAAGGGCTCACAATCATGCAAAGAAGCACACTTTCAGAACTTTCTCAAGAAGTTTGTTGAAAGTTTGTTATAGGGAAGAATATTCCCTTTTTTCAATGAGTGAAAGGGGAGAATATTCTCAATGAATATTCCCATGCAAGTGGATGAGGAAAATTAGCATTTAGAAAATTAAAACAAAGTTTTAATGTGCAAAGGGGAGGGATATTCAATAGGAATATTCCCTTTTGGAGGAATTTAGGATTTTAGCATGGAATAATTAATTTATTTAATGGAAGGGGTTAGATTAGGATATTTAATTAAATAACTACCTAGATAACTAGGATTTATTTAATTAAATAAGAAGATATAAGAAGGCTAATTAAATAATTTTCATTATTCGATTAGACATGATGAAAGGGGAATATGATGGAGAGTGAATTAACCTAATTAGGCTAATTAGATTAATAGATGAACATGAAGCCTTTGATTAATTAACTAGGTGAATTTAATCAAATAATAAAAAATAGGATGGATTTTAAGACGAAATGATGTTAGTATATATCAGATTTGAGTGTGTAGTATCCTTCAGTACATTTTTAAGTGTCTACAAGATAAAATAGAATAAGTACAAATGATGCATGGGCTATTCTATGATAATCTATGAATTATATTCAATTTATTATTTATCATAAGGGTTTCTTGATTAAATTGTCCAATAATATTTTTTATTGTTGTGTGATAGATAAATACAATATTACTCTAATGTTTTTATTTCAACATTTATTTTACAAATTTCACATGTTCTACTGATTTTTTTTGTAAGGAAGAAGATAAAAAGTAGTATTGGTGGATGGTTATGTGCTTAGTGAGATCCCTCTTTATTCTATGTAAACCCTTTGCATATATGTTAAAATTCCATAACGCAAAAATAATTGGGAATTTCATAGACTAAATATCAAGTAGATGTTTCTAGTAAAATATAGGGGCATTTGAAGATCATTACAATGATGTTGGTTAAATCCATCCACTCCTTATTCTAGAAGCTAATTTTTTGTCACTATGCTTGAAATATTGGATAGGAAATTTATTATAAACTATTGAAAGATGAATTGGTTTTTGTATCTATAAAAAAATATGAATGTTTTCTTTTCCCCTCTTTTCTTTTGACTTCATCATATGCTAATTTTGTTGCATAAAATCAACAAGGTGAATCCTTATGTCCTTCCTCCAAATAAACTTGACCCATAATTGAGTCAACTTGATTTAATCAATGCCTATAATGTATATATCGATGCATGATAAGGATTTGATGTTAATTCCTTCAATATTTTTACTAATTTTGTAATTTAATTTTTTGTGTGCTTTAGTTTCCTTAAGAGATCTTCCTAGCTCTTTATATGGTTTAAAATATTTATTTATAGAAATACATTTTATACATTAGGATCAAGGATAAGATTCATATATTTGGTATGAAAAATGAATAAAATTATGAAGTTCATCATACAAATAAAAAATTATTAAAAATTTAAAGGAGTTTTAATACAAAATATTGGAAATATAAGTCACTTGTCACTTTTTTGAAGTGACATTATGATGCAAAGTAGGGGTTCAACTTGATCTTAATCACAATTTGACTCTATTAAAAAAAAAAATTCACTTCTTACAACCCTATCTTGACAGATTTCTCCAAACTCACCTAGTCTTCCATGTACGTGACCAACCAATCAAAAGTGAACATAAATTCCTCAAAACTCCACATATCCGAAAAAAATTTGATGTTTTAGATACCCATTTTTTCCTTCTAAAACATTCCCAAAATTTCCCTATAAGTGTTTTGGAGTTACATCACTTTCAAAAATTGATTGTCCTCAATTTTTAAGGGCGAACTAGCCCACTTTTCCAAAGCAAGTACCACTAGAAATTTTGTACAACTTTCCAAAACTAATTAGACCTTATCCAAAGACCACTAATGCCCCAAATAAACAATATACAAAGTGTGAAACAACCTCTAAATCACGAAGTTCATGAACCCTCATTTTACCATGTTTTGAGAGGGGTTTATTGGAAAACCTATTCCCAAACCTTCCCAAAATCTACCACCACTTCAAACATATTGGGAATAGGTTTATTGGAAAACCTATTACCAAACCTTCCCAAACTCTACCAGCACTTCAAACATAAAATTATGCTGCCCCAATAGATTTCATACATTTACTCCACTAAAACACTCATTTTCACTCAAAAACACAAATTTGCCAACTAGGGCATCACTCAAAAAACCCTCAAATGGCCTCCCTTTCTCCTTAAGCTCCATAAAACTATAAAACAGTCCTATATCATACATTTCACCAAGTTCTAAGAAAAACCAATGGAGGAAATGAGAATAAATGCATTTTTTTGTGTTTACAAAACCCCAAAACAGGGTTACAAACCCATTTTCAGTAAAAGAGCCATAAAATTCTTAAAACCTTATGAAATTTGACCAAATAAAAACAAAAATTCTCTATATTCATGTAACCATAAAATAAAATGACTTCCCCTCAATAATATGACTGTACAAGGCCGTACAGAAGCTTGCAACAATGCTTTACCAGTAAAAAATACATAAAATATAAAATTTCAACTGTAAAATAGGGGTGTTTCTATTGATTTTCATTGCATACCAACCTCCAGCCTATTCCACGAGGTTATACCAGTATAAATAGACTCTTAACACCAAAAAAAAATGGTTACAAAGACTCTTTAACTTCCTGACCCTTCATATACCCAATACTTGCAATTTTTGCCATGACAACATTTTGGCAAATTTTCAACTTTTTACAATATTTGCACAATTAGAATCTAAATCACTCAAGAAAATCATAAATTGTATATCAAGACCTTATTGGACCCAAAAGACTCAAAAATACTTAAATCCTAACTTAAGACCTCACTTACATGCATTGGCCTTGGTGTCCTTGCACCACATTATGTACTTTAGAAAGAGGGTTTTCAAATTCTTCTACCCACCAAAAAACACAAAATATCACAATTCATGTTATGAGCACTTTTAAATTCATAAGGTATGGAAAACCAATGACTTGTTTGATTTTTGTAATGATGGTATAATGTATATGTATTTAATTTCATTAAAAAAATATCTTATTTGTGTTTTAAAGCATGCACTTGTTTAGGAAAAATACCACTTTTTGGCCAAATTTTTTCCCTCAACTTGGTTAACTTACCCAAATAAATAAGGAAGATTTTCATAAGAAAAGGGAAAATAAAAATTATATTTTCACCTCACAAAATTTTGAATTGAGAGTTCATTTAGAATTTTTTTCAAGTGTTGTCTAGGGGAGAATGGATATCATCATGCAACGAGAAGCGATTCATGTTTGAATTGTCAACAATGGTCTAGTCCTAAGAAGCATAAGAGGATATGGTCAATAAATTATTAATCACTCTCATGAAATTCAATGAGGGTTGGTAATTGGGTATGTGAAGTAGGAAACACAAAAGAAGATGTGTTAAATGCATCTTAGGTCCAAATTATCTAAAGTTATTTCCATACAATGAGAAGCGTCGAAATTCTTGATATTAGGGTGGGTGTAGTTGAAAGAATAAGTTTGTCTTTCAAAGAATTCTTTTGTTCATGTTGAAAGAGATAATCATAATGTTTGGAGGGTTCTTATGCTAACAAATGTGATTTCTTTCTTGAGGAAAATCCATATTTTTGCATTTAACATGAATAGCTCTTAAGAATAATATTGTGGTAAATTTTCCTTTTTCATCAATGAATAGCTCCCAAGCTTCATTGGGCCACCAAAATTAGTTTTAGCATTCTCAATGTCTATCAATTATATCAGAAAATTGATAAAAATAGAAATATAATGTAAAATAATGAGTTGTGGCATTTTTCATGTATACACAATTTACATTTTTTCTAATTATTTAATAGAAATATTTCTATAAGTTTGAGTTTTCTTAATTAATTTTTTAATTTCTGTCATTGAGTGATATTTTACTAAAATGCATATTTTCACTAGAAATTAGATGTTTCCTCTATTTCTTAAAATTAGATTATTAAATCTAATGTCTAGCATGTGGATATTTTTTGTTAGAGTTATCATGCATTAGCTAATAATTAATTAATCTTTAATTGATTATTAACTTGTCAAATTTATTCACACACTTTAACTAAACTTAGGAATGCTTTATTAGTTGAGTTAATATTAGATCATTATGTCTCATCTCATGTGATGTTGACACTTGTCATAATATGATCCCTTTCTCATTTAGGGATTTTCTCTTATAAGCATTCAACCCTCATTGTAAATATCACTCAGATATTATCTGGAGCTTTCTTATCTTCTTGAAAGTCTCTTTCTTCTATAGCTTTTTCTTATTGATGAATATTGCATATTGTTTGTAGATCTATTGCGTGGAAGGTGTACTTGTTTGTTGTTTGATCTTGTGGCTCATGGATTTGTGCTTGTTTCACAATTCTAACATGGTATTAGAGCATGGATTCAACAAACCTCTTCTCGATTTATGAGGTTTTCTTCTTCATCAAGGGTTGCAGGCTTCAAATCTAAATCCCCTTTGCTCTTTTGCAAAATTTGAAGGTGGGAATTTTTGAAGCATTTTTGTGTAAAAAGGACCTCCCCATTGGATCCAGAGTTGTCAAGAAAGTCAAATTAGCTTTTGTTTCACGTGATTTTGACTCTAGACGCTAGATCTACAAGGTTTTGAAGTGGTTGCTTTGTCTCCAGATCCGAAGAGTAGCTATATTTTTGTTGTATTTTGAGTTGAAATAGACATCACCATCATGCTCTGAAGGCCCAAAAATGCTAAGATCGACTGTCAAATTGTCAAAATCCGAGTAGTTGGCATCTGAGGAAAAACAAATTTTCCAGGGAAGTCATATGGCCTCCCTAGCACGTAGTTTGAGGTGATTTTAAAAAAAATCATTTGATTTTTTTTCTTGCAAAATTTTTTCAAAAAAAAATCAAATTAAAATAAATATTAAAAATCCCTTTTGGGGGGGTTCACAAGTTTTTTTTTTCAAAAAAAAAAGTTTATTTAAAAAAAGAAAATTGAGGGTACCAAGGTACCGCTGACCTTGCAGGATGGCAGGCAGTGGCCACTTGGGACCACCCCCTCTGCCACAGAGGGTACCGTTGGGGGTACCGCCCCTGCCATTGGCTCTAATACCATTGGGGGTACCTGTTCTGTTTGGAGATGGAATAATATTTTGTGATTGTGAGGTGCTCATTGGGATTTGTGAGATTGGATTAATTCAATTATTGTGGTAATTGTTAGATTATTTTTCTCTATTAAATTGATAATCCAACCTCATAGATCCCAATGAAATCCTGCAAGCAAATAATCTGTCACCAAAGGAGATCAAGAGACACAAGAAATGGTGCTCTGCAAACATCAAGACAAAATGCATTACCTGAGAAGTGAATAATTACAAAGAGATCAAAACCCTAAAGGTGAGAACCCTAGGAAGAGGATTAAATTAGCATGTGACAAGTGTCAAGATCATAATGAACAAGACGACAACTAATTTAATAAAGTAAAATAAAGATTCCTAAGTTTAGCTTAAGTGAAATAAAGTAAAGGTGACTTAATTAATTAATAAATATAAATAAATTAATCAAGTAAACAACATATTACTTTGACACCCCCCCTTAAGATGAACTTAGGAAGAAGCTAAAAAACTAAGGATAGATGCATAAAAGCAAAGATGGGTCCTAACAACTAGGTCTGATGAGGCCACCATGTACAAATGTAAAAGATCTCTCACAACATGAGAAAAGGAGAAAACCTCATGGGAAAAACTCCTCTCCAAAAGAGAGAAATACATGTGAAGGACTAAGAAGCCTCTAAACAAGAATGAAGGATGAAGAAGCCTCTAATAAATAAGAAATTGTCCCAAAAGGTAGGAACAAAGGATGGTGCAAAAAAACACCACTGAAGCATGAAGAAGTTGCAAAAACTTTCAAATAATGATTGTTGAAATGTTGAAAGAAGAACTTTCTCTGAAACAAATGATGATTAGGATCAAGAAGACAAGAATCTGCATGAGTGCCCTCAATGACACTACACAAATCTGATGGAAAACCAAGGAAAAACATCTAGAACTCGAAGATATAGATGGCACAAGTACCAATAGTTTGAAGAGCTAATTAGGTGAAGAATGGAAGGTCTCCTCCAGAAATAGGAATGCAAGATTTTCTATATGGTAAGTGTTCCATCTCACCAAAATGCATGGGTAACTAGCCGCTGCATCTACCTAGTACATAGGAACAAATACTATATACATAGTCTCTCCAATGCGAAACCAATGAAGCAGTAGCACCAACAGTAGAAACCCCCCCATAATGTTGAAAAGGGAGAGGCATGACAAGTACACTAAAATTGAATGCCTAAAAGTAGTGCATGAAGAGGAACCAAGAACATTTGAAGGTGTAGTAATGAAAGTACAAGTAGATATAAAGGATGTGAAAACAAAAGTCACATACGCATGAGAAAGGTATGAAGGAAAAATAAAGGCAAACATCAACCCCCATGGAACTTTATATCATAGTGTGAGTACAACAAGGCATAGAGTGATGTGCAAAAATACCAATACTACACATACAAAGCTGAGGCACTTTATTTCAGTGCGTTTACAGATGATAAAAAAATGTAATGGGAGCCCATAAAGTCCAAAAAAGACTATAGTTGAAAATATAATTTTCTTACATAAAAAGAGGAAACGATAGCACCATGACAAAGTAAGCAAAAAAACATACACTTTAAAAAAAAATGACACCCAAAAATATGTCTGGATGTAGAAGATATGGCCCATCAAAGTATCCAAAACAAGAACTGAACAACAATAGTACTGATAAAACAAAATTCTGGAAAAACTAGAAGTTAAAACTAAAAAGTACCTACACCACTGTGAAGAGCACAAAATTCCACCCCATTTAAAAAAATAATGCATTGAAAAAGCCCACCATATCGCTGAGATATGGCCTCTGGAAGTTGAGGTGCAAAATTGAAAAGCCCAACAGAGAGGGGCTGAGAAGGGAAAAAAATGATCTCCGCTAAATTTGTCAAAAAACCACCAGAAATAAGGGTCTGCCAATTTTAAAGGTGCTGGAAAAAAATCCTCTAGGTACAGTACATTTATTTTGCAAAAAAAATGCAAAATTTGACTATTTTTTTGAAGTTAAGAAAAGTAAAAAACTATTATATTTTTTTGAAATAAAAAAACATATATATATATATATATATGGGAAAAGACATATTTTAAAAAATTTATTTTTTTGACAAAAAGATATATTAAAAAACTATTTTTTTTTAAATTCAATTAAAAAAAGGAAGGGGCTATGGTGGGGCCGTGCCTGCCACATAGTGGTAGGGGCAGTACCACTAGTATCCCCCCTTCCCCCCTCTCCACAGTCGTGGTGGGGCTCAAGGGGCCGCCGACCTACCATTATGGTAGGTGGCGATACCCCTTTGGGTACCCCGACCCCCATGTTGGGTAACTTGTTTTAATAAAATTTAGTTAAAATACAAATAAAAAAAACCTGTCATAGCCTTAAAAAGGCTTTTTAATATTTTTTTTAAACTAATTTTTTGTTAAATCTTTTTGTAGGAAAAAAAATATTGTTCAAAAATATTTTTTATTTTACCTTGAATTGTGTGTTGTGGAGGCCGCACGACTTCCCTGACAAATGTTTTTTGCCTTAGATGCCAAATTCACCAAATTTGATGATTTGATAGACGATCTTAAGAATTTTGGGCCTTTTGAGCACGATGGTGATGTCTGTTTCATGCCAAAATGCACAAAAAATACAGCTACCTTCCGGATCCAGAAAAAGAGCAACCACTTCAAATACTTATAGATTTAGGAGTTGAAATCAGGTGAAACAAAATCAAAATTTGACTTTCTTGATAGCTTTGACTCCAATGGCGAGGTCCATTTCACACAAAAATATATCGAAAAACACTCACCTCCAAAATTTGCAAAGAAAGCAAGGGGATTCAAATATGAAATCTGCAACCCTTGTTGAAGAAGATAACCTCATAAATCAAGAAGAGGTCTATTGAATCCACACTCTGATACCATGTAGAAGTTGATAATCCAACCTCACAGATCCCAATGAACACCTACAAGTAAATAATCTGTGACCAAAGGAGATCAAGAGACACAAGAATGGTGCTTTGCAAACATCAAGAAAAAATGCATTACTCGAGAAGTGAATAATTACAAAGAGATCAATCCTTAAGAAAGAAGATCAAAACCCTAAAGGTGAGAGCCCTAGGAAGAGGATTAAATTAGCACATGTGAAAAGTGTCAAGATCATAATGAACGAGATGACATGACTAATTTAATAAAGAAAAATAAATATTCCTAAGCTTAGTTTAAGTGAAATAATGTAAAGGTGACTTAATTAATTAATCAATATGAACGAGCCACATGATCAAACAACCAACAAAGGAACCTTCCACACAAGAGATTTGCAAACAATATATGCAATATTCTTCAACAAGAAAAAGCTATAGAAGAGACTTTCAAGAAGATATGAAAGCTCTAGATAATATTTGAGTTATATTTACAATGAGGTTTGAATGCTTATAAGAGAAAAGACCTAAACGAGAAAGGGATCAGATCATGACAAGTGTCAACATTACATGAGATGAGACATAATGATCTAATATTAACTCAACTAATAAAGCATTCCTAACTTTAGCTTTAAAGTGTGTGAGAATAAATTAGACTAATAATCAATTAAAGATTAATTAATTATTAGCTAATGTATGACAACTCTAACACCCCCCTTAAGATGAACTTAGGGAGTAGCTAAAAACCCTAAAAAGAATGCACGATGGGTCTCGACAAACAAGGCCAAATAAGGTACCCATGTACAAAAAGATCTCTATAATGTGGAGAAATAGAGAAAACCTCATGGGAAAAAGTCTACTCCAAGAAGAGATGAAAGCCAAGTGAAGGACTGAAGAATCCTCTAAACAAGACAAGGTTGTCCCAAAAGATAGGAACACATGATGAACAAAGGAATACCACAAAGCATGAAGAAGCTACAAATAGTGTTGAAGAATGGCTGCTGAAATGCTGAAAGAAGAACCTACGCTGAAACATATAATGATCAAGATCAAGAAGACAAGAATCTACATGAGTTCCCTCAATGACACTACTCGAATCCAATGGCAAACCAAGGAAAACATCAAGAACTCAAAGATACAAATGGCACAAGTACCAATAGTTTGAAAAATTGATCATGTGAAAAATGGAAGGTCACCTCCAAAAATAGGAATGCAAGAGTGTATATATGGTAAGTGCTCCATCTCACCAAAATGCATGGGTAACCAGCCGTTGAATCCACCTAGTACATAGGAAAAAATACTATATACATAAATCACTCCAATGTGAAACCAAAGAAGTAGTAGCACCAATAGTAGAAAAACCCCATAATGCTGAAAAGGGAGAGGCATAACAAGTACATTGAAACTAAATGCCTGAAAGTAGTGGATGAAGAGGAACCAAGAAAATTTGAAGGTGTAGTCATGAAAGTACAAGTAGATATAAAGGATGTGAAAAAAAAAGCCACATACGCATGATAAAGGTATGAAGGAAAAACAAAGGAAAACATCAACCCCCATGACACTTTATATCATAGTGCGAGTACAACAAGGCACAAAATGATGTGCAAGAATCCCAATACTACACATGCAAAGTTGAGACACTTTATTTCAGTGCATTTATAGACGATAAAAACATGCAATGTGAGCCCATAACCTGTTAAAATTGTGAAACAAGCACAAAACCACGAGCCACAGGATCAAACAACAAACAAAGACACCTTCCACGTAAGATATCTGCAAACAATATATGTAATATTCTTTAACAAGAAAAAGCTACAGAAGATATTTTCAAGAAGATATGGAAGCTCCAGATAATAGCCAAGTGATATTTACAATGATGGTTGAATTCTTATAAGAGAAAAGCCCTAAATGAGAAAGGGATCAGATCATGACAAGTGTCAACATCACATGAGATGAGACATAATGATCTAATATTAACTCAACTAATAAAGCATTCCTAAGTTTAGCTAAAGCATGAGAATAAATTAGACTAATAATCAATTCAAGATTAATTAATTATTAGCTAATGCATGATAACTCTAACACCCCCACTTAAGATGAACTTAGGAAGTAGCTAAAAACCCTAAAAAGAATGCAAGATGGGTCCTGAAAAACAAGGCCAAATAAGATGGGACCCATCTTGCATTCTTTTTAGGGTTTTTAGCTACTCCCTAAGTTCATCTTAAGGGGGGTGTTAGAGTTATCACGCATTAGCTAATAATTAATTAATCTTTAATTGATTATTAGTCTAATTTATTCTCACATACTTTAGATAAACTTAGGAATGCTTTATTAGTTGAGTTAATATTAGATCATTATGTCTCATCTCATGTGATGTTGACACTTGTTATGATCTGATCCCTTTCTCATTTAGGGCTTTGCTCTTATAAATATTCAACCCTCATTGTAAATATCACTCGGATATTATCTGGAGCTTTCATATCTTCTTGAAAGTATCTTCTGTAGCTTTTTCTTGTTGAATAATATTGCATATATTGTTGTGAATGGTGATCCTAGACTTGCAAAAACTTGAAGAAAAAACACAATATTAGTCCCATATGCAAGTTAGAAACAACATTCCCCATGAAATTCATTCGAGATATCAAGAACAAGAAATAAATGAAGAACATGAATAAAAACTAGCTAATCTTGCAAAAAATAAACAAACTCTTAATCCCATGGGGAATTGGTGTTGTTTTTATGTGGAAAATGGCCCTTTCCCAATTCCTTGCAAGCTTAATGATCAATGGATGAAGATTGATACTCCTTGATGAAAATTTGCCATAACCTAGCTATGGTGGATGAAGAACAATGAAAACCTTGATGAACTTGGATGAATTTGCTCAAAACCTGTGGATAATGACTTTGCCTCAAGTTTTGGATCAAATGCCTAAGATTGTGGATCCCAAATTAGTAAAAGAGCCTTGTATTTATAGAAGAGAATGATTGTAGAATAAGCAAAAATGATGAATGTGGGGTAAAACATCATCTAATGGAAAAATTCCACTTGTCAACATGTTAGTGGATATAGGTGGGGCACATTTTGAAGAATGTGCACATAAATGCCATTAGGTGGATATTTGAAATTGGAGAAGTGACATGTTGGGGGGAGATGAAAGAAGACTTAAATGCCACTTGGCTAAAGAAAAAGGGCATGTAAGAGGCCTTTAATGCCTAGTTGGATGGACAAGTCCTTTTGGGAGGGAATTTTCAAATTTGAAGAATATGAATTCCAACTTGATACCCTTTTTAAATGAAATAGAGGAATTTATAAATCAATTAAATTGATTTACTTGTGCAAGTTGCAAAATCTAGAGGATTTGAGGGATTAGAGTTAGGATTAGTCATGATTTGATTAATTTAGATGAAGGTTTAGTTGATTTGACATTTTGACTTAAATTTTTGGATTTAAATAAATCAAGATGAGAGGAATAATGAATTTAGACTTAATTAAATAAAGTTGGATTTATTTAATTAAAAGGGGATGGTGTTAGACTTAAATCAAATAAAGGTTAGTTTATTTAATTTAAAGGAGATGACTTTAGAACTTAAATAAAATGATTTATTTAATTAAAAGAGGAGAAAAGGATTAATTAAACAAAATAATTTATTTAATTAATAGGAGATAATGATTTAATTAGATAAAATTGATTTATTTAATTAAAAGATTAAATATGATGAATTTAATCAAGTAAAGATTATTCAATTAAATGGTTAGTAATGAAGTGATTTAAGATGAACTGGTGCTAGTAAATCAGGTTCAGGTGCACGAGATCAATTAGTATATTTTATGTGTCTACATTTTGCCCCTCTTTGAAGCAATGTACCTACTGCATTGGTTCAAAGAATAAACCCACTGATCTATCAAAATTCAAAAAAAATTCAATTTTTGTGGATGCCCCATTGCTACCCTAGTGAGAAGAATTACACTGGTTTACTGTCCCCTCAAGAGATCGAGCGAAAAGTTCAATTTGAGGGTCAATCTTGCGACAAAGAGATTCAAGATGGACGCATGGATGGTTATGATGATGATGCAAATGAGACGAACTAAGATGTTGAAAATAACAAAACTATAGTATCCTAAACATCTTAAATGATGATGCAATGCATGTGAGATAGATGATGTGAGATGCCATGATTATGAGATGTATGGGTATGTGCAGGATCATCATGGAAAAAATAGGCCCTTAAGTGGCAAAAAATTCAGAAAAATCAAAGTTAGGAAACTTGACATAAAAATTTGAATAAGTTATCTATATTATTTCAAAAATATGTAAGAATAGAATCTGTAGAAAATTGAATGTAGTTTCTAAACTACTAGATTTAAAAAAAAAAATCTATTTGGTGAAAATTTAAAATTTCAATGTAGTAGACTTAAATTTCAGGGAAAAAATAAGAAGTAGGTGTATGTCTGACCACCTTAACCACAATAAAATGATAATATTTTTTTATAATATTTTAGATATAAGTTGAGGACTCATGTCCCGATGTGATACATATTTTTTTGTAATGTTTTTTCAAATAAATAATTAATTATGATTTTTTTATTACAAATTTTTAAAAATATAAAAACTTGTATGTCTGACCACCTTAACTTGGTCAAAACTTCATGAAATTCAATTTTTATTTTTTTAATCCTATAGTATGTGAAACATAGAATGTGACGCATGTTTTGGATTCAAAAAATGTGATACTGTTTGAAAGCTATAGATGTTTTTCAATCAGCCTATCAATTAGGACTTTCGTCGTAATTCAAATAGAAAATGAATAATAATTAGTTATTAAATTCAAATTAAACCATAATTTATATTGGTGGAAAGTTGAGAATCTCTTGTAAAAACCCTTTTCGCTTCATCAATTTTGGGTAAAAAAAAAAGTCGTCAGCCACATACCCATCATATTGCCACTTTTGGGCCCACCATGATCCTGCACATACCCGTATGTATGCTAATGGTTTGTGGATGCATGGTGGACATGATATTATGTTAGTGTGAAAAGAGGATAGAAGAAATGAGATGATGAAAAGAGGATCCAATGAGTCCATGATCTGCCGAGACTTTATTAGAGATAACGATGAATGATGATGATGTATTACTTATCAGGAATTGGGATTTTAAAAGGGCTTACTTACCTTATGTTTGATAACACATGTAGGCATGATGCATCAAGTTATAAAGAACCAGGATGGCTTTGCACCTAGTGTGATGGACTTTGACTCGACATTCAGATAGGAGTATTCTTGTTCACACCTGGCATACGAAACCCTATTTAGAATGTAGTTCAGATATTTCAAACATCTCAAACCAAAACATAGAAAGGTGAGCCTTCCTATGTGGTCAACAAGACACCTAAAACAACCTCCCTACAGACCAAACAGAGAAGGTATGACCAAGGTTATATTACAAGAATATCCAACAAGCATAACAGATAAAAATATAATGATCATTTCCCCATTCCTTTCTCTCTAAATCCCTTTGTTTGGACATCATTGAGAGGTCATTGGAATGAGTGCAATAAGATAAGTCAAAATACAAAGACCAAGTAAACAAACAAGCTAATGTTCTTCATACCGCTAGCCAAGACTAAACTATGGTGATTCCTGATGTTGATGTCCATTGTAGGAAGGATGCATCCTAGGACATGATGTTATTAGATGATTTTGGGATTGATTGGATGTTAGGCCAAGAGTTGACCAACTTGTTTACCTACTGACCTAGACTTGAGACCTTGATGCTTAAGTTTTTACTTTTAGCCTGCTAGACTTGTTTCTGACTATTTCACCAAAGGTTGAAGGTGACGATCATTTATTATGAGCGGATGTTATTGCGGGTGAAAGGAAGATGAGATGGATGATTTTTTTTAGGTTTTTTGAATGTTTTTGGAGTTTTAAAATGTTTTGAGGTTTTTTTTTGTATTTTCAAGATTTTGCAAATGTTTTGATTTTCAAAATTTCAAATGTTTTTGGGTTTTATGATATTTTATGAATGTTTTTGGATTTTGTGTCTCGGGGACTGATCAAATATTAGCCTTTCCTATGTTTAAGCTTAGAGATGACGTAGTTCAAATAGCATGTTTTTGACATTTTATGCTTTTATGAATGTTTTTGGATTTTGATATGATTTTGGATTTTCTTGGTTTTTTGAATGTTTTTGGATTTTGCGCCCGATTTTGATATTTTGGATATGGACATACATGTGATGATATCAATGCTCTATTTGGGATTTTGTTGAAAACCAAGCTAGGGTTGATTGATCAGATTGATGGATTGATGATGATAACATTGTTGAGGATACACAACAATGCAAGGATAGTGTTAAGAAACATGAGGATTGGGATGGATATCCTAGGATGATGAGGGATTGATGATGATAACATTATCAAGGATACACAAAAATGCAAGGATAGTGTTAAGCAACACAAGGATTGGGAAGGATATCCGGAGATGATGGATTGATTGGATTTGACTGATCAAGATTTTGAAGCTTGATTTGGAACAAAAGTTGGTTTTGGAACAAAAGTTGGTTTTGGATGATTTGATACGACATCGAAGTATCAATTAGATGCAACTAATATTGATTGTTTGGATTGATGTTCGATGAAAGATAAATCTTGATAAGGAACATCTTCTCATCAAAATATGTGATGGGCTAGTGATTTGGATTTTGGATCACAAATTTTTTTGACCAATTTTTGACTTCACATTTTTCAATGTTTAGATTATCACATAAGTTGGAAGATATAGATCAAGAATTATTCCTAAAGCAAGATGTAAATATTTTCCCCTAGTGTCTAACAATGTATGTAATGCCATGGGTGGATGCTTGGATGGATGTATGGATGGAGGGATATGGTAAGCACATGAAGGATGCCAAGGATTATCTTGTGACAAGATAAGGTGTTCGAACAGAGGAATGCTTCATTGGATAATGCTTCATGGCTCAGATAATGTTGGGTAGGATCTACTAATGAAAATGACCCATGTCAAGGTGTTTACCATAAGCAAGTGTAAAGTGTACACCAAAATTTTACCAAGATCAAGATAATTTGGACTATGGATGTAGATAGATGAAAATGGATTGGCTAAATGGTTCATGGATGAATGGATTTATTATGGATGAGATGGATGGAATGATGGCCTTATTATGGATGGGATGATATGCTTTCACTTGAATTAGCACATGCAGATACTTGATTCTACACATAACGCCTGTTTTCCAAGTTTTCATCATGGTACCTAACCAAAGTGCCACCATAGTGGTTTTTACTGGAGGATGATTTGTTTCTTTACTGTTTTCAATCCTTTTTTGTTTTTTTTTGGATTTTCATATTTTTTTATTTTTTTGTATTTTTCTATGAAATATTTTTAAGCTCATGTTGAATCACCTAGTGGTGTTGATATAGATGCTTCTGTCATAATGTACCATCAATATCCTACTTGAAGAAGCTTCTTTGCCAAGATACATGCACTTGAATGCAACTTTTGAGATTCTTGATCTGCTTTGTTAATACTAGAGTTAACTTTGTCTTTGTGCGCACATCATGATAGAGTGCCTTCTGAATCCTTATGATGAATGGTTGTTGCCAATACATGGTAAATATGAGAATTGGATATCATGTATGGAGGAGTGGATAGTGGAGTGTGATTAGGAATAGGAGATGGATTGGATGATAGTTTGGAACCTTTGACTCTCCAGAATTGGGAAGATGAGCAATAATGGGTGGCTATGAAAGTGTGCATGGAATTAGGACCAACTGCTTGATATACTTTGTGTGTTACTTGAGAAGCCTACTTTTTCCTTTGTGGACATCTTTGATGGATAATTTTCCCTTTTTTACTTTTCCCCATAGTTTTTTTGACTAATGGAGTTTGATAGGGATAATATTTCTTTATATTCATTGGTATCCATGTGTATTTGATTTGTCCATTATGCTTCTCAATTTATTTTCCTTTGATGATGTTCTTTCTTTGATTGACATCCTTCTTTTGATGTTGGTCCCAATTTATGGATGGGGTGGTGGGTGGATGAAGATTCATGACGTGGTTGGTTGTAGTATTGGCATCGGTTTCATCATAAGGATTCTTCATGCTCCCTATGTTGATGCTTGCACTAGATAAAGTTCCCCCCAATACTGAATAACCAAGACCTTGATGCTTAGGATTTCCAATAATCTACACTATTTCTAGGATACTTTGTTCATGTAGGCCTAATCCTCTTCCTTGATAATTCATCCGTTGAAACCATTTATTTGCAATAGGATATGATTTACCTTGGAAACAAGGTGATACTCCTTTTCTCTGTTGTGGATCTTCAAAGGAGATAGATTCTTCATTGATAAGATAGCTTTCCCTATAAAAGGTAAGTGATCCAAGTTTATAAGTGATAGGATCCTCCTTAAGTGGGATAACTTCCTGATTCATATCTTTGGCTTGATTTTGTGAAATATCATATTTTAATGCTTCTTGAAGAGGTGTTGATGATTTACTATCCACGTAAAAGTCTCCCTCATGATTCATTTTTGATATGACTTCATAGGATGTTTCTGATGCACAACTTCTATAGAAGCCTTCTTCATGACCCATTTCTATATGTATCTAGATTTTTCTATATCTTGATCATGTGTACAAATTTTAAGAGTAGGAGACTCTTGTTCCTTGGTAATGATATCAAGAGTATGATAATCTTGTTTTGAATGAAGATCATCTACATGTCCATTAGGAGTAAGCATCTCATGGTTAGATGGAGGAATATGTGCTATATGGATATGATAATCATTTGTGACATCTTGTATAGATAGGAGAGTGTCCATTAGATCATTGTAGTATCTTGGAGATATGAATTCTTGATCTGAATGATTTCAGAATTGCTTTCGACATGCTTTGGATCAAGTTCTTGACATGGGTCAATTTGAAAGGATGGATTGCTTATAAAGGGTTCTTGGATATATTCATTAGGAATGGGAAATGGCTCAATATCCTCTTGATCTTTGGGTGAATTTGGATCAAGTGTTGAGTTGAAGATTCCTCCAATATCTACAACCATGAGGTCAAAGGATGTCAATATGTCTTGGAAAGGACCATTGCTAGACTTTGGTGAAAGATTTTGATAATTATTTGGAATAAATTCTTGAGATACATCCTCTAACTCATTAGGCAATGTAGAGACATTTTCAACATGAGGATCACTGATTATAGGATCAAATAATGTTAACACTCCTTTGAATAGATCATTGTTGGATATTGTCGAGGGGTATTTATCATGATAAAAAAGTGACTCTTGATGTATGCTGAGTTGATATTCAGATGAGATAGAAACATCTTCAAGATGCTCATTAATGGATAGATCTTGATCATTTATTTCAACAATTGTGGTGGAGAGATAGTCAATGCTATCACTAGTGGTTGAATCCTGATCATTGTCCTCAATAGTTATTATTTTTTGATCAATAAGGTCTTGGATGATATTTTTGAGTCAAAAACAATTTGATGTTGTGTGTCCCTTTATTCTGTGAAAATCACAAAGGTGCTTCTCATTATACCCTGGTAGTTTAACTTGAGGATCTTGATAATTTTCATAAATGGGGATTTTGATGAGATTTTCTTGTACCAAATGTTGCATGACTGATTTGATTGGTTCCCCAAGTGGTGTGTATTTTCATTTGTTACCTTGTGAGATTTTTACTTTGAATTGACCTTGTGGTGATTGATATTTGAGATGTGGAGGTTGGGTTTGTTGTTGATGTTGTTGATCTTGATATCCAACCTCTTGACATTGGAGATATTATTCTTGATGTGGTTGTGGACACAACTCAATTCTTTGATGACATGGTTTAACCAATGGAAGAGTGTATTGATTTTGGGCTAGAGATGTCTCTTGGCGCAATGAGTCAATTATTTTGGCAAGTGAAGCAATTTGATCTTGACACCCTTGATATAGTTGATTTAGTTTTTGTGCAAGCAGATTTGGAATGTATACTTGTGGTGTTTGTATGGGATCATAAACAAATTGACTTTGGAAAAAGTTCTGATGTGGGATTTGATGTTTAGATTTGGCATGATAGGTTGAAATTAAACATTGTTGTGGTTGGGAATCACATTGCCTTGATTTAGGTAACTTTGATTTTGCATGGTGTTACCTTGACCTAGATCAATACATGGAGTCGTTAACATATTGTTTGGACTTTGAACAACATTGGTATGATTCGCAAACATATCTATCCCAAAGTTTACCAAGTGTAGATTTGAAGTGTTCATGTTTGGTAAACTTGTACTTGGTATATTCACATTTGGCATGTATGGATTTAGTGGGATAATGTTGTTTTGTTGAAGACTCATGCATTGATTGTTTGATTGATAGATTTGTACATTTGGAATTTTATTTAAATCTACCATAGGGAAAGGCATTCCAAAATTTAGATTGGGCATACTCACATTTGTTGTACCATTGAGGTTTGTAGGAGATAATGATGCCATTTATGGATTGCATAAATGTGAGTTTTGATAATCAATCAACATTGTAAGGCTTTGATAGTTTGGTTGATTTGGATTACTCATGATGTATGAATCAAGTTTATAGTCCATGTTCTTCTTGTGTTTTGACCTTGTTGAACTCTAATGGATTTAGGACCAATGATGAGATGAAGGATGAAAGGTGTGAATATTATGGGTGCTGAACTTTTAGGAACTTTGGATCAATGCTAGACTCTAGGATTTTTGATTGGATTGGTTTGATTTGATTTGGATAATGGACTTATAAACCCAAAGATATTGGATGTTATCTTGGAATAAACTTGTCCACAAGGATGATAACTTAACTAGATGTATGAGGAAGGATTCATCCACACACACCTAGCCAAACAAGGATATTTTGACGTTGATTTGAAGGATTTTACCAAAAGTCCAGTATGAATGATTTTTCCAATGGTTCAAAAATTGTTTGTGAGATGGGATTTGATTGATGTTTGAGATGGATGAAAGTGATTGGTTGTTTTGATCCTAAATGAACCTAAGAGGGACTTGTTTACAAGACCAAGGTTTTGAAGAACATGCTTTTCCCTAAGAGTACTTCAAACCAAAAGATTAGTTTTTGTTCAAAATACCATATAAAAAAAGATAAAAAAGCACACGTGTGGGATTCAATTGATTTCATCTTAATTAATGAATTGATTTTTACCACGTGCACACTTCTTGTATAGTTTTCAAACTGAATGTCTATGTCTCAATTTCTTCTCATCCCATAAGGTCCATTATGTGGAAATCAAGAAAATCAAGGCAATAATTTCCTAATGTTGACTTAGAGAGTAAATTGAGAAATGGGCCCAAATACTTAGAGTCCTCTAAGGATGAAATCCCAAGGGACAACCAGTAGCACTTGGAATCTTTCAAAGGTATTTTCTTCTACTAAAGGGTTTGAAATTTGATGCCCTTGTTGAATGTTTGTTTTCAATATTTTGGATCCAAACAATGTTTTTTTTATTCCAATAAAATGAACAACCCTATGGATAGTTAAGAGACAATATTTGTTGAATCCCCACTTGGATAAATCTAGTTGCGCTTATTCTTGGCAGATGATTAAATGCTTGACCACATTGGCTCCCCTCCATGACACTCACTTCTACAACTCAACCAAGCTTTAGTACCCATGAAACTCCCATTGCATACTTCTCATCTCTACCAAGAATCACAAGAATGTGGGGCAGCTTCAAAATGACTGTTCTTGCACCAACAAATAGATAAGGATTTTGACTTCTAAACAAAATGTTATAGTATAGGCATTCCATTCATAGGGTATCATCCATATGACAAGAGACCATTGTTGTCCTTCTTTTCGGAACAATCCTCATGATACTTGAACTTTCCTCAAGTACCCACACTTATATACCAGGTGGAAGTCGCTTGGCTTTAGCGTGTTCCCAGTTGGTCGTTCCTTGGGGTGATTACTTTTTCCCACTAGGTAGGCCCTCTAAGGATAAACAATAGCAAGCAAGCACATCTGTAGTTTGATCAATCTTTGTTGAGAAACAAAGAGAGAACACACACAATATACTCCATTCACACTAGCAAGATTTTGTTCAATTTTAAGAATCCAAATTGAAGTGTGGAGGTAATCACTTATACAAATTAATATCACAAAAATACTTTTGATTCTCAAGATTTTCGTGAGGTGTGAGAGTAGCACATATGTATTTTAAATGATATTTCTTTGGATAAGGGGTTACAAAACATAAAAGGCACATGTTCATTTTAACCTTCAAAGAAATAAAATGAGTTCTTTTTAAGCACTAACTTTGAAGTGTGAGATTTGTTTGTTCAATTGTTAAGCCCAAAACAAAATGTAGTAAGTTCCTAAGATTCTTTTTAACCCCTTTGTTTGGTTCTTTTTAAGTCCAAATGAAATCTATCGAGTCCTAAAGCTTAAAAGATAGCAAATCCTTATAATGGAATTATAATTTCTTCCAAAGTGTTTAAAAACACTTGATACAATAAAAAGAAGATGTCATAAAGAAAAATCCTCCTTTATTTCTCCTTCTTTCTTGACCGTGACTTCAACCTACAAAACTGATTAGTTCACAAAAAACCAGAGACAACAAATAACCTAAAAGTTGACTTTTATTCAAACCCAACGATGCAATCCACATATGTGTCACAGTTTGACGGAGTTAGCATCATTGTATGGTGACGTTGTGACTGATAGCATTAGAATGTGGAGAAACCAGTGACCGCATATTCGTCATTGTTTTGACCAGTGACGAAGTTTGGAGTTTGGATGACTGGTCGACAGGGCAATGACTCAAGCATCGTTGTTTGGAATTCAAATACTATGGCGGGAAGAACTCAGTGTTGGGGTTTGGAGTTTGTCAGCATCGCTATATGGCGTCGTTGGATTGATAGTGATGTAGTTTCTCTGTCAACGGTGTTGTTTCCTGTAGACACAAAAACTTCAAGAAAACAACAAAATTTCTCAAAAAAAAGTGTTAGATTCTTCAAATTTTCCCTCCTTCTAGTGCCAAAATGTGAATGGTGATCCTAGACTTGCACAAACATGAAGAAAAATCGCAACATTAGTCCCATATGCAAGTTAGAAACAACATTCCCCATGAAATTCATTTGAGATATCAAGAGCAAGAAATAAATGAAGAACATGAATAAAAACTAGCTAATCTTGCTCATTGGTACCATTTTGAAGTGTAAAATGGTCCTTTCCCCATTCCTTGCAAGCTTGATGATCAATGGATGAAGATTGATACTCCTCGATGAAAATTTTCCATAACCTAGCTATGGTGGATGAAGAACTATGAAAACCTTGATGAACTTGGATGAATTTGCTCAAAATATGTGGATAATGACTTTTCCTCAAGTTGTGGATCAAATGCCTAAGATTGTGGATCCCAAATTAGTAAAAGAGCCTTCTATTTATAGAAGAGAATGATGGAAGAATGAGAAAAAAAGATGAATGCGGGATAAAACATCAACCAATGGCAAAATGCCACTTGTCAATATGTTATTGGATAAAGGTGGAGCACATTTTGATGAATGTGCACATAAATGCCATTAGGTGTCCAGATATTTGAAATTGGAGAAGTGAGATGAAAGAAGACTTAAATGCCACTTGGCTAAAGAAAAAGGACATGTAAGAGGCCTTTAATGCCTTGTTGGATGGACAAGTCCTTTTGGGAGGAAATTTTCAAATTTGAAGAATATTCCAACTTGATACCCTTTTTGAATGAAATAGAGGAATTTATAAATCAATTAAATTGATTTACTTGTGCAAGTTGCAAAATCTAGAGGATTTGAGGGATTAGAGTTAGGATTAATCATGATCTTTGATTAATTTAGATGAAGGTTTAGCTAATTTGACATTTTGACTTAGATTTTTGGATTTAAATAAATTAAGATGAGAGGAATAATGGATTTAGAATTAATTAAATAAAGTTGGATTTATTTAATTAAAAGGGGATGGTGTTAGACTTAAATCAAATAAAGGCTTAGTTTATTTAATTTAAAGGAGATGACTTTAGAAATTAACTAAATAAAATGAATTATTTAATTAAAAGAGGAGAAAATGATTAATTAAATGAAATACTTTATTTAATTAATAGGAGATAATGATTTAAATAGATAAAATTGATTTATTTAATTAAAAGATTAAATATGATGAATTTAATCAAGTAAAGATTATTCAATTAAATGATTAGTAACAAAGTGATTTAAGATGAACTAGTGTTAGTAAATCAGGATCAGGTGCACGAGATCAATTAGTATATTTTATGTGTCTACAATTGTTTTTAGATATCTTGCGTGGAAGGTGTCTTTTTTTTTGTTTGATCTTGTGTCTCGTGGTTTTGTGCTTGTTTCACAATTCTAACATGGTATTACAGTACCTCATCTGGCCTAGTTGCACTCCCTAAGTAAAACTATTCTCCCTCATAATGGGATCTAACTATGGGATAATGAACACTATACTATAATAGCTAAATAACCTATTAGCTATGAGGTGTTCCCTCTATTAAAATAACAATACTAATATTATGCACATTGGTATTAGAGCTCCTCCCTCATTATAATGCAACCTCAAGCACTCAACTATAATATGGTTTTTTTTGTTGTTGTTTGATCCTATGGCTCGTGGTAAATTGTGCTTGTTTCACAATTCTAACATGGTATCAGAGTACCTCATTTGGCCTAGTTGCACTCCCTAAGTACAACTATTCTCCCACATAATGGGATCTAACTATGGGATAATGAACACTGTACTATAATAGCTAAATAACCTATTAGCTATAAGGTGTTCCCCTTGTTAAAATAACAATACTCGTATTATGCACATTGGTATTATAGCTCCTCCCTCATTATAATCCAACCTCAAGCACTCATTATTTAGATATTATAAATAACATTGGTATTATACAAATTTTTTAAGAATGATTGCTTATTATAATCCAACCTCAAGCACTCCACTATTAGCTATTATTCTAACAATAAGCTACAAAAACTGTCGACAGTGTTGGCAACTTCTTCATGCTTCAATGGTGTTCTCTTTGTTCCTATCTTTTGGGAAAACCTTGTCTTGTTTGGAGGCTTCTCCAATCCTTCATTTGGTTTTCATCTCTTCTTGGAGTGGAGTTTTTCCCATGAGGTTTTGTCTATTTCTCCACATTATAGAGATCTTCTATTTGTACATGGGTACCTTATTTGGCCTTGTTTGTTGGGACCCATCTTCTATTCTTTTTATGGTTTTTAGCTACTCCCTAAGTTCATCTTAAGGTGGGGTGTTAGAGTTATCATGCATTGGCTAACATGGTATCAGAGCTCCAGATCTACAAACTTATTCTTTTTTTGTGAGATCTTTTCTTGAAGTAGTTTTTCAGTGCATCCAAGGTCAAATCAAACCTCTCCATTGAATTCAAAGCTGTTGGAATAGTCAAGATTGACCTTTTTTTTGTCAAATTTGGCTTCCATTTGTCAGATCTATTAGGGTTTGAAGAAAGGGTTTATTTGTCAGATCCAGGGGTGCTTAACTTTTTGGAATGTTTTGAGCCCAAACTGACCTCACCATTGCACTCAGAAAGTCCAAAAACCCTTATTTCCATATATAATTTATCAATTTTGGAGCAAGTCAACTCGGGGAAAAAAAATTTACCTAGCAAGGGTCATACGGCCTCCTGCATGCATTTCGAGGTAAAATCTTTTGTTAAAAAATATTTTTTCTGCAAAAAAAATTCACAATTTTTTTTAATTGTAAAATAAAAATTAAAATTAAAGCTTTAATATTTTCAAAGCTTTTTGAAAACTTTTGTTTTTAAAACAAAATAAAAAGGGGGAAGGTACACCTACGTAGGAATCTAGGTAGGTCAGTACTTGTACAGGAATTTGTGCAGGTCTGTACCAACACAGGAATCTGTGCAGGTTCGTACTACATGGGGTACTGTGCATGTTCGTACTTGCATAGGCCTACGCAGTGGTAGCTACACCCATGTGGGGAGTTGTGGGGGTGGCCTACTTGCCCCCCACCATAATTTTAAAAAAAAATTATAAAAAAAAAAATTCATTGTATTTTTTTTTGAAACAATATTTTTTTAGTAAGTCGAATTGTGCAAATTCGGTGACGAGAAAATGGCCATAAAATTTGGCCTAGTATTCTATTGCGACTACCATTTGGACGTCAAATTTAATGCAATGACTGTATTTTTTTGCCTTTATAAGATATTTTCTTCTGGAGGCCATAACTTTGTGATTGGGCTAGTGATGTCAATGATCGGAAGTCCACTTCTGGCTTTGTTTTTTTTCCTTGGTTCTAGTCCTATCACATGGTCTTGCAAGAAGAAATATGCTATTGCATTATCATCTTTAGAGGATGAGTACCGAGCAATGGTGTTAGCTAGTTAGGAGATTTTATGGCTTCGACAGTTGATGACAAAGTTTGGGTTTCCTCTTGATAGTCCCACTTTTCTTTGGTGTAACAATCAGAGTGCTATACACATTTCTTAGGAACACTTGCACATAACCTCATTATCCCATAGGTAATAGTTGTACTATAATTCAACTTCACATATCCCAATGAACACCTACAAGCAAATAACCTGTCACCAAAGTAGATCAAGAGACACAAGAATGGTGCTCTGCAAACATGAAGCAAGAATACATTACTCAAGAAGTGAATAATTACAAAGAATCAATCCTTAAGAAAGGAGATCAAAACCCTAAAGGTGAGAACCCTAGGAAGAGGATTAAATTAGCATGTGGCAAGTGTCAAGATCATAATGAAGAAGATGACATGACTAATTTAACAAAGGAAAATAAATATTTCTAAGTTTAGCTTAAGTGAAATAAAGTAAAGGTGACTTAATTAATTAATCAATATATGATTAAATCAATCAAGTAAACAACTTATTACTCTAACACCCCCCCTTAAGATGAACTTAGGGAGAAGCTAAGAAACTAAGGACAAAATACATGAAAGCAAAGATGGGTCCTGACAACTAGGCTAGATGAGGTACCCATGTACAAATGTAAAATATCTCTCACAATAGGAGAAAAGGAGAAAAAATCATGGGGAAAACTCCTCTCCAAAAGAGATAAATATAAATGAAGGACTAAGAAGCCTCCAAACAAGAGTGAAGGATGAATAAGCCTCCAATCAAGAAGAAATTGTACCAAAAGATAGGAAAAAAGGATGAACATGGAAAACACCACTGAAGCATGAAGAAGCTACAAACATTGTCGTAGAATGACTGCTGAAATGTTAAAAGAAAAACCCTCTCTGAAACAAATGATGATCAAGATCAAGAAGACTAGAATCTGCATGACTGCCCTCAATGACACTACTCGAATCTGATGGAAAACCAAATAAAAAAAAATCCTTTGGAACTCAAAGATATAGATGGCACAAGTACCAATAGTCTGAAGAACTAATCAAGTGAAAATGGAAGGTTGCCTCCAGAAATAGGAATGCATGAGTGTCCATGTGGTAAGTGCTCCATCTCACCGAAATGCATGGGTAACCAACTACTACATCCGCCTAGTACATAGGAACAAATAATGTATACATAGCTCACTCCAACACAAAACCAAGGAAGCAATAGCACCAACAGTAGAAACCCCCCATAATGTTGAAAAGGGAGAGGCGTGACATGTACACTGAAACAAAATTCTTGAAAGTAGTAAATGAAAAGGAACCAAGAACATCTGAAGGTGCAATCATGAAAGTACAAACAGATATAAAGGATGTGAAAAAAAAAGTCACATATGCATGAGAAATGTATGAAGGAAAAACAAAGGTAAACATCAACCCCCATGGCACTTTATATCATAGTGTGAGTATAAGGCACAAAGTGATGTGCAAGAATCCCAATACTACACATACAAAGCTAAGGCACTTTATTTCAGTGCATCTACAAATGATAAAAACATGCAATGTGAGCCCATAAATTCCAAAAAAGACTACAACTTAAAATAAAATTCTCTTACAGAAAAAGAGGAAACTGGTAGCACCATGACGAAGTACATGAAAAACATGCACTTTAAAAAAAAAACACCTAAGAAAGTGTCCAGATGCAGAAGATATGACCTGTCAAAGTCTCTAAAACAAGAACTAAACAACTACAACATTGAAAAAATAGAATTCTAGAAAAAATCAAGAGTCAAAATTGGAAAATACCCACACCACTACGAAGAGCATGAAATTCCACCCCATTTCAAAAACAATTGCACCAAAAAAGCCCACCCTATGGCCGAGTTATGGCCTCATGAATATTGGATGCAAAAATGAAAGCCCCAACGGAGAGGGGCTGAGTGGGGAAAAAAATCTCCACCAAATTTGTCAAAAATACCTCTAGAAATAAAGGCTCGCCAAATTTAGAGGTGTGAGCAAAAATATCCTCTAGGTTTCATGATTATTATTTTGCAAAAAAAATATATTGCAAAAAACTGTCTTTTTATTTATTTAAAAACTAAAAAAAGACATAAAAAATATATATATATATTTTTAAAAAAACATATAAAAAACAAAAAATATTTTTTTGTTTGAAAGAAAAAAATATATAGAAAAACTTTATTTAAAAAAGTTTATTAAAAAAAAAATTAAAAAGGGCGTGGGGTTTCCCACCATCGCCACCCATAGGTGGGGGGCCCGATGGGGCCACCACCCTGCCAATGGTAGGGGGCAGTACCCCCAATGGTACCCTCTATGCTAGAGGGAGTGGGCCCAAGGGGCTGTCGCCTGCCATCATGGCAGGTTGGCGGTACTGTGGTACTGTCAGAATTTTTTTTTAAATAAACTTTTTTTGATAAAAAAAACCCGCAAACCCCCCCAAGAGGGATTTTTTATAATTTGATTTGTTTTTGAAATTTTTTTGTAGTCCAAAAAAATTAATTAAATTTTTTTTTTAAAAAAATCACCTCGAACTATGTGCTGGGGATGCTGTATGGCTTTCCTGGTAAATTTTTTTGCCTCAGATGCCAACTACTCAGATTTTGACAATTTGATAGTTGATCTTAGGGTTTTTGGGCCTTCTGAATGCAATGGTGATGTCCGTTTCGGCTCAAAACACACCAAAAATATAGCTACCCTCTGGATCTGGAGACAACTTAGCAACTGCTTCAAAACCTTGTAGATTTGGCATCCAGAGTCTAAATCAAGCGAAACAAAATCCAAATTTGACTTTCTCGACAGCTCTGGAGACTTCGACAGGCCATATCTTCTGCATCTAGTGTCAATTTCCCTGAAATTATGACACTAAGTTATACAATATCAAGAAACAAATGAATAAACAAAACACATATAAGGATATTGATGGTTTAATCATAATTATAATTACCCAAAGATAATGTTATATTTGCCAAATATAAAATAGAAACAAATAACATAATAAAGCAATGTCTATATATATATATATATATAAATCTTTGTTAATGTTATTGTCAAGACAAAAAATGATATAAATACTTATAAATAAAAACATATTAAATTTATTATATAAAATATACCACTTATATTTGATATTTGAATATATATACTATATATTACATATTACATTAAGTGTATATATGTATTCAACAGTATATATATCAAAATAAATAAAGCCTTCAGCCGAGAGTCATGTCCTTAAGGGAAGGTATCGATTCATGCTTGGCCCTATTAATAAATGAAGTTGAAATGTCTTCTCAGGATATGTCACTAATTTATATTAAAAGCCCTTTATCAAACTCTTAACTCTTCCTAAATTTTTTTTGCAAGGAATACACGTAGATCTGAGGGAGTGGAATATGGCATGAAGGAAGTGATCAGTATTATTTCTGAAGGTGTCTACATTTCAAGAGGCTGATAACACTCTAGACCGACATCTTATTCATGGACAGAGCCAATGAATAATTCCACAACATATAGAAGTAACTCTGGAAGATGCTCCCAATTCCACCCACTGTCACGACAACTCGTGATCACATCTCCTAATAGCAACCCATGCTTCATTGATATCGATGCCAATAGAGAACCTCTGGAGTCAACTCGATTAAATGTATGAATGATGCCAAGTGATATCTAGTGCCAAAGCTAGTCTTGGTTAAACAACATACAATCTTGTAAAACCCGGGCATAATTGATACAAGGTTTTCCCTAGCACTGGTAACAATCATGAATAGCCTGAAGAGATAGTGCCCTTCACAAGAAGATTACATCTTGAAGGCTCATTTCCAGCCATCGGACTAGGAGAAGTAAGGGAAATGGATAAAATGGTGGGCATAGAGCCTATCACATATTAAATGAACCTTCTACAATCATCAGTGCGGAAAAGAGATGGAAAGAGCATCTACAAGCCAACTAGCGAGAAGGTAAGGCAAAGAGTAAGTAATTTTGGTATAAAATAGATGACTATAAATTATGTTGGAGACTCATCAAATGATGAATAAATGATAATAAACAAGTGAATTAAGGAGTTAGTAAAGGTTGGTGTTAAGATATATATTTGATATATATAAGATAAATATAAATATATTAAATATAATATGTTCACTACATATACAATTCATACGTTGCTAAATATACTTTGATAATCATTATATAATATATAATTCATGGTTATCCAATAATAATGCTTGCATCAGTTATTGGGTCTTATAGGTAACAATGACTCTATTATGTTAAGAGGTACAATAGGGTATCATCTTTGAGATCTTAATAGATGTTTAATAGCTACCTGATGGTCTTATGAAATTATATAGAAGAATCATTCATAACGGTGGTAGGGAAGAAATGAATAATCCTTTGAGAAGAATGTAATATTTATTTCATCTTCGACCTTATTAGATGTTATTATGGAAATTTATTTATCTCTAATGTTTCTAATGTCTCCTTGAGAAACACTTTGAGTGCAAGATTCGGGTTTAAGTGCTTACACTAAAAAGGGGACATTACAAGATATATATATATATATATATATATATATATATATATCTTTGTTAATGTTATTGTCAAGAAAAATAATGGTATAAATACTTATAAATAAAAACATATTACATTTATTCTATAAAATATACCTCTTATATTTGATATTTGAATATATATATTATATATTACATATTACATTAAGTGTATATATGTATTCAACAATATATATATCAAAATAAATAAAGCCTTCGGTTGGGAGTCACGTCTTTAAGGGAAGGTATCAATTCATGCTTGGCCCTATTAATAAATGAAGTTGAAATTTCTTCTAGGCATATGTCACCGATTGATATTAAAATCCATTTCTCGCGCTCTTAACTCTTCCTAAAAAACATTTGCAGGGAATACACGTAGATCTGAGGGAGTGGAATATGGCATGAAGGAAGTGATCGGGTATTGTTTCTGAAGGCATCTACATTTCAAGAGGCTAATAACACTCTAGACCAGTATCTTATTCATGGATAGAGACAATGAATAACACCACAGCATATAGAAGTAACTCTGGAAGATGCTCCCAATTCCACCCATTGTCACGACAACTCGTGATTACGTCTCCCAATAGAAACCCATGCTTCATTGATATCGATGCCAATAGAGAACCTCTGGAGTCAACTTGATTAAATGTATGAATGATGCCAAGTGATATCCAGTTCCAATGTTAGTGTTGGTTAAACATCATACAATCTTGTAAAACCCGGGCATAGTTGATACAAGGTTTTCCCTAGCATTGGTAACAATCATGAATAGCTTGAAGAGATAGTGCCCTTCACAAGAAGATTACATCTTGAAGGCTCACTAGTAGCTATCAGACTAGGAGAAGTTAGGGAAATGGAGAAAATGGTGGGTATAGAGCCTATCACATATTAAATGAACCTTCTACAATCATCGGTGGGGAAAAGAGATGGAAAGAGCGTCTACAGGCCGACTAGGGTAGAAGGTAAGGCACAGGGTAAGTAATTTTGGTATTTAAAATAGATGACTATTAATTATGTTGGAGACTCATCAAAGGATGAATAAATGATAATAAACAAGTGAATTAAGGAGTTAGTAAAGGTTGGTGTTAAGATATATATTTGATATATATAAGATAAATATAAATATATTAAATATAATGTGTTCACTACATATACAAGTCATACGTTGCTAAATATACTTTGATAATCATTATATAATATATAATTCATGGTTATCCAATAATAATTCTTGCATCAATTATTGGGACTTATAGGTAACAATGACTCTATTATGATAAGAGATTCAATATGATATCATCTTTGAGATCTTAATAGACGTTTAATAGCTACCTGATGGTCTTATGAAATTATATAGAAGAATCAATCATAATAGTGATAGGGAAGAAATGAATAATCCTTTGAGAAGAATGTAATATTTATTTCATCTTCGACCTTATTAGATGTTATTATAAAAATTTATTGATCTCTAATGTTTCTAATGTCTCTTTGAGAAACACTTTGAGTGCAACATTCAAGTTTAATTGCTTACACTAAAAAGGGGACATTACAAGTGGTATCAGAGCAACTTTCCTGCCATCCTGTGAAGATAGTGTATGCAAACTTACCAAAAGAAAGGTATACTCTATAAACATATAGAACACATTTTGAATTATGCAGATCAGGTATGTCATGTAACCATTGAATGTAATCATCGATGTGATATTCGTATCATAGCTATTGGATGTAAGGGTAAAATAAGTATCAAGATATATGTTTGTGAATAGATAAATATCTATGTTGTTAGTCTGCATATCTATGATTAGTCATTTGTTTGTATTAGTATGGTCCATGGATCATATCCTGCCTAAAAATGTGAGATTTTGAATAGAAAACAATGATACTATTTTATACTTAAATATATGATGACTAGTAAATATATAACATGAAATTGATCAACACAATTTAGGCATGATAATATCTGTCTAATCAATGTTATTTATTATCATCAGGCCACTATTATAGTGTTGCTAATATGTTATCTTGAATTGGACAACTAACAATGCCATGATGATCTATCATTCTAGTAAAACATAGTATAAGAAAGCGACATCGTTGGTTGGAGATTTTTGTAGATCGAAGTGGTAAGTATTAGGTGCATACTTTCATAACCCTAAATCAACAATCCTAAATACCCTTATATAGTTGGAAAATAATATTTGTTAAACATGTCATGAATGATTGATAAGGGAGTGGTGATTGATAGATTTATATCATAAAGGAATAGTGAATATACATTCATATGATAAATAGATTATTAATATCTTGATGAATTTGTGAATCCCCATAGCATGTTGTAATTGTGGGTAACTTGTTAATATGATAATCATTAGATGCAATTGTTTGTATCATCAAACAATCATGTAGTTGGTCGAGGGATGGAACCGATAAGTTGAGTAGATACTAGGGTCCCTTCGAGGTAGACCGCCCTCATTAGATGACTATGGTTTGCCATTGAGGGCCAAGAGGGTTGTTTAGCCACTCTTGGGCTGAGAAGGGAGTGCTTTAAGGGCCTCCTATGGAAATCCTTCCTCCAAACTATCACATGGACTGTGTGTCTGCCCACTACCAAATTATCATTCTTTTTCAGTCAAATCATTAGGGAGGGGAGTTGGAAACACATGAAGGAGAGTAGATACTAGGGTCCCTTTGAGGTAGGTTGGACCCTCATTGGATGACTACGGTCTACAATTGAGGGTCGAGGGGGTCATTACAATTGGTGGTTTTTTAGCCACCCTCAGGCTGAGAAGGGAGTGCTCTAAGGGAATCCTTGTGTGTGGACCTCTCTTGCCTCACCTATGATGTTGATGAACAAGGGATCATAACTTGGGGTGTTTCAATATCTATTTAGTTTTCTAAGAAATTTATAGATTGAATGCATGATTACATATGATTTACAAGTGATTAATATGATAAGAATGGTTTTCATGACTTCATTGTGTTTGGATTAATATCTTTCAAGTTAGTATTTTTATTTCATGAAGTATGATTGTGTCTCATTAATATACTTGATGACCTTGGGATGGTGGAGGGGTCCATAGTGTAGTATGGGATGCACCAAATCCCCTTTTCAAACTATCTGACATTATATTTCATTCGAGTGTGATTGTATTTGAGTGTATACTTTATGACTTGTGGTTGAATTTGCATTTGGGTATATACTCTATGATTGCATTTGTATTTGAGTGTATACTCTATGATTGTATGTGTATTTGAGTTGACTTGTGACTATATTTGAGTGTATATGATCTTGTATTCATATTTGAGTGCATGTTCAATGAATTGTACTTGAATTCAAGATTTATTTGTATTCAAGTGTATACCCTCTGACTTTGTACTTGTATACTGTGACTTTGAATTTAAGTATGTCCTTCATGATGATGTATTTGGGTGTTTGTTTCTTGGTTAGCATCTTACTTGCTCACTTCATGACTGATGTACTCCTATACATGACTACTCCATTCTTAAGTGTATGCTTGTGTTTTTGTAATTCATGCCTTGCATGTAATTGTTTGTATCTGTTGAGTGTGTCTATATTGCTTCCTACCTTATGAGTATTTATGCATTGGATACCTTGTCTAGGTTTATGTGCTCTACATATGTACTTCAAGTGTATTTCTTTTCCTAAGTATAATTACATGATTTACATGCCTTGTGTGTAATGTATTGCTTGATGTTTTTTGCGCGTATTTGTCTAACATTGTGTGTCTTACTCCATGTATTTATAAGTGGATTGCATATATTTTTATGCTTCATATATAATCGGTGATTATGCTCTGCACATGTATTCATATTTTCTCCATGATTTGTATCTTGTATGCATTTGTGACTAATATATTCAACATGACTGCTTTGTGGATAACTTCCTGATGTGTCTTTCATGATTGGTGTATTTTAGCATGTCTACTTGTGACTAAATAACAAACCCTATGCTTTATATATACAAGTGTACACTTCATGAATACTTCATGCCTTATGCATTTGGGTATGTGTTCCATGTTGGTGTGTGCTCCATGCTTACTGCTTACATGTATTCAAATATATGATTCATATCTTATGAGTGTGCCTCATGTCTTACATGTTTGTTTTATGCCTAATATGCTTACTACATGTGTATAATTTTGTTATGTATGTTTCTCGAATGTATACTCTTGATTGGACATGCATACTTCTTCAAGTGTATTTGCATACCTTGAGTGTATTAACATACCTTACTTGTATGTATAATATTTTTTGATTGATTATGTGTTTGCTATATATTTGATGTGCCTTTCAATGTTTTCTCTTGCTTCATATGCTACTGGCTTCATTACTGTTGTGATTGTGACTTACAAAACCTTATGTGCATACCTTGTGACTATTTTAGGTATGATAGTTTTCTCCATGTATGGTATGTATTCTTTGTGAGTGATTATATGTGTACCTATTGTATGCCGTGATTGCTACATGTCTAAAATATCTTCTCTATGTCTAATGTGTATTCAACATATATAATTGACGCATTTCTAGCATGCATATCTACGTATATTTCTTGCTTATAATATTTGCATGTTTTCATCATAGTTACATCATGTGTGCTTGTTCTTAACAATGTTAAGAAAAGACTCTCTCAATAGCTTATTAATGATTCAAGTTTGAGATTTCTTGAGGAAAATCAATCTCGGGTAGGGAAAACTGTCATGTTCCCTGAAATTATGACACTAAGTTGTAAAATATCAAGAAACAAATGAATAAACAAAACACATATAAAGATATTGATGGTTTAATCATAATTATAATTGCCTAAAGATAATATTATATTTACCGAATATAAAATATAAACAAATAGCATAATAAAGCAATGTCTATATATATATATTAATCTTTGTTAATGTTATTGTCAAGACAAAAAATAGTATAAATACTTATAAATAAAAACATATTACATTTATTATATAAAATATACCTCTTATATTTGAATATATATTTATATTATATATTACATATTACATTAAGTGTATATATTTATTCAACAATATATATCAAAATAAATGAAGCCTTCAGCCGAGAGTCATGTCCTTAAGGGAAGGTATCGATTCATGCTTGAACCTATTAATAAATGAAGTTGAAATGTCTTTGGGGATAGGCCATTGAGTTATATTAAAATCCCTTTCTCGCGCTCTTAACTCTCCCTAAAAGACATTTGTGGGGAATACACACAGATTTGAGGGAGCGGAATATGGCATGAAGGAAGTGATCGGGTATTGTTTTTGAAGGCATTTACATTTCAAGAGGATGACAACACTCTGGACCGGAATCTTATTCACAGACAAAGACAATCAATAATGCCATAACATATAGAAGTAACTCTGGAAGATGCTCCCAATTCCACCCACTGTCATGGAAACTCGTGATCACGTCTCCCAATAGCAACCCGTGCCTCATTGATATCGATGCCAATAGAGAAAATCTAGAGTCAACTTGATTAAATGTATGAACGATACCAAGTGATATCCAGTGCCAATGTTAGTCTCTATTAAATAGCATACAATCTTGAAAAACCCGGGCATAGTTGAAACAAGGTTTTCCCTAGCACTGGTAACAATCATGAATAGCCTAAAGAGATAGTGCCCTTCACAAGAATATTACATCTTGAAGGCTCACCACCAACCATCAGACCAGGAGAAGTCAGGGAAATGGAGGAAACGGTGGACATAGAGCCTATCACATATTAAATGAACCTTCTACAATCATCGGTGGGGAAAAGAGATGGAAAGAGCATCTGCAGGCTAACTAGGTCAGAAGGTAAGGCAGAGGGTAAGTAATTTTGGTATAAAATAGATGACTATAAATCATGTTGGAGACTCATCAAAGGATGAATAAATGGTAATAAACAAGTGAATTAATGAGTTAGTAAAGTTTGGTGTTAAGATATATATTTGATATATATAAGATAAATATAAATATATTAAATATAATGTGCTCACTATATATACAATTCATACGTTGCTAAATATACTTTGATAATCATTATATAATATATAATTAATAATGCTTGCAGAAATTATTGGGACTTATAGGTAACAATGACTCTATTATGATAAGAGGTACAATAGGATATCATCTTTGAGATCTTAATAGACATTTAATAGCTACTTGATGGTCTTATGAAATTATATAGAAGAATCATTCACAAGAGTGGTAGGGAAGAATGAATAATCCTTTGACAAGAATGTAATATTTATTTCATCTTCGACCTTATTAGATGTTATTATGGAAATTTATTGATCTCTAATGTTTTTAATTAATGTCTCTTTGAGAAACACTTTGAGTGCAAGAGTTGTGTTTAAGTGCTTACACTAAAAAGGGGACATTACATCCAAACACTTTTTTGGGTGCCATTTTTTTTGAATGTGCATGTTTTTTGTGTACTTTGTCATGGTGCTACCAGTTTCCTCTTTTTTTGTCAGAGAATTTTATTTTCAGCATGTTTTACTTTTTGGACCTTATGGGCTCACATTGCATGTACTTTTGATTTTGTAAACGAACTAAGATAAAATGTTTTTGTATTGCACATGTATTATGGGATCTTGCACATCACTTTGTGCCTTATTGTACTCACACTATGATATAAAGTTCCATGGTGGTTGATGTTCTCCTTTGTTTTTACTTCATACCTTTCTCATGTGTGTGTGCCTTGGTTTGCACACCTTTTATATCTGCTTGTATTTTCATGTCTGCACATTCAGATGTTCATGGTTCTTTATCATGTACTACATTTCAACATTCAGTTTCAGTGTACTTGTCATACCTCTCCCTTGTCAACATTATGGGGGGGTTTCTATTGTTGGTGCTAATGCTTCCTTGGTTTTACATTGGAGTGAGCTATGTATACAGTATTTGTTCCTATGTAATAGGTGGATGCAGTGATTGGTTACCCATGCATTTCGATGAGATGGAGCACTTACCATATGGACACTCTTGTATTCCTAAATTTCTGGAGGTGACCTTCCATTTTTCACATGATCAGTTCTTCAGACTATTGGTACTTCTGTCATCTGTATCTTTGAGTTCTTGATGTTTTCCTTGGTTTTCCATCGGATTTGAGTAGTGTCGTTGGGGGCCCTCATATAGATTCTTATTTTTTTGATCCTGATCATCATATGTTTCAAAGGATGGTCTTCTTTGAGCATTTCAACAGTAATTCTTCGACAATGTTTGTAGCTTCTTCATGCTTTAGTGGTGTTGATCTCTTTGTTCCTATCTTTTGGGACAACCTTGCCTTGTTTGGAGACTTCTTCAGTTGGCTTTCATCTCTTCTTGGAGTAGAGTTTTTCCCATGAGGTTTTCTCTATTCCTCCACATTATAGAGATCTTTTGTTTCTACATGGGTACCTTATTTGGCCTTGTTTGCCAAGACCCATCTTGCATTATTTTTAGGGTTTCTAGCTACTCAATAAGTTCATCTTAAGGGGGGGTGTTAGAGTTATCATGCATTAGCTAATAATTAATTAATCTTAATTTATTATTAGTCTAATTTATTCTCACACACTTTAGCTAAACTTAGGAATGCTTTATTAGTTGAGTTAATATTAGATCATTATGTCTCATCTCATGTGATGTTGACACTTGTCATTATCTAATTATCCCTTTTTCATTTAGGGATTTTCTCTTATAAGCATTCAACCCTCATTGTAAATATCACTCAGACATTATCTGGAGCTTTCATATCTTCTTGAAAGTCTCTTTCTTCTGTATATTTTTCTTGTTGATGAATACTGCACATATTGTTTACATATCTCTTTCATGGAAGGTGTACTTGTTTTTTGTTTGATCTTGTGGCTTGTGGCTTTGTGCTTGTTTCACAATTCTAACAATTTTTAGTAGTTTTTTTATCAAGTATTTTACTTATTAGTATTTATTTAATTGGTACTAACACAAAATTTAGATTGATGTTTTACAATAATTATATTCTCTTTCTATATGTATTGAAATTAATAATTCATTGAACTAAGGAAATCCATATGGAGTGAAGTGTATTTTATGAGATTTTCCTCACAAAATTTATTTATTTTCTTAGTGTCTTGAATAAAGGTCGTTAGTTTTTAAAACAATCGACCTTTGTTCACTCCTAAGTTAAGAAACAAATACACACTAGAGTCTTAGACCTTTTGAAAAGTTAACAATGAGAGTTAAAAACTTACAAAATGGTATTTTTAGATGAATTCATTTTATCTCCTAGAAAGTGAAGCATCATGCTATGCAATATGATATTAAATACTCCATTATTTCTACAAACTAATGTATCATGTCATCAATGAAGAAACAATGGAGTATCCTCTATCATCATTCTTTTTAAACCTTGGTAGATGGTGTAATCAAGAAAAATACCATCATCCTCACCAATTGCACTCAACCAAATTTACTATATCCTTGATTACATAGAGCACATAAATTATGATGGTACAACTCTATAATGAGTTATGAGAAACTTGTGTAGGTATAATTTTATGTGCTATCATCATTTTTTGTGGTCTATAAATACAATTTGTATGCCTTAGGTCATCCAGGTAAGAGTTTGGAATAGATGGTAGAACCATCCATTTGACTTGAAGGACCAAGCCATAGTGTTCACTTCCACCAAATTAGATATATTTACAAATTATCATATTTTTTGTTCTTTCATTTCTAGCCTCTTGTTGGAATAAAGATCCTCCTCTGCCAATTGATTCTCTTCCTCTTTTCCTAGCTCCTTGAAGGCTTAGCAATCCTCCTCCACTGAAAATTGGCATTGCTCTTTGCATCACTTATACCATCTCCTATTACACCTACACATAAATCATTAAAACAAAAATAAAGTTAAGGGAATAAAAATTTCCCATAAGTGCATCCTTCTTCGCTACATTATGCCATTCAAGCATGCTTTCCATTTCATATTTTTTGAGGTGGACTTTGTTTCCTAGCTCAATGTGATATTATTCACAAGACAACTCATCTTAAATACATTGTCCTCTTTTATGCCACAATTATCCTCATTTCTTCTCCAAGAAAGAGATGATCCATTTCTTCTCTCTTTTCATTAATTGAATGTGATTTTCTAGACATTTCTCTATCTTCTCACATTCTTCTCGCTACTTCTAATTGGTTTTCTTTTGTGAAACTAATAAGACTTCATCACATACATGGCTCCCAAAGATCTCTATCTTTGTTTTATCTTCCTCTCTAACATGGACCGCTTTCACTACTCCAATATTTTGGACCTCTTCTTGTGATAGGTTGCATTCCTCTTCATTGCAATCTTCAAACTCTTCTCCTCATGTATTGTAATCTTCAATACCTCCCCCTTTTCAAGGTAACATAATTCAATAGATTCATCCAACTCATCCATCTCTTTATTTTCAACCCATTGATCTATCTATTTGTCCTCATCCCATTCATCCCTGTCTTCTCTCTTGAACTTTTAGAAAATTAAATTTATAGGTCTTTTATGATCGACTAATATTATTTCCAACTCCTCAAGGGATTTAATCTTTCCCTATTCTATCAGTTCTATCCCTTGGCCAATCCTTTCCTCTATGAATTTCCTCTCTGAATATACCTTTTTCTCACAAGATGAGTATTTAACCTCATCATTCTTCTTCATCTTCTCACAACTCTTTAATGCCTTTGCTATAAATCTCTTTTTTCTTTTCCTTATGATTACATACCTCATATTCCTTCAACATCCACCATAACTCCTTAAAATTATACTCTAAATTTTGTAACTCTTTTTGTTGGTCCTTTGTTAGCTTTTTCCACCACCTTTGTCTTATATTTGCTCCCACCTTGGTTATCTTCTTTATCGTGCATCATGATATAACTCAATTTTTTTACTTCACAACTTTCATCTTCTTGCACATAACAATTCACCACAACAACTTTGCATCAATCTTTAATACTTGTTGCACACATTTCTCATAAATATTCCATCTCACATGTTCTTAAACATTGAACTTTTGGTTTCCCTTAGCATTTAATGTCTTCCAAGTTGTGACAACTAATTTCACTCAGGGGTAACCTCTAAATCTGTAAGCAATCATTTCGTCCTTACTCCACATTTTTTTTGCATTTTTCATGGCTCTACTCTTTGTTATGATATTTTGTCTCTTTCCCCAAGTATTTTCTTGTCCTCAAACTCCTCCAACCCACACTTAGAATAAATCACAATTCCCCTCCACTAGTCAATTGAGTCACCAAATATTCATTGCTTAATTGTGGAGCAACTCAAAGGAGTTATATGTGTCAAGTTAATAGAGAGGAACAAAGAAGCCTTCAAGTCAATTATGGCACAAAGTAGGTGGATTCAAAACCAAAATAAGCCTCCCCAACCAATGACCTCTATCATGTGAGATCTCATTTTTCCCTTGAAGTAGGGAGAAATAGGTCTATGCAGTCAAATAGAAAACTACAAAGATAACAAGCCACCCTTCTTGTGATCGATTGCCATAGCATAAGCGACATACCCAAGCTCAAGCTCCTTCAGAGTGCACATAAAACTCCTATTCATTATCTTCAATGGAATACAACTTCTTTTGATGGGTTGGCTAGGTCAAATGGGGCACTGATTGTCCACAAAATTTAGAAATCCTTGAGAACCAAAAAAATCTCTTCTCATTGCGATGATAGCACATAAAATTATACCTACACAAGTTTCTCATAACTTATTATTGAGATACCATCATTCTTTGGTCCTTATCAATCTAATAAACTGTGCACTCTTTGTATTTGCGTGAAAGGAATAAAGGGATAAACTCACAACAAACTAAAAGTAGAAACAACTACTGCTATATATCATGATGACTCAAAGCACAGGAGAAAATTGCTCTAATACCAAACTAATGCAGATGATTCCTCAGATCTTGTATTCATCATTCATAACGTGATCATTACATCCCAAAAAATTGGCTCATATGAGTCCAACTATCCCCTTTATCCACCAACAAACTCCTAAATAGAATAACTAAACTCCTAAATTAACGCCTACAAAGACTAATAAGCAACAACAGTCTAAAACAAAATAATCAACTCCTACAAATACTATTAAGCAACAATAGTTAAGAAACAGTTGCATCACTTGGCCTCACCAAAGTATTAGGGGAGAGGGGCCAATAGTCATGCAGGTTAACTTTGTCAGCATGTAGGGATTGACTGGAATATCATAGAACCTTCATTTTTTTTGAAATGTGGACTAGCCTCTTATGTATCAATAACTAAGGTTTGGAGGTGTGACTCATCATGCAACTCACTGCATCAACACATCTATTGAGAAGTGTAGAAAAAAAATGACTTTTTAAAGATTTGACAAAAACTTAATCATGGAACACCCAGTAGTTGAACAAAAAATATCATTTGTTGCTTGTAGAATATCACATTTTTATTTAAAATAAAACTAATATGCAATCTAAATGGACCAAATACCTATCAGTAACCATAAATCTTTGATATCTCTATCTTTTATATTCAGCACATATGGACCAATAATTAAACACAAAAAATATATTTGTTGTTTAGAAACAACACATAATTATTTTAAATACAACTTATATAAAAAAAATGGACCAATAGTTGGTTTGTAGAATAATCCCTTCATTGAATAGTGAAACATGATTAACATTAAGTTTATATGTTTGATCAAAGTAGTTCATTTTACCTTCCAACAACGAAGGTTGTACAACACATACTGTACCTTGAAGCTACTTTGCATCCAAATATATGATGTACAATATTGAGTATAAATAGTCTAAGTATATTCTTCAATCTTTACCAATATATTCTTCAAGTTTAAATTACCTCTTCTTCAAAATGCATCTCCATATTCATATGAAGAAGGTCATGGAAATAGCAAGAAAAATATCCAATTGCATTTCAACATAAACCCCACATGGAGAATTTCATTTTCCCAATGTAAAATATTTGATACCGTAATAGATGTCATGATGGTCATCAACAGCTCTGACGGTGCATAAACCAAATCATCGCCTATTAAGGAATTTAATTTATCATAACATCAACAATTTGAGAATCTTCTATTTCTTGCAAATAGTGGTGCAAAACGATTATAGAAAAAAAAAAAATCTCTACCGGGTATAGCTAATTTTCTTGTCCCAGTCTTTAGCCTTTTTTAATAGTGTTTATATAAATTTTAAAGAAAAAAAAAGGCATATCGAAAAGAACAAATATTATCATATTTCATCCTTGAATTCAACATGATAGTTTTTAGGAAATATGGATCAACCATATAATTAATTTATTCTTTTGTATTATCAGTGATGAATATTTGTTAATAAATAAATTTATATGGCAATTTTTAATTAATTTATTATATCTATGGTATTTAGGATCTATATTAATAGGCATTTTCAATTTAATGCAAGATAATTAAAGTCATCTTAATCATATATGTCTACAAAGTGCATTCAATGATCATTGGTTTGTGTGTCTATGTGATTGTAATAATCATGTTCCATGAGACACTCTCACACAACGAGATTAACAATAAGAGAGGCAAGGGCTCAAAATTCCTTTATCCTCTATAATTTGGATTAAATAATGTGATTTCCTTGAGAACAAACCCATGTCTTATATACACTATGATAGCCATATTCCATGAGATGTTGTCTTGTTGTTTCATGCACGATCCAACACTTTGCAAGCATCCACTAGATTTTTGCATTTGAGATATAAGTAAAATAAGATTAGTATTTGCACTTGACATTGATGTATATATATTTCTATTATTTAAATGATTTTTAGTCAATTTAAATAATATTGTATTAAAATATACATTATATTTATTTTTAATAATTTATTTGTGCAATTCCATGTATCTTTTATGGGGAATTACAAAAGGTAGGGATGAGGCCATTTTCAAATCCAACCTCATTGTCCCATGATGCTTACTATATTTTCTTTATCATGGGGCTTCTAAGAGGAACCCCAATACTATTGGGGGATTTATTTTTCTAAGTGGGAATCCTTGTGTCAAATTTGCAGTTGGCTTGGGTTCTTCCACCAATAACCATGTTGAAGCTAAAACATTGAGATTGGGGATGTCTCTTACACTCAAAGGGGGATTTGGAGACTCCAATCTAATTCTCAAAATAATTAGTTTAGCTCATTATAAGTCTATTAGTGTTGATTATGAAATCAAGTTGATTATAATCACCTCAAAATAGTATAACATGATTAAATTTTAGCATATATATAGAAAGTTCAACAAAGAGGTGGATAATATGATAAATATAAGGATAAATGTATTCAAAAAATACATCATTTTTTTTTCCTTATTGACCTTCCACACCTCTTGAGCATACCCATTGCACACCAAAGTGCAAACGTTTTAATTCAACCTACTAGCACTCTCCTCTATAATCAGACGTTTTAATTCAACCTAGTTTGAATATGTAAAAAATAAATACTGGGTTGGGTGGCTGAATATGGAATCCGAACATATTTTTCAAATAACGGTGTTGCTTTCAATGCAATCTTAGATAGATTAATAATACCATCCTCTAGAAGCCTTGTTTATACGACTTGGACCCTTTGATCAGAGCACGAAACTACCATATACTAGTAGGATGAGAATTATTTCTTTTTAATATTTGATGTAAATATGGTTGGAAACATAGTACACCCCATTTATGTCAATTAGATGAGTTTATGGTGAACATTTGAGCTTGATCCAAGAATGATGAAATTTTCTCTTCACTGTGCCCAATGATCAGGGGAATTCTTCATGTTAAAGGTGGATAAATTGCCTAGGAATGATAAGGGGAAAGGTTTTCCACCCAAGGTCGGTATTTATCAATCATGAAAATGTTGGGAAAGTGAGACTTTGGGAGCTTAAAGGTGGTTATTTCTCCAATGTTAAGACAAAAATTCTCATCAACTAGTTTGATTAAGGAAATAAAAATATGACAAGGTTAAAGGGATACAACATATCGAAAAAGGGGATAAAATAAAAAATAGCATATCACAAGGTCAAATAAATCTACAAAGGGAAAATATGACATAGAAATCTAGGACAATGCTAGGTATAGAAAGAAAGAGATTCAAAAATAACTCGAATCATACATGAGAAAAGATGACTAAAATGAGTACCAAATACAACAAAGAAATCTATAGAGTATGTAATCCATAATCTTATAGATGATAAACATTCTAAGAGTGATATATAACATGAGGATGGTAAAATAGAAAGTTATTGTGTTTCCTTAATATGAAATTAATAAATAACACTATACAATTGAATCAAATTTAGGACATGTGAATCACCATTTTTCTAGAATCTTTTGTGAGAGCATATATTTTTATTATTAATTTCACATCCTAATTTGAATAATATAAGTTTCAAACTCAAAGCATTATATATGGGGTGGGATTCATTGTTTTTCTTTTTGCTAGGTAAAATGCTGCTAGGGGCAACACCCTATATTTATTTTCAAAAGATGATTACATGAATTTCTACTTTCCAAAAAACATCCCTGGAGGCCTTTTCTGTCAAAGTGACCTTCCTTGAAAAGATTTCCCACCCATATTTTCATGCATTTACAAAATTCATTACAAAAATAGCCTGGATTTTAGTACAGGCATTACCATGACTCGAGACTGACTCAAACTACCCTATTTATGATAACTATTTCTTTAAAAAAAAAATCTAAAGAACTACTGATAACATACCCAACTAGAAATTATCATTCATCATCATCATCCGACTCTGAGCGATTCAGGTATGCCTTGCAATATGCTATCACTGGGCAATATGCTCCACATTTTTGGTGCGCTGGGCTTTTGGCCTTTTCCTCTGGGTCCTTGGGTCATTCACACGCCATTCTTCTCCATCTCTGAGCTCCCAATCATCATCATCACCTACACCAATTTCCTCTGCCAGGCCTTTGTCCTCCACGTATCTCATTTCCCAACCACAAGGAAGATTGGTCGTCATCTTTGTTGCCCTGAGGAGGAAGGAAATGCTTCTATCCCTTTCATCCCATAGTTTTGCAAATCCTTCAAGGTTGATGGTCTGAACCAGAGGAAACCTCATTACCTTGCTCCCTCTCAGTCACATCATATAGTAGTTTTGTGGCATGGGGATTTGTCTATTCTAATCCACATTATCTAACGTCGTGTCAATGTCACCCAACCATGCATGCATGAAGACCATTTGGGTCAATTTTTTGCCCATCTCCTTCGAGAATCCCATGTGCAAAGGACTCCAAAGAACATTGCCATAATCTCCGTGTTTGCTCTGGCTCTGTGATATGCCCTAAGAAACTCTCTCCCAACCACCTTCTTGGTTTCCCAGAGAATAAGTGGATGGGTTGAATACATTAGCCCTTGAAGCCGCTTATCAGTTATTTCCCCTCTAAAGGCTTGTTGTTGCTTCGTCTTGTCCAACACTAGTGGAATTTCCATTTTACCACTCACCCACAACTCATGTTTCTAGAATTTTCTAGCACTACTTCATTTTTTGCAAATGAAAATGTGATAGACTACTCCTTTCTCTACCTTTTATTGACAAGGGCCTTAATTTATCATAATTCAATTTCCTCCTTTCAAATCCTTTAGAGTGTGCCTAGGTGCTACCACCTTCGTAATGGTACATAATCACATTAATACTTAATAATCCAACCACCAACCCATCTTTCACAAACCTCAATTTTTTATTTATTTTGCATATGCTTGATCTCTTAATAATGACCCCTGTCTTATTAAGAAGAATGCTTGGATATCACTTTTATTTCAATGTGATTTCTTTCATTGCCAACACTAAATCTATTTCTGAAGCCTTTCTGTCACCGACCGATGGATTTTTCCTACCTGGCGATTTTGGATGCCTTTTTTGCTAGCTCATCCACCTTAACATTTCCTTCCCTATAGATGTGACTAATTTTGAAGTCTTTGAACCCATCTGTCAACTTCTTGACCTGCTGCAATAGATGATTTAGTTTCCGATTAGGGATGTAGCCTTTTCAAATTGCATTGATTGTTATCATCGAGTCACCTTCCAAGTGAATTTGTTTTGACCCTAATTCTAGACCCAGCTGAAGGCCAATTGCTGCTACTCTAAATTTAGCTTCATTATTTGTGCAAATATCTAGCAGAATGGATTTTTCAGCTAAGATTCTACCCTGCAAGTCCCTTGCAATACATCCAGCCCCACCTAGACTAGGGTTGCCATGATCCGCTCCATCAAAGTTCACCTTTACCCACCCTAGCTTTGGTACTTTCCAGGCTACTTCTTCTCTCTTTGCCTTGGTGGCTTGAGTTGAACTGTTTCCATTTAGAAGAGGTGGCTTGAGGCAAGGGAATTTTTTGATTAGGAAGTCATCCTAGTTTGTGTATATTTTTTGTTTTCTCTCCTCGCTTTGAGCATCCTCATTAACCAACTCAACTATGGCTCTTTCAATTTTATCCCATAACCTGTCCTTGTTCAATTCTTTCCCCTGGAATATTCTCTTATTTCTTTCCTTCTATAGTTCCCAAATTACTATGGATGGTGTTATCTGCTAGATTCCTCCAAAGACTGTTTTGTTTCCTTTTTGTGGCCACATCTTGAACCATGTTGAGAGATCCACTAGTATAGGGAATTGTAGATTTAGCTTGTCTCTAACTACACTCCAACACTCGTTTGCATACAGACAAGTCAAAAGAAGGTGGTTTGTTGTCTCCTCATGTTCTTTACAAAGGGAACATCTTCCCGGGCCTTGAATTCCAAGTATGGCTAACCTATCCTCTATGAGAATTATCCCTTGTATTGCCAACCATGCAAAAACACTAGCCTTGGGGAGGAATTTCTTCCCCTAGATTAGTTTACATGGCCAATCTTGCAGAGCAATGGCTAGCTCTTTCGCTTTGTAGCCTAGTTTCACCTTGTATGTGCCCATTGTAGATCCACATCATCTAACCTGGTCCTTATCATTAGATGGCACAAAAAACCTTTCTTTGAGGATCTTTGTCAGCGCAACTTTTTTTCTTGTGGGGCATTGAGTGTTTGTAAGTCATTCCAACACTAGCTGGGGCCTCCTTGATTGGTAATCATTTTTCCAAAGTTGGCTACCTTATTCCCCCAAAGCCTTACCGTCTCTTCTTTTATTTCATCTAAACCCACAGTGTTGCCAATGGGAGGTTTCCCACACCAAGAGTCATTCCAAAATGAAGCACTATTCCCATCCCGCACTTACCATGTTACATGATTTTCTATTATGTTTCGACATTCCACAATGAAATTCCAAATTGCTGATCCTCTCAGAGGGTTCACTATTGTGAGGATTCTTGTCGGTTCATCTGAGTCTAGGTACTTTCTTCTTATGATTCTGACCCATCTTTGCTCCCCTTTTGTGTGAATATCCCATACCAATTTGGCCCCCATGGCTTGCTTCATGATGGATAATTTTCTTATCCCTGCTCCTCTCTCTTCCTTGGGTGTACAAATCTTGTCCTAGGCCATAGGGGGAAACTTATTCTGGTGCCCTATACTACTAAAAAAGAACCTCCTGAATATTTGGGTGAGAGATTCTTCTAGTTCTTTTGGGAGTTTTAGACATGACATTGAGTATACTAGAATGGCTGATAATACAGATTTGGTCATCAGAAGCCTGTCAACCGATGATAGCCATTTACCTTTCAATGTTCCTAGTTTATTCTTATAGTTGTTGATTAGATTCTCCCAGTAGCAATTTTTGTTGATACCAGCAAAAAGTGGGATTCCCAAGAAGCACCCTAGCAGTGTGGAAACTTTCAAGTTCAAGATTCTGGCTATATCTCTTTGTGGACTTGGTTGTGTATTTAGGAAGAAGACTTTTGATTGATCCCAATTGATGCTTTGACCCGACGCTCTACAATAGTCATCCAAAAAAAATTTGATCACTCTTGCTTCCCTTCTACTAGCCACTCCCATGAGGATTGTGTCATCTACAAATTGGAGGTTAGTTGAGGGCTCCAATCCATTAGCTACATGTACCTCTTTCCATTTTCCTTCACTCCTATGCCTTTTGATTCCTCTTCCAAGAAATCACCTCCAAGGTATTTAGCAAGATCTAGTTGGTGAAATTTTAAGGACCCCGCAACTAAATCACACACCATATTAGCAAGTGAATCTACTACTTTATTTCCCTCTTTGGAACAATGTGTGAGTTGGTAAGAGTCAAAATATTGTATATCTTTCAATCCTTATTTTATAATGGTGTTAAGCATGTCCAACTAACTATATTTTCTTGCTTGCATGCATTAATTATAATCATGGAATCCCCCACAATCCAAATAAGTTTGATACCTAATGACTTTGCCAATTTCAATCCTACAAGTAGTTCTTGTGCTTCATCCTTATTATTTGTGCCATGATCTAGAATTTTTATTGATAGAGCACTAATAATGCTACATGTGTGGTCTTGGAAGACTGGTGGATGTATGGTAGATGATGTTACTATGGTGTTGTCATTGATGTCAAAATTGTAGTGATGTCTACATTGATTCATAGTTGATGTTTGGTAAGCATGATTGAATATGGTGTTGTCAGTGATGTTAACTCACTGAATTGTTGAAGAGGTTTTCTTCTAGAGAAGATAAAATGTGTTGGATAAATTTCCTAAGTTTGAAATGTAGTTTTCTGTGTTCAGAGAACCTATTTTGTGGTCTACATTTCTCCACCATGAAGAATCTTTTCATCGAGTTCTAAGGTGAATTTGGTGTACCTTGGAGGAATCTAAATCCAAATTTTCAAGCCTTGAAGTCCTCTGTAGTTGAAGTTAGCATTGACAACACTTATATTGCTCAGGATATGGTAGAGTTACAGTGACAAATTGGAATACTTTGCATTCCACTGTAGATGATTGTTATGATATATGATTTTTAGGATGTGTTTATAGGTGTCGGAAGTGTATGGTCCAAGTGGCAAGTATTTTGGAAGTTGTCATGTTCAGTTGTGAATGAACATTTGGTTTATTCCATTGTTACTTCACTAGCGGTGCCAACCTAAAGGGTTTGAGGTCTTGTGGAATTAAAGAATGTATTGATTGTACTTATGAGAGTAATTATAGTTCATGCCAACCTATTTTTATGTGTCACACATTTTATGTTATTTTTCAAGGTGTTTGTGATTGATTCTTGAGTTGACTGGTTATGAGGATGCACGATACATCATTTAGGTTGAGCTAATTTATGTTTTTATCGGATGCAATATATATACAAGGTTAATTCCTTATGTGAAGAGTGTGATGTGATGTATGAGATGTGAGACAATTAAGTGTACAAGATCTGAAGTAGAGTAGAGTGCAAAGAGGTTGATAAGTGGAGAAGCATGAAGTGTGTTAAGTCAATTTACAATGCTTAATTGGTATAGTATCTAGTATATTGTAGATGCATTGTATCAGTTCAATCTCTAGTAGTAAGCCACCCTCTTTTATATCTTGGAAGTGAGCCATTCCTTCTATTCTCTGGATAGTGGTTCCTACAGGCAGTGAGTCCACCTAGTATTGAGCCATTATGTAATATATTATAACTAGTTATAATATATTGTGAGCTAATCCTCATTGTGGTTTGTCCATTTTTAGGTTTTCCATTCTTGTGTTCTTTGATGTGATGCATTCTTTATATGTTCCTTTCTATTACTGCAAGTTTAATGTGATGCATTGAATGGATGTTTAAAGTTGATGAAATTAATGAATTTAAGTGAATACTGATTCACCCCCCCTGTCACTATTTTGGGTGTTCAACAATTGGTATCAGAGCTTGGTTCCTTCAATTGGCTTGATCATTGAGGTAGATCTTAAAGGTTGAACACATTACTACAAGGAAGTATCATATTCCTCTAGAAGAGATAATCCCTAAATGGTTTATTGAAGAAGATTGTGAAGTTGACATGGAAGGAGAACTCAATTCACTTCTTGAGTAGAACCTGGGAACATATATTTGAAAAAGGATATTAGTGATGTGGATAATTTTTTTAAGAAGTTGAAAGAGAAAATCAAGAAAGCTATAGGAGGGTATGTGCAGGATCATGATGGGCCAAAAAATGGCAATATGATGGGTATATGTAGGGTATGTGGCTAACGAATTTTTTTAACCCAAAATTGATGAAATGAAAATGTTTTTTAAAGGAGATTCTTAGCTTTCCACAAATATAAATTATGCTTTACTTTTAATTTAATAAATAATTATTATTCATTTTCTATTTGAATTATGACTAAAGTGTTGATTGATAGGCTGATTGAAAAACATCTATAGCTTTCAAACAATATCACATTTTTGAATCCAAAACATGCATCACATTCTATGTTTCACATACTATAGGATTTAAAAAAGAAAAAAAAATCATGAAATTTTAGCCAAGTTAAGGTGGGACACGAGTTTTTATATTTTTTAAAAGTTGTAATAAAAAAATCATAATTAATTATTTACTTGGAAAAAAATTACAAAATATATTGAGTGCTCTACTTCTGTCTAAAAATAATATTATCATTTTATTGTGGTTAGGGTGGTCAGACAGACACCTACTTCTTATTTTTTCCCTAAAATTTAATTACTACTACATTGAAATTTCAAATTTTCACCAAATAATTTTATTTTTTAAATAAACCTAGTAGTTTAGAAACTACATTCAATTTTCTACAGATTCTATTCTTACATATTTTTGAAATAGTGTAAATAACTTATTCAAATTTTTACGTCAAGATGTTGAACTCTGATTTTTGTAATTTTTTTGCCACTTAAGGGCCTATTTTTTCCATGATGATCCTGCACATACCCAGGAAAAGACAAAGAAACAAATGATCATCTCAAGCAATCTAATGAGACTATCACCAATTTGAAAGTGTAAGTTGAAGAAGGAAAAGGAGTTGAAGACTACTTGAATGCCAAGTTGAAAAATAAATGCAAAGAATGGTCAAAGCTTGAGGGTATGTGCAGGATCATCATGGAAAAAACAAGCCCTTAAGTGGCAAAAAATTCAGAAAAATCAAAGTTAGGCAACTTGACGTAAAAATTTGAATAAGTTTATTTATATTATTTCAAAAATATGTAAGAAAAAAATCTATAGCAAGTTGAATGTAGTTTCTAAACTACTAGGTTTATTTAAAAAAAAAAATCTATTTGGTGAAAATTTGAAATTTCAATGCAGTAGTACTTAAATTTCAGGGAAAAAATAAGAAGTAGGTGTCTGTCTAACGACCCTAACCACAATGAAATGATAATATTTTTTTATAAAATTTTAGATATAAGTAGAGGACTCATGTCTAGATGTGATGCATATTTTTGTAATTTTTTTCCAAGTAAATAATTAATTATGCATTTTTGTTAGAACTTTTAAAAAATGTAAAAACTTGTATGTCACCACCTTAACTTGGTCAAAAATTCATGAAATTCAATTTTTTTTTTAATCCTATAGTATATGAAGCATAGAATGTGACATGTTTTACATTCAAAAAATGTGATACCGTTTGAAAGCTATAGATGATTTTCAATCAGCCTATCAAGGCTTTAGTCATAATTCAAATAAAAAATGCATAATATTTATTTATTAAATTTAAAGTAAAGCATAATTTATATTGGTGGAAAGCTAAGAATCTCCTTTAAAAACCCTTTCGTTTCATCAATTTTGGGTAAAAAAAATTCGTTAGCCACATGGGCCATCATATCACTTACATATTGCCACTTTTTGGCTCATCATGATCCTGCACATACCCTTGAACAAGAGATTGGAAATTTGAGATTAGATTTCGAGAGAGGAAGGGTTCAAGAAGATCTCCACACTACTCAATGAGATGATTGCTAGATAGAAGGCTTTTAAGGAAAAATAAGGATTAGGGTTTGAGAAAGGAGAAAGTTCAAACACATATTAGAGCCCAAACAATGTTGAGAAGAAGGATGACAAGAAGAGCAATGTCAAATAGGTTTGAAACCAGAAGAAATATTTCAAAAGGCCTCCTATCAAACAAACTAATGCATAAAGGTATTTATCTTTCAATGGTTACTGTTATTCCTACAATAAGTTTTTACATAAAGTTGCAGAGTATAGAAGCAAAATGAATCATAATATTTAATCATTTCCTAGTTAGTGCTATGCATGTAATAGATTTGGTCATAAAGCTAGTGAATGCAAAAAATAGATGATAAATGGTCACAAAGTGGCATGATGTTTCAATATTTCAATGGCTACTATTATGCATGTAATGGATTTGGGCATAAGGCTAATGAATGAAGATCTAGAATGGCTAGAAGTGAGCTTGTTCAAAAATGTGTCACTGATTACAAATGAAACAAATCAAGACACATAGTAAAGTTTTATAGAAACAAGAATGTGAAACCATTTGTTTGAAAAAAGAATGCTAATTTGATAAAGAAAACGGATCCAGTTGAGATGAAGAATGAAATGAACAAGACCTAGAAAAAGAAAGAAGAGAGAAAAGTGAGGAAAACAAGAAGGTGATTTGATAGTTGTGGACAACTTTTTCATTTTCCTTTCTACCTTGGTCCAAACATCTATACTTTTTGGAGTATTTTTTCAAAGAGAGTACAAAGTGAGGAAAACAAGAAGGTGATTTGATTAAAGGAAAATAGGTAATCCAAAAGTTGGGTCTTTGAATTTAGTAAAAAATGAAAACAAACAAAGCAATACAAATAAGGATAAGATTAAGTAAAGGTAGAAAGGCAATCTGAAAGAGTTTCTCAAGTGCATTTGAGATTGGTGATCTAGATCAATGGTTTTCAAAATGTACTCCTTAAGTTTACGCACTAGGACAATAAGGAAATCTCTTAAGTCCATCAATGCTATATATGGCTTGCAACATCAAGTGAGATTGAAAAAAGGTTGTGGTGCTAGGAACATGAATGGTACATGTGAAAAGTTGATGTAATTTGGATGTGAGGGATGATGTCTTTTCCTATATTTCTCAAACTATTCAACATTGCACGTTAACAACTCTAAGCACTAATGAGTAGTCAAGTATATAGGTATTGATAGATCGAAGGGATGGATGGGAATATACCAAAGTTGGTGTTCTGCTCAAATAATGTATACTTAGGAGCTAATTCTAGATCGACTCATGGTGGATCAAAGAAAGAAATAAAATAATGAGAAACATCAAATCTAGTAGAGTAGTTTTATTTTTATTTCATATGGCCTTTGAGTTGCTTTTATGGATTTCAATTACATATCATATATTTATATGTTTTTTTACATTATATTTTTCTTTTTCTTTTTTCATTTATAATTCCTTCCCAATTATCTAACCCAATGCAAGGAGTAAAATGCAACTACTCATCACCAAAGACTAGACCAAGTGGATATGAAAATTGATCCATTTGTGCATATTTGTATGCTTCTTGTCACTAAATACCCAATCAAGGAAGGGATGGGATACATATTGAATCATGAGGATATAAGAGTCAGTATGAAGTTTTCAATATTAGAAGTAGAAGAGATGAAATACTTGGACCTTATTATGGCAATAATATATAGCATACATGCGAGAAAGGATAAAAGAAGGTTGGTAATTAAAGTGTATGGATGCTTCAAATATATTGAGAATATATGATTAAATTACATGAAATATTCATAGCATTTGATAATAGAGAGAAGTTGAAAGTTGTGTTATACCTTGGGCTAAAAAATAGTTCTGGGTGAAACTATTTCACCCAAAAATACTTCCAACGTACATTGTACAAAGAGTTTTGGCCAAAACGATTTTTCACAAAATTACTAAATTCATATAATTTTATATTAAAATCTAAATTTCTCTATCTTTTAAATTCCTATGAGAAACATTAGAAAAGACATCATCAACATGGGTAAATGAATTACAAGGCATCGAGTCATCATGAGTAGTGACAAAGTCAATAAAAAGAGTAAAAAGTTGTGGTTGATATAAGAGAATAATTAGAAAGAGACACATATAGGTAAGCTAAGGGGGTATATTAGATTTCATAATGTGATTAAAGATAAAGGAAAACATAGGAACATGATTAGAAAGAACTATAAGGAAAATAGAAGGATGAATTAGGTCTCTATGAATGTGAAACCGAAATGTGTATGAATTATGATATGGAATAAGATACACATTTGAACAAGAGAAAACAAAATTCAAAGAAAAAAATCAACAACTCAAATATTATCTAGTACTAATCTAGAGATAAATTAGATGTGGAGGTGTAAGTCAAATAGGTCGATCAAAATTAACGATAGAAAGATTATGTTTCCCTTAATTTTGTGTGTGTTAATTGATTATGTAAATGAGTACATTATTATTCCTATTTAAGTATTTTAAATACATAAAAAAAAATAAAAAAATAGATGATTCTAATAGTTGGTTTTCACATATGTAAAAAAAGGAAAATAGGAACATTTTTATATGGAACGTAGGAAGTAGAAAATAATAAAGAAATGGAATAAATACACATGGAAACACTAGGAAACATTGTAATCAAATTCAAGGTAGTTTGAAAACACTCTAAATCAATTTATTAAATTTACATGATTAGGACCTTACTATAAGCAATAGGTGCACCCAACATGGATGAGAATATTAGGATCACAGAGAAGTTGTTGAGGTAATATATTTATAATGTTGTTTGGGTATATTCAAAACTAGATTTTGATAAAAAATTATTTGAATGAAAGTTGAAATATAGTGCGAAAAGTGCGGGGTAAAACTAAAAAATACATTTCCAACTAATTGAAATACATTAAAGAGTTTTCTAAAAATTTCAAATTTCAAAAGATATAGCTAGATTTTTATTAAGGAATCCTTGAAAATAGAACCAAAAAGCTAGCAAGAGGCTCTAGACGAAATTTCATTAAAATTCTAAGGTTGGGCCTTCACTACAAGAAAGTGGTGCATCCAACCTAGAGAAGAAGTATTGGGTGCACCTATGCTAGAGGAGAATTCATTATCTATGCTCAATGTTGTGCCTAATCTAAAGGATAATTCTAGGTTTGCACCTATTGTTATATACCCAGTCTAAAGAAGTAACAAGATGTGCCTAGGTTTTGCTGAATGAAAAAGACAATTGAGAGGAGGGGGTGAATCAATTGTATCAAATTAAAACATTAAAAACCTCAACAATAATTAGATCCACATGCATTCATTAAACCCTTAATCTATTACAATGTTTAAACATGAAAAGCAGATAATAGAGATTTAAACAACCAACACCATACATAATAGAACACCATATTTACATGGAAACACCTAGAAGGGAAAAATGTGGTGAGGATTAGCTCACTTGATATAAGTAATTGCAAAACTGGTATAAAGAGGCTCACTACCAGAATAGGACACACTCTCTAGAAAGGCTCACAACCGGAATAAAAAGAAGAAAGAAGATGAAGTGCTATAGAGGGAACACAATATCAATGCAACAATGAATCCACCACAACAACTTAAACAACACTTGAAGTCTTCATGTGATCAAGATACCTCTAGCTCACTACATTCAACAATATGTCATTATAGCTCACACTGCATTTCACAATTCTCCACTTAATTTCACATCACAACACTCAAATCTATTCCACACACCATATCACATAAACTCACCTTACATTTATACCATCCACAACTTGAAAAACATCTTTCAAATCGGCTACACTGACCTTACACTTTAAAAATTAAAAATAGGTTGGCACTAAGCATTCCTATGGTGGATACGAACAAAATTGGACCAATACCAAACTTAACTAAGACGCAAATTAACTCTCACATGTAATGCTACACCTTCATTAATTCTTAAACATCTTCGACATTTCTTTAACAACACAAGTTTGTTGACATTAATGACAACACCTTCATACTTGCAACAATCTCCCCATTTGTCATTGATGGCAACACAAGATGTGAAAAACCATCAAAGACAACATATACAACATTCCTACACTTTCTCTATCTCTCCCCCAAGTTTCAATTTTTTCTCTTTCACATGACATCTCTCTCTCCCTCTGTATAAACATACTTTTTCACATGACTCTCTTTCTCTCCCTTTGAAATCAATGAAAAAGGTTAAAATATTTTTCATTGTTCTCCCCCTTTGACATGGAACCAAGATACATGCAACTGCTCTAAATAATCCCCCTTAGGAGTACAGACCAACTCAACAACCTCTGCATAATGACAACATATTTTTCATACTGCGAAAATGTCACTACCTACTCCCCTTAAGAGGTAGCCACCAACATATGTCCAAGAAAAGAATGAATTCATAGATCCATTAGAATGATCCATCTCCATATGCATCTAATTCAAAGTTGGGGCAATAACCCCCAAATTCTCTCGAAGATACTCAAAAGTATCCTTAGGAAGATCCTTAGTAAAATGTCAGCAATTTGATCCTTTGTAGGTACATATTCAAGCATCATTCATTCTCCAAAACCTTTTCTCTCAAAAAGTGATACCTAATTGATATATGCTCTTTCCTTGAAAGTATAACTAGATTCTTTGAAATATTTTAATTGCACTTGTATTATCACAAAAGATAGAAATGGGGTCATCGTACACCATGCTGATAGCCTTCAATGTTTGTCTCATCCACAATACTTGTGTGTAGCAAGATGTTGCTGCAATATATTCAACCTCTATAGTAGATAAAGAAAAAAATCTTTTTTCTTAGCCATGATACCAATCTACATCTGAGAAAGAATGCAACACCACTTGTACTTTTCCTTTCATCTACACATCTAGCCCAATTTTCATATATGTAAGAATTCAATGTGAAATTAGTATCCTTAGGATACCACAAGAAATAATCAAAAGTTCCCTTTAAATATCTAAATATCCTCTTCACCGCTACAACATGTTTCTCTTTAGGATCTTCTTGAAATCTAGCCACAAGAAAAATTGCATGCATGATATTCAGTCTAGTAGAAGTTAGGTATAAAAGTCCACCAATCATAGATCTATACTTTCTCTAATCATCATTAGAGGATTCATCATCCTTACTCAATTTACAAGTAGTGACGATATGGCTACATACCGGTTTGGAGTCTTCCATTCCAAGCTTCTTCAACATTTCTTTAACATACTTTGACTGTGAAATGAATATGCCTCTATCTGTTTGATTGATTTGTAGCCCAAAGAATAAATTCATCTCCCCAAACATAAACATGTCAAACCATTTTTGCATCTTTTCTGTAAACTTCCTACACATAGCTTCATTGCCTCCAAAACCTATCTCATCAACATACACAACCACTATCAAGATTTGATCTTTTTCAACTTTGAAGTAAAGATTACTATCTGTGGTACCCTTATTGAATCCTTACTATATCAAATATATGTCCAACCTTACATACCAAGCTCTAGGAGCTTACTTCAATCCATACAATTCCTTATTCAATCTGTAGACCATATCAGTGTTTTTTGACAACTGAAATCTCTCTGATTGTTTCATTTAAACTTCTTCCAGTTCTCCATTCAAGAAAGTAGATTTCACATCCACCTAATAAAATTTAAAATCCTTATATGTTGTATAAGAAAAAGACATCCTAATTGCTTCCATTCTAGCCACTTGTGCATATCCCTTAACAACAAGCCTTGCCTTGTTTCTTAAAACTTCTCCATTCTCATTTAGCTTGTTTTTGATTACACACTTAGTTCCAATAATGTTTTTTTTTTTTTTCAGGCCTAGGAATAAATCCCCAAGTCCGATTCTTCTCAATTTGTATAAGTTCTTAACCTTTTGTTGTAACATTTGTAAGCTTTTCTTTTAGTAGAATATCCAAGGCAGATACCTTCATTAGACCTTGAATAAACCTTTCCTAAATTTTCATCATCTCTTCTATTATAGCATTCAAGCTTTCAAACACTATAAAGTACTTGACAATAGAAATTCTTCCATACCAAACCTCATTGGGAGTCTTTATGCTGTTAGCTCTTGCTTGAACTCTGTTAAGTATGTAAACAATAGTATGAATTGCTTCTCTCTAGTAGACTTCGAGTAGGTTATTTTCTCTCATTATAGTCCTTGTAGCTTCTTGAACATTTTTTTTTTCCTTTCAACCACTCTTGTAGGACCACAAAGGCATGAGTGTACTAATTTGAATAATTGGGTAGAAGATTGTTCCATTCCCTTGAAACTACTTCTAGTTTGTTTTCCAAATTAACAATCTATGCAAACAACATTGATAGGATTTTTAGTCCTTGACAGATCTCTCACTGCTTGAACTTAACTTATTCTAACCAGGTTATCAAAATTTATGTGACACATTCTCTTGTTCCATAACTAGCTATCATTTGTTTGAATCATAAAATACTGAAAATCAACACCCATGAGCTGATAGATATTTCCTTTTGTCCTCTTTTTAGCAACAATTATAGTTTCAGACCCTTTTTTGATCTCACATCCATCATCTTGAAACATATGATCGTATCCTTTGCTACACATTTATCCAATAATCAAGAGGTTACACCTTAAACCTTTAAAATAGTAAACATCTTCAATATTATGCTTTCCATCAAAATTGATTGAACCTATTCCACAAATCTTAGCACTTGAATCATCTCCAAATTTAACAAGTTCTCCATCATATTTTTCAAGTTTAACAAACTTACTCTTGTCTCAGGTCATGTGATTTGAGCAACCACTGTGAATAACCCAATAGTTCTTATCCTATATAACATAAAAAGTGGATACCAAAGTACCTCTAGCTTTAGCCTTTCTTCTCTGAAACACTTTCCTCCACACTAATTTTAGAGTTAGCAGAACTAGATCTATCTTTTAAAGACAAGAAAAAACATTCATTATCATTAGCATCTCCATAATCAGATTCATCATCAGAAATACCAACATCTTCTCTAAAATAGTATCTTTTATTGATCATTTTTCCTTTTTTTTGTTGTACTTGTTGTTCACAACTCTTTTTGGACATCTCGAAGCATAGTGACCTATATATGGACAACTGAAACATTTGAAATGTAATTTGCCTTTGTACTTACTAGTGGCCCTTTTCATTCTTCTTACATAGTTAGCTTCCACATCATCAAGATCATCTCCATCTGAATCTTCAACCTTTTATGATTTTCCATTATTCCAATCTATCAAAGATGGGTCCCAGTACCTCTATGTGCTCACTTCTTTTCTTTGATTTGGAAAAAATATCATCCACATAATCTTCAACTATTTTATGGATCATAATATGAAAGATTAGTGTCATTGCACTTTCATAGGTTCCTCCTGCATTCTTCAACCCAAATGACATCATGTTCCAACAATATGTTCCCCACGAACAAGTGAATGTTTTTTTATGTTGATCTTCCTTGGTGATCATGATTTGGTTATATTCTTAGAATCCATCCATGAGTGATAGCATTTCATGGCCAACAGTTAAATCAACAATGATATTGTTGTTAGGAAGGGGGAAGTCATCCTTTGGACAATTTCTTGTTCAAGTATTTGAAATAATCATTTGGAGGCGTATATGTTCCTAATGTGTTTGTATTGATGATGTTTTGTTGAGGGTTATAGTATTAACCCTATTATTTTTGTATGAGGACCTTTTGTTGTTGGGTATATTATTGGGCTTGTTGTTGTTGTGCTTGTTGTTGTTGTTGGGCCACTAGGGCTGCTTTTGGTGTGTGTTGTTGTTGTTGTGTTGTTAAGGTTTCTTGGTGTTGGGCCTATTGTTGTTGTTGTTGTGCTGCTAAGGTTGTTTGTTGGGATTGATGTTGTTGGCATGCTAATAAGGCTTCTTGCTGGGCTTCTTGTTGTTGTTGTGCTACTAAGGATCCTTGGTGTTGTTGTTGGGATATTAGGGTTGCTTTTTGGTCTTGTTGTTTTTGTTGTGTTGCTAAGGTTTCTTGTTGGGCTTGTTGTTGTTGTTATGCTACTAGGGTTGCTTGTTGGGCATGCTATTATTGTATGAATTACTGATAAGCCTATCGTGCTTGTTGTAAAGCTAGAGCATGCTCTTGCAATGTAGGATCATTTGGTTGTTGGGAAAGTTGTGATGAGTTTTGGTGTTTATGGTTTGAGTGGGTTGAGGGTTGTTGACGAGCAATTGGGGGTTTCCTTGGTTTAAAATTCCTTGCAAGATGGTGGATTGGGATGGAGGAATGTAAGCTTGAGGTCTTGCTTGATTTTGTAGGATGTGAGGGACCAAGGGAAAATATGATGATGGTTCCATTTGGTATTGCGATGGAAATGGCACGTTTGGAACTTGAAATTGATCGAAAGGGTTCCCTTGTTGTATTTGAGGTGGGACCAATGTATTACCTTGGTTGATGGAGTTTGTGACCAAGGGGTTGTTTTGATTTGGGTTGGTGATGGATGGGATGGATGTATTTTGCACAATCAAAGGATTTGATGAACTCATTGGGGGATTTTATGAAGATGTCCCTTGTCATGTTAAGGGCTGATTTTTCATTGGGGTATTAACTTGCACTTGTTGGTCAATGTTGCAGGGGCACCTAGCATGTCATTACTAGAAAATTTTAAGTTATGTTTTGTTTCATGTCAAATAAGGTCTTAAAGACCATTTTGGATGGGTTTGTAGTAATTCTATACATTTGAGAGTCATTTAGAATTCATAATGTGAAGTTACATAAAAAATTGCTAAGTTATCATACAAATTACAATGTTGTCATAGGATGGAAAAAGTTGTAAACATATCCTCCATAGAATATTTTGATGTATTGAGGCTTATTTGTCCTTAGTTAGGCATGTTTAGGTGATTACAAGTCATTTAGGAGGCTTTTGCAAAGTTTGGAGTCATCAAACAAAATTTGTCAAAGTTGTTGTCATAATGCACAATGCAAAAAATGTTGTCACATTGTCCCAACGGTCAAATCAGTTCAAAAGGTGGTTATGGTCAGTTGGAAGGGATGGAAGGGGTTAAATAACCATGTGTAAGTCATTTATGGGAGATAAATAGTATATGGATGGAAGAATGTACAGAGGTTTGGAAGAAAATTAATAAAAATCAGTTTTATCTTTGTTTTCTTCATGTTTCTGTGACAAATCAGTGGTTTGTATGATTAGATGGTGTGTCATTTTGATCCATAACTGATGGGAGATGTTGGAGAAGGTTGTAAGCTTCCATTTAAATCAGGTTTTAATGAGTTCCATGTTTTATTTTGAAAGATATGATGTTTTCCTTACAAACAACCTAGAACCCTACCAAGGGTTACCCATTTTCGTAAAACCTTTATAACTTTTGTTTTAACCATTGGATCTAGCTAAAAATTCAGGAAAAATTATGTAACTAGGTATTTTACAAACGGACTGGAGTGATTGGCTTCATGATTATTTGTGTGAAGGTTATTAATGACAATTTTCTGCACTTTATAGTGAAGATCAGACCGTGTATTCCTAGGACAGCAGGGCCAGTCAATTTTCAGAATTGATGTTTGTTGTGAGTGGAATTGTTTGTGTTAGGAGATTTGGACCCTCTTATGAATTAGGATGTTGAAAAATAAAATGGTGATGAAGACCAAGTTTAAGGAAGACAGGAAGGGTAGGATGTTGACAGTCTAGTCCAGACTGTAACTTACTTTTAATTTGATTTTTTCTCCATTTAAAATTATGTATTTCACTTTAATATCATTTAGGAGAATATATTGAATGTTCCAATTTGTGTTGGTGATAAAGAGGGTTGTTGATGTTGTATGTTTAGTTTATGGAAGGAGGGCAGTCCCTGAAGGTCTAGTTAAGCCTAATCTAGTATTAAGAATTCATTGTTTGGTGTTGTTACAAAATAAAGTTGTTTCTTTATTTGACATGTTTTAAAATGATCTAAAAGATGTCTCAAAAGCTTCTTATAGTATGGAGTTAGGTTTGGAATTGTGTAGCTATGATTTTATGGAGCCTAAAAGGGCCTAATTGATGTTTTGGACAGTAAACATTGTAAATGCACATTTTTGAGAGTTTGTGTTGGGAATAGAGTTTGAGTCTATTATTTTGGTGATGTCAAGTGTGTTTTCAGGAACCTAAAAGTATTTTTATGCCTTAATCTCAGATTGGTAGTGTGGAATCAAGTGATGTTTGTGAAATGAATGATGAGTTGAGTTGCGATCCTTGTAAATCTACATTAGTCTATGGGAGATACTTGGTCCAAACTTCCTTGTGTGACGTTGGACACACTTGTGGTACTTGTGGGGACGGATGAAGATGGTTGTGTTGGTTGTAGAGTGACGTACTATAAGTGGCTTATGTGGATGTAGGGGATGTTCGGGAATGGGAGGAGCACCAAAGGTTGGTGTCCAAGTGGTGGTTTGAGGAGAATTGATGTTAGAAGAACCTACAAGTGTGTTTCTTTTCAAACGAGGAGTGTGGCCAAAGTCCTTAGTAAGACTAGTTTCAAGACTAGGATTTTGTGTTTGACTTAGCCCTAGAAATGGAGTTGATTGAATGGTGGATGAAGTCAAGCTTTGTGTTGAGGTTTCCACAAAAAAAATTTGGGGAATTGTAGCTACTTTTTCTAAGGCATGACATTCTAGTTTGTACTCAAAGATTTCTTCTTTAGTAAGTCCAAATGGGTTGTTTGTGATGTCTTCTACCTCATATGATCTCGATAGAGTATGGGCCTTTTGCAAGGGTGTAGAATGACTTCTTGGATCAAATTTTTGGGGATTGGTATCACTTATGGTGAATGCAACTTTGGCTTGTTCCATGATTGTCTTGTGTTGTGAACCTGTCATTACCATAAATTGTGGGTCACCTATGGGAGATTTATCTTGAGATTTGTAATGTTTAAACTCTATAGTTGACTCAAATTTTGGTAAAAGGGATTCTTTAAGTCATTTTGGAGCAATGGTGAGAATGGGGGGATAAAGAAGATGAATGATGTGGGTAGTGATTTCGTTTTCAAATATTTGGGACAACACTTTTAGACAAAGAGATTTGATGTTTTTGATGAAAGGTGTTAATGAACTTGAAAATCTTGAAAGTAGACTTGTGACTTTCAAGATGAATTTGTCCACATAATGTGATAACCAAATCAACTAAGTGCATGGAAAAGGATCCATTTCACACACAACATAGCTAAGTTAGGGGATTGGTTTGATGATGTCTAAGTCAAAAGAGTGTTGGTCTATCCAAAATTTTATAAAGTTTGATGAAGTAAAGTGTGAAATATGGTAAAGGATGGATGAAATTTTTGACCCAAAATGTTAACCTCAAGTGAACCTTTATTTTGCAAGAACAAGGTAATGAGAAACATGCTATACCTCTAAAGTGATCAAAACTTAATAACCCAATGTTATAAATGAGAAGCTCCTATGAAATATAGTTCATTTATTAAAGAGCATTTATTAAAGAGCGTAGATAAAATTTCCTTATCGATTTTTCTTCAGTTGCGGTGATTCTTTAAGATACATTTTCTAATAAATTTTGAACTATGATACCTAAGTCTGAAATGACAAAATGTACAACTTCGTTTAGGGATTTTAATTTTGCAAGTGAACGTGAAGACAAGCACAACAAAAAGAGGATATCTATTGCCACACAGGAGGTGGTAGTATAGGCCTTCCAACCACAATATCATATTTTTTCTCTTGTTTTTCTAAGATGTTTGCTATGTTTCTCCACTATTTTTGTGTTTCCTTTGTTTCAAATGTGAAGCTCCTCAAACTACTGATTATGTCTATTTGTTCTCCTTTAATTAGTTCAAATTTTGGGTGTATGATAGCTGACGTAAGGTTTGGTTGTTTAATTGGAGCGATCAAATGCCAAATGGTCATTTATAAAGATAAGAACATGTGTGGGGTTCAATTGTGAGTTTATCTTGAATAATGAGTTTATTTTACCACAAATACTTGTCTTGCCTAAGTTTCAAACTAAATGGCTATGTCTAAAAAATCATTCATTTCACAAGGTCCATTATGTGAAAATCATGAAGTTAGAGCCATAGCTGCCTATGTTAACTTTGTGAAGTATGGATTGTGATATAAGCCAAAATATTTAGAAGTATCTAAGGATACAATTCTTAGGACAAGAATCAATATCAAGACTTTTAAAAGGGTATCCATGCTTGAACCATAGGGTTTGAAATTTTGAGAAAAATTGTTGATGTTTGTTTGCAATGTTTTGGAACCAAGCAAGTGTTTAATTGACTCACAAGCATTGAAAATCCTAGTTCAAGTAGGTACGTATTTCTTAGGAAGCTTACAAATCATCCCCATAAGAGATGATTAATTTGTGAAGATGGCATGAACAAATAGGCTATGCCAACAAAATGTAACATCTTGACTTGCCAAGAAAAATAGTCCCGTCCCTATATGCTTTATTACCTCAACCAGAAACTCAATTAAGAGGCCTCCTAGCTCTTAGAAATTGTTTAAGGGTTTTGACGTATCACATGGATAATAAGGGAGATATTCGTCAGTATAGGACAACACCAACTTGGTTAATGAATTTATTCAAACCAAATTATTTATATAGCAGACTGAAATGGAAGCACTGATTGGGTCATTCCCTCTCACAAGTTGGGAGGCAGGCCCATTTAAAGGTAACACCGATTGTGAAGATTAAAATGCTTTTGTCACCCAGGATTTCCAAAGGCACAAGAGGAGACGATAGACGCTTCCAAGAAAAAAAAGTATACATGTGTGTTTCTCTTCACCCAAGATCACATGAAGCGCAATGGGAGAGGATACACACAATAAGTACACACAAGCAAATCAAACATGCATTCATTCTAAACTTGACAAGCATAATGAGTTTGTTTTAAGCACCAATTTGAAGTGTTGGCATTGTTTTGTTCAATTTTGAACCCAATATTGCAAAATGATAGTATGTAGGTTCAATTTAACTAATTTGATAGTCAATTTTAAACCCAAAAGTGAATTTAGTTGGTCCTAAAATGTGAAGTAAAGCTTCATAAAATGGGTTATAATTGCATGTAGCAAGTGCAAAAGCACTTGTTACAATATATAGTTAGATGATGATATGCTCCTTCACTTCAAATTTTATTGCCTAAATCTGCAAAACTAGGTAGCCTCAAAAACAAAAGCTAGAAGTTAGTGACATGTTAGAAATTAGATGAAACAAAAAATTTAAAACACATATCAAAATTTCGCCTCTATTTTTTTTACAGTAAAACATGACGTTGAAACCAGTTGCATCACTGAATTTCATTAGATGCATCTCTATATGTTTTGTCTCTATATTGAAAAACTAGATGCGTCACTTTGCAATAAATAGTGACATCAATAGTGTCGCCAAATCAAATGCATTGCCATAATAAAATTCATAACCCAAATATACATCAATTTAGCATCACTATTTTAATATGTGATGACAAAATTAAATTAGGCATCGCTAAATTAATTGTGCATCGCTAAAATGAAACCCAAGTGTGTCACTATATAGTGACGCATCCGAGATGCGTCACTGATTTTGATGAAGTGTCACTAAACCTAAAGACACAAGAAAATGGGAATCTAAAGAGAAATTTGTCAGATTTGATCAATACTACCCTCCTTCTAGCACCAAAATGTGAACAATTTCATAGTGTATACTAAATAGATCGGATCCATATAGATTTAAACCCTATTTAATCTTGTAAGAATTAATCCCAATAAGATATTCAATATCAATAAGAATAAAGAAGCCATTAAAACTAACATTATAAAACATGAAAGCTTGACAAACATCTATTCTAAGACATTGAATCTTATCTTATTGTAGGTGTGGTGTCACATTGATGTGGAATGGTGACCCTTTCCCAATTCCTTGGATAATATGAGCCTTTCCAATCGATTATATTGATTAAAATCGATCAAAACTGATGAAAGAGATAAATGAAAACATGATAAAAGCTAGGTTAACATGATAAAAGCTAAAATGTTTGTTGTAAGTGTATGAAAAGCTATTCTAAATGTGCACAAGATTCAAATATGCAAGCCCTAGATTCAAAAAATATACTAAATGAATGCAACCTAAGTTATCATGGAAGCCATTAATGGATGCTAAGCTAACAATGCATGAAAATTAACCTAAAAAAATATTTTAAACATAAAACATGGATGAAAATGAGTGTGATTTTCAATAGCATAATTTTTCTCCCAAAAAGGTGGATCCTTATTCAATAGATGCAAAGTCTATTTATAGAATAAGCAAAAAGGAATCGATGGTCAAGATTGAAAGAATCAATCAATGGGTAGGATGGAAAGAAAATGGTGGCATGGATTCCCATCAAGGGGTGATAATGCAAGTTGATATTTAATCAAGGGCTCACAATCATGCAAAGAAGCACACTTTCAAAACTTTCTCAAGAAGTTTGTTGAAAGTTTGTTATAGGGAATAATATTCCCTTTTTTCAATGAGTGAAAGGGGAGAATATTCTCATGCAAGTGGATGAGGAAAATTAGCATTTAGATGCTCAACTTGGAAAATTTGCATGAGAAGAAAAAGGATGTTGCGGGCCTCCTCAGACAGCGTACGTTTGTAGATGTGTCCACTCTCTATGGGGGAGTCTGTTCCCTCCCCCACCTAGGTGAGTTCCCCTCGTAAGTACCCTCTCACTCTGCTTTTCTTGGTTGTTTCCTGCTCTCCAAAGGTTTTTGGTTTTCTCGCTTAGTTCTGGGTAGTTTGTATTTTTTTTATCTCCTTCTATGGTCGTTGGTGGCTTCATTCCCTCCCTCCATTCATGGAGGGAGGTGCGTAGTGTGTTGTCCCTAAGCAAGGTGAAGAGGTTGTTGGAAATGTCAAGGCCACTGGTACGGTGCAAAAGTATTTTAAGAAATCCCTTGCTAGTGGTGGGGTAGAGGTCCTGGTGGAGGTGAGATTTATTACCAAAGGTTTTGGCAGTGACGGAGATTTGACTGGTAAGTCCCCTCTTGAATCCCTTAAGGACTTGTTCTTTTCTTCAAATGATGGCTTAAAAAATGTTATTTTTAATGAATGAAGCAGATTAAAAGACACTGCAAATTTCTTCACCACTATAGACTCCAATAAACTCCCTTCTAGAAAATTATTTGATGAATGGTTAACTAAAATATAGGAAAACAAATTTGGGATCCACACAATATTCCGTAGAATGATCCAACGAGGTCTATTTGTCATTTTCTTAGGAAACAAAACTATGCAATCTAAAGTGCTTGAGAGACCGTACTGCAGTCTAGGGGGATGTGCATTTAGTGCACTCCCTTAGTCGCCGACGACCATTGCAAAATAAATCCTTGCATTTTCTAGCTGCAGGTGGGTTGTTCTAAAAAATTTGTAGCCTAAATTCTTCAGGATTATCCCTTAAATCCTCGCTCCTATTGGCATGGACGTCATGTATATCGATGAGGCCAAAGTCATTCTCCCTCATCTTGATGCTCAGGAACTTGTTTCCCTTAATCCTGGTATGGAAATCCTTGAAAACATAGTTATAAGGGAACAATATTCCCAATTCGTGTGCCCCTTGGAAGTTTTGGGTGGTCTCAACGCTTGCTATTTGTGCCACAAAGAAGGGCACATTCGAAAAAATTTCCCGCTGATAAAAAAGAAATTTAGTAACCCCAATTTTCAAACATCCTCTAAAGTGGCTCCTCCTGGTGAGGAGAACTAGGATGAAACCCCTATTATTCCTGACTCTATAAACTAGATTTTGATTGATGGGGTTGATCACTCCCAATTGTTCTCGAACCTTGAGGATGGATTGGTTTCATAAACCATGGGCATGCAAGATTTGGTGACTACTCCTTAATTCTTCATAGAACCTTCTTGGATGAACAAATCCTTTGTTGTACTTGCGGAAGGGGAAAATGAAAGTGAAAACCCTTCGATAGCTGGGGATGAAACCCTAGCCAAAGACCTTGCCCAAAAATTGTTTATTGAACCGGGGTTAGTTGAAAAGATAAACGCCCATCAATTGGCAATGAGGGAAATTAGGCAACGGATTGAAAAAAATCTTGCTAATAGATATGCTTTGAATGATCTTCCTAAAATCACTCATCACCAAATCTATAAATCTCTAGATCATTTTGGCTATAAAATTGTTAAGCACACTATGGATGAGGCTAGGGCTAATGATTTTCCTGCTACCTTAATCGATGCCTCCCTAGGACTAGCTGGGACCGCTATAAATTGTGACGCCCCTATTGTCTCGAACACATTTGGAAAACAAGAGGATAGAGTACAGTCTAGCCTGACACCTTTGCCTAGCCCAACCATTATTGAGGAGGTATCCACTAAGGACTATATGCAAGTCATCAATCCTAACTTGAACCCTAGTGGAAACTGCCCTAGTAATGACAAAAAATCTGATATGAATGGCTGTAAAAATGAGGGTAATGAAACTCAAAAAGAAGATTGTAGTCCCAAAAAGATGAGCAACAAGATTAACAAAGAAATTTTAACTGCTAGCAAGGATCTAGCCGAAACTAAAGAGCACAAAGTTGAGGAAGGTGGCAGTGAGGGGATGGAATCCTGGCCTACAAAGCCTAGACAAGGGCCAGGAAGGTCAAGGGAACATAGTATCCCAGTGGGAGGAAGCAAGAAAGTGGAAATCTTGGTGTCCAACTGTTAGAAACTAAGATCTAAAATGCAAACTAGAAAATAAGCTTCCACAAAGAGAAAAGCAAAAAAAGAAGAGATTGCATGAAGATGTGCAAATTGATATATTCGAACTACAAATAATTACAAGAGATAATTTTCTTTATAAAAGTAAATATGCATAAACCTAATCTTATCTTGAGCGAAAAGATAGCTCAGCAAGATAAGGATAAAAACCTATAACCTAGGAATTAAATAATTCCTATGTAAACTTATGTGAAGTGTAATTAAATATTAATTACACCAACACCCCCCATAAGTGCAACTGAGGGAGACTAAAAAAGCATGCACCTAAAACTAAGATGAATGCAAGAAAGCATGAATGGGTCCCGACAACAAGGCCTGATCAAGTACCCAAGTGCAAATGCAATAATGGGGTAGAGAAGGAAAACCTAGTGGGACAAAACCCCCTACAATGAGATGACTACTACAAAGAAGCACTGGAAGAACACTGTGGAGTAGCACTGGAACCACAATCTGACACGCAAGGAAAGACAAATTTTTCTACAACTGAAACCAAAAATGAAATCATAATAATGTGACAGTAGACCCGATGCCACAGAACACTAGAAAACTCACAAACTGGAACAACCTTGGAATATGTGAAGCAACAGTAGATGAAATGATGACAGAATCTAGAAACTATGTATCTCGATGCCGATGCCAAACTGTGATTAAAAATCTTCCATGGGAAGGAGTACCATAAAGACTCTAGAACATTAACCATAAAAACATGGCCCTGAAACTGAGAAGGATCTTAACGAATGTGGATCAATAACCAAAATCTCTCAACTGAAGTGTGAACCGATGTGAATCTGATATGTGTCAAGCTAGAGCAAAAATGTGGCCAAAAGAAACTAAGAAACTAGATAACCCATGTAATTTTCCAACAAAACAAGATGGAGATCAAAGTGCATGCACACTCTAAACGAATTATTATGCAAGAAACCCCCCTGATGGAACTTTATCTCATTTCATTTATTGCAATAGCTCAATGATTGTAAAAGGAGAGAATGCAAACATGCATAAAAATAAAGTAAAAATAGACCTCAGATATGTGTAGAGGACTCATCCAGCTTTCCAACACCGCAAGAATGATGAAAAAGGGATCACCGAGTCAAAAGATATGTCTCTCGGAGTGAAAATAGCAACATCTGACTTCCGAGGCTGAAAAAGGAATAAAAAATGCAAAAGAAAAAAACCAAACCTACATCATTGTGTAGAGCTTGGAAATAGATTTCTGGCAATATCTCGTTGCAAAAAAATGACGTATGCAAAAGTTATGCCCGATTCTGTGAATGTGCTCCGAAAAGACCCGATATGCCTTTTTACTGCCCTTAAGGGCTAAAAAATAAAGCCCCTAGTTGCCTGGATGGACTAGGGGGCTGAAGCTCAAGGTTCGGTGAGGGAGCCCTTGGTCACCCACGTGACTGGGGTGGGTGCTATGAACGGCTGGCGGGGGTGGATCTTGGCAGAGCCCTCGGTTCCTAATACGACCATTGTAGAGCCTGCGGGGGCTGAGGGGAGCAGGCAGAGCTCGGGCAGAGACCGCCAATGGTAGGATGGCTGTGGGTGGTGACGCTACAGTGGCTGGTGGCAGGTGGGTGATGGTCACCATTAAAACGGGCGGTGCTATATTTTTCTAAATTTTTTATTTTTGAATTTTTCTCAAAAACGGTGCCTCATGGAGCGTGCTTGGGGGCCGTACGACCCTCAAAAAAGTTTTTTGCCTCCCTAGTCGACTATGTCCAAATTGGACAAATTTTATATGAAAATAGGGGTTTTTGGGCACTGCCAATCCAACGAAGATGTCTGTTTGGGCCCAAAGTTCCCAAAAAAATAGGCGACCCCCCAGATCTATTAGAAAAATCACCGAGCTTGAAACCTTCGCATATCTGGCAAATGGTGACCAAAATGAATGAAATAAAAGTCATTTCTGACTTTTTCCAGCGCTCTGAATCCAATGGAAAACCCCGATCTGATCCAAGATGCTGCATAAATATGCTCAAGGAATGAAACCCTCGAGGGACCCTGAACGAGCTCTGCAATGTATTCCTCCAAAATAGCTGAGAAGGGGTTACATATCGAGGCTCTGATACCATGTTAGAAACCAAGATCTAAAATGCAAACCAAAAAATAACATTCCATAAAGAGAAAAACAAAAAAAGTAGAGATTGCATGAAGATGTGCAAATTGATATATTTGAAGCACAAATAATTACAAGCGATAATTTTCTTTATAAAAGAAAAGATGCATAAACCTAATCTTATCATGAGAAAAAAGATAGCTCAGCAAGATAAAGATAACAACCTATAACCTAGGAATTAAATAATGCATAGAAGTAAACTTATGTGAAGTGTAATTAAATATTAATTACACTAACACTGGGAATAGTTTGTCATGGACATCAGTTCCTCTCCCTGCAATAGGGTCTTATGGGCAACCCTGGAAAGAGATGGGATGCCTTTTGGTATTTGCTTCATTTATGCCCCTAATGATTATAGGGAAAGGTGTGGTCTCTGGAAATGGTTTTCTAGGCTACCAAACATCCCCTAGATCATGGGTGGTGATTTCAGTATGATAGAACATGCAGAGGATAAATGGGGTGGGGTGGATATGGCTTGGAAGGGTAACGAAAAATATTTCTAGGCAAGGTTGAAAAGAAAGGTATGGTTGATAGATCCCATAGAAGGCAATAAAAAGCAATGCAATGTTGTGTGGTACACTTGGGGTAACACCCAAAAAGGGGGAGGTAGAATCTATTGCAGATTAGATAGGTTTTATGTGAATAAAGACTTCTTCAACTTCTTCCCAAATGAAGATGGTTCAAAGGTCCAGGTGTATCCCTACACCCTTTCGGACCATCACCCTATCAGGACCAACATTCTATACTTTGTGGGAACAATATTGCTAAAAGAAGAGTAAATGGTGGTTTCGTGCTAAACACCCATCTGCTAGAGGACCCTAACTACCAAGAAGCCATTGCTTGGTTCAGAGAATTAAACAAGTGGATGCTGAAAGAACAAGCCCTTGACAACAAAAGGGAGGAAAGGGAGCTCCAAGATTCCTTGCTTGAAGCTGAACTGAGGCTGCAAGAGAAGCTTGATGGTTAGAACTTATGTGAAACCTTAATCATAGCCAAGGACAGCCTAAGAAGAATTAAAAATCATAAAATTAAAGGGAAAAAGCTTAGAGTGAAGCTGAATTAGCTCACCTATGGGGACAAAGGTTCAATTTTTTTTTTTTCAATTACCTCAAAGAAAAAAAATCTAGAGAGCAAGTGGGGAAAATCTGGGATGGGTCACATTTTTTCTCTTCTCAGGAAGACATTTTAGCTCAATTGCATGCCTTATTTAAAGAACTATTTACCTCTGAGGACCAGTTGGGGTGGGGGCCTCAACAAGATCCATCATTAAGGGCCTCATTCCAAGGAAAAGTGGGGAGGAAGACTCAACGCTTCTTGATGCTGACATCATGAAGGATGAAATTGTAAATGTTGTTTTCTCAATGAGCAATGACAAGTCCCCTAGTTGGGATGGGCTGGGCCAGTGGAATTTTATAAATTATTTTCTGATTGGGTGTTTGATGATCTTTTGCAAGTTTACAAAGATGCCCTGGATAAAGGATCTCTTAGTGAGAGCATTAACATGGGAATTATTAGGCTCCTTCCAAAAGGGGGAGACATGACCATGGTTAAGAATTGGAGGCCAATAACTTTTCTTAATGTATCCTACAAAGTGCTAGCTAAAGTAATTGCCACAAGACTGGTGGAAATTCTACCTAAGTTTATCAACAACAACCAAACCGGATTTATTAAGGGAAGATACATTCCGGAGAATTTAATAAAAAGTTGGGAGGCCTTGGAATGGGCCAATAACTCCAAAAAAAATTCAACAATGCTCCTTCTAGACTTCAGAAAATCCTATGAAAGAGTAGAATGGAGCTTTTTAAGATCTATCCTTCTTGCCTTTAGCTTTTCTAGCAAGTTTTGTGGCATGGTTGATACGCTTCTTGATGCCTCAATCTCAATTGATGTAAATGGCATGCTCTCTGAAAAAATTCACCTAGAAAGGTCTATTAGAAAAGGCTGCCCCTTAACCCCTTCCCTCTTTGTTATAGCTTCAAATGCTCTCTTCTATTTGTTAAGGGATCACACCTCTCCCAAAATTAAAGAAATTAACTTACTTGACAATAATGAACTTGTAAATGTTCAATTTGCAGACAACACTGCTATTGTTTTGGGCCTAGATGAAGACAGCATTGAATATCTAATGAATTTTTTTTATCTATTCTGCCACGGCTAAGGGACCACAGTGTTTAGGGCCAAATCAACCTTTCTAGGTTGGAAACATGATCGTCGTGACTGGCTTGAAAGATTTGGTTTTCAGTGGGGAGGTCCCAACAAGTTGGTAAGATAACTTCGAATAACCTTTGTTTTCAACCCTGACCACAAAGAAATGTGGAATTGGGTTAAGTCAAAGATTGAGAAAAAGTTTGAAGGGTGGAATAGGTAGTACCTCTCTCTAGCTAGAAGAATTCAGGTTTTCCAAAAAAAAAAATCTTCCTACAATGTCTACTTCGCCTTTGCATGGCTTTTTAGCAGCTACCAGGTCAATGAAATTCAAAAGAGAATAAAAAAATTCCTATGGTCTGATGCAAAGGAAAGAGAAAAAGGCATTCGGTTAGGTGGGACTGGTGTTGTCTTAATAAAGCCCAAGGTGGCATTGGACTGAAAGACCTTAGAGCACAAGGGGTGGCTTTAGCAACTAAGTGGATTCTCAAGTCAATGGAAGGTAGTGAACCATGGAAGATCTTGGTTAAGAACAACATTCTCCGGGCAGTTCCTAAACAAGCCAAGGCATGGAAACACCTGCCCCTAGTTGACATTCTCCTTAGCAAGCACTCTATGGTTCTAGCTAGGTCAGTTGGTTTTATAATACTGCGGAAGGCTTGGGACCTTATAAAACACAATGTGCAGCTCATATCTTACAATATATCACTCAAAAATAATATAAAGTGTCATCTCTACAACTCCATTTGGTGGAACCTGGAGCATAAAGGTAAAGTTCTTGCATTGCTTCAAGGTTTTTCGGCCAAAATATGGAATATGAAAGGTATCAAAACTTTTGTTGATATCCTTGATAATGGTGAACTCAAAAATTGGGATAATATTCGGGACCATTTTTATTTTCCTACATCTAATATGAGAACCTACTCAACTCTTTTGGAAGCATGCAAAGACACCTATTTTCCCAAAGATGTTGAGAAAGATGCTACGCCCTTAATATTATTGTACATCGGGTTATGAATAGTCGGCTTGTGGCTATCTTAACTCTCTATTAAGTCATATTATCATTAGAATATTGTTATTTAGTTGTTTAGGTCGGCCTAAGTCTTATATATGTGTGTCTAAGTCGGCCTAGGTGATATCCTTGGCATAAATAGGTATATATAGGAGGTTGTGAGTCTTATTTCATCATCAAGTTGTGAAGTGTGTTCTCATTAGAGATATTTGGAGGTTTTCCCCCTCGAAGTGGCTTGTTATTCTCAGTTATTATCAAGTATTTTCAGCATATTTCATATCATATTCTTCCATTGTGCAAGTTATTTCATAACAAGTGGTATCAGAGCATGATCTTGGCACCATAGAGGGAAGGTTTTTCTCAATTTTGGAGGCGATTTTGGGAAGAGCATATCTTTCAGAATTTGTCGAATGTTTTTCTAATTTTTAAAGGGTTTTTGAAGAACATATTGGAGAATCTGTAGTCCAGATTTTAGAAGAATTGGAGCAGAATTAAGCGAATTATTGCAGAATTAGGGTTTCTACACTATTTTTTTGGAATCTACATATCTCGCACATCTTGTTGAATTGGCATCTGATTTTTATTGGGTTTTTGAAGATATACTAAAGGAGATTACAGTAAAATTTTTAGATAATTTAAGTTTAATTTGTGTTATTTATTTCAACATTAGTGGTTTCCATCATGACGAGGCCTGCAACAAGGGGTAAAAAGAATGTTGTCACTCTGGGGAAGACTCCTGATAAGGATGGTGAAACAATCGAGGATATTACTCATAATGAAGAAATAAATAAGGTCAAGGAAGAAATTTCCTCAATTAACAATAAGGTTAAGGAAGAAATTTCCTCAATTAAGATGGATATGTGTGACCTACGAGGAGATATGTCAGACATGCGAAACATGTTAAGCACCTACATAGCAGAATCAAGAAAGGAGTTCTCAAGCAACCAAGGTGAGAATTATAGGTCAGCCACTACTAACACAAGCTTTAGTACTCCTATTGGAACTAGGAATTTATTTCCCAAGGTGGATATGCGCAAGTTTGATGGTAAGGATCCTCTAACATGGATAAACCAAATGGAGAATTTTTTTGAAGTACACCAAATCCCAAATGGACAAAAGGTCACGATGGCTTCCTTATATTTAGAACCAGATCAATTCATTTGGTATCGTTGGCTTTGCACTCATCGAGGTAAAAAGGGGCTCACTGTCTCATGGTCAATTTTTTACAGAGGAACTCCAAACACAATATAGCAATATCGTCACAGACAACTTCTTCAGCCAGCTAGCTAAACTTCAACAAATAGGATCAGTTAAGGATTATATTCAGCAATTCCAAAATCTATCCTTAAGGGTGGATTCAATTACGGAGGAAAACTTGAATGATTTATTCTTGGGTGGTCTCAAGGATCACATTCAACATGAGGTACGCATGTTTAGACCTAGTTCCATAAATGAGTCTTTTATCTTAGCACGCAGGGTAGAGGAGAAATATTTGATTCCTAAGAAGCAAGGGGCTAATGTGACAAGAGAGAAAGGATATTCAAACAACCTACTAAGTTGACTCCACAACAAATTGAGGAGAAAAGAGCAAAAGGCTTGTGTTTCAATTGTGATAGCAAATACAGTCGAGGACATAAATGTAGTGAAAAGAAATTGTTTTATATTGAAGGTCCCAATGAGGAAGAAGAGGAGGAACCCATACTAGAAGATGAAAGGGAGTCAAATGAGGAATCACATGATTCTCAACCAATCATTTCTTGTCATGCACTCTCAGTTTTAGTGCTCCACAAACTCTCAAGGTGGTGGGGTTCCTAAAGAAGCAGAAGGTAACAGTGTTGATCGACTCAGGTAGTACTCATAATTTCATCAACAAAAGTTAGCTACTCGTCTAAATTGTTTCATATATCCAGCTCCAGAGTTTCAAGTTTTGATTGCAGATGGTGGTACAGTTAGTTGTTCAGGGAAGTGTCATAGCATTAAATTATCCATGGGAGATTATCAACTTGATACCCCAATGTATGCTATATCCATGGGTGCAGAGATATTGTTTTGGGAGTACAATGGCTTACTACATTAGGAACAATTGAGATGAACTTCCAAGAACTATTCATGAGATTTCAATCAGAAGGAAGGCTAGTAGAGCTAAGGGGGTTGAAGGAAAAATCTCCACAAATGGTAAGCTCTCACCAAATGTAAAAGTTGCTTAAGAAAGGAGTGGATGGATTTGTGGCCCAACTATGTTCATTAGAAGTCTCTCAATCTATTACTCCTACTCGTCCAGATTTGCAAGCTATAATTGATCGTCACTCAGTTGTTCTTGGAGACATGCCTAAAGGACTTCCTCCTAAGAGGGATCATGATCATGCCATACAATTAGTCCCAGGGAGCCAGCCACCGAACATCAGGCCTTACAGGTATCCACACATACAAAAGAGTGAGATAGAAAAAATTGTTGAAGAGATGCTAGAGGCAGGAATCATTAGGCATAGCCAAAGTGCTTACTCCTCACCGTTGGTGATGGTACGTAAGAAGGATGATACTTGGAGCATGTGTCCAGATTATAGAGTGCTCAACTTGTACACCATTAAAGATAAGTTTCCAATTCCAGTCATTGATGATTTGCTAGATGAATTAAATGGAGCTATGTTTTTTACCAAGTTAGATCTTAGATCTAGTTATCACCAAATTCGGATTAAGGAGGAAGATATTTGTAAGACAGCATTTCGGACTCATGAGGGTCATTATGAATTTTTGGTGATGCCATTTGGTCTTACCAATGCACCATCTACATTCCAAAGTTTGATGAATTCCATTTTTAAGAAGTTCTTGAGAAAGTTTGTATTAGTATTCTTTGATGATATATTGATTTACAGCAAGACTTGGGAAGAACATTTGCAACATGTGGACCAAGCATTACAAATACTTGAAGATCATAAACTCTATGCTAAGCCATCCAAGTGTGCTTTTGGTCTTACAGAGGTGGACTATTTGGGACACATAGTTTCACATGGAATAAAGGTGGACCCTAACAAAATTAAGGCTATCATGGAATGGCCTATTCCAAAAACCATTAAGAAACTGAGAGGATTCTTGGGATTGACAAGGTACTATAGAAGATTTGTGAAGAATTATGGTAGTATAGCAGCACCTCTCACCACTCTATTGAAGAAGGATTCTTTTCATTGGAATGAGTCTGCCAATACAGCATTTGAGAGATTGAAGGAGGCTATGTGTTCAACTCCGGTACTTTCCACTCCTGACTTCACCAAGGAATTCATTGTGGAATGTGATGCTTCTGGAAATGGGATAGGAGCAGTGCTTATGCAAGAAGGTTGACCAATTGCTTTTGAGAGTCATCAATTAAAAGGTAAGAATCTACTAAAACCTATTTATGAGAAGGAAATGCTAGCAATACTCCATGCAGTGAAACAATGGCGGCCTTATCTATTGGGTAGACATTTCAAGGTTAAGACAGATCATGATAGCCTAAAATATTTTTTGGAACAACAACTATCTTCTGAAGAGCAACAAAAATGGGTCACTAAGATGTTAGGATATGACTTTGAGATTGTATATAAGAAAGGGAAAGAAAATATTGTCGCAGATGCACTATCAAGGAAGGATGAGAAAGATGAAGCCTTATTGTGTGCCCTTTCAATATTACAAGCAAATTGGGTGGAGGAAGCCAAAGTAGAGTGGCAAAATGATGTTGCGACTAGTAATCTCATCGAGCAATTAAAAAGTGATCCTAGTAGTTCAGATAAGTTTTGTTGGAAGGGAGATACTCTTTGGTATAAAGAGCGTTTGTATCTCTGCAAGAATTCCAACCTTAAAATCAAGATTCTCATAGAGTTGCATGAGTCTCCAGTGGGTGGTCATTCAGGATTTTTGAAGACATATCATCGAGTCAAGCAAGATTTCTTTTGGGAAGGGCTAAAGGGTGATGTTCAAAAATTTGTGGCTGAATGTTTGGTGTGTCAAAGGCATAAAGGGGAGACAATTAAGGCACCAGGTCTCTTGCAACCCTTATCTATTCCTAGCCAGCGTTGGGAAGAGATATCCATGGACTTCATCACAGGGCTTCCCAAATCTAAAGGTCATAATGTCATCATGGTGGTGGTTGATAGGCTCACTAAATATGCACATTTCATTGCATTAGCACATCCTTTTACAGCAAGTGTAGTGGCTAGAGCTTTTTTGGAGAATATCCAAAAGCTACATGGTACACCTAAAGTTATTGTTAGTGATCGTGATCCTATCTTCACTAGTCACTTTTGGAAAGATTTATTCTCATGTTTGGGTACTCAATTGGCTCTTAGCTCTTCATACCACCCTCAATCGGATGGGCAAAACAGAGGTTGTTAATAAGTGTTTGGAAGGATATCTACGTTGTTTCACTTTAGAGAAACAGTCCAGTGGGTAGATTGGCTACCACTTGCGAATGGTGGTATAACACTTCTTTTCATAGCTCATAAAAATGTCACCATTTTTGGCACTTTATGGATATCATCCTCCTTCCATCACATCATCAATTAAGGTGTCCCCAAGAGTTCGTGGTAGAAGACCACTTGCTTCATCAACAACAAGTACTTTCAGGACTCAAGGAGAATTTAGCCATGGCACAAAATCGAATGAAACAACAGGCAGACCAACATCGTAGTGAAAGAAGTTTTGAAGTTGGGGATTGGGTCTTCTTGCATTGCAGCCTTATAAGCAAATCTCACTAAAGCAACAAAGAAAGAATAATAAGTTGTCACCAAAGTATTATGGTCCATACCAAATCATGCAGAAGATCGGTAGTGTTGCCTACAAGCTTGAGTTGCCACCTACAACAAAGATACATCCAGTTTTTCATGTTTCCTGTTTGAAGAAGGTAATTGGGCATAATATTCCCACTCAAACAACACTTCCTGAGCTGGATGAAGAAGGGAGAATCATTTTGGAACCAGAGTGCATTCGTCAAACACGCACAAAGAAGCTGAGGAATAGAACTATCACTGAGTATCTCATCCAATGGAAGAATTTACTAGTTGAAGATGCCACATGGGAAGATGGGGAGTTCATTCAAAAGTTTCCAAACTTGATTAGCATTGAGGACAATGCTTCTTTGAAGAAGGGGGGCATGCTACGCCCTTAATATTATTGTACATCGGGTTATGAATAGTCGCTTGTGGCTATCTTAACTCTCTATTAAGTCATATTATCATTAGTATATTGTTATTTAGTTGTTTAGGTCGGCCTAAGTCTTATATAGGTGTGTCTAAGTCGGCCTAGGTGATATCCTTGGCATAAATAGGTATATATAGGAGGTTGTGAGTCTTATTTCATCATCAAGTTGTGAAGTGTGTTCTCATTAGAGATATTTGGAGGTTTGCCCCCTCGAAGTGGCTTGTTATTCTCAGTTATTATCAAGTATTTTCAGCATATTTCATATCATATTCTTCCATTGTGCAGGTTATTTCATAACAAAAGAGCTCCACCTTGCTAACTGCTTGGTCTGGAAAGATGGCACAAATGTTGATAATGTTAAGGCTAAAACCATCTATAATGAGTTGGTTGACAATTCTTCTATTGTTGATCATGTTAATAAAAGTTGGGACTTGAAAATTGATATAAATGATTGGAAAAAAATTCTTTCATTTGTTTGGCACTCTTCTATGGAACCAAAACAATCTTGCTTCAAATGGCTAGTTTTACTTCAGAAAATTCCTTACAAATCTAATTTTGAAAATGTTGATGTTTACAGTCTTTGTAGGATACCTAAAACGGTTAAGCACATGCTTTTTTATTACAAGAAATATGGAATTTATTTTGCCATAACTTGAAAATTTGGGACAACAGTGGTAAACTTAGTTGGCATGATATAATTTTATGTACCTTCAAGATTAAAGTTGATTACATTAATTTATAGTATTGTTTGTGTAACGAGATAATGTGGCATATTTGGAGAGCAAGAAATGATGATAAGTTCAAGGAAATCAAGAGGGTACTTACTAAGTTTTAAAAAAAAACTCACATATACCATTGTTGCTTTGCAAGTCTCACTACATGGTGAAATCTCAATGGCAAAGTTCACACAATTCCTAAGAGGTGTTGTTGTATCCTTCATAAGAGAAGATATTTTCCAAAGAGCTTTTGAGGAACTGCAGAGAGAAATTGAGGTGGCGGTTGAAACTAATAGGAAAAGAAGAACTCAACAACTAAATCCTCATCATGGAAACCCAATAGGTGTTGGTGTTGAAGATGTGATCTCAATTGAGTAGTGTTTTGTGGATGTATAAATATTCAGGATGGATGATGCTGGTTGACAAATTTCAGAAACTAAATTCCTGATGGACTCTCCTTTGAACTTTTTGTAAATCAAGTTGGGCTTATATGGCAATTATTCAGACACAATCTATATTTTTACAAAAGTTTCCCATGTAAAAATAGTCATGTAAAAATGAATTGAAAGTAGATGTAAAACTAGTCACATGTATTTTTTTGCTAGTCCATCTCCATGAATTGCAACAACATCCCTTTGTAATTTTTGATGCTCTATATTCAATACAAAAAAAAATAGCATTTAGAAAGTTAAAACAAATTTTTAATGTGCAAAGTGGAGGGATATCCCATAGGAATATTCCATTTTGGAGGAATTTAGGATTTTAGTATTGAATAATTAATCTATTTAATGAAAGGAGTGAGATTAGGATATTTAATTAAATAACTAGGATAAATAGGATTTATTTAATTAAATAAGAAGATATAAGAAGGATAATTAAGGGCATGTGTAGGATCGTGATGGGTCAAAAAGTGGCGATATGACGAGTATGTGGTTGACGACTTTTTTTTTTACCCAAAAATGATGAAACAGAAAAGGTTTTTAAAGGAGATTCTCAACTTTCCACCAATATAAATTATGCTTTACTTTGAATTTAATAAATAATTATTATTCATTTTCTATTTGAATTATGACTAAAGTCCTGATTGATAAGATGATTGAAAAACATTTATAGCTTTCAAATAGTATCACATTTTTTGAATCCAAAACATGTATCACATTCTATGCTTTGCATACTATAAGATTAAAAAAAAATGAATTTCATGAAGTTTTGACTAAGTTAAGGTGGTCAGACATACAATTTTTTATATTTTTCAAAGTTGTAATAAAAAATTCATAATTAATTATTTACTTGGAAAAAAATTACAAAAAAATATACATCACATCGAGACATGAGTCCTCTACTTATATCTAAAATTTTATAAAAAAATATTCTCATTTTATTGTGGTTAGTATGGTCAGACAAACACCTACTTCTTATTTATTCCATGAAATTTAAGTGCTACTACATTGAAATTTCAAATTTTCACCAAATAGATTTTAAAAAAATATAAACCTAATAGTTTAGAAACTACATTCAATTTGATATAGATTCTATTCTTACATATTTTTGAAATAATATAGATAACTTAATAAAAATTTTACGTCAAATTGTCTAACTCTGATTTTTCTGATTTTTTTGCCACTTAAGGGCCTATTTTTTCCATGATGATCCTGGACATACCCTTAAATAATTTTCATTATTCAATTAGACAAGATGAAAGGGGAATATTATGGAGAGTGAATTAACCTAATTACCTTAATTAGATTAATAGATGAACATGGAGGCTTTGATTAATTAACTAGGTGAATTTAATCAAATCAGCAAAAAGAGGATGGATTTTACTTGACAAAATGATGTTAGTATATATTAGATTCGAGTGTGTAGTATCATTCAGGACATTTTTAAGTGTCTACAAGATCAAATAGAATAAGTACAAATGAGGCATGGGCTATTCTATTATAATCCATGAATTATATTCAATTTATTATTTATCATAAGGGTTTCCTGACTAAATTGTTCAATAATATTTTTTATTGTTGTTTAACAAATAAATACAATATTACTCTAATTTTTTTATTTCAACATTTATTTTACAAATTCCACATGTTCTACCTATTGTTTTTGTAAGGAGGAACATAACAAGTAGTATTGGTCGATGGTTTGGTGCTTAGTGAGATCCCTCTTTATTCAATGCAAACCCTTTGCATATGCTAAAATTCCGTAATGCAAAAATAATTGGGAATTTCATAGACTAAATATCAAGTAGATGTTTCTAGTAAAATATAGGGACATTTGATGGTCATTACAATGATGTTGGTTAAATCCATCCACTCCTTATTGTAGAAGCTATTTTTTTTGTCACTATGCTTGAAATATTAAATAGGAAATTTATTTAATTTATTGAAAGATGAATTAGTTTTTGTATCTATAAAAAAGTACAAATGTTGTCTTTTCCCCTGTTTTCTTTTGACTTCATCATATGCTAATTTTGTTGCATAGAATTTACAAGGTGAATCCTTATGTCCTTCCTCCAAATAAACTTGACCCATAATTCAGTCAACTTGATTTAATCATTATCTATAATGTATACATCGATGCATGATAAGGATTTGATGTTAATTCCTTCAATAGTTTTACTAATTTTGTAATTTAATTTTTTGTATATGTATTAAATTTCATAAAAAAATATATCTTATTTTTGTTTTAAAGCATGCATGTGTTCTGGAAAAATACCTCTTTTTGGCCAAATGTTTTCCCTCAACTTGGTTCACTTACCCAAATAAATACAGAATATTTTCATAAGAAAAGGGAAAAGAAACATTATATTTTCACCTCACAAAAAATTGAATTCAGAGTTCATTTAGATTTTTTTTCAAATGTTCTCTAAGGGAGAATGCATATCATCATGCAACAAGAAGCGATTCATGTTTGAATTGTCAACAATGGTCTAGTCCTAAGAAGCATAAGAGGATATGGTCAATAAATTATTAATCACTCTCATGAAATTTAATGAGGATTAGTAATTGGGTACATGTGAAGTAGGAAACTCAAAAGAAGATGTGTTAAACACATCTTAGGTCCAAATTATCTAAATTCATTTCCATATAGTGAGAAGTATCAAAATTCTTGATACTAGGGTAGGCATAGTTCAAAGAATAAGTTTGTCTTTCAAAGAATGTTTTTGTTCATGTTGAAAGAGATAATCATAATGTTTGGAGGGTTCTTATGCTAACAAATGTGATTTCTTTCTTGAGGAAAATCCATATTTTTTCATTTAATGAATAGGTCTTAAGAATAATGTGGTGGTACTTTTTCCTTTTTCATAAATGAATAGCTCCTAAGCTTTATTGGGCCACCAAAATTAGTTTTAGCATTTTCAATGTCTATCAATTATATTAGGAAATTGATAAAAATAAAAATATAATGTAAAATAATGAGTTGAGGCATTTTTCATGTATTCTCAATTTATATTTTTTCTAATTATTTAATAGAAATATTTCTATAAGTTTGAGTTTTCTTAATTAATTTTTTTATTTCTTTCATTGAGTGACATTTCACTAAAATACACATTTTTACTAGAAATTAGATGTTTCCTCTATTTCTTAAAATTAGATTACTAAATCTAATGTCTAGCATGTGGATATTTTTTAGTAGTTTTTTTATCAAATATTTTACTTATTAGTATATATTTAATTGGTACTAACACAAAATTTAGATTCTTGTTTTACAGTAATTGAATTCTCTTTCTATATATATTGAAATTAATATTTCATTGAACTAAGGACATCCATATGGAGTAAAGTGTATTTTCTGAGATTTTCCTCAAAAAAATTGTTTATTTTCTTAGTGTCTTGAATAAAGGTCATTTTTTTTTAACACAATCAACCTTTGTTCACCCCTAAACTAAGAAACAAATAAAAATTAGACCTTTTGAAAAGTTAACAATGAGAGTTAAAAACTTACAAAATGATATTTTTAGATGAATTCATTCAATCTCCTATAAAGTGAAGCATCATGCTATGCAATATGATATTAAATACTCCATTATTTCTACAAACTAATGTATCATGTTATTAATGAAGAAACAATGGAGTATTCTCTATCATCATTGTTTTTAAACCTTGGTAGATGGTGTAATCAAGAAAAATACCATCATCCTCACTAATTGCACTCAACCAAATTTACTATACCCTTGAGTACATAGAGCACATAAATTATGATTGTAGCTCTATAATGAGTTATGAGAATCTTTTGTAAGTATTATTTTATGTGGTCTATAGATACAATTTGTATGCCTTAGACCATCTAGGTAAGAGTTTGGAATAGATGGTAGAACCATCCATTTGACTTGAAGGACAAAGCCACAGTGTTCCTTTCCACCAAATTAGATATATTTGCAAATTATCATATTTTTTCTTCTTTCATTTCCAACCTCTTGTTGGAATAAAGATCCTCCGCTACCAATTGGTTATCTTCCTCTTTTCCTAGCTCCTTGAAGGCTTAGTAGTCCTCCTCCACTGAAAATTGCCATTGATCTTTGCATCACTTATACCAGTTCCTATTAAACCTACACATAAATCATTGAAAAAAAAAAAAAAGTTAAGGGAATACAAATTTCCCATAAGCACATCTTCCTTCTCTGCATTATGCCATTCAAGCATACTTTTCATTTCATATTTTTTGAGATGGACTTCGTTTCCTAGCTCAATGTGATATTATTCATAAGAAAGCTCATCTTTTACATTGTCCTCTTTTATGCCATAAATGAACATTTCTTTGAGCTCTCTCTCACAATCATCATCATTTATTCTTCAAGAAGGAGATGATCCATTTCTTCTCTCTTTTCATTAATTATGTGATTTTCTAGACATTCCTCTATCTTCTCACATTCTTCTAGCTACTTCTGATTGGTTGTGTTTTTTGAAACTGATAAGACTTCATCACATGCATGGCTCCCAAAGATCTCTATCATTGTTTTAGCTTCCTCTCTAACCTAGACCACTTTCACTACTCCAATATTTTGGACCTCTTCTTGTGATAGGTTGCATTCTTCTTGATTGCAATCTTCAATCTCTTCTCCTCTCTAAATATACCTTTTTCTCACAAGATTAGTATTTAACCTCATCATTCTTCCTCACCTTCTCACAACTCTTTGGTGCCTTTGCTATAAATTTCTTTGTTCTTTTCCTTATGATTGCATGCCTCATATTCCTCCAACATCCACCATAACTCCTTAAACTTATACTCTAAATTTTGTAACTCTTTTTGCTATTCCTTTGTTAGCTTTTTCCTCCAACTTTGTCTTATATTTTCTTCCACCTTGGTTATATTCTTTGTTGTGCATCATGATATAACTCCATTTTTGTACTTCACAACTTTCATCTTCATGCACATAACAATTCACCATGCAACAACTTTGCGTCAATCTATAATAGTTGTGGTACACATTTCTCATAAATATTTCATCTCAGATGTTCTTCTTAGACATTGAACTATTGGTTTCCCTTAGCACATGATGCCTTCCAAATTGTGACAACTACATCCACGCAGGGGTCACCTTTAAATCTGTAAGTAGTCATTTCGTCCTTACTCCACATTTTATTTGCATTTTTCATGGCTCTACTCTAGCTGTCATGATCTTTTGTCTCTTTCCCCAACTATTTGGTTGTCCTCAAACTCCTCCAAACCACACTTAGAACAAACCACAATTCCCCTCCACTTGTTAGTTGAGTCACCAAATCTTCATTGCTTAATTGTGGAGCAACTCAAAGGAGTTTTATGTGTCAAGTTAATAGAGAGGAACAAAGAAGCCTTCAAGTAAACTATGACAAAAAAGTAGGTGGATTCAGAGCTGAAATTAGCCTCCACAACTAACAACCTCTATGATGTGAGATCCCATTTGTCCCTTGAGGTAGGGAGAAATAGGTCTATGTAGCCAAATAGAAAACTACAAGGATGACAAGCCACCCTTCTTGTGATCAATTGTTATAGCATAAGCGATGTACCCAAGATCAAGCTCCATTAGAGTGCACATAAAAATCCTATTGATTATCTTTAATGGAAGACACAACTTCTTTTGATGGGCTAGCCAGGTCAAATGGTGCACTGTTTGTCAATAAAATTTAGAAACCCTTGAGAACCAAACAAATATTTTCTCTCACTAAGTTGATAGCACACAAAATTGTACCTACACAAGTTTCTCATAACTCATTATTGAGATACCTATTGTGCCTTGCATAACCACCCCACTTTGTTTTGGATCAAAATGGGTCCCCCTTTTTTCTTTTGGTTTATTTTCTTCTGGTTACTTGCTTTCATCTTTGGAATTCTTGTGTTTTCCTCCTAATTTTGACTTTTGATCTATCTGATTTAATTTTGGTTTTGTCTCAGCTTGAGTTGGTCTTCTTCTTGCTGAAAATTCACTAAAATAATCACAAGCAATGGTATATTTTATCAATATATATATTTTATGTCCTCCTGAGGGTTAATGGGGATTTTGTTTTGCAGGACTGAATCATTCATTTGAGGATATATCTCAGGAATCCAACCAAGGGCATGCCTCAAATTACATTCAGTATGAAATTCCTCAAAGAAAGAGTCAGCAAGACTTTCCTCATGTCTCACCGAATGGTGGCTTGGCTCTGTCTATTTGAAATCCAAGGGAGGTGTTAGAACTACATGTTTCTGATGATTCTACATGTTGCTCATATTCACAATTTTGTTAGACAAATCCCACCATGGGCATATTCTTCCCATATCTGGCCTTGTTGCACTAAAGATTCCATCAAGTCCAGATGTTCCACATTACAGTTCAAGCTGCCATGAGCTCATCAAAGTCTCCTTGACTTATAATACATTTTGCTAACTATGCGTCTCTGTTGTTGTCGGCAAGACCCCAGACATGTCACAGTGATCAGGATTCACATGTAGTTGCCTATCAGCAACACATCAACCATCGTCCCAGCTACACGGAGTTTCCTATCAGCATGAGGGGTTTCCTTCAGAGAAAGGTCTTGGTGAGATCTTTGGGTCTCACTGACTGGTGGCAGGGGGATTCGTATTTCGGTGAAAGGTTTTCCCTTCGCCAAGAAGTCTTGGCGAGTTCATGAAGTCTCACCGACTACCACATAACAAGCAAACAAATCCTTTTGGCGAGAGTTATGTCTTCGGTGGAAAGTCTCCCCAAGTTCTTTATGTCTCGCCAACCCCCGAGAAAGTACTACATCTCAGTGTGAGACTTTTCTTCGGAGAGAAGTCTCGGTGACTATGAAAAGTCACACTAACACAGCATGAGGGGATTCCATTGGTGGTATTTGGTGAGAGAATCAGTATGTCACAGCGACAAAGGGATGAGTTAGTAAAGCTTTTGCTGAGACATGAGGTATCCATAGGACGTCTTCCTGACAAGGGGAGGTTATAGCGAAACACATACAATGAAAGAATTCATTTTAGTATGACTACAGGAAGGTTTTGCCAGTAGCAGAGTTCGACGAAAGAGGGGAGTTCGCTATAAGGTCTCCCTGAAACATTACAGTTACCTCGACATACAGAATGGGCTCGTCAGGAGGTAAGGAAGACTTCGCCATGAGGTCCCCACGACAAAAGCGGCATCAGCATAGTGATCTAAGATCGCTAAAAGGTCTTGGCGACCACAAAGTGTCTCCTCGAAATGATAAGAGATCGCCAAAAGATAACGCTCTTGGCAAGATGTCTTGCTGAAGAGTAGAAGCCATGTCGAAAGGCTCTAAATCGAGGAGACTCGGAACAAATGCAACAGGTTCGGTAGGATGTCCTGCCGACCCGAGAAGGTCTTGGCGACACCTAAATTTGGTGAAAGGAAATGAATGTGGTGGGAGGTCTCGTCGATGATCCAAAGTCACGCCAATGACAAAGTGGGCTCGGTGAGAATGAGAAGGGGGTTTGATGAAACTCTTGTGGACATGGAATGAGGGCATCGACAGAGGGAGATTCCATCACCATAAGGTCTCGGCGAGATCTTTATGTCTCACCAATAGGACATGCCCCCGGGGAGAATGAACATGTTTGCTGATAGTCAAAAGAGCTCGCGGAGATGTCCTGGCGAAGGGACTTGGTCACACCGAAACAAAAGGGAGCGAGCTTGGCGAGAACAGGAGGATATCGGGGAGACTCCATACGAGTGAGGAGACTTCGCTATGAGGTCATAGGGATGAGCGATAGTCTCCCTGACATGAAAATTAGATCGCCATGGGATCCTGAGGTTCGCCGAGATGTCTTGCCGATAGGTTTTGTGAGCTCGATGTGACTTCTGTAGCCCACCGAAACGTTTCACCGAGTGACCCATGCTATGCTGATAACTGTTATAGGATGAAATCGCATCGGGGAGACAACGATGCTGTCTCACCGACATGCGATTTAAGGTGGCCTGCTCTTGACTGCTCAAGAATCTGGTGTGGCATGTGATCGTCCAATGAGAGAGAACCAAGAAGGGCCATTGACCAATTGACCGCCCCTGTGGAGAAGACTAACAGAATGCAAGCAAGATGGTTTCCTTCTGAGATCACTAAGGGATGAATTTATTCGGACAATGGTGTTCAGATCTGCAAAAGGGCCCGATGGTGTTTCCAGAGGATGGTCAAATGTATAGAGAAGTCGAGAACAAAAAGGGAGCTGAAGGAAAGAAGAAACTGTGACTCAAAGGGACAGCTGTGGCAACTACTGGTAAGGAGTTAGATCAATGTCAATGAAGATATTTTGAGCATTCAAGGTGACTCCAACAGAGTTCGAAGGTGGACACAGAGAGAAGAGTAAATGGTGCAGTTGCAAAAGATCTAAGGTCATCCCTGGGACAACCTTTCAGCAATATGGACATCAGGGCTTTACTTTGAATGCAGTTTTGACTTTCCTCAGTAGGATCTGAGGGCTGACTCTCCTATAGTCTACTGATATTTTGTAAACCCTAGTGCAGGGGACAACACATTCCTGTTGGTGCATTCTGTATATAAGGCATTCTTTCCTCTTTGTATAGGTTAGCACTTCTAGATTAGAACTTCTAGGATTAGAGAACTTTTAGACTAAGAACTATTAGGAGTTAGTTAACAGAAGGAGATAGAGTTGCATCTTGATTATCAGTAATGAGAGCATCTCTTATCTTCTTGTTTAGTAGTTAGATTTCAGTACAAACTGTAATGTATTTTCTAAGTTCTCTTAGTGTAGTTGGAAACATTCTGGAGACACATATTCTCTGTACAATGGTGATTGTGCCAGCTTTGTAAATATTGCTTATCTATTTTAATAACAGTAAAAGCAATCAGAGTTTAATAAACTTCATGTTGTGTTCCCGAATGATATTTTTCTTAATTGATCATTTGATTTGTGAAGTCTTCAAGGAATGAAATGTTATTTGTGTTTTATTTAAAATGGTAGAAAAAAATATATGTTATTCGAATTAGCACTGAGAATGAAAGAATTTGTGTGTCAATCACAAGTTTATCTTGTTCTACAGTTTTAGTTTATAATTCCTTGAAGTTAACAAGTCTGGTTAAGATTGGATGAACTATTGTTCTTTTCTGTTCAAAAAACCTGATCTATCTTTTGTTGTTTCTTTAAAAACCCCAGTTAAATTAGGTTTTGTTTCATGCTTGATCTTAGAACAATCTAGAAGCTCACACCACTAGCTCCCTTGAATATTACTGTTGCATTGACCACTAAGTAACATCAACACAGTTGAGACCCAACTACAAAGACCTTGGGAGCTAAGGCATCCATGTGTTGCCTTTCTCTTCTAGGAGAAGTAGAATAGTAATATTCTGCTTGCATTGTTGTGGTGCGAAAATCGCCATCAATAGGAACTGGCGCTAGAAGGAGGGCCTAGAAGGGAAACCTGGATAAAGCTGGGTTTTCATCCCTAGAGAAGTCCCACAGAGTTGTTCGATCAGTTGAAAATCCACCACATTTGATAGAACTGAAGACCCCAATAAGACACAAGAGTCATAAGACTGGGGCAACCATCATACCACCTTTTCAGCTCCGCTCACTCCACTAGGATTTTCACCAATACCCCAGTGGATGCCTATCAATCCACCATCATGTCCATCTCAAGTGTCATCACAGCTAGTCTGACCCATCCAACAGTTGGTTCAACCCATACAACAGCTAGCTCAACCACCACCACCACCACCAATGGTATTTTTTCAAAATAATCCCTCTCCATTGGGGACTATCCCTGGAGGTTTTCATGACCTGCCTAAGAACCCCAAGAAATTCTGCCCCAAGTATATTCATGGCGAGTCAAGGAGTGCTGAAGAGCACATACAAGCTTTCAAGGATGCTTGTACTAGAGCTCAGATAGCTCACCAGGATGTAGGTTGTTTCATTATTCCTTAGGGATATGGCCTACAATTGGTACCTTAATCTCCCTTAAGGTTCTATTCTAACCTGGACACACCTAAAAAATGCTTTTATTAATCAGTTCAGAATCTATGTGGATCTAGCTCTTTTATATCACCAATTTGCTACCATCAGAAAGGAACCAGGTGAAACTTTGCCTTTATTCAATACCAGGTTCCAACAAATGTATAGAAGATTGCAAGATCCCTATTTAGTCACTGAGGATAGTGCCATTCAAGCTTACTTTAGGGTTATAGACCCCTTGCTAGGCTTGTTCTTGCAAAGGACCTATCAACCAGTTGAGATTGACTCTCTATCCAAAGTCTATCACCTAGCTATCAAGCTGCAGCAACCAATCAATTTTCAACAAGGAGGCCTAGAAGGGGGTTTCCCTTCAATAGGATACCAGATGCATAGCTCAACTCCTCTATTCAACCCCATCCTAGGGATGTCTTCTTCACATTATGGGCCTATTTTTGAATTGCAAACCCAACCACCTATTCCATTCTTCGCTACTGGGACTTCTGATCTTTTTCAACAATCGCAACTTTCTCAAAGTTCCCATGGTCATCAGAACCAAATTGGAACACCAAGTCATGTTGACCAGCCACCTGTTGTTAGGAGTGTGGAAAGTGAAAAGATAGTCCAACTTACAAATGAGGTAGAAACCTTGAAGAAAACACTGTCTCAAGTTACAAATGACATGGCTCAACTTCAATTGAACCCCTCCCAAAACAATTAGGGTAGCTATCAAAATCCTAACAACTACAACCAAAGGGGTTATCAAGGCCAAAATCCCTCTAACCAAGGGTACCAAAACCAAAATAGAGGGTATAATCAAAGGCAAAATAATAACATACAATGGAATACATGGCCCAATAATGGTGGAGTCTCTCACAACTATCAGGAAAATGAGGAAAGAGCACATACTGCAAATGTGGTTGACCTCAACTTCATGACCAATTGGTGCAGACTGCATGATACTGCAACCCATTCTGTGATAAATTGCCCTTAGATGGAGAAAGTTGTCAAGATGGCACACGAGGATGGCCACACATTCCAGGGGAGTTCAAACAAAGGAGGTGACTAAGTGGATACTACAATGGCTTATGACATCTTTGAAGAAGAGCCCTCATTCCCAAGGCAAGAGGAGAATGAACCAAAGGAGGATTCATATGATGCCCAGGCTTTTCAAACAAAAGGAGGACACTTTCTGAGAAATCAAGGTAAGGGTCCATTCACTACATCAACACCTCCTAATCACATGGTGCCTCCAAATCAAAGTGCTGATAATAATCCTCCTCCACCAAAAGGCCCGCCTGACCTCCATAACAAGGGTAATTTCTCTGCTATTTTCAAAAGTAATTCAAGTTATAATACAAAATTTGACATTGTTTCTGAGATGCAGAAACATAAAACTTCTTTGTCATATTTTGACATTTTAAAGTGGTGCCCTACTCAAAGGGAGATAGTGTTGAAAGCTCTAGAACAAGCTGATAAGTCAAAAGGAAAGAGCAAGGTGGCACCTGCTGGGGACGTGAATGCAGCCTTATACAAAAACAAGGTAGGTACTCCACCTTTCCTTTTAAGTTTAAGAATTTCTGGGAAGAACCTACACAATTGTTTGTTAGATTTTGGGTCTTCAGGAAATGTCATGTTGTTTTCCATATGCAAGAAGTTAGAATTAAACCCCATTCAAACCAATAAGAAGGTCAATCAACTTGACAAAACATAGGTTAATGTGGTAGGGGAATTAAGAAACATACACGTTCAAGTAGGATCAAATCCTAGGATCCTAAGCAACATAGATATTCAAGTGGCAGATATTCTCGAGACCTATGGTATGCTGCTAAGCTGAGATTTGATGAAAAATTTAGGGGGATATCTTTCCCTTGACTTTTCACATATGTGGCTATCATGGAAAGGGATTCCTAATTAGATTGGGATTGAAAGTGAGCCTCGCCTCAAGCATATCATCACTGAGTATGATTGTCCCAATGAGGTGGCTTACTTTGAGACTGAGATGGGGGTTTATAAAAGAGAAGAAATTCTAACCTTCTCGGTTCTCCATTCTAAAGACATGTCAATGCAGAAACTCCCTGACTCCTCGATTAATGAAAATCAATAGGCCTTGATTAGAAAGTTGCAACAAGACCAGCTAGTCTTGGGAGAAGGGGTAGATCTGCAAAGTCTCATGCTCCCTAATTAGTGCAGGGTACACTACCAAAATAACTCTGAATTAACTTGCCAACCCTGCATTGACATTTTAGATCATGTTTCCCAAGATAAAGAGGCTAGCAAAAGCCACCCTGAGACCATTGCAAATCACTTCCTGTTTGAAGCCAAGGAAGCAACAATGTTAACCAGAAATGAGATACAGTCAAAGGAGGTTCCTCCTCAAATTGAACCTACCCCAGACACACTTCCAAATCAGCATATTGATGAGGAGTAGCCCCAAGGTTCGTTTGACACCCCTGCACTCACGAATATACCAAAATCCAAGGGGTTAACCAAAGAGATAAGTGAATGTCAAGAAGATAACCTTGGGCCACATGATACATCTATACAGGGATTGGGAATTACTCCTGAGGAACCTATTGAACACCCATTCTCTGTATTTAATCTAAAATATTAAGCAACCCCACCCTTGGCTCATTCTATCCAACTACCCACAATGACCCCAAAAGGACCAACCCCAGCACACGATCAGTTATGGACCCTTACCTTTGATGGATCCAAGTCCAAAACTAGTTGTGGTGTTGGAATTGTACTTTCTAGCCTGAAAGGGAAGGCTTTCTTTGCTTCTTACAAGTTGTAATTTGGATGCACAAACAATGTAGCAGAGTATGAAGCTCTGGCACGGGGACTGATGTTTGCACATAAGAAGAAAATTACGCCCTTGATGGTCAAGGGAGATTCAGAAATTATTGTCAAGCAAGTGCACAGTCAATATACATGTCACAATAAAAGGCTAGCAGCATAGAAACAGGGTATGAAATCTGATCAAAGACTTTGATGCATTTGGGATTAGCTTAATCCCTAGAGAAGACAATCATGTAGCTGATTCATTGGCTATTGTTGCAAGCACCCTGAACCTATGAAAGGCTCTAACCTTAGGAAATTCTTAGTGGAATTAATTTCCACCCTTGTAGTTCCTGACAACATCACAAACTTTCAAGTCTTTGATGATGATCGACATATTCTGGCTTTCTTGGCAAGCGTAGATGTTATTGAGGGGAAAATTATTGATGAGTTCAATAGAGATCAAGGGGATTGGAGCCTTGAGGAATGTGATACAGAAGTTCTTAACTTAAAAAATAATAACATTCCCAAAGGAATGGTGGCCTTGGAGAGAATTTTTGACTCAAATCCAAGGGCTCGAGAGAAGGTATCAGCTGAAGACAAAGGAGGTGAATACAAAATAGTTAACTTAGCTGATTTTGGTCCTAAAAGGAATGTCTACATAGGGAAAGCCTGCCCTGAAGCAATCAGAAAAGACATATTGGCAGCACTTAAGAAAGATATTTCTGCAATTGCTTGGGGATATGAAGATCTCCAGACATTTGATGCTTTTGTTATGACTCACACTATCCCCTTGAAACCCAAGGCTAAACCTTTCCGATAGAAGCAACGTCCTGTTAATGCCCTGATTGAGCCATTGATCTATAAAGAAGTTCAGAAATTGCTGTCTGCAAGGATAATATTTTCTGTGCAGCATTCAACATGGGTAGCCAACTTAGTTCCAGTCCGTAAGAAGAATGGGGAGATCAGACTATGCGTGGACTTCAGAAATCTGAATAGAGCTTCAGAAAAGGATAACTACCCACTCCCTTCCCTGGATGAGGTATTACAGACTATCAATGAAGCACAAATGATGTCATTCTTGGATGGTTACTCTGGATACAATCAGGTAATGGTCGACTTTGAGGACAGGATGAAGATGGCTTTCACTACAAAGTGGGGGACGTTTGCATACAGAAGGATGCCATTCGGTCTGATAAATTCTAGAGCAACTTTCCAGCGTGCCATGGACATAGCGTTCAGGGACCTAATTGGAAAGTGCATTATTGTTTACATAGATGACCTGATAGTGTTCTCCAAGGATCAACTCAATCATGTCGCCGACTTGGCCAAGGTTCTCCAGAGGTGTATCCAGTATGGCATCTCCCTGAATCCGAACAAGTGCATGTTCGAAGTCTCTAAAGGGAAGCTCTTGGGGCATATAATTTCAGAAATGGGAATATCGATCGACCCAGATTGAGTCAAGTCTATTCTTAAGATTACATGGCTAGGAAGCAAGAAAGAAATGAAGTCTTTCTTCAGGAAAGTCAAATTTGTGAGGAAGTTCATTACGGGCTTTGTAGAGATTGTAAATCCTCTCCATGGAATGATGAAGAAAGATGCCAAGATAGAATGGACTGATGAAGCAAAAGACATGTTTTCACAAGTCATGTGGTCCATTTTAGAGGCACTAGTCCTTACCAGGCCCAATTACATTAGGCCATTCTACATTTACTCTTTTGCCTCTGAGCATTCATGCGCGACTGTTTTAACTCAACGAAAAGGAGAGTCAAAGGAGAGGTTGATTGCTTTCATGAGTTCTCCCTTCAAGAATGCAGAAATTAGGTACCCACCCCTAGAAAAGTAAGCTTTCACACTGGTCAGAGTTGTCAAGAAGTTCCAACATTACATCCTTCACAGCCAAATCATTGTTGTGGTTCCAGATGCAGCTGTGAAGTCTTTACTCATGCAGAGCGAGTTGGGGGAGTGAAGATGAAAGTGGATGTCTATCTTACAAGAGTTTGATCTGGAGATATGCCATATGAGACTTGTCAGAGGTATTGGTTTGTCTGAATCCATGGCGAAGGCTGGTAACAACATTGTTTGTCAGCAATACACAACCCATTCCTTCTCCAACGATCTCTGGTATGCGGATGTTGTCTACCTAATGCTTCACAATCGCTATCCAGAAGGAATGAATGCCACTCAAAGGAGAGCCCTAAGACTGAAGATTTATCATTATATTTCAAAGGAGGGTTGCTATATAGAAGAAATTTTGAAGGAGTATACCTGAGATGCCTTGATCATCAAGAGGCTCAACATGTGATCTCTGAGTTTCATGGGAAGCATGGAATAGGTCATGGGTCTGCAGATTCTTTGGCACACCAGATTGTCTGATCTGGTTATTACTGGTCATGTGTGTTCAAAGTTGCTCATCAGCATGTGAGGACATGTCACATCTATCAGATTTCTGCACCAAGGGAACGCCATTCAACCATGCCATTGTAGCCCGTCTATGAGGTGAGGCCATTTGCCCAGTGGGCACTGGATTTTATTGGGGTGATTAACCCGAACTCTTATGCATGACATAAATTCATCTTGACTACTACTGACTACTGCACAAGATGGACAGAGGCTATACCTTGCAAAAACAACACAACAGAGGTAGTGATCAATTTCCTCACTGAATGCATCACTACAAGGTTTGGGTACCTTTCACTCTGCTATGTGATAATAGTTCCGCCTTCTCTTCTGCTGAATTCATTTCCTTGGCTTATAATCACAAGATTATCTTGAAGTATTCTTTGAATTATTACCCACAAGGCAATGGAGTTGCAGAGTCAACCAATAAGAATCTCTTAGGGGTCATTAAGAAACTGTTAGAGCATAACCCTAGAGACTGGCATACCCAGCTGAGATTCACATTATGGGCAGATAGGACTAGATTAAGGCTGTTTTAAACACCTCACCCTTCAAGTTGGTATATGGCCAAGAGCCTGTATTTCCTATCCATCTGCAAATACCTATCCTTGAGTTCAAGCAGAAATTCTACTCTAGTGACAATAGGATAGAGGTGAGACTAGCTGCTTTGTTAAAATTAGAAGAACAGAGAGATGCTGCCTTGCAACATTTCTTTAGACACCAGGTTGTCAAATGTTGGTTTGAAAAAAGAGCTAAAATTAAAGCTTTTAGGATATTAGACCTCGTGTTGCTTTGGGACAAAGCCAGTGAAAAAAAGGGCAGTCACCAGAAATTTGACAAACTCTGGCTAGGTCCTTATCAAATTGTTGAGATCTTAGGAGAAAATGCTTTCAGACTAAGTAGCCTAACTAGAGAATGTGTCCCATTACCCATCAACGGGCAGTTTCTTAATCATTATTTTGAGTCATAAAGCTTGTTAATTTCTGTGCTGGATGTAAATAATATGTTTGTCTCCTGTTTGTGAATAATTTGCATTTTGTGAATACTTTCTGTGTTTTTGCTTGTAAATAATCTGCTACTCTTTGAATAAATAATTTTCTCTCTTCTTGTAAATAATTTCCTATTTGTTTGTTTGTCCTTTCCTTTGGGCTTTTGGTTCTGTTTTGTGCTTTGGGGGTTTATTGGTTGCTTTCCATCTTTAAATAATGGGTTGTTATCTAAAGCATACTTTGGTCATTAGGAGAGAAGTGGTTTAGACATTTTCAGGTTTTCTGATTGAGTGATTTTGTCCTCAATTCATTGTTTCATGCTTGTTGTCAATAAAAGTTGTGGAAATTTTTGAAAACAAGGTGAAAAGTAAGTAACCCTCATTAGCTCCTCTGAATCTTTCACAAATCCATAAGATCATCTCCTCTTGTAATGGTATATTTGTCTTAGGGTGATAGTGTTGCAAGATTTGAGTGAAAAATCTGATTCTCGAGTGCTATTATGAGGTCCATGGTAGTTTTCAACCCAAATCAGATGTTTAACATCTGACATATTGAAAAGAACTAAATGAAATATCTAAAACTCTATGAGAAAACAAGAAAAGAAAGAGAAAAAGAAAAGAATTATCAAAAGAAAAAGAGGATTCAATATGAATGGGTGATTCCAGTATCTCTACCGGGGCTATGGACGCCTAACTGGTAGTAGAGCAATGCTATGAGAGAACTGGAGGTATCTCCGTTGGGGCTATGGACGCCTGACTGGCAGAGGAGCAATGCCCAAGATATCATTGCATGAAGGAAATCAACTCATGTAGTTCAAATCTTGCACATTATTATTCAAAAGATGAAGAAACTTTATGAAAGAATGATGCACAATCAAGCACACACATTAATTCAAGAAGTAGCCATTGATTCACTTACATTTGAGATTCTAGCTCTACCTTGTTTGTTATAACTGACCCAACTAGAGTTGTGATGTTCATGAACCAGGAGTTCTAGGTAGCTGAATCTTTCAGATTCATGAAAATGGTTAAACCATTTTCCCAGCTGAGTCGCCATTTGTTATGCCTTGCATAACCACCCCACTTTGTTTTGGATCAGAATGGGTCCCCCCTTTTTTCTTTTGGTTTGTTTGCTTCTGGTTACTTGCTTTCCTCTTTGGAATTTTTGTGTTTTCCTCCTAATTTTGACTTTTGATCTATTTGATTTAATTCCGGTTTTGTCTCATCTTGAGTTGGTCTTCTTCTTGCTGAAAATTCACTAAAATAATCACAAGCAATGGTATATTTTATCATGATATATATTTTATGTTCTCCTGAGGGCTAATGGGGATTTTGTTTTGTAGGACTGAATCATTCATCTGAGGATATCTCTCAGGGAGCCAACCAAGGGCATGCCTCAAATTACATTCAGTATGAAATTTCTCAAAGAAAGAGTCGGCAAGACTTTCCTCATGTCTCACCGAATGGTGGCTTGGCTTTGTCCACTTGAAATCCAAGGGAGGTGTTAGAACTACATGTTTCTGATGATTCTACATGTTGCTCATATTCACAATTTTGTTAGACAAATCCCACCATGGGCATATTCTTCCCATATCTGGCCTTGTTGCACTAAAGATTCCATCAAGTCTGGATGTTCCACATTACAGTTCAGGTCGCCATGAGCTCATCAAAGTCTCCCCGACTTATAATACATTTTGCTAACTATGCATCTCTATTGTCGTCGGCAAGACCCCAGACATGTTACAGCAATCGGGATTCACAAGCAGTTCCCTATCAGCAACACATCAACCATCATCCTGGCTACATGGAGTTTCCTATCGGCATGAGGGGTTTCCTTTAGAGAAAGGTCTTGGTGAGATCTTCGGGTCTCACCAACCGGCGACAAGGGGATTCGTATTTCGGTGAAAGGTTTTCCCTTCACCAAGAAGTCTTGGCGAGTTCATGAAGTCTCACCGACTACCACACAATGAGCAAACAAATCCTTTTAGTAACAGTTATGTCTTCTATGGAAAGTCTCCCCAAGTGCTTTATGTCTCGCCGACCCTCCATAAAGTACTACATCTCGGTGCAAGACTTTTCTTCGGAGAGAAGTCTCGGAGACTATGAAAAGTCACATCGACACAGCACGAGGGGATTCCATTGGTGGTCTTCGATGACAGAATCAGTATGTCACAGCGACAAAGGGATGAGCTAGTAAAGCTTTCGCCAAGACATGAGGTATCTATAGGACATCTTCCCGACAAGGGGAGGTTACAACGAAATGCATACAACGAAAGAATTCATTTCGGTATGACTATAGGAAGGTCTTGGGGGAAGTAGAGTTCAAAAAAAGAGGGGAGTTCGCCATAAGGTCTCCTCGAAACATCAAAGTTATCCCGACATACAGAATGGGCCTGCCCGGAGGTAAGGAAGACTTCGCCATGAGGTCCCCATGACAAAAGTGGCATTGGCATAGTGATCTAAGATCGCTAAAAGGTCTCGGCGACCACAAAGTGTCTCCCCGAAATGATAAGAGATCGCTAAAAGATAACGCTCTCGGTAAGATGTCTTGCCGAAGAGTAGAAGTCACGCTGAAAGGCTCTAAATCAGGGAGACTCAGAACAAATGCAATAGGTTCGGTAGGATGTCCTGCTGACTCGAGAAGGTCTTGGCGACACCGAATTTGGCGAAAGGAAATGAATGCGGCGAGAGGTCTCGTCGATGATCCAAAGTCACGCCGATGACAAGGTGGGCTCGGCGAGAATGAGAAGGGGGTTCACTGAAACTCTTGCCGACATGGAATGAGGGCATCGATAGAGGGAGATTCCATCGCCATAAGGTCTCAGCGAGATCTTTATGTCTCACTGATAGGACGTGCCCCCAGGGAGAATGAACACGTTTGCTGAGAGTCAAAATAGCTCGCGGAGATGTCCTGGCGAAGGGACTTGGTCACACCGAAACAAAAGGGAGCGATCTCGGTGAGAACAGGAGGATATCGGGGAGACTCCATACGAGTGAGGAGACTTCACTATGAGGTCATAGCGATGAGCGATAGTCTCCCCGACATGAAAATGAGATCGCCATGGGATCTTGAGGTTTGCTGAGATGTCTTGCCGAGAGCATGCGGTCTTGCCGATAGGTTTTGTGAGCTCGATGTGACTTTTGTAGCCCGCCGAAACGTTTCACCAAGTGACCCATGCTATGCCGATAACTGTTATAGGATGAAATCGCATCGGGGAGACACCGATGGTGTCTCACTGACATGCGATTTAAGGTGGCTTGCTCTTGACTGCTCGAGAATCTGGCGTGGCATGTGATCTTCCAATCAAAGAGAACCAAGAAGGGCCATTGACCAATTGACCGCCCCTGTGGAGAAGACTAACATAATGCAAGCAAGATGGTTTCCTTCTGAGATCACTAAGGGATGAATCTGTTCAGACAATGGTGTTCAAATTTGCAAAAGGGCTCGATGGTGTTTCCAGAGGATGGTCGAATGTACAGAGAAGTCGAGAACAAAAAGGGAGCTGAAGGAAAGAAGAAACTGTGACTCAAAGGGACAACTGTGGCGACTATTGGCAAGGAGGTAGATCAATATTAATGAAGATATTTTGAGCATTCAAGGTGACTCCAACAGAGTTCAAAGGTGGACACAGAGACAGAAGAGTAAATGCTGCAGTTGCAAAAGATCTAAGGTCATCCCCGGGACAACCTTTCAACAATATGGACAACAGGGCTTCGCTTTGAATGCAGTTTTGACTTTCCTCGGTAGGATCTGAGGGCCGACTCTCCTATAGTTAGCTGATATTTTTTAAACCCTAGTGTAGGGGACAACACATTCATGTTGGTGCATTCTGTATATAAGGCATTCTTGCCTCTTTGTAAAGGTTAGCACTTCCAGATTAGAACTTCTAGGATTAGAGAACTTTTAGACTAAGAACTGTTAGGAGTTAGTTAGTTAACAGAAGGAGATAGAGTTGCATCTTGATTCTCAGTAATGAGAGATTCTCTTATCTTCTTGTTTACCATTTAGATTTCAGTACGAACTTTAATGTATTTTCTAAGTTCTCTTAGCGTAGTTGGAAACAATCTAGAGACATAGATTCTCTGTACAATGGTGATTATGCCAGCTTTGTAAATATTGCTTATCTATTTTAATAATAGTAGAAGCAATCAGAGTTTAATCAACTTCATGTTGTGTTCCTGAATGATATTTGTCTTAATTGATCATTTGATTTGTGAAGTCTTCAAGGAATGAAATATTCTTTGTGTTTTATTTAAAATGGTAGCTAAAAAAATCTGTTATTCGAATTAGCACTGAGAATGAAAGAGGTTGTGTGTTAATCACAAGCTTATCTTGTTCTGCAGTTTTAGTTTATAATTCCTTGAAGTTAACAAATTTGGTTAAGATTGGATGAACTATTGTTCTTTTTTGTTCAAAAAACTTGATCTATCTTTTGTTGTTTCTTTAAAAACCTCAGTTAAATTAGGTTTTGTTTCATGCTTGATCTTAGAACAATCCAGAAGCTCACACCAGTAGCCCCCTTGAATATTACTATTGCATTGACCACTGAGTAACATCAACACAGTTGAGACCCAACTACAAAGACCTTAGGAGCTAAGGCATCCATGTGTTGCCTTTCTCTTTCAGGAGAAGTAGAATAGTAATATTCTGCTTGCATTGTTGTGGTGCCAAAATCGCCATCAACAATACCATCATGCTTTGGTCCTTATATTTTTCCAAGCTATGAACCCTCCTCAATTGAATACATGTATTGCACAAAGTTGTTCACATTCCTCTTTGAATACATATGGTGGTAATGTTAATAGGAATCTATTGCAATAAGAATGTTTTTTTTTAATTTCCAAAATACTGCTTGCCATAGGGTAAAGATGCTCTAAGCATTAGGAAAACTATTTCATTTGATTATTTAAAAAATATATATATATAAAATATTTGATGTATTATAATCAATTATTATTATGTTTTATTTAAGAAATATATGGTTTAGTTATTATTAGCATTAGGTTCTTTTTATTTGATAATTAATAAAGATTATTTAATTAAATTCAAAATAAATTATGTAGTAGAATTTGGAACACTGAAAATCATAATAAATGAAAATATTTAGTTAATTTTGATAAAAAATAGATAAAAAATGAAAATATTTAATTAATTTTGGTAATTGATAGATAAATATCTATTGTTTTGAGTATAATGTTTAATTATAATTTATAAGCTTTTGTTTTTTATGTAATATAGATATAATAAATAATATATAAATAATAATTTTATATAATATTATAATTTAATTATATAAAGTTAAAAAGTGCATGTTTGTAGGTTAAAGATAGTGATGAAATGAAATACAAACATGTGATTAAAAGAAGGCAGTCTTCCATTGAATAATGTGTACATTCACAAACATCAAAAAAGTTTAATAAAAAAAAAATCATGCATTTCTTGGATAGATAGAATTAATCATGATAGTTGGAATCTCTTCATTGGTTGAATAGATAGGTCAATGATACCACATTCCATCAATACACTACATAGAAGACAACTCAGTGAAAGACATGAGAAGATCATTTCATGAAGCACATCACACAAAGTAGAGTAGGTTTACTATGAAAACCATCAAAAGAAACCATCTAAAAAGATAAATCTTAAATAAATTATGTATTCCAAAGGTTGGTTTGTAGAATAATTCCTTCATTGAATAGCGAAACCTGATTATCATTAATTTTATATGTTTGACCAAAGTAGTTCATTTTACCTTCCAACAACAAAGGTTGTACAACATATACTTTACCTTGAAGCTACTTTGCATCGAAATATATGATGTACAATATTGAGTATAAATAGTCTAAGTATATTCTTCGATCTTTAACAATGTATTCTTCAAGTTTAAAGTACCTTTTCTTCAAAATGCATCTCCATATTGACATGAATAAGGTCGTGGAAATGGCAAGAAAAAAATCCAATTGCATTTCAACATAAACCCCGCATGGAGAATTTCATTTTCCCTATGTAAAATAATTGATGCCACAATAGACACCATGATGGTCATCAATAGCTTTGACGGTGCATAAACCGAATAATCGCCTATTAAGGGATTTAATTTATCATAACATCAACAATTTGAGAATTGTCTATTTATTGCAAATAGTGGTGCAAAATGGCTATAGAAAAAAAAATCTCTATCAGGTATAGTTGATTTTGTTGTCTCAGTCTTTAGCTTTTTCTAATAGTTTTTATATAAATGTCTTATATACACTATGATAGCCATATTCCATGAGATGTCTTGTTGTTTCATGCACGATCCAATGCTTTGAAAGCATCCACTAGATTTTTGCACTTGAGATATAAGTAAAATAAGATTAGTATCTGCACTTGACATTGAAGTATATGTATTTCTATTATTTAAGTGATTTTTAGTCAATTTAGATAATATTGTATTAAAAAATACATTATATTTATTTTTAATAATTTATTTGTGCAATTCCATGTATCTTTTATGGGGAGTTAAAAAAGCTAGGGATGAGGCCATTTTCAAATCCAACCTCATTGTCCCATGATGCTTACTATATTTTCTTTATCATGGGGCTTCTAAGAGGAACCCCAATACTATTGGGGGATTTATTTTTCTAAGTGGGAATCCTTATGTCAAATTTGCAGTTGGCTTGGGTTCTTCCACCAATAACCATGTTGAAGCTAAAACATTGAGATTGGGGATGTCTCGGGATTTGGAGACTCCAATCTAATTCTAAAAATAATTAGTTTAGCTCATTATAAGTCTATTAGTGTTGATTATGAAATCAAGTTAATTAAACTCACCTCAAAATAGTATAACATGATTGAATTTTAGCATATATATAAAATGTTCAACAAAGAGGTGGATAATATGGTAAATATAGAGGTAAATGTATGAAAAAAATACATCATTTTTTTTCCTTATTGACCTTCCACACCTCTTTAGCATACCCATTGCACACCAAAGCGCGATTGCTAGTTTACAATAGATAATATAAATATCTGATAAGATTGAATACTATAATCACAACTACTAGCCCTCTCCTCTATAATCAAACGTTTTAATTCAACCTAGTTTGAATATGTAAAAAATAAATAGTGGGTAGGGTGGCTGAATATGGAATCCGAACATATTTTTCAAATAACGGTGTTGCTTTCAATGCAATCTTAGATAGATTAATAATACCATCCTCTAGAAGCCTTGTTTATACGACTTGGACCCTTTGATCAAAGCACGAAACTACCCTATACTTTCTGTATCGCTTGTTGACTTGACTGAAGAAACTGAATTTATGTTTACTTTCACATGTGATGAATTCATGAGGAGCTCTATAAATACCGTCCATCTTCGTCTCACAAAACCACAGCTTGATTAAACTCACCTCAAAATAGTAGAAGAAAGGAAAAGAAGAGTTAATTAGAGAAGATGGTGGTGGGAAGCTTCAGTCATGAAATCGAGTCTCCAGTGGAGGCGAAGAGAGTGTGGAATGCCTTGGTGAAGGATGGCCATAATCTCATGCCCAAGCAAGTACCTGAGCTGTTTTCAGGCATCACATTCGTGCAAGGCGACGGAGGTGTAGGAAGCATCAAGCAAATAAACTTCACTCCTGGTATGTATCATCTCATCTAGATATCTTCTTCTTACAATTACACCTGTCTTTGTTCTGATGGGCTTTGGTGATGCAGCCAACAAGGATTTCAGCTATGTGAAGGAGCACGTAGAGGAGGTGGACGAGGAGAAGTTTGTGTACCGCTACAGCCATGTGGAAGGAGGACTGCTGGGAAAGAAAGTGGCCTCTGCCAAATATGAAATAAAATGCACCCCCAAAGCAGAGGGAGGGTGCGTTTGCAGCTCTATAGTCCATTTTGACACCCTTCCCGGCGTTCCTCCTGAGGACGAAGGGAAAGTGAAGGAGGTTAAAGAAATGGGCGCTGCTCTGTTCAAGAAGATTGAGGCATATCTCCTCGCTAATCCCACTTTGTACTGTTAAACGTACCATACTACATATTATAACCCTCTGGCGTTCTTTTCTGTTCATGCTTGAATAAAATGTCAAATTAGCAACTCTCTTTTGTTCACCGCTAGGCCTGAATTTGAAGGTCGGCCTTGCCTCTCAAATCAACATTTTTTCGATGCTTATCTATTGAAAGAAAGAAATAAAATAATGAGAAACATCAAGTCTAGTAGAGAGGTTTTATTTTTATTTCATATGGCCATTGGGTTGGTTTTATGGATTTCAATTACATCTCAGATATTTATATGTTTTTTTACGTTACATTTTTCTTTTACTTTTTTCCTTGATAATGCCTTCCCAATTATCTAATCCAATGCAAGGAGTAAAATGCAACTACTCATCACCAAAGACTAGACCAAGTGGATATGAAAATTGATCTGTTTATGCATATTTGTATGCTTCTTGTCACTAAATACCCAATCAAGGAAGGGATGGGATACAGATTGACTCATGAGGATATAAGAGTCACTATGAAGTTTTTAATATTAGAAGTAGAAGAGATGAAATACTTGGACCTTATTATGGACATAATATATAGCATACATGTGAGAAAGGATAACAGAAGGTTGGTGATTAAAGTGTATGGAGGGTTCCAATATATTGAGAATATATGATTAAATTAAGAAATATTCATCGCATGCGATAATGGAGGAAAGTTGAAAGTTGTGTTATACCTTGGGCTAAAAAATGGTTTTGGGTGAAACTATTTCACCCAAAAATACTTGCAATGTACATTGTACAAAGAATTTTGGCCAAAACAATTTTTCGCAAAATTACTATATTAAAATCTAATTTTCTCTATATTTGAAATTCCTATGAGAAACATTAGAAAATACATCATCAACATCGGTAATGGAATTACAAGGCATCAAGTCATCACGAGCAGTGATAAATTCAATAAAAAGGAGTAAGAAGTTGTGTTTGATATAAGAGAGTAATTAGAAAGAGACACATATAGGTAAGGTAAGGAGCTATATAAGATTTCATAATGTGATTAGAGAGAAAGGAAAACATAAGAACATTATTACAAAGAATTGTAAGGAAAATAAAAGGATTAATTAGGTCTCTACGAACGTGAAAGCGAAATATGTATGAGTCATGATATGGAATAAGATACATATTTGAACAAGGGAAAACAAAAATTCAAAAAAAAAGTCAACATTTATCAAATATTAATTTTAGTACTAATCTAGAGATAAATTAGAAGTGGAGGTATAAGTCAAATAGGTGGATCAAAATTAATGATAGAAAGATTGTGTTTCCCTTAATTTTAGGTGTGTGTTAATTGATTATGTAAATGAGTACATTATTATTCCTATTTAAGTATTTTAAATACATAAAACACAAAAATAATAGATGATTCTAATGCTTGGTTTTGACATATGTAAAAAAAAAAAAAAATAGGAACAATTTTTATATAGAGTAGGAAGTAGAAAATAGTAAAGAAATTGCATAAATACACATGGAAATTCTAGGAAACATTGTAATCAAATTCAAGGTAGTTTGAAAACACTCTAAATTGAAATTCTTCAATTTACATGATTAGGAACTCACTATAAGCAATAGGTGCATCCAACATGGAGAAGAATATTAGGATGAAGGAGAAATTGTTGAGGTAATTTGATTATAATATTGTTTAGGTGTATTCAAAACTAGAGTTTGATAAAAAAAATTATATGAATGCAAGTCAAGATAGTGAGAAAAGTGTGGGGGAAAATTAAAAAATACATGTCCAACTAATAGAAGTACATTAAATATTTTTATGAAAAGTTCAAATTTCCAAAGATACAACTAGATTTTTATTAATGAATCCTTGAAAATAGAACGAAAAAGCCACCAAGAGGTAGAGCTAGACAAAATTTCAATAAAATTCTAAGGTTGGGACTTCACTACAAGGAAGTGGGGCATCCAACCTAGAGATGAAGTATTGGGTGCACGTATGCTAGAGGAGAATTCATGATCTATGCTCATTGATGTGCCTCACCTTAGAAAGGATAATTCTAGGTTTGCACCTAGTGCTATACCCAATCTAAAGAAGTCGCAAGATGTGGCTAGGTTTGAGGATAAGTATGATACCTATATTTTTCTAAAAATTTACATATACCTTCTTTCTTATCTTACATAAACTTATCTAAATTGGTGTTATCTCCAGTTTTGTATATATTTCCTCAACATTTACTTTCAAACATGAAATATTAATAAAAAAACCTATAAAATAAAGGGTTAAAATAGAAGGTATCTCAATTCAAACTATTGAGGGTTCTTACATATGGATCCATTTGACACAAATATACCTATAATGTTATTACATAAGTAAATTAATGATATTACTAACATGAAAAAAAAAAATGCTATGTGTATTGAAAACTAGGATGTAATATAAGAAATTCAATATGGTTGACTTGGGGGACTAAAAAGACTATGAATGGATAGAAAACTAAAAAAAAATTGATATAGATAGAAAGGTCTATAAGGAAGGAAGGATATAATCTAATTTTAAAATATTATGATGAATCATAAAAGATATGCACAAGGTAAACAATGATTTGTTATTAGAAAGTTTACAATTGAGATAATGTGATAGATAAAGTTGAAAATATAACTAAATAGTAACCTAAAAGTAAAAATATAAGATATAAAAATAAAATTTAACTAACATGAAGATTAATATGTAATCATTTTTTAATTTTTTATAGAATGTAAATAAAAATGAGGCTATGGTGAGCTAGTGCTCTAATGGAGCTAGGAGGAGATGGGTGATAGAGAATATGGAAAATATGGACATGGGGATAGATGAAAATGGTTGAGGGATCAGAGATGGCCTCAAAAGTGAGTATTTCTAGATTATAAACCTAATGAACCATAAAAATAAATCTATTATATTGTTTAAAACATAGGATAGCAGATGTAAAGCTATACAAAATAATTACCATAACATGTAATGATTTGACAATAGAGTTTCTTATGATCCTCCAAAAAAATTGTCATGGATGAGATGAAAGATAACACATTCTATAATTTTTATTAAACTTAACATGTGCTGACCTGTTTGAAAAATATTTCTCAAAATCTTCTCTGAAGATGAAATTATATTGTTTCTATGTAAAAAATTAATTATAAAAACTATTTCTAAAAAGTTTCTCTCAAGATGAAACTATATTGTTTCTATGTAAAAAGTTAAGGATGAGAATTATTTCTTTCTAATATTTGACATAAATATGGTTGGAAACATAGTACACCCCATTTATGTCAATTAGATGATTTTATGGTGAACATTTGAGCTTGATCCAAGAATGATGAAATTGCCTCTTCACTGTGCCCAATGATCAGGGGAATTCTTCATGTTAAAGGTTGATAAATTGCCTAGGAATGATAAGGGGAAAGGTTTTCCACCCAAGGTCAGTATTTATCAATCATGGAAATGTTGGGAAAGTGAGAGTTTGGGAGCTTAAAGGTGGTTATTTCTCTAAGGTTAAGACAAAAATTCTCATCAACTAGTTTGATTAAAGAAATAAAAATATGGCAAGGTTAAAGGGATAAAACATATAGAAAAAAGGGATAAAATGAAAAATAGCATATCATAAGGTCAAATAGATCTACAAAGGGAAAATATGGCATAGAAATCTAGGACAATGCTAGGTATAGAAAGAAAGAGATTCAAAAGGAACTTGAATCATACATGAGAAAAGATGACTAAAATGTGTACCAAATACAACAAAGAAATCTATAAAGTATGTAATCCATAATCTTATAGATGATGAACATTCTAAGAGTGATATATAACATGGGGATGATAAAATAGAAAGTTATTGCACGTTTCCTTAATATGAAATTAATAAATAACACTATACAATTGAATCAAATTTAGGACATGTGAATAACCATTGTTTTGGAATCTTTTGTGAAAGCACAATTTTTTATTATTAATTCCACATCCTAATTTGAATAATATAAGTTTCAAACTCAAAGCATCATATATGGGGTGGGATTTTTTTATTTGTTTTGCTAGGTAAAATGCTGCTAGGGGCAACACCTTGTATTGATTTTCAAAAGATGATTACATGATTTTCAAATTTCCAAAAAACATCCCTGAAGGCCTTCTCTCTCAAAGTGAACTTCCTTGAAAAGCTTTCCCACCCATATTTTCATGCATTTACAAAATTCATTACAAACATAGCCTAGATTTTAGTACAGGGATTACCATGACTCGGGACTAACTCGAACTACCCTATTTATGATACTATTGCTTTTCAACAAACATCTAAAGAACTACTAATAACATACCCAACTAGAAATTATCATTCTTCATCATCATCTAACTTTGAGCGATTCAGGTATGCCTTGCAATATGCTATCACCAGGTAATATGCTTCACATTTTTGGTGCATTGGGATTTTTTCCTTTTCCTTCAGGTCCTTGGGTCATTCACACATCATTCTTCTCCATCTATGAGGTCCCAAACATCATCATCACCCGCAAAAATTTCCTCTATCAGGCCTTTGTCCTCCACGTATTTCATTTCCCAAACACAAGGAAGATTGGTCGTCATCTTTGCTGCCCTGAGGAGGAAGGAAATGCTTTTATCCCGTTCATCCCATAGTTTTTCAAATCCTTCAAGGTTGATGGTCTGAACTAGAGGAAACCTCATTACCTCTCTCCCTCTCATTCACATCATATAGTAGTTTTGTGGCATGGGGATTTGTCTATTCTAATCCACATTATCTAATGCCACGTCAATGTCACCCATCCATGCGTGCATGAAGACCATTTGGGTCAATTTTTTTCCCATCTCCTTCGAGACTCCCATGTGCAAAAGGACTACAAAGAACATTTCTAGAATCTTCGTGTTTGGTCTGGATCTGTGATATGCCCTAAGAAACTCTCTCCCAACCACCTTCTTGGTTTCCTAGAGAATAAGTGGACGGGTCGAATACATCAGCCCTTAAAGCCGCTTATCAGTTATTTCCCCTTGGAAGGCCTATTGTTGCTTCGTCGTGTCCAATGCTAGCGGCATTTCCATTTTACCACTTGCCCATAACTCGCGTTTCTATAATTTTCTATCACTACTTCATTTTTTGCAAATGCAATTGTGATAGACTACTCCTTTCTTTGCCTTTTATTGACAAGGGCCTTAATTTATCATAATTCAATTTCCTCCTTTTGAGTCCTTTAGAGTGTGCCTAGGTGCTGCCACCTTGGTAATGGTACATAATCACATTAATACTTAATAATCTGGCCTCCAACCCATCTTTCACAAACCTCAAAAATTGTTTTATTTTGCATATGCTTGATCTCTTAATAATGACCCATGTCTTATCAAGAAGAATGCCTGGATATTGCTTTTATTGCCACGTGATTTCTTTCACTGCCAACACTAAATCTATTTCCGGAGCCTTTTCATCGCCAACCGATGGAATTTTCCTACCTGGCGATTTCTGATGCCTTTTTTGCTAGCTCATCTGTCTTAACATTTCCTTCCCTATAGATGTGACTAATTTTGAAGTCTTTCAACCCATCTGTCAACTTCTAGACCTATTGCAATAGATGATTTAGTTTCCAATTAGGGGTGTAGCCTTTTCGAATTGCATTGATCATTATCATCGAGTCACCTTCCAAGTGAATCTATTTTGACCCTAATTCTAGACCCAACTGAAGGCCAATTGCTCCTGCTCTAAATTCAACTTCATTGTTTATGCAAATACCCAAAAAAATGGATTTTTCTGCTAAGATTCTACCCTACGAGTCCCTTGCAATACATCAAGCCCCACCTAGACCAGGGTTGCCATGACTTGCTCCATCAAAGTTCACCTTTACCCACCCTAGCTCCCATTCTTTCCAGGCTACTTCTACTCTCTTTGCCTTGGTGGCTTGAGTTGAACTGTTTCCATTCAAAACAGGTGGCTTGAGGCCAGGAAATTTTTTGATTAGGAAGTCATGCCAGTTTGTGCGTATTTTTTCTTTTCTCTCCTCGCTCTGAGGGTCATCATTAACCAGCTCAACTATTTCTCTTTCAATTTTATCCCATAACCTATCCTTGTTCAATTCTTTCCACTGTAATATTCTCTTATTTCTTTCTTTCTGCAGTTCCAAAATTACTATGGATGGTGTTATCTGCTAGATTCCTCCAAAGACTATTTTGTTTCCTTTTTGTGGCCACATCTTGAACCATGTTGAGAGATCCACTGGTATAGGGAATTGTAGATTTAGCTTGTCTCTTGCTGCACTCCAACACTCGTTTGCATACAGACAAGTCAAAAGAAGGTGGTTTGTTGTCTCCTCATGTTCTTTACAAAGGGAACATCTTCCCAGGCATTGAATTCCAAATATGGCTAACCTATCCTCTATGAGAATTCTCCTTTGTATTGCCAACCATGCAAAAAAACCAGCCTTGGGGAGGCATTTCTTCCCCTAGGTCAGTTTACATGGCCAATCTTGCAGAGCAATGGCTAGCTCTTTTGCTTTGTAGCCTAGTTTCACCTTGTATGTGCCCGTTATAGATCCACACCATCTAACCTGATCCTTATCATTGGATGGCATAAAAAACCTTTCTTCGAGGATATTTTTTAGTGCATCTTTTTTTGCTTGTGGGGCATTGAGTGTTTGTAAGTCATTCCAACACCAGCTAGGGCCTCCTTGATTGGTAATCTTTTTTCCAAAGTTGGCTACCTTATTCCCCCAAAGCCTTATTGTCTCTTCTTTTATTTCATCTAAACCCAAAGTGTTTCCAATGGGAGGTTTCCCACACCAAGAGTCATTCCAAAATGAAGCACTATTCCCATCCCGCACTTCCCATGTTACATGATTTTCTATTATGTTTCGACATTCCACAATGAAATTTCAAATTGTTGATCCTCTTAGGGGGTTCACTATTGTGAGGATTCTTGTCAGTTCATCTGAGTCTAGGTACTTTCTTCTTATTATTCTGACCCATCTTTGCTCCCCTTTTGTGTGAATATCCCATACCAATTTGGCCCCCATGGCTTGATTCATGATGGATAATTGTCTTATCCCTACTCCTCTCACTTCCTTGGGTGTACAAATCTTGTCCTAGGCCATAAGGGGAAACTTATTTTGGTGCCCTATACTACTCAAAAAGAACCTCCTAAATATTTGGGTGAGAGCTTCTTCTATTTCCTTTGGAAGATCTAGACATGACATTGAGTATACTAGAATGGCTAATAATACAGATTTGGCCATCAAAAGCCTATCAGCTGATGATATCCATTTACCTAAGTTCCATGTTCCTAGTTTATTCTTATAGTTGTTGATTAGATTCTCCTAGTAGCAGTTTTTGTTCATACCAGCAAAAATTGGGATTCCCAAGAAGCACCTTGTTAGTGTGGAAACTTTCAAGTTCAAGATTCTGGCTATATCTCTTTGCAGGATTGGTTGTGTATTTAGGAAGAAGACTTCCAATTTACCCCAATTGATGTTTTGACCCGACGCTCTACAATAGTCATCCAAAAAAAATTTGATCACTCTTGCTTCCCTTCTACTGGCCTCTCCCATGAGGATTGTGTCATCTGCAAATTGGAGGTGAGTTGAGGGCTCCAATCCATTAGCTACATGTACCCCTTTCCATTTTCCTTCACTCCTAAGCCTTTTGATTCCTCTTCCAAGAAATCACCTCCAAGGTATTTAGCAAGATCTAGTTGGTGAAATTTTAATGACCCTGCAACTAAATCAAACACCATATTAGCAAGTGAATATACTACTTTATTTCCCTCTTTGTAACAATGTGTGATTTGGTAAGATTCAAAATATTGTATAGCTTTCAATCCTTATTGTATAATGGTGTTAAGCATGTCCAACTAACTATATTTTCTTGCTTGTGCATGCATTAATTATAATAATGGAATCCCCCACAATACAAATAAGTTTGATACCTAATGAATTTTCCAATTTCAATCCTACAAGTAGTTCTTGTGCTTCATCCTTATTATTTGTGCCATCTAGAATTTTTATTGATAGAGCAATAATAATGCTACATATGTGGTCTTGGAATATTGGTTTAACATTGAGAAGATTGGTGGATGTATGGCAGATGATGTTACTATGGTGTTGTCATTGATGTCAACATTGTAGTGATGTCTACATTGATGCATAGTTGATGTTTGGTAAGCATGATTGAATATGGTATTGTTAGTGATGTCAACTCATTGCATAGTTGAAGAGGTTTTTTTCTAGAGAAGATCAAATGCGTTGGATAAATTTCCTAAGTTTGAAATGTAGTTTTCAGTGTTTAGAGAACCTATTTTGTGGTCTACATTTCTCCACCATGAAGAATCTTGTCATGCAATTCTAAGGTAAATTTGGTGTACCTTGGAGGAATCTAAATCCAAAATTTCAAGCTTTGAAGTCGTCTATAGTTGAAGTTAGTGTTGACAACACTTATATTGCTCAGGAAATGGTAGAGTTACAGTGACAAATTGGAATACTTTGCATTCCACCGCAGACAATTGTTATGATATATGATTTTTAGGATGTGTTTATAGGTGTCAGAAGTGTATGCTCCAAGTGTCAAGTATTTTGGAAGTTGGCATGTTGTGTTGTGAATGAACAGTTGGTTTATTCCATTGTTGCTTCACCAACGGTGCCAACCTAAATGGTTTGAGGTCATGTGGAATTAAAGAATGTATTGATTGTACTTATGAGAGTAATTACAGTTCATGCCAACCTATTTTTATGTGTCACACATTTTATGTTATTTTTCAAGGTGTGTGTGATTTTTTCTTGAGTCAACTGGGTATGAGGATGCACGGTACATCATTTAGGTTGAGCTAATTTATGTTTTTATTGGATGCGATATATATACAAGGTTAATTCCTTATGTGAAGAGTGTGATGTGATGTATGAGATGTGATACAATTAAGTGTACAAGATCTGAAGTAGAGTATAGTGCAAAGAGGTTGATTAGTGGAGAAGCATGAAGTGTGTTAAGTCTATTTACAAGGCTTAATTGGAATAGTCTCTAGCATATTGTAGATGCATTGTATCAGTTCAATCTCTTGTAGTAAGCCACCCTCTTTTATATCTTGGAAGTGAGCCATTCCTTTTATTCTCTGGATAGTGGGTCCTACAGGTAATGAGTCCACCTAGTATTGGGCCATTTTGTAATATCTTATAACTAGTTATAATATATTGTGAGCTAATCCTTATTGTGGTTTTTCCCTTTTTAGGTTTTCCATTCTTGTGTTCTTTGATGTGATGCATTCTTCATATGTTCCTTTTAATTACTATAATTTTAATGTGATGCATTGAATGGATGTTTAAAGTTGATGAAATTAATGAATTTAAGTGAATACTGATTCACCCCACCTATCAGTATTTTGGGTGTTCAACAATTGGTATCAAAGCTTGGTTCCTTCAATTGGCTTGATCGTTGAGGTAGATCTTAGAGGTTGAGCACATGACTACAAGGAAGTATCCTATTCCTCCAGAAGAGATAATCCCTAAAGGGTTTATTGAAGAAGATTGTGAAGTTGACATGGAAGGAGAACTCAATTCACTTCTTGAGTAGAAGCTGCGAACATATATCTGAAAAAGGATCTTAGTGATGTGGATACATGGTTTAAGAAGTTGAAAGAGAAAATCAAGAAAACTACAGGAGGGTATGTGCAGGATCATGATGGGCCAAAAACTGGCAATATGATGGGTATTTGTAGGGTATGTGGCTGATGACTTTTTTTAACCCAATATTGATGAAATGAAAAGGGTTTTTAAAGGAGATTCTCAGCTTTCCAAAAATATAAATTATTCTTTACTTTGAATTTAATAAATAATTATTATTCATTTTCTATTTGAATTAGGAATAAAGTGTTGATTGATAGGATGATTGAAAAACATCTATAGCTTTGAAACGGTGTCACATTTTTTGAATCCAAAACATGCATCACATTCTATGTTTCACATACTATAGGATTAAAAAAAATAAAATTTAATTTCATGAAGTTTTAACCAAGTTAAGGTGGTTAGACATACGAGTTTTTATATTTTTTAAAAGTTGTAATAAAAAAATTCATAATTAATTATTTACTTGGAAAAAAATTAAAAAAATATGCATCACATCTGGACATGAATCCTCTACATTTGTTTAAAATCTTATAAAAAAATATTATCATTTTATTGTGGTTAGGGTGGTCAGACAGACACCTACTTCATATTTTTTCCTTGAAATTTAAGTACTACTGCATTGAAATTTCAAATTTTCACCAAATAATTTTTTTTTTAAAAATAAACCTAGTATTTTAGAAACTATATTCAATTTTCTATAGATTCTATTCTTACATATTTTTGAAATAATATAGGTAACTTATTCAAATTTTTATGTCAAGATACCTAACTCTAATTTTTCTGATTTTTTTGCTACTTAAGGGCTTGTTTTTTCCACGATGATCTTGCACATGCCTAGGAAAAAACAAAGAAACAAATGAGCACCTCAAGTAATCTAGTGAGACTATCACCAATCTAAAAGTGTAAGTTGAAGAAGGAAAAGGAGTTGAAGACTACCTGAATTCCAAGCTGAAAGATAAATGCAAAGAATTTCCAAAGCTTGAACAAGAGATTGGAACTTTGAGATTAGATTTGGGGTATGTGCAGGATCATCATGGAAAAAACAAGCCCATAAATGGAAAAAAAATTTGAAAAATTAGAGTAAGGCAACTTGACGTAAAAATTTGAATTAGTTATCTATATTATTTCAAAAATATGTATGAATAGAATTTGTATCACATTGAATGTAGTTTCTAAATTACTAGGTTTGTTTAAGAAAAAATAAATCTATTTGGTGAAAATTTGAAATTTCAATGCAGTAGTACTTAAATTTTAGGGAAAAAATAAGACGTAGGTGTCTATCTGACCACTGTAACCACAATAAAATGATAAAAAAAATTTATAATATTTTAGATATAAGTAGAGGACTCATGTCCTGATGTGATGCATTTTTTTTGTAATTTTTTCCAAGTAAATAATTAATTATGAATTTTTATTACAAATTTTAAAAATATAAAAATCTCATATATCTAACCACCTTAACTTGGTCAAAAATTCATGAAATTCAATTTTTCTTTTTTTAATCCTATAGTATGTGAAGCATAGAATATGACACATGTTTTGGATTCAAAAAATATGATATCATTTGAAAGGTATAGATGTTTTTCAATGAGTCTATCAATCAAGACTTTAGTCATAATTTGAATAGAAAATGAATAATAATTACTTATTAAATTCAAAGTAAAGAATAATTTATATTAGTGGAAAGCTGAGAATTTCCTTTAAAAACCCTTTTCGTTCCATCAATTTTGGGTAAAAAAAAAGTCGTCAGCCACATACCCATCATATTGCCACTTTTTGGCCCATCATGATCCTGCACATACCCTTTGGAGAGAGCAAGGGTTCAAGAAGAGCTCCACACTACTCGATGAGATGATTGCTAGATAGAAGGATTTTAAGGAAAAAGAAGGATTAGGGTTTGAGAAAGGAGAAAGTTCAAAGACATATTTGAGCCCAAACAATGTTGAGAAGAAGGATGACAAGAAGAGCAATGTCAAATAGGTTTGAAACCAGAAGAAATATTTCAAAAGGCCTCCTATCAGACAACCTAATGCATAAAGGTTTTTTATCTTTCAATGGTTACTATTATTCCTACAATAAGTTTTTACATAAAGTTGTAGAGTATAGAAGAAAAATGAATCATAATATTTAATCATTTCCTGGTTAGTGCTATGCATGTAATAGATTTGGTCATAGAGCTAGTGCATGCAAAAAATAGATGATAAATGGTCACAAAGTGGCATGATGTTTCAATATTTCAATGGCTACTATTATGCAGGCAATGGATTTGGGTATAAGGCTAATGAATGAAGATCTAGAATGGCTAGAAGTGAGCTTGTTAAAAAATGTGTCACTGATTACAAATGAAACAAATCAAGACACATAGTAATGTTTTACAAAAAAATGAATGTGAAACCATTTGTTTGAAAAAAGAAGGCTAATCCAATAAAGAAAACAGATCCAGATGAGATGAAGAATGAAATGAACAAGACCTAGAAAGAGAAAGAAGAGAGAAAAGTGAGGAAAACAAGAAGGTGATTTGATAGTTGTGGATAAATTTTTCATTTTACTTTCTACCTTGGTCCAAACATCTATAATTTTTGGAGCATTTTTTCAAAGAGAGTACAAAGTGAGGAAAACAAGAAGGTGATTTGATTAAAGGAAAATAGGTAAACCAAAAGTTGGGTCTTTGAATCTAGTAAAAAATGAAAACAAAAAAAGCAATAAAAATAAGGATAAGATTAAGTAAAGGTAGAAAGGCAATCTGAAAGAGGTTCTCAAGTGCATTTGAGATTGGTGATCTAGATCAATGGGTTATAAAATGTACTCCTTAAGTTTATGCACTAGGACAACAAGGAAATTGCTTAAGTCCATCAATGCTATATATGGCTTGCAACATCAAGTGAGATTGCAAAAAGGTTATGTGATGCTAGGAACATGTATGGTACATGTGAAAATTTGATGTAATTTGGATGTGAGGGATGATGTCTTTTCCTATATTTCTCAAAATATTCAACATTGTACATTAACAACTCTAAGCACTAATGAGTAGTCAAGTATATAGGTATTGATAGATCGAAGGGATGGATGGGAATATACCAAAGTTGGTGTTCTGCTCGAATAATGTTTACTTAGGAGCTAATTCTAGATTGACTCATGGTGGATCAAATAAACAAATAAAATAATGAGAAACATCAAGTCTAGTAGAGTAGTTTTATTTTTATTTCATATGGCCTTTAAGTTGCTTTTATGGATTTCAATTACATCTCATATATTTATATATATTTTTTACATTACATTTTTCTTTTTCTTTTTTCATTTATAATGCCTTCCCAATTATCTAACCAAATGCAAGGAGTAAAATGCAACTACTCATCACCAAAGACTAGATGAAGTGGATATGAAAATTGATCCATTTGTGCATATTTGTATGCTTCTTGTCACTAAATACCCAATCAAGGAAGGGATGGGATACATATAGACTCATGAGGATATAAGAGTCACTATGAAGTTTTTAATATTAGAAATAGAAGAGATAAAATACTTGGACCTTATTATGGACATAATATATAGCATACATGTGAGAAAGGATAAAAGAAGGTTGGTAATTAAAGTGTATGGATGGTTCAAATATATTGAGAATATATGATTAAAGTACATGAAATATTCATATCATTTGATAATGGAGAGAAGTTGAAAGTTGTGTTATACCTTGGGGTAAAAAATAGTTTTGGGTGAAACTATTTCACCCAAAAATACTTGCAATGTACATTGTACAAAGAGTTTTGGCCAAAACGATTTTTTGCAAAATTACTAAATTGATATAATTTTATATTAAAATCTAAATTTCTCTATATTTTAAATTCCTATGAGAAACATTAGAAAAGTCATCATCAACATGGGTAAGGGAATTACAAGGCATCAAGTCGTCATGAGTAGTGACAAAGTCAATAAAAAGAGTAAAAAGTTGTGGTTGATATAAGAGAATAATTAGAAAGACACATATAGGTAAGGTAAGGGGGTATATAAGATTTCATAATGTGATTAAAGAGAAAGGAAAACATAGGAACATGATTAGAAAGAACTATAAGGAAAATAGAATGTGAAATCGAAATATGTATGAATTATGATATGGAATAAGATACACATTTGAACAAGAGAAAACAAAATTCAAAGAAAAAAGTCAACAACTCAAATATTATTTAGTACTAATCTAGAGATAAATTAGATGTAGAGGTGTAAGTCAAATAGGTCGATCAAAATTAACGATAGAAAGATTATGTTTCCCTTAATTTTATGTGTGTGTTAATTGATAATGTAAATGAGTACATTATTATTCCTATTTAAGTATTTTAAATACATAAAATAAAACAATAATAGATGATTCTAATACTTGGTTTTGACATATGTAAAAAAAAAGGAAAATAGGAACATTTTTATATGGAACGTAGGAAGTAGAAAATAATAAAGAAATGGATTAAATACACATGGAAACACTAGGAAACACTATAATCAAATTCAAGTAGTTTGAAAACACTCTAAATCAATTTATTAAATTTACATGATTAGGACCTTACTATAAGCAATAGGTGCACCCAACATGGAGGAGAATATTAGGATCACAAAGAAGTTGGTGAGGTAGTATGATTATAATATTGTTTGGGTATATTCAAAACTAGATTTTGAAAAAAAATTATTTGAATGAAAGTTTAAATATAGTGCGAAAAGGGTATGTGCAGGATCATGATGGGCCAAAAAGTGGCGATATGATGGGTTTTTGTAGGGTATGTGGCTGACGACTTTTTTTTAATCCAAAATTGATGAAACAAAAATTGTTTTTAAATGAGATTCTTAGCTTTCCACCAATATAAATTATGCTTTACTTTGAATTTAATAAATTATTACTATTTATTTTCTATTTGAATTTCAACTAAAGTCCCGATTGATAGGGTGATTGAAAAACATCTATAGCTTTCAAACGGAATTACATTTTTTCAATCCAAAACATGCGTCACATTCTATGCTTTACATACTATAGTATTTAAAAAAAATAAATGAATTTCATGAAGTGTTGACTAAGTTAAGGTTGTTAGACATACAAGTTTTTTTTATTTTTTAAAAGTTTTAATAAAAAATTCATAATTAAAATTATTTACATGGAAAAAAATTACAAAAAAATATGCATCACATCGGGACATGAGTCCTCTACTTATATCTAAAATCTTATAAAAAATATTATCATTTTATTGTGGTTAGGGTGGTCTGACAGATACCCACTTCTTATTTTTTCCTTGAAATTTAAGTACTACTACATTGAAATTTCAAATTTTCACCAAATAGATTTAAAAAAAAAAAACCTAGTAGTTTAGAAACTACATTCAATTTGCTACAAATTCTATTCTTACATATTTTTGAAATAATATAGAGAAATTATTCAAATTTTTACATCAAGTTGCCTAACTCTGATTTTTCTGAATTTTTTGCCATTAAGGGTCTATTTTTTCCATGATGATCCTGCACATACCCAAAAGTGTGGGGGAAAACTAAAAAATACATTTCCAACTAATAGAAATACATTAAAGAGTTTTCTAAAAAGTTCAAATTTTGAAGATATACCTAGATTTTTATTAAGGAATCGTTGAAAATAGAACCAAAAAGCCACCAAGAGGCTCTAGAAAAAAATTTCATTAAAATTCTAAGGTTGGGACTTCACTACAAGAAAGTGGTGCATCCAACCTAAAGAAGAAGTATTGGGTGCAGCTATGCTAGAGAAGAATTCACTATCTATGCTCAATGTTGTGCCTAATCTAAAGGATAATTCTAGGTTTGCACCTATAGCTATATACCGAGTCTAAAGAAGTAACAAGATGTGCCTAGGTTTTGTTGAATGAAAAAGACACTTGAGAGGAGGGGGGTGAATCAATTGTATCAAATTAAAACATTAAAAACCTCAACAATAATTAGATCCACATGCATTCATTAAACCCTTAATCTATTGTAATGTTTAAACATGAAAAGTAGATAATAGAGTTTGAAACAACCAACACCATACACAAAAGAACACCATATTTATGTGGAAACCCCTAGAAGGGAAAACTGTGGTGAGGATTAGCTCACTTGATATAAGTAATTGCAAAACTAGTAGAAAGAGGCTCACTACCAGAATAGGATGCACTCTCCAAAAAGGCTCACAACCGAAATAGAAAGAAGAAAGAAGATGAAGTGTTATAGAGAGAACACAATATCAATGCAACAATGAATCCACCACAACAACTTAAACAACACTTGAAGTCTTCATGTGATCAAGATACCTCTAGCTCATTGCATTCAACAATCTTGCATTATAGCTTGCACTGCATTTCACACTTCTGCACTTAATTTCACATTACAACACTCAACTCTATTCCACACACCATATCACATCAACTCACCTTACATTTATACCATCCACAACTTGAAAAACATCTTTCAAATCGGCTACACTCACCTTACACTTTAAAAATTAAAAATAGGTTGGCACTAAACATTCCTATGGTGGATAGGAACAAAATTGGACCAATACCAAACTTAACTGAGACCCAAATTAACTCTCACATGTAATGCTACACCTTCATTAATTCTTAAACATCTTTGACATTTAGTTAACAACACAAGCTTGTTGACATTAATGACAACACCTTCATACTTGCAACAATCTCCCCCTTTGTCATTAATGGAAACAAAAGATGTGAAAAACCATCAAAGACAACATATACAACATTCCTACACTTTCTCTATCTGTCCCCCAAGTTTCAATTTTTTCTCTTTCACATGACATCTCTCTCCCTCTATATAAACATGCTTTTTCACTGACTCTCTTTCTCTCCCTTTCACGTCAATGAAAAAGGATAAATTTTTTTGGATTGTTCTCCCCCTTTGACACAAAACCAAGATACATGCAACTGCTCCAAATACTCCCCCTTAGGAGTACAAAACCACTCAACAACCTCTGCATACTAACAACATATTTTTTGTATTGCAACAATGTCACTACCTACTCCCCTTAAGAGGTAGCCACCAACATCTGTCCAAACAAAGAATGAATCCATAGATCCATTAGAATGATGCATCTCCATATGGATCTAATTCAAAGGAGGGGCAATAACCCCCAACTTCTCTTGAAGATACTCAAAAGTATCCTTAGAAAGATCCTTAGTAAAATGTCAGCAATTTGATGCTTTGTAGGTGCATATTCAAGCATCGCTTCATTCTCCTCAACCTTCTCTCTCAAAAAGTGATACCTAACTGATATATGCTCTTTTCTTGAAAGCATAACTAGATTCTTTGAAATATTTCAATTGCACTTGTATTATCACAAAAGATAGAAATGGGGTCATCGTACACCATGCTGATAGCCTTCAATGTTTGTCTCATCCACAACACTTGTGTCTAACAAGATGTTGCTGCAATATACTCAACCTCTATAGTAGATAAAGAAAAAAAAGTCTTGTTTCTTAGCCATGATACCAATCTACATTCGAGAAATAATGTAACATCACTTGTACTTTTCTTTTCATCCACACATCCAGCCCAATATGCATATATGTAAGCATTCAATGTGAAATTAGTATCCTTAGGATACCACAAGCCATAATCCAAAGTGCCCTTTAAATATCTAAATATCCTCTTCATTGCTGCAACATGTTTCTCTTTAGGATCTTCTTGAAATCTAGCCACAAGAAAAATTGCATGCATGATATCCGATATAGTAGAAGTTAGGTATAGTATTCCACCAATCATAGATCTATACTTTCTCTAATCATCCTTAGAGGATTCATCACCCTTACTACATTTACAAGCAGCGACGATATGAGTACATACCAGTTTGGAGTCTTCTATTCCAAATTTCTTCAACATTTCTTTAACATACTTTGACTATGAAATGAATATTCCTTTATCTATTTGATTGATTTGTAGCCCAAAGAATAAATTCATCTCCCCAAACATAAACATCTCAAACCATTTTATCATATTTTCTGTAAACTTCCTACACATAGCTTCATTGCCTCCAAAACCTATGTCATCAACATACACAACCACTATCAAGATTTGATCTTTTTCAACTTTGAAGTAAAGATTACTGTCTATGGTACCCTTATTGAATCCTTATTGTATCAAATATATGTCCAACGTTACATACCAAGCTCTAGGAGCTTGCTTCAATCCATACAATTCCTTCTTCAATCTATAGACCATATTAGGGGTTTTTGACAATTGAAATCTCTCTGATTGTTTCATTTAAACTTCTTCCAGTTCTCCATTGAAGAAAGCAGATTTCACTTCCATCTGATAAAATTTAAAATCCTTATATGTTGCAAAAGAAAAAGACATCCTAATTGCTTCCATTCTAGCCACTTGTGCATATCCCTTACACACAAGCCTTGCCTTGTTTCTTAAAACTTCTTCATTCTGATTTAGCTTGTTTCTGATTACACACTTAGTTCCAAGAATGTTTTTTTTTTGTTTTTCAGGTCTAGGAATAAATTACCAAGTCCAATTCTTCTCAATTTGTGTAAGTTCTTAACATTTTGTTGTAACATTTGTAGGCTTTTCTTTTAGTAGAATATCTAAGGAAGATACCTTCATTAGACCTTGAATAAAACTTTCCTAAATTTTCATCAGCTCTTTTGTTATAGCATTCAAGCTTTCAAACACTATAAAGTACTTGAGAGTAGGAATTATTCTATACCAAACCTCATTATGAGTCTTTATGTTGTTAGCTCTTGCTTGAACTCTGTTAAGTATGTGAACAATAGTATGAGTTGCTTCTCTCCAGTAGACTTCGAGTAGGTTATTTTCTTTCATTATAGTCCTTGTAGCTTCTTGAACAGTCTTATGTTTCCTTTCAACCACTCCATTTTTCCATGGAGTCCTAGGGCCAAACAAATACCTTTTTATGGCATGATTCTCAAAAAACATGGTAAATTCATTAGAGGTGAACTCTCCACCTCTATCAAACCTTAAACGTTTGATCTTCAAATCCATCTCATTTTCAACCATAGCTTTGAATGATTTGAATCTATCTAGAGCTTTATATTTTTCTCTAAGAAAAGTAACCCATGTCATTCTAGAGTAATCGTTAATCAAAAGCATGAAATACCTATCACCTTGAAAAATTCTCACTCTTGTAGGACCACAAAGGCTTGAGTGTACTAATTCCAATAATTGGGTAGACAATTGTTCCATTCCCTTGAAACTACTTCTAGTTTATTTTCCAAATTAAAAATCTCTGCAAACAACATTGATAGGATTTGTAGTCCTCGACAGATCTCTCACTGCTTGAACTTAACTTATTCTAACCAGGCTATCAAAATTTATGTGACACATTCTCTTGTTCCATAACTATATATCATTTGTTTGAATCATAAAATACTGACACTCAACACCCATGAGCTGATAGATATTTTCTTATGTCCTCTTTTCAGCAACAATCATAGTTTCAGACCCTTTTTTAATCTCACATCCATCATCTTGAAACATATGATTGTATCCTTTGCTACACATTTGTCCAATAATCAAGAGGTTACACCTTAAACCTTTAAAATAGTAAACATCTTTAGTATTATGCTTTCCATCAAAATTGATTGAACCTATTCCACAAATCTTAGCACTTGAATCATCTCCAAATTTAACAAGTTCTCCATCATATTTTTAACGTTTAGCAAACTTACTCTTGTCTCTAGTCATGTGATTTGAGAAACCACTGTGAATAACCCAATATTTCTTATCCTATATAACATAAAAAGTGGATACCAAAGTACCTCCAGCTTTAGCCTTTTTTCTTTGAAACACTCTCCTCCACACAAATTTTAGAGTTAGCATAACTAGATTTATTTTTTAAAGCCAAGAAAAAACATTCATTATCATCACCATCTCCATAATCATATTCATCATCAGAAATACCAACATCTTCTCTAACATAGTAGCTTTAATTGATCATTTTTCCTTTTTTTGTTGTTCTTGTTGTTCACAACTCTTTTTGGACATCTTGAAGCATAGTGACCTATATATGGACAACTGAAACATTTGAAGTGTAATTTACCTTTGTACTTACTAGTGCTCTTTTTCATTCTTCTAACATAGTTAGCTTCCACATTATCAAGATCATCTCCATCTGAATCTTCAACTTTTTATGATTTTCCATTCTTCCAATCTATCAAAGATGGGTCCCAATACCTCTATGTGCTCACTTCTTTTCTTTGATTTGGAAAAAATATCATCCAAATAATCTTCAACTATTTTATGGATCATATTATGAAAAATTAGGGTCATTTCAATTTCATAGGTTGCTCCTGCGTTCTTCAACCCAAACGACATCATGTTCCAATAGTATGTTCCCCACAGACAAGTGAATGTTGTTTTATGTTGATCTTCATTGGTGATCATGATTTGGTTATATTCGAAGAATCCATACATGAGTGATAGAATTTCATGGCCAACAATGAAATCAACAATGATATTGATGTTAGGAAGGGTGAAATCATCCTTTGGACATGCCTTGTTCAAGTATTTGAAATAATCATTTGGAGGCGTATATGTTCCTAACGTGTTTGTATTGATGATGTTTTGTTGAGGGTTATAGTATAAAACCTAGTATATTTGTACGAGGACTTGTTGTTGTTGGGCCTATTGTTGTTGTTGCACCACTAGGGCTTGTTGTTGTTGTGCTGCTAGGGTTGCTTGTTGGGCTTGATGTTGTTGGTGTGCTAATAAGGCTGCTTGTTGGGATTCTTGTTGTTGTTGTGCTACTAAGGATCCTTGGTGGTGTTGTTGGGATATTAGGGTTGCTTGTTGGTCTTGTTGTTTTTGTTGTGTTGCTAAGGCTGCTTGTTGGGCTTTCTGTTGTTGTTGTTGTGCTATTAGGGTTGCTTGTTGGGCTTGCTATTGTTGTATGACTTACTGATAAGCCTATTGTGCTTGCTATAAAGCTAGAGCATGCTCTTGCAATGTAGGATCATTTGTTTGTTGGGAAAGCTTTGATGAGTTTTGGGTGTTTATGGTTTGAGTAGGTTATGGGTTTTTGATGAGTAGTTGGGGGTTTCCTTGGTTTAAAATTCCTTGCAAGATGGTGGATTGGGATGGAGGAATGTAAGTCTGAGGTCCTGCTTGATTTTGTAGAATATGAGGGACCAAGGGAAAAGATGATGATGGTGCCATTTGGTATTGCGATGGAAATGGCACATTTGGAACTTGAAATTGATTGAAAAGGTTCCATTGACCGATGGGTATAGGGTTCCCTTGTTGTATTTGAGGTGGGACCAATGTATTAACTTGGTTGATGGAGTTCGTGACCAAGGGTTTATTTTGATTTGGGTTGGTGATGGATGGGATGGATGTATTTTGCACAATCAAAGGATTTGATGAACTCATTGGGGGATTTGATGAAGATGTCCCTTGTCATGCTAAGGGCTGATTTTGGATTGGGGTATTAACTTGCCCTTGTTGGTCTATGTTGCAGGGGCACCTAGCATGTCATTATTAGAAAATTTTAAGTTATGTTTTGTTTCATGTAAAATAAGGTCTTAAAGACCATTTTGGATAGGTTTTTAGTAATTCTATACATTTGAGAGTCATTTAGAATCCATAATGTAAAGTTGCATCAAAAATTGCTAAGTTATCATACAAATTGCAATGTTGTCATAGGATGGAAAAAGTTTTAAATGTGCCCTCCATGGAATATTTTGATGTATTGAGGCTTATTTGTCCTTAGTTAGGAATGTGTAGGTGATTACAAGTCATTTAGGAGGTTTTTGCAAAGTTTGGAGTCATCAAGCAAAATTTGTCAAAGTTGTCATAATGCACAATGCAAAAAATGTTGTCACATTGTCCCAAAGGTCAAATCAATTCAAAATGTGGTTATGGTCAGTTGGAAGGGATGGAAGGGGTTAAATACCCATGTGTAATTCATTTATGGGAGAGAAATAGTATATGGATGGAAGAATGTATGGAGGTTTAGAAGGAAATTAATAAAAATCAGTTTTATCTTTGTTTTCTTCATGTTTTTGTGACAAATCAGTGGTTTGTACGATTAGATGGTGTGTCATTTTGATCCATAACTGATGGGATATGTTGGAAAAGGTTGTAAGCTTCCATTTAAATCAGGTCTGAATGAATTCGAGGTTTTATTTTGAAAGATATGATGTTTTCTTTACAAACAGCCCAAAACCCTACCAAGGGTTACCCGTTTCGGTAAAACCTTTATAACTTTTTTTTTAACCATTGGATCTGGCTAAAAATTGGGGAAAACTTTTGTAACTGGTATTCTACAATTGTACTGGAGTGATTGGCTTCATGATTATTTGTGTGAACGTTATTAATGACAGTTTTCTGCACTTTATAGTGAAGATCAGACCATGTATTCCTATGATAGCAGGGATAGTAAATTTTTGGAATTGATGTTTGTTGTGAGTGGAATTGTTTGTGGTAGGAGATTTGGACCGTCTTACGAATTAGGATGTTGAAAAATACAATGGTGATGAAGACCAAGTTTAAGGAAGACAGGAAGGGCATGATGTTGATAGTCTAGTCCAGACTATAACTTACTTTTAATTTGATTTTTTCTCCATTTAATATTATGTATTTCATTTTAAGATCATTCAAGATAATATATTGAATGTTCCAATTTGTGCTGGTGATAAAGAGGGTTTTTGATGTTGTATGTTGATTTTATGGAAGGAGGGCAGTCCATGAAGGTCTAGTTAGGCCTAATCTACTATTAAGAATTCATTGTTTGGTGTTGTTACAAAATAAAGTTGTTTCTTTATTTGACATATTTCAAAATGATCTAAAAGGTGTCTCAAAAGTTTCTTATAGTATCGAGTTAGGGCTGGAATTATGTAGCTGTGATTTGATGGAGCCTAAAAGGGCCTAATTTATGTTTTGGACAGTAAACATTGTAAATGCACATGTTTGAGAGTTTGTGTTGGGAATAGAGTTTGAGTCTATTGTTTTGGTGATGTCAAGTGTGTTTTAAGGAACCTACAAGTAGTTGTATGCCTTAATCTCAGATTGGTAGTGTGGAATCAGGTGATGTTTGTGAAATGAATGATGAGTTGAGTTGTGATCCTTTTAAATCTGTGTCAATCTATGGGAGATACTTGGTCCAAACTTCCTTGTGTGACGTTGGACACACTTGTGGGGATGAATGAAGATGGTTGTGCTTGATATGTTGAGTTGGTTGTAGAGTGATGTACTATAAGTGGCTTATGTGGATGTAGGGGATGTTCGGGAATGGGAGGAGCACCAAAGGTTGGTGTCCAAGTGACGGTTTGAGGAGGATTAGTGTTAAAAAAATCCACAAGTGTGTTGCTTTTCAAAGGAGGAGTGTGGCCAAAGTCCTTAGTAAGACTAGTTGTAAGACTAGGAGTTTTCATTTGACTTAGCCCTAGCAATGGAGTTGATTGAATGGTGGATGAGGTCAAGCTTTGTGTTGAGCTTTGTGCAAAAAAAATAGGGCGAACTGTAGCTACTTTTTCTAAGGCATGACATTCTTGTTTGTACTCAATGATTTCTTCTTTAGTAATTCCAAATGGGTTGTTTGTGACGTCTTCTACCTCATATGATCCCGATAAAGTATGGGCCTATTACAAGGGTGTAGAATGACTTCTTGGATCAAATTTTTGGGGATTGGTATCACTTATGGTGAATGCAACTTTGGCTTGTTCCATGATTTTCTTGTGTTGTGAACCTATCATTACCATAAATTGTGGGTCACCTATGGGAGATTTATGTTGATATTTATAATGTTTAAACTCTGTAGTTGACTCAAATTTTGGTAAAAGGGACGCTCTAAGTCATTTTGTAGCAATGGTGAGAATGGGGGGATAAAGAAGATGAATGACGTGGGTAGTGATTTCGTTTGCAAATATTTGGGATAACACTTTTAGACAAAGAGATTTGATTTTTTTGATGAAAGGTGTTAATAAACTTTTAAATCTTGAAAGTAGATTTGTGATTTTCAAGATGAATTTGTCCACATAATGTGATAACCAACTCAACTAAGTGCATGGAAAAGGATCTATTTCACACACAACATAGCTAAGTTAGGGGATTGGTTTGATGATGTCTAAGTCAAAAAAGTGTTGGTCTATCCAAAAGTTTATAAATTTTGATGAATTGAAGTGTGAAATATGGTAAAGGATGGATGAAATTTTTGACCCAAAATGTTAACCTCAAGTGAGCCTTTATTTTGCAAGACCAAGGTAATGAGAAACATGCTATACCTCTAAAGTGATCAAAACTTAATAACCCAATGTTCTAAATGAGAAGGTCCTATGAAATATTTAGATCTAGTTCATTTATTAAAGAGCATTTTTATAAAATTTCCTTATCAATTTTTCTTCGGTTGCGGTGATTCTTTAAGATACGTTTTCTAATAAATTTTCAACTATGATACCTAAGTTTGAAATGAGAAAATGTTCAACTTCATTTAGGGATTTTATTTTTGCAAGTGAACATGATGACAAGCACAACAAAAAGAGGATATCTATTGCCACACAAGAGGTAGTAGTATAGGCCTTCCAACCACAATATCAAATTTTTTCTCTTGTTTGTCTAAGATGTTTGCTATGTTTCTCCATTGTTTTGATGTTTCCTTTGTTTCAAATGTGAATCTCCTCAAACTACTAACTATGTCTGTTTGTTCTCCTTTAATTAGTTCGAATTTTGGTTGTATGATAGCTGATGTAAGGTTTGGTTGTTTAATTGGAGTGATTGGACACCAAACGGTCATTTATAAAAATAAACACATGTGTGGGGTTCAATTGTGAGTTTATCTTGGTTAATGAGTTTCTTTTACCACAGACACTTGTCTTGCCTAAGTTTCAAACTAAATGTTTATGTCAAAAACATCATTCATTTCACAATGTCCATTATGTGAAAATCATGAAGTTAGAGCCATAGCTGCCTATGTTAACTTTGTGAAGTATGGATTGTGATATAAGCCATTTAAATATTTAGAAGTATCTAAGGATACAATTCTTAGGACAAGAATCAATATCAAGACTTTTAAAATGATATCCATGCTTAAACCAAAGGGTTTGAAATTTTGAGAAAAAATTTTGATGTTTGTTTGCAATGTTTTGGAACCAAGAAAGTGTTTAACTGACTCACAAGCATTGAAAATCCTAGTTCAAGTAGGTACATATTTCTTAGCAAGCTTACCAATCATCCCCATAAGAGATGATTAATTCGTGAAGATGGTATGAACAAATAGGCTATGTCAAGAAAATGTAATGTCTTGACTTGCCAAGCAAAATAGTCCCTTCCCTATTTGCTTTATTACCTCAACCAAAAACTGAACATGTTAACTTCTTCGAACAGTGCTATTCTAATGCACTACCTTAAAATGTGTTTGAAAAATGAAATTGGTTAGCCACTACAAACAAGTTTTTTAATGATCATATTTAGGATAAACTATTGTTATACATGCAGTGATTCACTCAATTAAGAGGCTTCCTAGCTCTTAGAAATTGTTTAAGGGTTTTGACGTATCACATGGATAATAAGGGTGATATTTGTCAATATAAGACAACACCAACTTGGTTAATGAATTTAGTCAAACCAAATTATTTATATAGTAGGCTGAAATGAATGTACTGATTGTGTCATTCCCTCTCACAAGTTGGGAGGCAAGCCCGTTTAAAGGTAACACAAGTTGTGAAGATTAAAATGCTTTTGTCACCCATGATTTCCAAAGGCAGAAGAGGAGAGGATAGACACTTCCAAGAAGAAAAAGTATACTTGTGTGTTTCTCTTCACCCAAGATCACATGAAGGGAAATGGGAGAGGATACACACAATAAGTAAACACAAGAAAATCAAACATGCATTCATTCTAAACTTGACAAGCATAATGATTTTGTTTTAAGCACCAATTTGAAGTGTTGGGATTGTTTTGTTCAATTTTAAACCTGATATTGCAAAATGAGGATATGTAGGTTCAATTTAACTAATTTGATAGTCAATTTTAAACCCAAAAGTGAATTTAGTTGTTCCTAAAATGTGAAGTAAAGCTTCATAAAATGGGTTATAATTGCACGTAGCAAGTGCAAAAACACTTGTTACAATATATAGTCAGATGATGATATGCTCCTTCACTTCAAATTTTATTGCCTAAATCTGCAAAACCAGATAGCCTAAAAAAAAAAACTAGAAGTTATTGACATGTTAGAAATTAGATGAAATCAAAAATTAAAAACATATATTAAAATTTAGCCTCTATTTTGTTTACAGTAAAACGTGACGTTGAAATCAGTTGCATCATTGAATTTCATCAGATGCATCGCTATATCATAGGTTTGTCTCTATATTGGAAAACTAGATGTGTCACTTTCCAGTAAATAGTGACATCAATAGTGTTGCCAAATCAAATGCATTGCCATAATAAAATTTATAATCCGAATATACATCAATTTAACATCACTATTTTAATATACATGATGACGAAATTAAATCAGGCATCGCTAAATTAATTGTGCGTTGCTAAAATCAAACCCAAGTGTGTCACTATATAGTGATGCATCCGAGATGCATAACTAATTTTGATGAAATGTGTCACTAAACCTACAAACACAAGAAAATGGGAATCTAAAGAGAAATTCATTAGATTCGATCAGTACTACCCTCCTTCTAGCACCAAAATGTGACCAATGTCATAGTGTATACTAAATAGATCGGATCCATATAGATTTAAACCCTATTTAATCTCATAAGAATTAATCCCAATAAGATATTCAATATCAATAAGAATAAAGAAGCCATTAAAACTAACATTGTAAAACATGAAAGCTTGAAAAACATCTATTCTAAGACATTGAATCTTATCTTATTGCAGGAGTGGTGTCCCATTGATGTGGAATGATGACCCTTTCCCAATCCCTTGGATAATATGAGGCTTTCCAATCAATTTTATTGATTAAAATCGATCAAAACTGATAAAAGAGATAAATGAAAACATGAAAAAAGCTAGATTAACATGATAAAAGCTAAAATGTTTGTTGTAAGTGTATGTAAAGCTATTCTAAATGTGCACAAGATTCAAATATGCAAGCCCTAGATTCAAAAAATATACTAAATGAATGCAACCTAAGTTATTATGGAAGCCATTAATGGATGCTAAGCTAACAATGCATGAAAATTAACCTAAAAAATCTTTTAAACATAAAACATGGATGCAAATGAGTGTGATTTTCAATAGCATAAATTTTCTCCCAAAAGGGTGGATCCTTAGTCAATAGATGCAAAGTCTATTTATAGAATAGGCAAAAAGGAATCGATGGTCAAGATTGAAAGAATCAATCAATGGTTAGGATGGAAAGAAAATGGAGGCATGTATCATGGATTCCCATCAAGGGGTGAGAATGCAAGTTGATATTTAATCAAGGGATCACAATCATGCAAAGAAGCACACTTTCAAAAATTTCTCAAGAAGTTTGTTGAAAGTTTGTTATAGGGAATACTATTCCCTTTTTTCAATGAGTGAAAGGGGAGAATATTCTCATGCAAGTGGATTAGGAAAATTAGCATTTAGATGCTCGACTTGCAAAATTTGCACGAGAAGAAAAAGGTGGTTGCATGCCTCCTCAGGAAGTGTACATTTACAAACGTGTCCACTCTCTATGGGGGAGTTTTTTCCCTCCCCCACCTAGGTGAGTTCCCCTCGTAAGTACCCTCTCGCTCTGCTTTTCTTGGTTGTTTCCCGCTCTCTAAAGGTTTTTTGTTTTCTTGCTTAGTTGTGGGTAGTTTGTATTCTTTTCCTCTCCTTCTTCTATGGTCACTGGTGGCTTCGTCCCCTCCCTCCATTCATGGAGGGAGGTGTGTAGTGTGTTGACCCTAAGCAAGGTGAAGAGGCTGTTGGAAATGTCTAGGCCACTGGTAAGGCGCAAAAGTATTTTAAGCAAGCCCTTGCCGGTGGTGGGGTAGAGGTCCTGGTGGAGGCGAGATTTATTACCGAAGGTTTTGGCAGTGATGGAGATTTGACTGGTAAGTATCCTCTTGAATCCCTTAAGGACTTCTTAATTTCTTCAAATGATGGCTTAATAAATGTTATTTTTAATGAATGAAGTAGATTAAAAGACACTGCAAATTTCTTCGCCACTATAGACTCCAATAAACTCCCTTCTAGAAAATTATTTGATGAATGTTTAACTAAAATCTAGGCAAACAAATTTGGGATCCACACAAGATTCTATAGAATGATCCAACAAGGTCTATTTACATTTTCTTAGCAAACAAAACTATGCAATCTAAAGTGATTGAGAGACCGTACTGGAGTTTGGGGGGATGCACATTTAGTGCACTCCCCTGGTCACTGGTGACCATTGCAAAAGAAATCCTTGTATTTTCCAGCTGCAGGTGGGTTGTTCTAAAAAATTTGCAGCCTAAATTCTTCAGGATTATCCCTTAAATCCTCGCTCCTATTGGCACGGTCATGTATATCAATGAGGCCAAAGTCATTCTCCCTCATCTTGATGCTCAAGAACTTGTTTCCCTTAATCCTGGTATGGAAATCCATGAAAACATAGTTCTAAGGGAAGAAGACTCCTAATTCGTGTGCCCCATGGAAGTTTTGGGTGGTCTCAACGCTTGCTATTTGTGCCACAAAGAAGGGCACATTCAAAAAAAATTCCCACTGATAAAAAGAAATCTACTAACCCCAATTTTCAAACATCCTCTGAAGTGGCTCCTCCTAGTGAGGAGAACTAGGATGAAACCCCTATTATTCTTGACTCTGTGAACTAGATTTTGATTGATGGGGTTGATCACTCCCAATCATTCTCGAACCTTGAGGATGGATTGGTTTCATAAACCACGGGCATGCAAGATTCGGTGGCTACTCCTTAATTCTTCATAGAACCTTCTTGGAAGAACAAATACTTTGTTGTACTTGTGGAAGGGGAAAATGAAAGTGAAAACCCTTCGATGGCTGGAGATGAAACCCCAGCCAAAGACCTTGCCCAAAAATTATCTGTTGAACTAGGGATAGTTGAAAAGATAAATGTCCATCAATTGGTAATGATGGAAATCAGGCAACGGATTGAAAACAATCTTGCTAATAGATATGCTTCGAATTATCTTCCTAAAATCACTCATCACCAAATCTGTAAATCTCTGGATCATTTTGGCTATAAAATTTTTAAGCACACTATGGATGAGGCTAGGGCTAATGATTTTCCTGCTACCTTAGTTGATGCCTCCCTCAGACTGGCTGAGGCCGCTATAAATTGTGATGCCCCTATTGTCTCGAACACATTTGGACAACAAGAGGATAGAGTACACTCTAGCCTGACACCTCTACCTAGCCCAACCATTATTGAGGAGGTATCCATTGAGGACTGTATGCAAGTCATCAATCCTAACCTGAACCCTAGTGGAAACTACACTAGTAATCACAAAAATTATGATATGAATGGCTGCAAAAATGAGGGTATTGAAACTCAAAAAGAAGATTACATTCCTAGAAAGATGAGTAACAAGATTATCAAAGAAAGTTTAACTACTAGCAAGGATCTAGCCGAAACTAAAGAGCACAAAGTTGAGGAAGGTGGCAGTGAGGGGATGGAATCCTAGCCTGCAAAGCCTAGACAAGGGCCAGGAAGGCCAAGGAAACATACTATCCCAGTGGGAGGAAGCAAGAAAGTTGGAATCTTGGTGTCCAACTACTGGGCATAGTTTGTCACGAACATTAGTTCCTCTCCCTACAATAGGGTCGCATGGGTAACCCTGGAAAGAGATGGGATGCCTTTTGGTATTTGCTTCATTTATGCCCTTAATGATCACAAGGAAAGTTGTGGTCTCTAGAAATGGGTTTCCAGGCTACCAGACATCCCCTAGATCATGGGTGGTGATTTCAATATGATAGAACATGTAGAGGATAAATGAGGTGGGGTGGATATGGGTTGGAAGGGTAATGAAAAATATTTCTGGGCAAGGTTTAAGAGAAAGCTATGGTTGATAGATCCCACAAAAGGAAATAAAAAGAAATGCAATGTTGTGTGGTACACTTGGGGTAACTCCCAAAAAGGGGGGGTAGAATCTATTGCAGATTAGATAGGTTTTATGCGAATAAAGACTTCTTCAACTTCTGCCCAAATGAAGATGGTTCAAAGGTCTAGGTGTATCCCTACACCCTTTCAGACCATCACCCTATCAGGACCAACATTCTATACTCTGTGGGAAAAATATTGCTAAAAGAAGAGTAAAGGGTGGTTTCGTGCTAAACACTCATCTGCTAAAGGACCTTGACTACCAAGAAGCCATTGCCTGGCTCAGAGAATTAAACAAGTGGATGATGAATTAACAACAAACGAAGGAAAGGGATCTCCAAGATTCCTTGCTTGAAGCTAAAACGAGGCTACAAGAGAAGCCTGATGATTAGAACTTATGTGAAACCTTAATCATAGCCAAGGACAGCCTGAGAAGAATTAAAAAATCATAACATTAAAGGGAAAAAGATCAGAGCAAAGCTGAATTGGCTCACCTATGGGGACAAAGGTTCAAATTTTTCTTTTTCAATTACCTCAAAGAAAAAAAATCTAGAGAGCAAGTGGGGAAAATCTGCCAGGATGGATCACATCTTTTCTCTCCTCAGGAAGAAATTTTAGCTCAATTCCATGCCTTCTTTAAAGAACTCTTTACCTTTGAGGATTAGCTGGGGTGGGGGCCTCAGCGAGATCCATCATTAAGGGCCTCATTCCAAGGAAAAGTGGGGAGGAAGACTCAATGCTTCTTGATGCTAACATCACAAATGATGAAATTGTAAATGTTGTTTTCTCAATGAGCATTGACAAGTCCCCTGGCTGGGATGGGCTAGGCTAGTGGAATTTTATAAATTATTTTCTGATTGGGTGTGTGATGATCTTTTGCAAGTTTACAAAGAGGCTCTGGATAAAGGATCTCTTAGTGAGAGAATTAACAGGGGAATTATTAGGCTCCTTCCAAAAGGGGGAGAAATGACCATGGTTAAGAATTGGAGGCTAATAATTTTTCTTAATGTATCCTACAAAATGCTAGCTAAAGTAATTGCCACAAGACTAGTGGAAATTCTACCAAAGTTTATCAACAAAACCCAAACTCGCTTTATTAAGGGAAGATACATTTTGGAGAAATTAATCACAAGTTGGGAGGCCTTGGAATGGGCCAAAAACTACAAAAATAATTCAACAATGCTCCTTCTAGACTTTGGAAAAGCCTATGACAGAGTAGAATGGAGCTTCTTAAGATTTGTCCTTCTTGCCTTTAGCTTTTCTGGCAAGTTTTGTGGCATGGTTGATATGCTTCTTGATGCCTCCATCTAAATTGATGTAAATGGCATGCTCTCTGAAAAAATTCACCTAGAAAAGTCTATCAGACAATGCTTCCCCTTAACGCCTTCCCTCTTTGTTATAGCCTTAGATGCTCTCTTCTATTTGTTAAGGGATCACACCTTCTCTCCCAGAATTAAAGGAGTTAACTCACTTGACAATAATGAACTTGTAAATGTTCAATTTGCAAACAACACTGCTATTTTTTTGGGCCTAGATGAAGACAACATTGAATATCTAATGAAAAAACTCGATCTATTCTACCACGGCTAAGGGACCACACTGTTTAAGGCCAAATCAAACTTTCTAGGTTGGAAGCATGACCCTCTTGACTAGCTTAAAATATTTTGTTTTCAGTGGGGAGGTCCCAACAAGCTAGTAAGATACCTTGGAATAACCTTTGTTTTCAACCCCGACCACAAAGAAATGTGGAATTGGGTTAAGTCAAAGATTGAGAAAAATTTTGAAGGGTGGAATAGGTAGTACCTCTCTCTAGCTGGAAGAATTCAGGTTTTCCAAAAAAAATTGTCTTCCTACAATGTCTACTTCCTCTATGTGTGGATTTTTAGTAGCTACTAGGTTAATGAAATTCAAAAGAGAATCAAAAAATTCCTATGGTTTGATGCAAAGGAAAGAGAAAAAGCAATCCAGTTAGGTGGGACTAGTGTTGTCTTAATAAAGCCCAAGGTGGCATTGGACTAAAAGACCTCAATGCACAAGAGGTGGCTTTAGCAACCAAGTGGATTCTCAAGTCGATGGAAGGTAGTGAACCATGGAAGATCTTGGTTAAGAACAACATTCTTTGGGCAGTTCCTAAACAAGCTAGGGCATGGAAACACCTACCCCTAATTGACATTCTCCTCAGCAAGCACTCTATGGTTCTAGCTAGGTCAGTTGGTTTTATAAGCCTACAGAAGGCTTGGGACCTTATAAAACACAATGTGCAACTCATATCTTACAATATATCACTCAAAAATAACATAAAGTTTCATCTCCAGAACTCCATTTGGTGGAACCTGGAGCATAAAGGTAAAATTCTTGCGTTGCTTCAAGGCTGTTCAACCAAAATATGGAATATGAAAGGTATCAAAATTTTTGTTGATATCCTTGATAATGGTGAACTCAAAAATTGGGATAATATCTGGGACCATTGTTATTTTCCTACGTCTAATATGAGAACCTAATCAACTCTTTGGGAAGCATGCAAAGACCCCTGTTTTCCCAAAGATGTTGAGAAAGAGCTCCACCTTGCTAACTGCTTGGTTTGGAAAGATGGCACCAACATTGCTAATGTTAAGGCTAAAACCATCTATAACGAGTTGGTTGACAATTCTTCTATTTTTGATCATGTTAATAAAAGTTGGGACTTGAAACTTGATATAAAGGATTGGAAAAAATTTCTTTCATTTTTTTGGCACTCTTCTATGGAACCAAAAAAATATTGCTTCAAATGGCTAGTTTTACTTCAGAGAATTCCTTACAAATCTAAATTTGAAAATGTTGATGTTTACAGTCTTTGTAGGATACCTAAAATAGTTAAGCACATACTTTTTGATTACTTTTATGCACAAGAAATATGGAATTTATTCTGTCATAAATTGAAAATTTGGGACAACAGTGGTAAAATTAGTTGGCCCGATATACTTTTCTGTATCTCCAAGATTAAAGCTGATTACATTAATTTCTGGTATTGTTTGTGTAACGAGATAATGTGGCATATTTCGAGAGCGAGAAATGACGATAAGTTCAAGGGCATCAAGAGGGTACTTAGTAAGTTTTAAAAAAATACTCACATATACCAATGTTGCTTTGCAGACATCACTACATGCTGAAATCTCAATGGCGAAGTTCACACAATTCCTAAGAGGTGTTGTTGTATCTTTCATAAGAGAAGATATTTTCTAAAGAGCTTTCGAGGAACTGTAGAGAGAAATTGAGGTGGCAGCTGGACCTGATAGGCAAAGAGGACCTCAACAACTAAATCCTCATGATGGAAACCTAACAGGTGTTGGTGCTAAAGATGTGATCTCAATTGAGTAGCATTTTGTGGATGTAAATTTATTTAGGATGGATGATGTTGGCTGAAAAATTTCAGCAACTGAGTTCCTGATGGACTCTCCTTTGAACTTTTTGTAAATCAAGCTAGGCTTATATGGCAAATATTTAGACACAATCTATATTTTTATAAAAGCTTCCCATGTAAAAATAGTCATGTAAAAACAAACTGAAAGCAGATGTAAAAAAAGTCACATGTATTTTTTGCCGCTCCATCTCAATGAACTGCAACAACATCCCTTTGTAATTTTTGATGCTGTATATTCAATAAAAAATAAAATAGCATTTAGCAAATTAAATCAAATTTTTAATGTGCAAAGGGGAGGGATATCCCATAGGAATATTCCCTTTTGGAGGAATTTAGGATTTTAGTATTTAATAATTAATCTATTTAATGAAAGGGGTGAGATTATGATATTTAATTAAATAACTAGGATAACTAGGATTTATTTAATTAAATAAGAAGATATAAGGATAATTAAGGGCATGTGTAGGATCGTGATGGGTCAAAAAGTGGCGATATGATGGGTATGTGGCCGACGACTTTTTTTTACCCAAAATTGATGAAACAAAAAGAGTTTTTAAAGGAGATTCCCAGCTTTCCACCAATATAAATTATGCTTTACTTTGAATTTAATAAATAATTATTATTCATTTTCTATTTGAATTATGACTAAAGTCCTAATTGATAAGATGATTGAAAAACATCTATAGCTTTCAAATGGTTTCACATTTTTTGAATCTAAAAATGCGTCACATTCTATGCTTCGCATACTATAGGATTAAAAAAAATGAATTTCATGAAGTTTTGGCTAAGTTAAGGTGGTCAGACATACAATTTTTATATTTTTTGAAAGTTGTAATAAAAAAATCATAATTAATTATTTATTTAGAAAAAATTACAAAAAAATATGCATCACATCGAGACATGAGTCCTCTACTTATATCTAAAATCTTATAAAAAAATATTCTCATTTTATTGTGGTTAGTATGGTCAGACAGACACCTACTTCTTGTTTCTTCCCTGAAATATAAGTGCTACTACATTGAAATTTCAAATTTTCACCAAATAGATTTTTTTTTAAATAAACCTAATAGTTTAGAAACTACATTCAATTTGCTATAGATTCTATTCTTACATATTTTTGAAATAATATAGATAACTTATTCAAATTTTTACATCAAAATGTCTAACTCTGATTTTTTCTGAATTTTTTGCCACTTAAGAGCCTATTTTTTCCATGATGATCCTGGACATACTCTTAAATAATTTGCATTATTCAATTAGACAAGATGAAAGCGGAATATTATAGAGAGTGAATTAACCTAATTAGCTTAATTAGATTAATAGACACACATAAAGGTTTTGATTAATTAACTAGGTGAATTTAATCAAATAAGCAAAAAGAGGATGTATTTTAAGACAAAATGATGTTAGTATATATCAGATTCGAGTGTGTAGTATCATTTAGGACATTTTTAAGTGTCTACAAGATCAAATAGAATAAGTACAAATGAGGCATGGGCTATTCTATTATAATCCATGAATTATATTCAATTTATTATTTATCATAAGGGTTTCTTGACTAAGTTGTCCAATAATATTTTTTATTGTTCTTTAACAAATAAATACAATATTACTCTAATGTTTTTATTTCAACATTTATTTTACAAATTTCACATGTTCTACCTTTTTTTTTTTTGTAAGGAGGAACATAACAAGTAATATTGGTGGATGGTTTGGTGCTTAGTGAGATCCCTCTTTATTCTATGTAAACCCTTTGCATATGTTAAAATTCTGTAATGCAAAAATAATTGGGAATTTCATAGACTAAATATCAAGTAGATGTTTCTAGTAAAATATAGGGACATTTGATGGTTATTACAATGATGTTGGTTAAATCCATCCACTCCTTATTCTAGAAGCTAATTTTTTGTCACTATGCTTGAAATATTGGATAGGAAATTTATTGAAAGATGAATTAGTTTTTGTATCTATTAAAAAGTACAAATGTTGTCTTTTCCCCTCTTTTCTTTTGACTTCATCATATGCTAATTTTGTTTCATAAAATTTACAAGGTGAATCCTTATGTCCTTCCTCCAAATAAACTTGACCCATAATTCAGTCAACTTGATTTAATCATTACCTATAATGTATACATCGATGCATGATAAGGATTTGATGTTAATTCCGTCAATATTTTTACTAATTTTGCAATTTAATTTTTTGTATAGGTATTAAATTTCATAAAAAATATATATTATTTTTGGTTTCAAGCATGCATGTGTTTTGGAAAAATACCTCTTTTTGGCCAAATTTTTTCCCTCAACTTGGTTCAGTTACCCAAATAAATATGGAATACTTTCATAAGAAAAGGGAAAAGAAACATTATATTTTCACCTCACAAAAAATTGAATTCAGAGTTCATTTAGAATTTTTTTCAAGTGTTCTCTAAGGGAGAATGGATATCATCATGCAACGAGAAGCGATTCATGTTTGAATTGTCAACAATGGTCTAGTCCTAAGAAGCATAAGAGGATATGGTCAATAAATTATTAATCACTCTCATGAAATTCAATGAGGATTAGTAATTGGGTACATGTGAAGTAGGAAACTCAAAAGAAGATGTGTTAAATGCATCTTAGGTCCAAATTATCTAAAGTTATTTCCATACAGTGAGAAGCATCAAAATTCTTGATATTAGGGTGGGTGTAGTTGAAAGAATAAGTTTTTCTTTATAAGAATGTTTTTGCTCATGTTGAAAGAGATAATCATAATGTTTGGAGGGTTCTTATGCTAACAAATGTGATTTCTTTCTTGAGGCAAATCCATATTTTTGCATTTAATGAATAGCTCTTAAGAATAATGTGGTGGTAAATTTTCCTTTTTCATCAATGAATAGCTCCTAAGCTTTATTGGGCCACCAAAATTAGTTTTAGCATTTCCAATGTCTATCAATTATATCAGGAAATTGATAGAAATAAAAATATAATGTAAACTAATGAGTTGAGGCATTTTTCATGTATACTCAATTTATATTTTTTCTAATTATTTAATAGAAATATTTCTATAAGTTTGAGTTCTCTTAATTAATTTTTTTATTTCTTTCATTGAGTGACATTTTACTAAAATGCATATTTTAACTAGAAATTAGATGTTTCCTCTAGTTCTTAAAATTAGATTACAAAATCTAATGTCTAGCATGTGGATATTTTTTAGTAGTTTTTTTATCAAATATTTTACTTATTAGTATATATTTAATTGGTACTAACACAAAATTTAGATTCTTGTTCTACAATAATTGACTTCTCTTTCTATATATATTGAAATTAATATTTCATTGAACTAAGGACATCCATATGGAGTAAAGTGTATTTTTTGAGATTTTCCTCAAAAAAAATGTTTATTTTCTTAGTGTCTTGAATAAAGGTCGTTAGTTTTTAAAACAATCGACCTTTGTTCACTCCTAAAATAAGAAACAAATAAACACCAGACCTTTTGAAAAGTTAAAAATGAGAGTTAAAAACTTACAAAATGGTATTTTTAGATGAATTCATTCAATCTCCTATAAAGTGAAGCATCATGCTATGCAATATGATATTAAATACTCCATTATTTCTACAAATTAATGTATCATGTCATCAATGAAGAAACAATGGAGTATTCTCTATCATCATTCTTTTTAAACCTTGGTAGATGGTGTAATCAAGAAAAAAACCATCATCCTCACTAATTGCACTCAACCAAATTTACTATATCCTTGAGTACATAAAGCACATAAATTATGATTTTAGCTCTATAATGAGTTATGAGAATCTTGTGTAGGTATTATTTTATGTTGTATCATTATTTTATGTGGTCTATAAATATAGTTTGTATGTCTTAGACCATTCATGTAAGATTTTGGAATAGATGGTAGAACCATCCGTTTGACTTGAAGGACCAAGCCACATTGTTCCTTTCCACCAAATTAGATATATTTGCAAATTATCATATTTTTTCTTCTTTCATTTCCAACCTCTTGTTGGAATAAAGATCCTCCTCTGCCAATTGGTTATCTTCCTCTTTTCCTAGCTCCTTGAAGGCTTAGTAGTCCTCCTCCACTGAAAAAATTGCCATTGCTCTTTGCATCACTTATACCAGTTCCTATTAAACCTACACATAAATCATTGAAAACAAAAATAAAGTTAAGGGAATAAAAATTTCCCATAAGCACATCCTCCTTCTCTACATTATACCATTCAAGCATACTTTTCATTTCATATTTTTTGAGATGGACTTCGTTTCCTAGCTCAATGTGATATTATTCATAAGAAAACTCATCTTTTACATTGTCCTCTTTTATGGTATAAATGAATATTTCTTTGCTCTCTCTCACAATCATCCTCATTTCTTCTCTACGAAAGAGATGATCCATTTCTTCTCTCTTTTCATTAATTATGTGATTTTCTAGGCATTCCTCTATCTTCTCACATTCTTCTAGCTACTTCTGATTGGTTGTGTTTTCTGAAACTAATAAGACTTCATCACATACATGGCTCCCAAAGATCTCTATCATTGTTTTAGCTTCCTCTCTAACCTGGACCACTTTCACTACTCCAATATTTTTGACCTCTTCTTGTGATAGGTTGCATTCCTCTTGATTGCAATCTCCAATCTCTTCTCCTCTCTAAATATACCTTTTTCTCACAAGATTAGTATTTAACCTCATCATTCTTCTTCACCTTCTCACAACTCTTTAGTTCCTTTGCTATAAATTTCTTTTTTCTTTTCCTTATGATTGCATGCCTCATATTCCTCCAACATCCACCATAACTCCTTAAACTTATACTCTAAATTTTGTAACTCTTTTTGCTAGTCCTTTGTTAGCTTTTTCCTCCAACTTTGTCTTATATTTTCTTCCACCTTGGTTATCTTCTTTTTCGTGCATCATGATATAACTCCATTTTTGTACTTCACAACTTTCATCTTCATGCACATAACAATTCACCATGCAACAACTATGCATCAACCTGTAATAGTTGTGGTACACATTTCTCATAAATATTTCATCTCAGATGTTCTTCTTAGACATTGAACTATTGGTTTCCCTTAGCATATGATGTCTTCCAAATTGTGACAACTACTTCCACTCAGGGGTCACCTTTAAATCTGTAAGTAGTCATTTCATCCTTACTCCAAATTCACATTTTTCATGGCTCTACTCTAGTTGTCGTGATCTTTTGTCTCTTTCCCCAACTATTTGGTTGTCCTCAGACTCCTCCAACCCACACTTAGAACGAACTGCAATGCCCCTCCACTGGTCAGTTGAGTCACCAAATCTTCATTGCTTAATTGTGGAGCAACTAAAAGGATTTTTACGTGTCAAGTTAATAGAGAGGAACAAAGAAGCCTTCAAGTAAACTATGACACATAATAGGTGGATTTAGAGCTGAAATAAGCCTCCCCAACTAACAACCTCTATGATGTGGGATCCCATTTGTCCCTTGAAGTAGGGAGAAATAGGTCTATGCAGCCAAATAGAAAACTACAAGGATAACAAGCCACCCTTCTTGTGATCAATTGTTATAGCATAAGTGATGTACCCAGGATCAAGCTCCATTAGAGCAGACATAAAACTCCTATTGATTATCTTTAATGGAAGACACAACTTCTTTTGATGGGCTAGCTAGGTCAAATGGTGCACTGTTTGTCCATAAAATTTAGAAAGCCTTGAGAACGAAACAAATCTTTTCTCTCACTGAGCTAATAGCACATAAAATTATACCTACACAAGTTTCTCATAACTCATTATTGAGATACCATCATGCTTTGGTCCTTATATTTTCCCACGCTATGAACCCTCCTCAATTGAATACATGTATTGCCCAAAGTTGTTCACATTCCTCTTTGAATATATATGGTGGTAATGTTAATAGGAACCTATTGCAATAAGAATGTTTTTTGCTTAAATTTCCAAAATACCACACGCCATAGGGTAAAGATGCTCTAAGCATTAGGAAAACTATTTCATCTAATTATTTTTTTCAAAATAAATATAAAATATTTGATGTATTATAATCAATTATTATTATGTTTTATTTAAGAAATATATGGTTTAGTTATTATTAGCATTAGGTTCTTTTAATTTGATAATTAATAAAGATTATTTAATTAAAAATTCAAAAAAAATTATGTAGTAGAATTTGGAACACTAAAAAATCATAAGAAATGAAAATATTTAGTTAATTTTGATAAAAAAAATAGATAAAAAATGAAAATATTTAATTAATTTTGGTGATTGATAGATAAATATCTATTGTTTTGAGTATTATGTTTAATTATAATTTATAAGCTTTTGTTTTTTATGTAATATAGATATAATAGATAATATATAAATAATAATTTTATATAATATTATAATAATTATATAAAGTTAAAAAGTGCATGTTTGTAGGATAAAGATAGTGATGAAATGAAAGACAAACATGTGATTAAAAGAAGGCAATCTTCCATTCAATAATGTGTACATTCACAAACAACAAAAAAGTTTAATCAAAACAAATCATGCATTTCTTGGATAGAAAGAATTAATCATGATAGTTGGAAGCTCTTCATTGGTTGAATAGACATGTCAATGACACCACATTCCATCAATACACTACATAGAAGAAAACTCAATGAAATACATGAGAAGATCATTTCGTGAAGCACACCACACAAAGTAGAGTAGGTTAACTATGAAAACCATCAAAGGAAACCATCTAAAAGGATAAAGCTTAAATAAATTATGTATTCCAAAGGTTGGCTTAGAGTAATTCCTTCATTGAATAGCGAAACATGATTAGGATTAATTTTATATGTTTGATCAAAGTAGTTCATTTTACCTTCCAACAACAAAGGTTGTACAACACATAATTTACCTTGAAGCTACTTTTCATCGAAATATATGATGTACAATATTGAGTACAAATAGTCTAAGTCTATTCTTCGATCTTTAACAATATATTCTTCAAGTTTAAAGTACCTTTTCTTCAAAATGCATCTCCATATTGACATGAATAAGGTCATGGAAATGGCAAGAAAAAAATCCAATTGCATTTCAACATAAACCCCACACGAAGAATTTCATTTTCCCTATGTAAAATATTTGATGCCACAATAGACACCATGATGGTCATCAATAGCTTTGACGGTGCATAAACCGAATAATCGCCTATTAAGGAATTTAATTTATCATAACATCAACAATTTGAGAATTTTCTATTTCTTGCAAATAGTGGTGCAAAATGGTTATAGAAAAAAAAAAACCTCTATCGGGTATAGTTGATTTTGTTGTCCCAGTCTTTAGCCTTTTCTAATAGTTTTTATATAAATGTCTTATATACACTATGATAGCCATATTCCATGAGATGTTGTCTTCTTGTTTCATGCACGATCCAATGCTTTGAAAGCATCCAATAGATTTTTGCACTTGAGATATAAGTAAAATAAGATTAGTATGTGCACTTGACATTGAAGTATATGTATTTCTATTATTTAAGTGATTTTTAGTCAATTTAAATAATATTTTATTAAAATATACATTATATTTATTTTTCATAATTTATTTGTGCAATTCCATGTATCTTTTATGGGGAGTTACGAAAGCTAGGGATGAGGCCATTTTCAAATCCAACCTCATTGTCCCATGATGCTTACTATATTTTCTCTATCATGGGGCTTCTAAGAGGAACCCCAATATTGTTGGGGGATTTATTTTTCTAAGTGGGAATCCTTATGTCAAATTTGCAGTTGGCTTGGGTTCTTCCACCAATAACCATGTTGAAGCGAAAACATTGAGATTGGGGATGTCTCTTACACTCAAAGGGGGATTTGGAGACTCCAATCTAATTCTCAAAATAATTAGTTTAGCTCATTATAAGTCTATTAGTGTTGATTATGAAATCAAGTTGATTAAACTCACCTCAAAATAGTATAACATGATTGAATTTTAGCATATATATAGAATGTTCAACAAAGAGGTGGATAATATGGTAAATATAGAGGTAAATGTATGAAAAAAATACATCATTTTTTTTCCTTATTGACCTTCCACACCTCTTCAGCATACCCATTGCACACCAAAGTGCGATAGCTAGTTTACAATAGATAATATAAATATCTGATAAGATTGAATACTATAATCACAACTACTAGCCCTCTCCTCTATAATCAAACGTTTTAATTCAACCTAGTTTGAATATGTAAAAAATAAATAGTGCGTAGGGTGGCTGAATATGGAATCCGAACATATTTTTCAAATAACGGTGTTGCTTTCAATGCAATCTTAGATAGATTAATAATACCATCCTCTAGAAGCCTTGTTTATACGACTTGGACCCTTTGATCAAAGCACGAAACTACCCTATACTTTCTGTATCGCTTGTTGACTTGACTGAAGAAACTGAATTTATGTTTACTTTCACATGTGATGAATTCATGAGGAGCTCTATAAATACCGTCCATCTTCGTCTCACAAAACCACAGCTTGATTAAACTCACCTCAAAATAGTAGAAGAAAGGAAAAGAAGAGTTAATTAGAGAAGATGGTGGTGGGAAGTTTCAGTCATGAAATCGAGTCTCCAGTGGAGGCGAAGAGAGTGTGGAATGCCTTGGTGAAGGATGGCCATAATCTCATGCCCAAGCAAGTACCTGAGCTGTTTTCAAGCATCACATTCGTGCAAGGCGACGGAGGTGTAGGCAGCATCAAGCAAATAAACTTCACTCCTGGTATGTATCATCTCATCTAGATATCTTATTCTTACAATTACACCTGTCTTTGTTCTGATGGGCTTTGGTGATGCAGCCAACAAGGATTTCAGCTATGTGAAGGAGCAAGTAGAGGAGGTGGACGAGGAGAAGTTTGTGTACCGCTACAGCCATGTGGAAGGAGGACTGCTGGGAAAGAAAGTGGCCTCTGCCAAATATGAAATAAAATGCACCCCAAAAGCAGAGGGAGGGTGCGTTTGCAGCTCTATAGTCCATTTTGACACCCTTCCCGGCGTTCCTCCTGAGGACGAAGGGAAAGTGAAGGAGGTTAAAGAAATGGGCGCTGCTCTGTTCAAGAAGATTGAGGCATATCTCCTCGCTAATCCCACTTTGTACTGTTAAACGTACCATACTACATATTATAACCCTCTGGCGTTCTTTTCTGTTCATGCTTGAATAAAATGTCAAATAAGTAACTCTCTTTTGTTCACCGCTAGGCCTGAATTTGAAGGTCGGCCTTGCCTCTCAAATCAACATTTTTTCGATGCTTATCCATTGAAAGAAAGAAATAAAATAATGAGAAGTCTAGTAGAGCGGTTTTATTTTTATTTCATATGGCCTTTGAGTTGGTTTTATGGATTTCAATTACATCTCAGATAATTATATTTTTTTTTACGTTACATTTTTCTTTTACTCTTTTCCTTTATAATGATTTCCCAATTATCTAATCCAATGCAAGGAGTAAAATGCAACTACTCATCACCAAAGACTAGACCAAGTGGATAGAAGAGTCACTAAATACCCAATCAAGGAAGGGATGGGATACAGATTGACTCATGAGGATATAAGAGTCACTATGAAGTTTTTAATATTAGAAGTAGAAGAGATGAAATACTTGGACCTTATTATGGACATAATATATAGCATACATGTGAGAAAGGATAACAGAAGGTTGGTGATTAAAGTGTATGGAGGGTTCCAATATATTGAGAATATATGATTAAATTAAGAAATATTCATCGCATGCGATAATGGAGGAAAGTTGAAAGTTGTGTTATACCTTGGGCTAAAAAATAGTTTTGGGTGAAACTATTTCACCCAAAAATACTTGCAATGTACATTGTACAAAGAATTTTGGCCAAAACGATTTTTCGCAAAATTACTATATTAAAATCTAATTTTCTCTATATTTGAAATTCCTATGAGAAACATTAGAAAATACATCATCAACATCGGTAATGGAATTACAAGGCATCAAGTCATCACGAGTAGTGATAAATTCAATAAAAAAGAGTAAGAAGTTGTGTTTGATATAAGAGAGTAATTAGAAAGAGACACATATAGGTAAGGTAAGGAGCTATATAAGATTTCATAATGTGATTAGAGAGAAAGGAAAACATAAGAACATTATTACAAAGAATTGTAAGGAAAATAAAAGGATTAATTAGGTCTCTACAAACGTGAAAGCGAAATATGTATGAGTCATGATATGGAATGAGATACAGATTTGAACAAGGGAAAACAAAAATTCAAAAAAAAAGTCAACATTTATCGAATATTAATTTTAGTACTAATCTAGAGATAAATTAGAAGTGGAGGTATAAGTCAAATAGGTGGATCAAAATTAATGATAGAAAGATTGTGTTTCCCTTAATTTTAGGTGTGTGTTAATTGATTATGTAAATGAGTACATTATTATTCCTATTTAAGTATTTTAAATACATGAAACACAAAAATAATAGATGATTCTAATGCTTGGTTTTGACATATGTAAAAAAAAATAAAAAATAGGAACAATTTTTATATAGAGTAGGAAGTAGAAAATAGTAAAGAAATTGCATAAATACACATGGAAATTCTAGGAAACATTGTAATCAAATTCAAGGTAGTTTGAAAACACTCTAAATTGAAATTCTTCAATTTACATGATTAGGAACTCACTATAAGCAATAGGTGTGTCCAACATGGAGGAGAATATTAGGATCAAGGAGAATTTGTTGAGGTAATTTGATTATAATATTGTTTAGGTGTATTCAAATCTAGACTTTGATCAAAAAATTATATGAATGCAAGTCAAGCTAGTGAGAAAAGTGTGGAGGAAAATTAAAAAATACATGCCCAACTAATAGAAATACATTAAAGAGTTTTATGAAAAGTTCAAATTTCCAAAGATACAACTAGATTTTTATTAACGAATCCTTGAAAATAGAACCAAAAAGCCACCAAGAGGCTCTAGACAAAATTTCATTAAAATTCTAAGGTTGGGACTTCACTACAAGGAAGTGGTGCATCCAACTTGGAGAAGAAGTATTGGGTACACGTATGCTAGAGGAGAATTCATGATCTATGCTCAATGTTGTGACTAATCTTAGAAAAGATAATTCTAGGTTTGCACCTAGTGCTATACCCAGTCTAAAGAAGTCACAAGATGTGCCTAGGTTTCAAGATAAGTATGATACCTATATTTTTCTAAAAAATTACATATACCTTCTTTCTTATCTTACATAAATTTATCTAAATTGGTGTTATCTCGAGTTCTATATATATTTCCTAAACACTTACTTTCAAACATAAAATATTAATAAAAAAACCTATAAAATAAAGGGTTAAAATAGAAGTTATCTCAATTCGAACTATTGAGGGTTCTTACATATGGATGCATTTGACACAAATATACCAATAATGTTATTACATAAGTAAATTAATCATATTATTAACATGAAAAAACAAATGCTATGTGTATTGAAAACTAGGATGTAATATAAAAAATTGAATATGGTTGACTTGGGGGACTAAAAAGACTATGAATGGATAGAAAAACTAAAAAAAATTGATATGGATAGAAAGGTCTATAAGGAAGGAAGGATATAATCTAATTTTAAAATATTATGATGAATCATAAAAGATATGCACAAGGTAAACAATGGTTTGTTATTACAAAGTTTACAATTGAGATAATGTGATAGATAAAGGGGAAAATATAACTAAATAGTAACCTAAAAGTAAAAATATAATATTAAAAAATTAAATTTGGCTAACATGAAGATTAATATGTAATAAATTTTAAAAAATTTATATAATGTAAATAAAAATGAGGCTATGTTGAGCTAGCGCTCTAATGGAGCTAGGAGGAGATGGGTGATAGAGAATATGGAAAATATGGACATGGGGATAGATGGAAATGGTTGAGGGATCAGAGATGGCCTCAAAAGTGAGTATTTCTAGATTAGATAACATAATGAACCATAACAATAAATCTATTATATTGTTTAAAAAATAAGATAACACATGCAAAAATATACAAAATAATTACCATAACACATAAGGGTATGTGTAGGATCATCACGGAAAAAACAAGCCCTTAAGTGGCAAAAAATTCAGAAAAATCAGAGTTAGGCAACTTGACGTAAATTTTTTAATAAGTTATCTATATTATTTCAAAAATATGTAAGAATAAAATCTATAGATAATTGAATGTAGTTTCTAAACTACTCAATTTATTTATTTTTTAAAATCTATTTGGTGAAAATTTGAAATTTCAATGTAGTAGTACTTAAATTTCAGGGAAAAAATAAGAAGTAGGTGTCTGTATAACCACCCTAACCACAACAAAATGATAATATTTTTTTATAATATTTTAGATATAAGTAGAGGACTCATGTCCCAATGTGATGCATTTTTTTTAATTTTTTTCTAGATAAATAATTAATTATTTTTTTTTTATTACAACTTTTTAAAAATATAAAAACTTGTATGTCGACCACCTTAACTTGGTCAAAACTTCATGAAATTCAATTTTTGTTTTTAATCCTATAGTATGTGAAACATAGAATGTGACACATGTTTTGGATTCAAAAAATGTGATACTATTTGAAAGCTATAGATGTTTTTCAATCAGCCTATTAATCAAGACTTTAGTCTAATTTAAATAGAAAATGAATAATAATTATTTATTAAATTCAAAGTAAAGAATAACTTATATTGGTGGAAAGCTGAGAATCTCCTTTAAAAAATCTTTTCGTTTAATCAATTTTGGGTGAAAAAAAGTAGTCAGCCACATACTCTAAACGTACCCATCATATCGCCACTTTTTGGCCCATCATGATCTTGCACATACCCGTAATGATTTGACAATAGAGATTCTTATGACCCTCCAAAAAAATTGTCATGGATGAGATGAAAGATAACACATACTATAACTTTTATTAACTTTAACATGTGCTGACCTCTTTGAAAAATATTTCTCAAAATCTTCTCTGAAGATGAAATTATATTGTTTCTATGTAAAAAATTAATTATAAAAACTATTTCTAAAAGGTTTCTCTTAAGATGAAACTATACTGTTTCTATGTAAAAGGTTAAGGATGAGAATTATTTCTTTTTAATATTTGACGTAAATATGGTTGGAAACATAGTACACCCCATTTATGTCAATTAGATGAGTTTATGGTGAACATTTGAGCTTGATCCAAGGATGATGAAATTGCCTCTTCACTATACCGAATGATTAGGAGAATTCTTCATGTTAAAGGTGGATAAATTTCCTAGGAATGATAAGGGGAAAGGTTTTCCACCCAAGTTCTATATTTATCAATCATGAAAATTTTGGGAAAGTGAGAGTTTAGGATCTTAAAGGTGGTTATTTCTCTAAGGTTAAGACAAAAATTCTCATCAACTAGTTTGATTAAAGAAATAAACATATATGGCAAGGTGAAAGGGGTACAACATATAGAAAAAAAGGATAAAATAAAAAATAGCATATCACAAGGTCAAATAGATCTACAAAGGGAAAATATGACACAAAAATAAAGAACAATGCTAGGTATAGAAAGAAAGAGATTCAAAAAGAAATCAAACCATACATGAGAAAATATGACTAAAATGAGTACCAAATACAAGAAAGAAATCTATAAAGTATGTAATCCATAATCTTATAGATGATAAATGTTATAAGAGTGATATATAACATGAGGATGATAAAATAGAAAGTTATTATGTTTCCCTAATATGAAATTAATAAATAACACTATACAATTGAATCAAATTTAGGACATGTGAATTGCCATTTTTCTTGAATATTTTGTGAGAGCTCAAATTTTTATTATTAATTCCACATCCTAATTTGAATAATATAAGTTTCAAACTCAAAGCATCATATATGGGGTGGGATTCATTATATATTTTTTTGCTAGGTAAAATGATGCTAGGGGCAACACCCTATATTGATTTGTAAAAGATGATTAGATGAGTTTTTGCTTTCCAAAAACCATCCCTAAAGGCCTTTTCTGTCAAAGTGACCTTCCTTGAATAGCTTTCCCACCCACATGTTCATGCATTTTCAAAATTCATTACAAAAATGGCCTGGATTTTAGTACAGGCATTACCATGACTTGGGACTGACTCAAACAACCCTATTTATGATACTATTGCTTTTCAACATACATCTAAAGAACTACTGATAACATACCCAACCAGACATTATCATTCATCATCATCATCTGACTCTGAGCTATTTAGGTACGCCTTGCAATATGCTATCACCGAGCAATCTGCTCCACATTTCTGGTGCACTGGGCTTTTGGCCTTTTCCTCCGGGACCTTGGGGTCATTTGCATGCCACTCTTCTCCATCTTTGAGGTCCCAATCATCATCATCACCCGCAACAATTTCCTTTGCCAGGCCCTCGTCCTCCATGTATCTCATTGCCCAACCACGAGGAAAATTCGTCGTCATATTTACTGCCCTGAGGAGGAAGGAAATGCTTCCATCCCTTTCATGCCATTGTTTTTCAAATCCTTCGGTTTCGATGGTCTGAACCAAAGCAAGCCTCATTACCTCTCTCCCTCTCATTCACATCATATAGTGATTTTGTGGCATGGGGATTTGTCTGTTCTCATCCACATTATCTTACGCCCCATCAATGTCACCCAACCATGCGTGCATGAAGAGCATTTGGGTCAATTTTTTTCCCATCTCCATTGAGACTCCCATGTGCAAAAGGACTACTAAGAACATTGCCAAAATCTCCATGTTTACTCTGGCTCTATGATATTCCCTCAGAAACTCTAGCCCAACCACCTTCTTGGTTTCCCAGAGAATAAGTGGATGGGTCGAATATATCAGCCCTTGAAGCCGCTTATCAGTTATTTCCCCTCTGAAGGCCTGTTGTTGCTTCACCGTGTCCAACACTAGCAGTGTTTCCATTTTACCACTCGCCTACAACTCGCCTTTCTAGAATTTTCTATCACTACTTTATTTTTTGCAAATGCAAACGTGATAGACTACTCCTTTCTTCGCCTTTTATTAACAAGGGCCTTAATTTAGCATAATTCAGTTTCCTCCGTTCGAGTCCTTTAGAGCATGCCAAGATATTTTCGCCTTGGTAATGGTACATAATGACATTAATACTTAATAATCCGCCCTCCAACTCATCTTTCACAAACCTCAAAAATTGTTTTATTTTGCATATATGCTTGATCTCTTAATAATGACCCTTGTTTTATCAAGAAGAATGCCTAGATATCGCTTTTATTGCCATATGATTTCTTTCACCGCCAACACTAAATCTGTTGCCAAAGCCTTTCCGTCACTGACTGATGGATTTTTCCTACCTAGTGATTTTGGATGCCTTTTTTGCTCGCTCATCCACCTTAACATTTCCTTCCCTGTAGATGTGACTAATTTTGAAGCCTTCGAACCCATCTATCAACTTCTTGACCTGCTACAACAGATGATTTAGTTTCCAATTAGGGGTGTATCCTTTTCAAATTGCATTGATCGTTATCATCAAGTCACCTTCCAAGTGAATCTGTTTTGACCCTAATTCTAGACCCAGCTAAAGGCCAATTGCTGCTACTCTGAATTCAACTTCATTGTTCATGTAAATACCTAGTGGAATGGATTTTTCTACTAAGATTCTATCTTGTGAGTCCCTTGCAATAGATCCAGCCCCACCTAGACTAGGGTTTCCATGAGCTGCTCCATCAAAGTTCACCTTTACCCACCCTAGCTCTAGTTCTTTCCAGGCTACTTCTACTCTCTTTTCCTTGGTGGCTTGAGTTGAACTGTTTCCATTTAGAAGATGTGGCTTGAGGCCAAGGAATTTTTTGATTAGGAAGTCATCCTAGTTTGTGTATATTTTTTGTTTGCTCTCCTTTCTCTGAGCATCCTCTTTAACTAGCTCAACTATGGCTCTTTCAATTTTATCCCATAACCTGTCCTTGTTCAATTCTTTCCCCTGGAATATTCTCCTATTTCTTTCCTTCCACAATTCCCAAATTACTATGGATGGTGTTATCTGCTAGATTCCTCCAAAGACTATTTTGTTTCCTTTTTGTGGCCACATCAAGAACCATGTTGAGAGATCCGCTGGTATAGGGCATTGTAGATTTAGCCTGTCTCTCACTACACTCTAGCACTCGTTTGCATATAGACAAGTCAAAAGAAGGTGGTTTGCTATCTCCTCATGTTCTTTACAAAGGGAACATCTTCTCAGGCCTTGAATTCCAAATATGGATAACCTATCCTTTGTGAGAATTCTCCTTTGTATTGCCAACCATGCAAAAACACCAGCCTTGGGGAGGAATTTCTTCCCCCAGATCAGTTTACATGAACAATCTTGTCGAGCAATGGCTAGCTCTTTCACTTTGTAGCCTAGTTTCACCTTGTATGTGCCTGTTGTAGATCCACACCATCTAACCTGATCCTTATCATTGGATGGCACAAAAAACCTCTCTTTGAGAATTTTTTCAGTGCATCTTTTTGTGCTTGTGGGGCATTGGGTGTTTGTAAGTCATTCCAACACCAGCTGGGGCCTCCTTGGTTGGTAATCCTTTTGCCATAGTTGGCTACCTTATTCCCCCAAATCGTTACTATCTCTTCTTTTATTTCATCTAAACCCAAAGTGTTGCTAATGGGAGGTTTCCCACACCAAGAGTCATTCGAAAATGAAGCACTATTCCCATCCTCCACTTCCCATGCTACATGATTTGCTATTATGTTTCGACATTCCACAATGAAATTCCAAATTGCTAATCCTCTTGGGGGTTTCACTATTGTGAGGATTCTTGTCAGTTCATCTGAGTCCAGGTACTTTCTTCTTATGATTCTGACCCATCTTTTCTCCCCTTTTGTGTGAATATCCCATACCAATTTGGCCCCCATGGCTTGATTCATGATGGATAATTGTCTTATCCCTGCTCGTCCCGCTTCCTTGGATGTACAAATTTTGTCCTAGGCCATAAGGGGAAACTTATTCTGGTCCCCTATACCACTCCAAAATAACCTCCTGAATATTTGGGTAAGAGCTTCTTCTACTACATTTGGGAGTTCTAGACATGACATTGAGTATAGTGGAATGGCTGATAATACATATTTGACCATCAGAAGCCTGGCAGTCGGTTATAGCCATTTACCTTTCCATGTGCCCAGTTTATTCTTATAGCTGTTGATTAGATTCTCCTAGTAGCAGGTTTTGTTTTTGATTAAGGAACAAGTAGGTTTTGAAGGGACCTCGAAACCCTTAACAGTAAACAAGAGAAAGATACAACATCAAAAGGATCATGACAAAAAATTGACGACTGCCATCAAAGAAGAAAACAAGGAACCATCCCAAGGAATCACAACAAAAACCAATAAAAAGCTAACAAAAGTCTAGCCACTAGGCCAGATTCCTGAGGATATTCATTGCCTCCTGCTTGAGTCTGTTCATATTTAAAGCATCTTTCTTAATCTCCTGAATGTTAATAAGAGTCTGGTCAACCTTCCTCTTCAAGTTCACTTTGGTTCTTTTACTCAGCCCCATGCCTTCCACCTGGCTTTCCTCTTTTTCAGAATCCACATACACAGTAGTCCTGACCTGATAGGCATTTTCCCAATTATCAACCATTGTATTCATGGTCTTTGCGGTAGATTTTGAAATTTTGTGGCTCATTTCCAAAACCTTGTGAATAGAATCTTTTATGTTCTTCATCTTTTCCTCCATACCAGAAAGCTTTCCATCATGGTTACTCTTAAATTTCTACAAATCCTCAACTGTTTTCTTGAGGCAATCCACCATATATTTCTTTCCTTCCTTAGTCCATAAGTCAGTGGCCTTTTCTTTGTCTTTGTTATTATTGTCATTCTTTTCATCCTTTTCTAGATTACCGTTCATAGCCCTCTAATTCAATTTAAGTTCCTTAATCTCAAGATACGCCCATCTGATTAACCGAAAGAAATCCACAGACCCATTATGAGCAATAGCAAGAATGTCATTAGGAAATTCACGTCCAGCTTTAAAGTAATGGTAATCCACCTTGAGTTCACTTGGATAACAGGGCCTATCCTCTTTGTTAGTGGCAGGATAGTTTGAGTATTTCGATGAGGGGGTCAACTATGAATCATCCTGATTATTATCATAAGAGGGGGGTATGTGCATGATCATCATGGAAAAAAATGCCCTTAAGTGGCAACAAATTCAAAAAAAATAGAGTTAGGCAACTTGATGTAAAAATATGAATAAGTTATCTATATTATTTCAAAAATATGTAAGAATAGAATTTGTAGAAAATTGAATGTAGTTTCTAAACTACTAGAGGTTTATTTTTTTAAAATCTCTTTGGTGAAAATTTGAAATTTCAATGCAGTAGTACTTAAATTTCAGGGAAAAAATAAGAAGTAGGTGTCTGTCTAACCACCCTAACCACAATAAAATGATAATATTTTTTTATAATATTTTAGATATAAGTAGAGGACTCATGTCTAGATGTGATGTATATTTTTTTGTAATTTTTTTCCAAGTAAATAATTAATTATGATTTTTTTATTACAACTTAAAAAAAAAAAACTCGTATGTCTAACCACCTTAACTTGGTCAAAACTTCATGAAATTCATTTCTATCTTTTTTAATCCTATAGTATACAAAGCATAGAATGTGATGCATGTTTTGGATTCAAAAAATGTGATACCGTTTGAAAGCTATAATTTTTTTCAATCAGCCTATGAATCAGGACTTTAGTTGTAATTTAAATAGAAAATAAATAATAATTATTTATTAAATTAAAAGTAAAGCATACTTTATATCAGTGGAAAGCTGAGAATATCCTTTAAAAACTCTTTTCATTTCATCAATTTTGGGTTAAAAAAAGTCGTCAGCCACATACCCTACAAAAACCCATCATATCGCCACTTTTTGGCCCATCATGATCCTGCACATACCCAGGGATTCTCCAAGACCTTTCTCTTACCCTTCTCCTATAGAGAGACACTAGAATTATCTTTCTCCTTAATTGCAACCCTTCCCCTGGAAGAAGGGGTCTGGTGGGACAGAGCTGTCATAGCTTTGAAATGTTCATAGATTAGAACAAGCAAACCCTCATGGAGAATAGAATGCCTAATTGAATTCTAACTATAGTTCTGAATACTAGCATTCGGAGAGGTAGCAAGATAGAAAGGGAAAGAGACCCTAACCTGATGCCAGAAATGGTTGAGGAGCACAAAATGGTACCCAAAAACCCTATTGTAATGACCATCTAGGGAGATGTACTCCATAAGCACTTTCAACACCTTCCTCCAATGCAAGTCAATCTTCATTGAATTGTAACTACTTTTGGTAGTCCTTCATAGATCCTTCTTTTCCTTCTCTATCTTCAAAAATTTTTGCATAGCCTGGTCGGAGAGTTTCCTGTCCCTGTAAAACTTGATACCCTCAATGGAGAGCCACGTAACCTCAGCAATTAACTACTCATCAATAGCAACCTTTCTCCCAAAAAAATTAGTCTCGCCATCCTTCCATACCTTGGAAAAAAACTTAGTGACGCCCGGGTCCCAACCATGGAGTTTTTTGATATAATTGGTTATCCCACCCTTCTCTAGCAGCTCCCAAACCTTAGTGTTACTTCTTAGCTCCTCACAATCCGTCGGTCCCACCCTACGACACTCACCACCCATGTTGGTAGAATTGTAGGCCTATTTAGAGGACTCTAGAAAACCAATTAAGCTAGTAATCAGAATACCCAAAAAGCATGTGAAAAAAAATAATAATAGTAATTAATATTGTTGTTCTTCAACCAACGATGAAGAATTATTGAATAGTAGTTCCGAGACTTCATGACAAGACACTGAATACCCATAATCATACATTGGTCGGGGGAATTCGAACCTTCCCATGAATTTGATCATACATTAATAAGGTAGTGACATCAACCTCCATCTCATCACTCCTTTGCCACATCACCTTGTTCTTCGCCTGAACTCCCTTATTGGAAAAAAATTATGCCACCATGTTAATTTCCCTATATGCATGGGAAATAAAGCATTTATCAAAGTTACTAATAATCCCATTGGATATATTAATCCAATTCTCTATAGTCCATGAGGGTTTTTGAAGGCCCTTAATACATTGAATGATATTGTTCAAGTCCCCTTCAAGCCACACATTTTTAAAGTTCAACTGACGAGCAAGATTCAAGACTTGAAATGCCCCTATGGCTTCAACAATGTGTTTGGTTTGGGTACTGAGGGGAGAGCCACCACTGCAATAAAAAATCCATTCTCATCCCTTATCACTCCCCCACACCCAGCTGGCCCATGATTACCCTTGGCCACCCCATCAAAGTTGATTTTTACCCAACTAGGAGGAGGAAGGTTCCAATGGATTCCATCTATAGGCCCCTTAATGGGTTTAAGAGGAGAAAAAATATGAACATTAATCTTCCAAGCATCAATAACTCTGAGCTCATAATCTTGGTATCTGACCTTTCCATTATCCTTTATTTTTCTATTGAGAAAATTAAAATTCTCTCTTACCGCTCTGAAAATTTTACCAAAAACAATTTCCTTTGAAAGAACCGAATTTCAGAAGATTCTATTGTTACACTCTTTCCAAATGAATGATGCGAGGTGAGGAAAAATGTATCTCCAAAGCAGATTCAACACTTGATTGCTAGAAGGAGCCTTCCACTAGCTATAAAAGTCCAAGATAGACCCAGGAAAAACCAACTGAGATCCCACAATTGCAAAATCCTACACCAGATGTCATAGGAAAAAGGATAGAGGAGAAAGAGATGTCAAGTTGTCTTAGCCTCTGCACAACAAAGATAACATCTGTTAGGAAAAGAGAAGCCACACTTACAAAGGTTGCCATTAGTTAACATTTTATTCTGAAGAAGGATCTACACAAAGATGTTTACTTTAGGTATAAGATTGTGCGACCATTCCTTCACCCACATAGGAGAAGGGGAGGAATGATAACATGAGTCCACCATTAAAGAAAAATAATAGATCCCTGAGGAGGAAAACTTCTAGACCAAAGAATCCTCCTGGCCCTGCAAACTAAGCACAACAGAGTTAAGGAGAGACTGTAGGGGGAGAAGGTCCAGACTAATATTAGATATACCAAACCACTGATCATTCTTCCAATAGTCTACAACAAAGCTACCAAATTTGGCTTTGCACTCCTCAATATGATTCCTAAAGATAGGGATACTACAAAGAGGTTCATTCCCAATCCACTAGTCTTCCCAAAACAATATTTTTTTACCATCTCCAAGTTTCCAAATCGCACCTTTACCAACAAGATCCCTAGCCTTAATGACATTATTCCAAAGGGTTGAACCAAGAGGGAGATTCTGAGAACAAAGAAAATATTTGATGGATTCAACTCCTCACAAATATTTACTATGCTAGATAGCATTCCATTCACGGACATCAACAGAGGTTCTCCAAACCTATTTCGCTAAGAGAGCGTTATTAAGAACTCTAATGTTCCTCAGACCAAGACCCCCATACTTTTTGGGTTTGCACACATTCTCCCAAGAAACCAGTGGAATCCTCTTCTTCTCCTCAAACCCAGACCAAAGGAAATGTTTTTGAATCTTTTCAATAATTTCAGCAAACTTGGAAGGGATCTTAAACAAACTTAGAGCATAAACAGGAAAATTTTGAAGTGAAGCCTTTAGCAACATAACTTTACTAGCTTGACTAAGAAGGGCCCATTTCCAACTAGCCAACTTCTGATTAAACCTATCCACAAGAGAAATCCAAAAAGATTCTAGAGGTTTGGTTCCCAAAGGAAGCCCCAAGTAAATGGAAGGAAGATAATTAACAACACAACCTAATATGTCTGCAATCTTCCTTTGCCTAGATTCTAGGGTGTTGAAAAAGAAAAGATAACTTTTTGTCCTATTAATTTTTTTCCCTGAAGCTTCCTCATAAAGCACAAGGGAAATTTTTAGAGTTTTGGCTTCTCCAATTGTTGAGCTTCCCATAAAAATAGTGTCAAGTCAACTAATTATTCATGCTAATAGACAAGATTAGCCGAAGACGGTTTTAACCCTTCCCAGAATTTCTGCCATCATGGTAAAGAGAATAGGAGAAACATGATCTCCTTGTATCACACCTCTAGAGACTTTGAAAAAATGAGAAGGAAATCCATTGATAATGACAACAGTGTTGGTAGTTGAAATCATTTCCCATATCAACTACTGAAATCTCTCTGAAAACCCAAAAGCTTTTAAAAATTTCATCAAGAACTCCCAATCCACCCTATCATAGGCCTTAGACATATCCAGCTTAAGTAAAAAACCTTGGTTTTTCGATACTTCTAAAGAATGGATATTCTCATGAACCGTAATGATGGAATCCAAGATTTTTCTACTAGGGACAAAGCCATTCTGCTGAGGAGAAATCAACAGCGGGAGAACCCCAAGAAGCCTAGTGGTAACCACTTTAGAAATTATTTTGTAAAAGGAGTTGCATAAGCTAATTGGGTGGAAGAAATCAAAGGCATCAGGACCAGGGAACTTGGGGATAAGAACAATAAACATAGCATTAAGCTCTTTCAACAATTTCCTAGATCCACAAAACACTTTAACAACATTAACCACATCATCAACAACTATCTCTAAAAAGACTTGGAAAAAGAACATAGGGAACCCATCAAGACCAGTGGCCTTATTACCTTCAAAAGAAAAAATAGCCTTTCTAACCTCTTCCAGTGAAGGGATAGCAATCAAAGATCTATTTTGATGCTCATTCAGAATGTTGGGGATAGCATCATTGAGGGTTTGTTGAGCATTCACATCCATCCTATCTTCCACAGATAAAGGTTAGTAAAGAACTAGATGGCCTCATTCCTAATCTCATCCTCCTTTTCAATTTTGACACCATTCTTCAAAATATGAGTGATACGATTAGATGCCCTATGTTTCATTGTAGTCATGTGGAAGAACCTGGTGTTCTTATCCCCTAACGAAATCCAAACCGATCTTGATCTCTGTTTCCAATATTCCTCTTCTTTTGATATAATATCATGATATTTTATGAGGATTTCATTTTCTCTGGATAGGAAGTCTCCCACATAATCATTTTTCTGAATTATGTCCTGAATATCCTTTAAATCAGACTAAATAGCAGACTTAGTAGCAAAAATGTCCCCAAAAACTTCCTTACTCTAGATTCAAACCTTGGTTTTGACCTTGCTGAGCTTTTTAGCCACCCGAAACATAGCAGTACCACTAACCTTTATATTCCACCAATCTTGAATGCAATTAAAGATATTTGAATGTGACAACCGGGTATGTGCAGATCATCATGGAAAAACAGGCCCTTAAGTGGAAAAAAAATTAGAAAAATCAGAGTTAGGCAACTTGACATAAAAATTTGAATAAGTTATCTATATTATTTTAAAAGTATGTAAGAATAGAATCTATAGAAAATTGAATGTAGTTTCTAAAATACTAGGTTTCTTTAAATAAAAATAAATCTATTTGGTGAAAATTTGAAATTTCAATGCAGTAGTACTTAAATTTTAGGGAAAAAATAAGAAGTAGGTGTCTGTCTGACCACCTTAACCACAATAAAATGATAAAAAAAAATTATAAGATTTTAGATATAAGTAGAGGACTCATGTTCCGATGTGATGCATATTTTTTTGTAATTTTTTTCCAAGTAAATAATTAATTATGAATTTTTTATTACAACTTTTAAAAATATAAAAAATCGTATGTTTGACCACCTTAGCTTGGTCAAAACTTCATGAAATTCATTTTTCTTTTTTAATCCATAGTATGAAGCATAGAATGTGACATATGTTTTGATTCAAAAAATGTGATACCGTTTGAAAGATATAGATGTTTTTCAATCAGCTATCAATCGACTTTAGTCGTAATTTGAATAGAAAATGAATAATAATTACTTATTAAATTCAAAGTAAAGCATAATTTATATTGGTGGAAAGCTGAGAATCTCCTTTAAAAACCCTTTTCGTTTCATCAATTTTGGGTTAAAAAAAAGTCGTCAGCCACATGCCCATCATATTGCCACTTTTTGGGCCATCATGATCCTGCACATACCCAACCACATTCTTTCAAATCTAAAAGGGAAGTTTCTCTTACTTGACATAGAGTCAGCCAAAAAACTTATAGGGAAATGATCTGAGCCAATTCTGGAAAGAAAATTTAAAGAACAAAAATAATCCTTCATCCAATTATCCAAAATTAAGGACCTATCAAGCCGAACTTGGATAAGATCATTCCCAACCCTCCTGTTAGACCAAGTGTAGGTAGCCCCCTTAAGGTCCACATCATGTAAACATTGGGAGTTAATAAAATCCATCATGTCCAATTTACTATCCATCTGTATTTGAGAACCCCCAAATTTTTCCAACACAAGAAGTAGAGTGTGAAAGTCTCCCATAATGATCTAGTTCTCATTAGGGAAGCATAGCCTAAAAGACTCAAGTCTTTTCCACAAACTCCTTCTCACAGTTTTATTGTTGGGGGCATAAATATTAGATAGAATCTTGCTGAAATCATCTCTGATATGCCTAAATCTAGTAGCCACATGATTGGCATCTTCCTGAAAAATAATGGGATTTCAAAGAAGCACCTTGGTAGTGTGGAAAATTTCAAGTTCAATATTTTGGCTATATCTCTTTCCAGGATTGGTTGTGTATTTAGGAAGAAGACTTCTGATTTACCCCAGTTTATGCTTTGAACCGACACTCTACAATAGTCATCAGAAAAATTCTTGATCACTCTTGCTTCCCTTCTACTGGCCTCTCCCATGAGGACTGTGTCATCTGCAAATTGGAGGTGAGTTGAGGGCTCCAATCCATTAGCTACATGTACCCCTTTCCATTTTCCTTCACTCCTAATCCTTTTGATTCCTCTTCCAAGAACTCACCTCCAATGTATTTAGCAAGATCTGGTTGGTGAAATTGTAATGACCCCGCAGCTAAATCACATGCCATATTAGCAAGTGAATCTACTACTTTATTGCCCTCTTTGTAACAATGTGTGAGTTGGTAAGAGTCAAAATATTGTATAGCTTTCAATCCTTATTTTATATTGGTGTTAAGAATGTCCAAATAACTATATTTTCTTGCTTGCATGCATTAATTATAATCATGGAACCCCCCTCAATCCAAATAAGTTTGATGCCTAATGACTTTGCCAATTTCAAGCCTACAAGTAGTGCTTGTGCTTCATCCTTATTATTTGTGCCATCTAGAAATTTTATTGATAGAGCACTAATAATGCTACATGTGTGGTCTTGGAAAATTGGTTTATCATTGAGAAGATTGGTGGATGTATGGCAGATGATGTTATGATGGTGTTCCCATTGATGTCAACATTGTAGTGATGTGTGCATTGATGCATAGTTGATGTTTGGTAAGCATGATTGAATATGGCATTGTCAGTGATGTCAACTCACTGCATAGTTGAAGAATTTTTTTTCCAGCGAAGATAAAATGTGTTGGATAAATTTCCTAAGTCTGAAATGTAGATTTCAATGTTCAAAGAACCTATTTTGTGGTCTGCATTGCTCCACCATGAAGAATATTTTCATGAAGTTCTAAGGTAAATTTGGTGTACCTTGGAGGAATTTAAATCCAAAATTTCAAGGCTTGAAGTCCTCTATAGTTGAAGTTAGCATTGACAACACTTGTATTGCTCAGGATATGGTAGAGTTACAGTGACAACTTGGGATACTTTGCATTCCATCAGTATATATGATTTTTAGGATGTGTTTATAGGTGTCAGAAGTGTATTCTCTAAGTGGAAAGTATTTTGGAAGTTGTCATTTTGAGTTGTGAATGAACAGTTGGTTTATTCCATTGTTGCTTCACCAGCGTTGCCAACCTAAAGGGTTTGAGGTCATGTGGAATTAAAGAATCTATTGATTGTACTAATGAGAGTAATTATAGTTCATTCTGACCTATTTTTATGTGTCACACATTTTATTTTATTTTTCAAGGTGTGTGTGATTAGTTCTTGTGTCAACTGGGGATGAGGATGCACGGTACATCATTTAGGTTGACCTAATTTATGTTTTTATTGAATTTGATATATATACAAGGTTAATTCCTTATGTGAAGAGTGTGATGTGATGTATGAGATGCGAGACAATTAAGTGTGCAATATCTGAAGTAGAGTAGAGTGCAAAGAGGTTGATAAGTGGAGAAGCATGATGTGTGTTAAGTCAATTTACAAGGCTTAATTGGAATAGTCTCTAGCCTATTGCAGATGCATTGTATCAGTTCAATCTCTGGTAGTAAGCCACACTCTTTTATATGTTGTTGGAAGTGAGCCATTCCTTCTATTCTCTGGATAGTGGGTCCTACAGATAGCGACTCCACCTGGTAGTGAGCCATTTTGTAATATCTTATAACTAGTTATAATATATTGTGAGCTATTCCTCATTGTGGATTTTCCCTTTTTAGGTTTTCCATTCTTGTGTTCTTTGATGTGATGCATTATTTATATGTTCCTTTCTATTACTGCAAGTTTAATGTGATGCATTGAATGGATGTTTAAACTAGATGAAATTAATGAATTTAATTGAATACTGATTCACCCCCCTCTCAGCATTCTGAGTGTTCAACAATTGGTATCAGAGCTTGGTTCCTTCAATTGGCTTGATCGTTGAGGTAGATCTTAGAGGTTGAACACATGACTACAAGGAAGTATCCTATTCCTTTGAAAGAGATAATCCCTAAAGGGTTTATTGAAGAAGATTGTGAAGTTGACATGGAAGGAGAACTCAATTCACTTCTTGAGTAGAATTTGAGAACATAGATTTGAAAAAGGATCTTAGTGATGTGGATAAATGTTTTAAGAAGTTGAAAGAGAAAATAAAGAAAGCTACAGGAAAAGAAAAAGAAACAAATGAGCATCTAAAGGAATCAAATGAGACTATCACCAATCTGAAAGTGTAAGTTGAAGAAGGAAAAAGAGTTGAAGATTACCTAAATGCCAAGCTGAAAGATAAATGCAAAGAATGTTTAAATCCTAAACAAGAGATTGGAACTTTGAGATTAGATTTAGAGAGAGAAAGGGTTCAAGAAGAGCTCCACACTACTTGATGAGATGATTTCCAGACATAAGGCTTTTAAGGACAAAGAAGGATTAGGGTTTGAGAAAGCAGAAATTTCAAACACATATCAGACCCCAAACAATGTTGAGAAGAAGGATGACAAGAAGAGCAATGTCAAACAAGTTTGAAACTAGAAGAAATATTTCAAAAGGCCTCCTATTAGATAACGTAATGCATAAAGGTATTTATCTTTGAATATTTAATGTTATTCCTACAATAAGTTTTTACATAAATTTGTAGAGTGTAGAAGCAAAAGGAATCATAATGTTTAATCATTTCCTGGTCAGTGCTATACATGTAATAGATTTGGTTATAGAGCTAGTGAATGCAAAAAATAGATGATAAATGGTCACAAAGTGGCATGATGTTTCAATCTTTCAATGGCTACTATTATGCATGCAATGGATTTGGGCATAAGGCTATTGAATGAAGATCTAGAATGGCTAGAAGTGAGTTGGTTCAAAAATGTGTCACTTATTACAAATGAAACAAATCAAGACACATATTAAAGTTTTACAAAAACAAGAATGTGAAACCATTTTTTTGACAAAAGAAGGCTAATCCGATAAAGAAAACGGATCCAGATGAGATGAAGAATGAAATGAACAATACCTAGAAAAAGAAAGAAGAGAGTAAAGTGAGGAAAATAAGAAGGTGATTTGATAGTTGTGGACAACTTTTTCATTTTCCTTTCTACCTTGGTCCAAACATCTATAATTTTTGGAGGATTTTTTCAAAGAGAGTACAAAGTGAGGAAAACAAGAAGGTGATTTGATTAAAGGAAAATAGGTAATCCAAAAGTTGGGTCTTTGAATCTAGTAAAAAGTGAAAAAAAAACAAAGGAAAAAAGAGAGGATAAGATTAAGTAAAGGTAGAAAAGAAATTTGAAAGAGGTTCTCAAGTGCATTTGAGATTGATGATCTAGATAAATGGGTTTCAAAATGTACTCTTAAGTTTATGCACTAGGACAACAAGGAAATTGCTTAAGTCCATAAATGCTATATATGGCTTCCAACACAACATCAAGTGAGATTGAAAAAAGGTTATGTGGTGCTAGGAACATGTATGGTATATGTGAAAATTTTATGTAATTTGGATGTGAGGGATAATGTCTTTTCCTATATTTCTCAAATTATTCAACAATGGACATTAACAACTCTGAGCACTAATGAGTAGCCAAGTATATAGGTATTGATAGATCGAATGGATGGATGGGAATATACCAAAGTTGGTGTTTATGCTCAAATAATGTATACTTAGGAGCTAATTCTAGATCGACTCATGGTGGATCAAAGAAAGAAAGAAAATAACTAGAAACATCAAGTCTAGTAGAGTGGTTTGATTTTTATTTCATATGGCCTTTGAGTTGCTTTTATGGATTTCAATTACATCACATATATTTATATGTTTTTTTATGTTACATTTTTCTTTTTCTTTTTCCCTTTATAATTCCTTCCCAATTATCTAACCCAATGCAAGGATTAAAATGCAACTACTCATCACCAAAGACTAGACCAAGTGGATATGAAAATTCATCCGTTTGTGCATATTTGTATGCTTCTTATCACTAAATACCCAATCAAGGAAGGGATGGGATACATATTGACTCATGAGGATATAGGAGTCACTATGAAGTTTTTAATATTAGAAGTAGAAGAGATAAAACACTTGGACCTTACTATGGACATAATATATCGTATACATGTGAGAAAGGATAGAAGAAGGTCAATAGTTAAAGTGTATGGAGGGCTCAAATATATTGAGAATATATGATTAAAGTACATGAAATATTCATAGCATTTGATAATGGAGGGAATTTGAAAGTTGTGTTATACTTTGGGCTAAAAAACAGTTTTGGGTGAAAGTATTTCACCCAAAAATACTTGCAACGTACATTGTACAAAGAGTTTTAGCCAATACAATTTTTCACAAAATTACTAAATTGATATAATTTTATATTAAAATCTAAATTTCTCTATCTTTGAAATTCCTATGAGAAACATTATAAAAGACATCATCAACATGGGTAAAGGAATTACAAGGCATCGAGTCATAATGAGTAGTGAGAAAGTCAATAAAAAGAGTAAAAAGTTGTGCTTGATGTAAGAGAATAATTAGAAAGAGACACATATAGGTAAGGTAAGGGGCTATATAAGATTTCATAATGTGACTAAAGAGAAATGGAAACATAGGAACATGATTAGAAATAACTACAAGGAAAATAAAAGGATTAATTAGGTCTCTATGAATGTGAAACTGAAATATGTATGAATCATGATATGAAATAATATACACATTTGAACAAGAGAAAACAAAATTGAAAGAAAAAAATCAACTAATCAATTATTATTTAGGACTAATCTAGAGATAAATTATATGTGGAGGTGTAAGTCAAATATGTCGATCAAAATTAATGATAGAAAGATTATGTTTCCCTTAATTTTAGTTGTGTGTCAATTGATTATGTAAATGAGTACATTATTATTCCTATTTAAGTATTTTAAATAAAAAAAACACAACAATAATAGATTATTCTAATACTTGGTTTTGATATATGTAAAAAAAAGGAAAATAGGAATGTTTTTTATAGAGAACATAGGAAGTAGAAAATATCAAAGAAATGGAATAAATACACATGCAAATGTACTAGGAAAAATTGTAATCAAATTCAAGGTATTTTGAGAACACTCTAAATCAATTTATTAAATTTACATGATTATGAACTTACTATAAGTAATAGGTGCACCCAATATGGAGGAGAATATTAGGATCAAGGAGAAGTTGTTGAGGTAATTTGATTATAATACTGTTTAGGTATATTTAAAACTAGATTTTGATCAAAAAATTATATGAAAGAAAGTTGAAAGATAGTGCTAAAAGTGTCGGGGAAAACTAAAAAATACATGTCCAACTAATAGAAATGCATTAAAGAGTTTTCTAAAAAGGTCAAGTTTCAAAAGATATAGCTAGATTTTTTATTAAGGAATCCTTTAAAATAGAACCAAAAAGATACCAAGAAGCTCTAGACAAAATTTCATTAAAATTATAAGGTTGGGACTTCACTACAAAGAAGTGGTGCATCCAACCTAGAGAAGAAGTATTGGGTGTGCCTATGCTAGAGGAGAATTCATTATCTATGATCAATGTTGTGCCTAATCTAAAGGATAATTCTAGGTTTGCACCTAGTTCTATATACCTAGTCTAAAGAAGTCACAAGATGTGCCTAGGTTTTTTTGAATGAAAAGGAAACTTGAGAGGAGGGGGGTGAATCAATTGTATCAAATTAAAACATTAAAACCCTTAACAATAATTAGATCCACATGCATTCATTAAACCCTTAATCTATTGTAATGTTTAAACCTGAAAAGCTGATAATAGAGATTGAAACAACCAACACCATACACAATAGAAAACCATATTTATGTGGTAACCCCTAGAAGGGAAAAACACGGTGAGGATTAGCTCACTTGATATAAGTAATTGCAAAACTAGTACAAAGAGGCTCACTACTAGAATAGGAAGCACTCTCTAGAAATGCTCACAGCCGGAATAGAAAGAAGAAATAAAATAAAGTTTTATAGAGGGAACACAATATCAATGGAACAACGAATCCACCACAACAACTTTAACAACACTTGAAGTATTCATGTGATCAGGATACCTCTAGCTCAATGCATTCAACAATCTTGTATTATAGCTCGCATTGCATTTCACACTTCTGCACTTAATTTCACATCACAACACTCAACTCTATTCCACACACCATATCACATCAACTCACCTTACATTTATACCATCCACAACTTGAAAAAAATATTTCAAATTGGCTACACTCACCTTACACTATAAAAATTAAAAATAGGTTGGCACTAAGCATTCCTGTAGTGGATAGGAACAAAAGAGGACCAATACAAAACTTAACTGAGACCCAAATTAACTCTCACATGTAACTCTATACCTTCATCAATTCTCAAACATCTTTGACATTTATTTAACAACATAAGCTTGTTGATATTAATGACAACACCTTCATACTTGCAACACAAGATGTGAAAAACCATCAAAGACAACATATACAACATTCCAGGACTTTCTTAATCTCTCCCCCAAGTTTCAAATTTTTCTCTGTCACATGACATCTCTCTCTCCCTCTATATAAACATACTTTTTCACATGACTCTCTTTATCCCCCTTTGACATCAATGAAAAAGGATAAAATATTTTGCATTGTTCTCCCCCTTTGAAACAGGACCAAGATACATGCAACTGCTCTAAATACTCCCCCTTAGGAGTACACACCAACTCAACAACCTCTGCATAGTGAAAACATATTTTTCATACTGCAACAATGTCACTACCTACTCCCCTTAAGAGGTAGCCACCAACATCTATCCAAACAAAGAATGAATCAATAGATCCATTAGAATGATGCATCTCCATATGCATCTAATTCAAAGGAGGGGCAATAACCCCCAACTTCTCTCGAAGATACTCAAAAGTATCCTTAGGAAGATCCTTAGTAAAATGTTAGCAATTTGATCCTTTGTAGGTACATATTCAAGATTCGCTTCATTCTCCACAACCTTCTCTCTCAAAAAGTGATACCTAATTGATATATGTTTTTTTCTTGAATGCATAACTGGATTCTTTGAAATATTGATTGCACTTGTATTATCACAAAAGATAGAAATAGGCTCATTGTACACCATGTTGATATCCTCCAATTTTTGTCTCATCCACAACACTTGTGTGTAGCAAGATGTTGCTACAATATACTCAGCCTCTATAGTAGATAAAGAAACAAAATCTTATTTCTTAGCCATGATACCAATCTACATCTGGGAAAGAATTCAACACCACTTGTAATTTTCCTTTCATCCACACATCCAACCCAATCTGCATATATGTAAGCATTCAATGTAAAATTAGTATCCTTAGGATACCACAAGCCATAATCCAAAATACCCTTTAAATATCTAAATATCCTCTTCACTACCGCAACATGTGTCTCTTTAGGTTCTTGAAATCTAGCCACAAGAAAAACTACATGCATTCAATATCCGGTCTAGTAGAAGTTAGGTATAGTAATCCACCAATCATAGATCTATACTTTCACTAATTATCCTTAGAGGATTCATCATCCTTACTCAATTTACAAGCAATGATGATATGAGTACATACCAGTTTGGAGTCTTCCATTCCAAACTTCTTCAACATTTCTTTAACATACTTTGACTATGAAATGAATATGCCTTTATTTGTTTGATTGATTTGTAGCCCAAGGAATAAGTTCATCTCCCCAAACATAAACATCTCAAACCCTTTTTTCATCTCTTATGTAAACTTCTTACACATGGATTCATTGCCTCCAAAACCTATGTCATCAACATACACAACCACTATCAAAATTTGATCTTTTTCAAATTTGAAGTAAAGATTACTATCTGTGGTACCCTTATCGAATCCTTGTTTTATCAAATATATGTCCAACCTTACATACAAAGCTCTAGGAGGTTGCTTCAATCCATACAATTCCTTCTTCAATCTGTAGACCATATCAGGGTTTTTTGACAAATGAAATCTCTCTGATTGTTTCATTTAAACTTCTTTCAGTTCTCCATTCAAGAAAGTAGATCTTTCACATCCATCTGATAAAATTTAAAATCCTTATATGTTGCAAAAGAAAAAGACATCATGATTGCTTCCATCCTAGCCACCAGAGAAAATGTCTACTCAATGTCTATTCCTTCAACTTGTGCATATCCCTTACACACAAGCCTTGCCTTGTTTCTTAATACTTCTCCATTCTCATTTAGCTTGTTTCTGAATACCCACTTAGTTCCAATAATGTTTTTTTTTTTTCAGGTCTAGGAATAAATTCCCAAGTCTGATTCTTCTCAATTTGTATAAGTTATTAACATTTTGTTGTAACATTTGTAAGCTTTTCTTTTAGTAGAATATCCAAGGAAGATATATTCATTAGACCTTGAATCAAACTTTCCTAAGTTTTCATCATCTCTTCTGTTATAGCATTCAAGCTTCCAAACACTCTAAAGTACTTAACAGTAGGAATTCTTCTATACCAAAACTCATTGGGAGTCTTTATGTTGTTAGCTCTTGCTTGAACTCTGTTAAGTATGTAAACAATAGTATGAATTTCTTCTCTCCAGTAGACTTCAAGTAGGTTAGTTTCTTTCATTATAGTCCTTGTAGCTTCTTGAACAATCTTGTTTTTCCTTTCAACCACTCCATTTTTCCGAGGAGTCCTAGGGGAAAACAAGTACCTTTTTATTCCACGATTCTCACAAAACATGTTAAATTTGTTGGAGATGGACTCTCCGCCTCTATCAAACCTCAAACTTTTGATCTTCAAATCCATCTCATTTTCAACCATAACTTTGAATGATTTGAATCTATCTAGAGTTTTATATTTTTCTCTAAGAAAAGTAACCCATGTCATTCTAGAGTAATCATCAATCAAAAGCATGAAATACTTGTCACCTTGAAGACTTTTAACTCTTGTAGGAACACAAAGGCCTGTGTGTACTATTTCCAATAATCAGGTAGAAGATTGTTTCTTTCCCTTGAAACTACTTCTAGTTTGTTTTCCAAATTAACAATCTCTACAAACAACATTGATAGGATTTGTAGTCCTTGACAGATCTCTCACTACTTGAACTTAACTTATTCTACACCGGTTATCAAAGTTAATGTGACATATTCTCCTATTCCATAACTAGCTATCACTAGTTTGAGTCAGAAAATAGTGATCATCAACACCCATGAGCTGATAGATATTTCCTTCTATCCTCTGTTCAACAAAAATCACAGTTTCATACCATTTTTTGATCTCACATCCATCATCTTGAAAGATATGATTGTATCCTTCGCTACACATTTGTACAACAATCAAGAGGTTACACCTTAAACCTTTAAAATAGTAAACATCTTCAGTATTAAGCTTTCTATCAAAACTGATTGAACCTATGCCACAAATCTTAGCACTTGAATCATCTCCAAATTTAACAAGTTCTCCATCATATTTTTCAAGTTTAATAAACTTACTCTTGTCTCTGGTCACGTGATTTGAGCAACCACTATGAACAACCCAATGGTTCTTATCCTATCTAACATGAAAAGAAGATACCAAAGTACCTCTAGCTTTATCCTCTTTTCTCTAAAACACTTTCCTGCACACAAATTTTAGAGTTAGCAAACCTAGATTTATCTTTTAAATCCAACGAAAAAAAATCATTATCATCAACATCTCCATAATCAGATTCATCATCAGAAATACCAACATCCTCTCTAACATAGTAGCTTTTATTGATCATTTTTCCCTTTTTTTCCTTGTTTTTGTTGTTCACAACTCTTTTTGGACATGTCAAAGCATAGTGACCTATATATGCACAACTGAAACCTTTGAAATGTAATTTACCTTTGTACTTACTAGTTCCCTTTTCATTCTTCTTACACAGTTAGCTTCCACATCATCAAGATAATCTTCATTTGAATCTTCAACTTTTTATGATTTTCCATTCTTCCAATCTATCATAGATGGGTCATAGTACCTCTGTGTGCTCAATTCTTTTCTTTGATTTGGAAAAAATATCATCCACATAATCTTCAATTGTTTTATGGATCATATTATGAAAGATCAGGGTCATTGTGCTTTCATAGGTTGCTCTTTCATTCTTGAGTCCGAATGACATCATGTTCCAATAATATGTTCTCCACAGACAAGTGAATGTTGTTTTATGTTGATCTTCCTTGGTGATCATGATTTGGTTATATTCGAAGAATCGATCCATGAGTGATATAATTTCATGGCCAATAGTTAAATTATCAATGATATTGATGTTAGGAAGGGGGAAATCATCCTTTGGACATGCCTTGTTCACGTATTTGAAACAATCATTTGGAGGTGTATATGTTCCTAACGTGTTTGTATTAATGATGTTTTGTTGGGGGTTATAGTATAAACCATGTTATTTTGTATGAGGAATTGTTGTTGTTGGGCCACTAGGGTTGCTTGTTGTGTGTGTTGTGCTGCTAAGGTTGCTTGTTGTTGTTGTTGTTGGGCTACTAGGGCTTGTTGTTCGGCCTATTGTTGTTGTTACGCCACTAGGGCTTGTTGTTGTGGTTGTTGTTGTTGTCGTGCTACTAAGGTTGTTTGTTGGGCTTACTGTTGTTGGTGTACTACTAAGGATGTTTGTTGGGCTTGTTGTTGTTGTTGTGCTGCTAAGGATGCTTGGTGTTGGTGTTGGGCTATTAGGGTTGCTTGTTGGTTTGGTTGTTTTTGTTGTGTTGGTAAGGCTGCTTTTTGGGCTTGTTGTTGTTTTGACACTAGGGCTTCTTGTTGGGCTTGCTATTGTTGTATGACTTACTAATAATCCTGTTGCACTTGTTGTAAAGCTAGAGCATGCTCTTGCAATGTAGGATCATTTTGTTGTTGCAAAAGTTGTGATGAGTTTTGGGTGTTTATGGTTTGAGTGGGTTGTGGGTTTTTGACGAGTGGTTGGGCGTTGCCTTGGTTTAAAATTCCTTGCAAGATGGTGGATTGGGATGGAGGAATGTAAGTTTGAGGTTCTATTTGATTTTGTAGAGTGTGAGGGACCAAGGGAAAAGATGATGATGGTGCCATTTGGTATTGCGATGGAAATGGCACATTTGGAACTTGAAATTGATCCAAAGGGTTCCCTTTGACCAATGGGTACGGGGTTCCCTTGTTGTATTTGAGGTGGGACCAAGGTATTACCTTGGTTGATGGAGTTCATGACCAATGGTTTGCTTTGATTTGGGTTGGTGATGGATGGGATGGATGTATTTTGCACAATCAAAAGACTTGATGAACTCATTGGGGGATTTGATTGAGATGTCCCTTGTCATGTTAAGGGCTGATTTTGCATTGGGGTATTAACTTTCCCTTGTTGGTCTATGGGAAATACTTGGTTCAAAATTCCTTGTGTGATGTTGGACACACTTGTGGTACATGTGGGGATGTATGAAGATGGTTGTGCTCGATATGTTTAGTTGGTTGTAGAGTGATGTACTATAAGTGGCTTATGTGGATGTAGGGGATGTTTGGGAATGGGAGGAGCACCAAAGGTTGGTGTCCAAGTGGTGGTTTGAGGAGAATTGGTGTTAAAATAACTCACAAGTGTGTTTCTTTTCAAAGGAGTGTGGCCAAAGTCCTTAGTAAGAATAGTTGTAAGACTAGGAGTTTGTGTTTGACTTAGCCCCAGCAATGGAGTTGATTGAATGGTGGATGAAGTCAGACTTTGTGTTGAGGTTTCCACAAAAAAAAAATGGGGGAATTGTAGCTACTTTTTCTAAGGCATGACATTCTAGTTTGTACTCAAGGATTTCTTCTTTAGTAAGTCCAAACGGGTTGTTTGTGATGTCTTCTACCTCATATGATCTTGATACAATATGGGCCTGTTGCAAGGGCGTAGAATGACTTCTTGGATCAAATTTTTGGGGATTGGTATCACTTATGGTGAATGAAAATTTGGCTTGTTCCATGATTGTCTTGTGTTGTGAACCTGTCATTACCATAAATTGTGGGTCATCGATGGGAGATTTATGTTGAGATTTCTAATGTTTAAATTCTCTAGTTGACTCAAATTTTGGTAAAAGGACACTCTAAGTCACTTTGGAGCAATGGTGAGAATGGGGGGATAAAGAAGATGAATGATGTGGGTAGTGATTTCGTTTGCAAATCTTTGGGACAACACTTTTAGACAAAGAGATTTGATGTTTTTGATGAAAGGTGTTAATGAACATGAAAATCTTGAAAGTAGACTTGTGACTTTCAAGATGAATTTGTCCACATAATGTGATAACCAAATCAATTAAGTGCATAGAAAAGGATCCATTTCACATACAACATAGCTAAGTTAGGGGATTGGTTTGATGATGTCCAAGTCAAAAGAGTGTTGGTCTATTTAAAAGTTTATAAAGTTTGATGAAGTAAAGTGTGAAATATGGTAAAGGATGGATGAAATTTTTGATCCAAAATGTTAACCTCAAGTGAACCTTTATTTTCCAAGACCAAGGTAGTGAGAAACATGCTATACCTCTAAAGTGATCAAAAATTAATAACCCAATGTTTTAAATGAGAAGCTCCTATGAAATATGTAGATCTAGTTCATTTATTAAAGAGCGTAGATAAAATTTCCTTATTGATTTGTCTTTGGTTGCGGTGATTCTTTAAGATATGTTCTTTGATAAATTTTGAACTACGATACCTAAGTTTGAAATGACAAAATGTTCAACTTTGTTTAGGGATTTTAATTAAATTGCAAGTGATCATGAAGACAAACACAACAAAAAGAGGACATCTATTTCCAAACAGGAGGTGGTAGTATAGGCCTTCCAACCACAATATCATATTTTTGCTCTTGTTTGTCTAAGATGTTTGCTATGTTTCTCCACTATTTTGGAATTTCCTTTGTTTCAAATGTGAAGCTCCTCAAACTACTGATTATGTCTATTTTTTCTCCTTTAATTAGTTCAAATTTTGGTTGTATCATAGCTGGCGTAAAGTTTGGTTGTTTAATTGGAGCGATCAGACGCGAAATGGCCATTTATAAAGATAAGCACATGTGTGGGGTTGAATTGTGAGTTTATCTTGCTTAATGAGTTTCCTTTACCACAAAAACTTGTCTTGCTTAAGTTTCAAACTAAATGTCTATGTCAAAAAAATCATTCATTTCACAAGGTCCATTATGTGAAAATCATGAAGTTAGAGCCATAGTTTCCTATGTTAACTTTGGGAAGTATGGATTGGGATATAAGCCAAAATATTTAGAAGTCTCTAAGGATACAATTCTTAGGACAAACATCAATATCAATACTTTTCAAAGGGTAAACATGCTTAAACAAAAGGGTTTGAAATTTTGAGAAAACTTGTTGATGTTTGCTTGCAATGTTTTGGAACCAAGCAAGTGTTTAATTGACTCACAAGCATTGAAAATCATAGTTCAAGTAGGTATGTATTTCTTAGCAAGCTTACAAATCATCCCCATAAGAGATGATTAATTCAAGAAGATGGCATGAAAAAATAGGCTATGTCAAGAAAATGTAATGTCTTGGCATTCCAATCAAAAGAGTCCCTTCCCTATTTGCTTTATTATCTCAACCAAAAACTGAACATGGTGTCTTCTTTGAACGGTGCTATTCCAATGCACTACCTTAAAATACATTTCAGAAATGGAATTGGTTAGCCACTATAAACATGTTTTTTAAAAACCATATTCAGGATAAACTATTGCTATACATACGACAATTCACTCAATTAAGAGACCTCCTAGCTATTAGAAATTGTTTAAGGGTTTTGACGTATCGCATGGATAATAAGGGAGATATTCGTCGGTATAGGACAACACCAACTTGGTTAATGAATTTAGACAAACCAAATTATTTATATAGCAGACTGAAATGAAAGCACTGATTGGGTCATTCCCTCTCACAAGTTGGGAGGCATGCTCATTTAAAGGTACAACACAATTTTTGAAGCTTAAAATTCTTTTGTCACCCAAGATTTCCTAAGGCACAAGGGGAGAGGATAGACACTTCCAAGAAGAAAAAGTATACTTTTGTGTTTCTCTTCACCCAAGATCACATGAAGCGCAAGGGGAGAGGATACAGACAATAAGTACACACAAGCAAATAAAACATGCATTCATTCTAAACTTGACAAGCATAATGAGTTTGTTTTAAGCACTAATTTGAGGTGTTGGGATTGTTTTGTTCAATTTTAAACCCGATATTACAAAATGAGGATATGTAGGTTCAATTTAACTAATTTTGATCTTCAATTTTAAACCCAAAAGGAAATTTAGTTGGTCCTAAAGCATGAAGTAAAGCTTCATAAAATGGGTTCTAATTGCACATAACAAGTGTAAAAACATTTGTTACAATATATAGTCAGATGATGATATGCTCCTTCACTTCAAATTTTAATGCCTAAATCTACAAAACAAGGTAGCCTCAAAAACAAAAACAAAAATTTAGTGACATGTTAGAAATCAGATGAAATCAAAAATTTAAAACACGTCAAAATTTAGCCTCTATTTCATTTATAGTAAAACGCAATGTTGAAATCAATTGCACCAATGAATTTCATTAGATGCATCACTATATCGTAGGTTTGTCTCTATATTGAAAAACTAGATGCATCACTTTGTAGTAAATAGTGAGATCAATAGTGTCACCAAATCTAATGCATTGCCATAATAAAATTCATAACCTGAATATACGTTAATTTAGCATCACTATTTTAATATGTGATGATGAAATAAAATCAGGCATCGCTAAATTAATTGTGCATCACTAAAATCAAACCCAAGTGCATCACTATATAGCAACACATCCTAGATGCATCATTGATTTTGATGAAGTGCGTCACTGAACCTACAAACACAAGCAAATGGGAATCTAAAGAGAAATTTGTCAAATTCGATCAGTACTACCCTCATAGCACCAAAATGTGACCAATGTCATAGTGTAAAATAAATAGACTAGATCCATATAGATTTAAACCATATTTAATCTCGTAAGCGTTAATCCCAATAAGATATTCAATATCAATAAGAATAAAGAAGCCATTAAAACTAACATCGTAAAACATGAAAGGTTGAAAAACATCTATTCTAAGACATTGAATCTTATCTTATTGCAGGAGTGGTGTCACATTGATGTGGAATGGTGACCCTTTCCCAATCCCTTGGATAATATGAGGCTTTCCAATCAATTTTATTGATTAAAATCGATCAAAACTGATGAAAGAGATAAACAAAAACATGATAAAAGCAAAAATGTTTTTTGTAAGTGTATGCAAAGTTATTCTAAATGTGCACAAGATTCAAATATGTAAGCCCTAGATTCAAAAAAATATACTAAATAAATGCAACCTAAGTTATCATGGAAGTCGTTAATCGATGCTAAGCTAACAATGCATGAAAATTATCCTAAGAAAATATTTTAAAGATAAAACATGGATGCAAATGAGTGTGATTTTCAACAGCATACGTTTGCTCCCAAAAAGGTGGATCCCTATTCAATAGATGCAAAGTCTATTTATAGAATAGGAAAAAAGGAATCGATGGTCAAGATTGAAAGAATCAATCAATGTTTAGGATGGAAAGAAAATGGAGGCATCGATCATGGATTCCCATCAACGGGTGAGAATGCAAGTTGATATTTAATCAAGGACTCACAATCATGCAAAGAAGCACACTTTCAAAAATTTCTCAAGAATTTTGTTCAAAGTTTGTTATAGGGAATAATATTCCCTTTTTTCAATGAGTGAAAGGGGAGAATATTCTCATGCAAGTGGATGAGCAAAATTAGCATTTAGATGCTCGACTTGGAAAATTTGCATGAGAAGAAAAATGTCTTTGCAAGCGCACGTTGCAGGCCTCCTCAAGCAGTGCACGTTTGCAGACATGTCCACCCTCTATGGGGGAGTTTGTGCCCTCCCCCACCTAGGTGAGTTCCCTTCATAATTACCCTCTAGCCCTATTTTTCTTGGTTGTTTCCCACTCTTTGAAGGTTTCTAGTTTTCTCACTTAGTTGTGGGTAGTTTGTATTAATTTCCTTTCCTTTGTATGTGGTCGCGGGTGGCTTCTTCCCCTCCCTCCATTCATGGAGGGAGGTGCGGAGTATGTTGGCCCTTAGCTAGGTGAAGAGGCTATTGGAAATGTCGAGGCCACTAGTATTGTGCAAAAATATTTTAAGCAAGCCCTTGCCGACGGTGGGGTAGAGGTCCCAGTAGAGGTGAGATTTATTACTGAAGGTTTTGGTAGTGATGGATATTTGAATGGTAAGTACCCTCTTGAATCCCTTAAGGACTTGTTCATTTCTCTTAATGATGGCTTAAAAAATGTTATTTTTAAAGAACGAAGCAGATTAAAAGACACTGCAATTTTCTTCATTGTTGTAGACTCCAATAAACTCCCTTCTAGAAAATTAATTGATGAATGGTTAACTAAAAACTAGGCAAACAAATTTTGGATCCACACAGGATTTCGTAGAATGATCCAATGAGATCTATTTGACATTTTCTTAGCAAACAAAACTATGCAATCTAAAGTGCTTGAGAGACCGTACTAGAGTCTGGGGGGATGCACATTTAGTGCACTCCCCTAGTCATCAGCGGCCATGCAAAAGAAATCCTTGCATTGTCTAGCCCCAGGTGGGTTGTTCTAAAAAATTTGCAGCCTAAATTCTTCAGGATTATCCCTTAAATCCTCGCTCCTATTGACACAGTCATGTGTATCAATGAGGCCAAAGTCACTCTCCCTCATCTTGATGCTCAAGCACTTGTTTCCCTTAATCGTTTTATGGAAATCCCTGAAAACATAGTTATAAGGGAAGAAGAATCCCAATTTGTGTGCCCCTTGAAAGTTTTGGGTGGTCTCAACGCTTGCTATTTGTGCCACAAAGAATGGCACATTCAGAAAAATCACCCGCTAATAAAAAAGAAATCCGGTAACCTCTATTTCAAACACCCTCTTAAGTGGCTCCTCCAAGTGAGGAGAACCAGGATGAAACCCCTGCTATTCCTGACTCTATTAACTAGATTTTGACTGATCGGGTTGATGACTCCCAATCGTCATCGAACCTTGAGGATGAATTGGTTTCATAAACCACGGGCACACAAGATTTGGTGTTTGCTCCTTAATTCTTCATAGAACCTTCTTAGATGAACAAACACTTTGTTGTACTTGCGGAAGGGGAAAATGAAAGTGAAAACCCTTCGATGGATGGGGATGAAACCCCAACCAAATAACTTGCCTAAAAATTGTCTGATGAACTAGGGTTAGTTGAAAAGCTAAACAACCATCAATTGGAAAGAAGAGAAATCAGACAACGGATTGAAAGAAATCTTGCTAATAGATATGCTTCAAATGATCTTCCTAAAATCACTCATCACCAAATCTATAAATCTCCAGATCATTTTGGCTATAAAATTGTTAAGCACACTATGGATGAGGCTAGGGCTAATGATTTTCCTGCTACCTTTGTCGATGCCTCCCTGGGACTAGCTAAGGTCACTATAAATTGTGATGACCCTATTGTCCCCAACACATTTGGACAACAAGAGGATAGACTACACTCTATCCTGAAAGCTTTTCCTAGCCCAGCCATTATTGAGGAGGTATCCACTGAGGACTATAGGCAAGTGATTAATCCTAACCTAACCCCTATTGGAAACTATCCCAATAATCACAAAAATTCTGATATGAATGGCTGTAAAAATGAGGGTAATGAAACTCAAAGAGAAGATTACACTCCTAGAAAGATGAGCAACGAGATTAACAAAGAAATTTTAACTGTTAGCAAGGATCTAGCCAGAACCAAAGACCACAAAGCTGAGGAAGGTGTTAGTGAGGGGATGGAATCCCAGCATGCAAAGCCTAGACAAGGGCCAAGAAGTCCAAGGAAACATACTATCCCTGCCAAAGAAAGTGGCAATCTTGGTGTCCTGCCACTGGACACAATTTTTCATGGACAACAGTTCCTCTCCCTACAACAGGGTCGCATGGGTAACCCTGGAAAGAGATGGGATGCCTTTTGGTATCTACTCCATTTACACCCCTGATGATCATAGGGAAACGTGTGGTCTCTGGAAATGGCTTTCCAAGATACCAGACATCCCTCAAATCGTGTGTGGTGATTTCAATATGATAGAACATGTAGAGGATAAATGGGGTGGGGTGGATACTGCTTGGAAGGGTAGCAAAAAATATTTCTAGGCAAGGTTGAAAAGAAATCTATGACTGATAGATCCCACATAAGGCAATAAAAAGCAATGCAATGTTGTGTGGTACACTTGGGGTAACACTCAAAAAGGGGGAGGTAGAATCTATTGCATATTAGACATGTTTGATGCGAATAAAGAATTCTTCAGCCACTGCCCAAATGAAGATGGTTCAAAGTTCTAGGTGTATCCTTACACCCTTTCAGACCATCACCTTATCAGGACCAACATTTTGTACTCTGTGGGAACAATATTGTGAAAAGAACAGTTAAGGGTGGTTTCATGCTAAAAACCCATCTCTTAAAGGACCCTGACTGCCAAGAAGCCATTACTTAGCTCAAAGAATTAAACAAGTGGATGCTGAAAGAACAAGCCATTGACAGCAGAAGGGAGGAAAGGGAGCCCCCAAGATTCCCTACTTCAAGCTGAAATGAGGCTGCAAGAGAAGCCTGATGATGAGAACTTATGTGAAACCTTAAGCATAGCCAAGGACAGCCTAAGAAGAATTCAAAATCATAAAGTTAAAGGGAAAAAGGTTAGGGAAAAGATGAATTGGCTTAGTTGTGGGGACCAAGGTTCAATTTTTTTTTTCAATTACCTCAAAGAAAAAAAAGCAAGAGAGAAATTGGGGTAAATCTGGGATGGATCACATTTTTTCTCTTCTCAGGAAGAAATTTGGCTCAATTCCACACCTTCTTTAAAAAATTCTTTACCTCTGAGGACTAGCTTGGGGGGGGCCCTCAACAAGATCCATCATTAAGGGCCTCATTCCAAGGAAAATTGGGAAGGAAGACTCAATGCTTCTTGATGCTGACATCATGAAGGATGAATTGTAAATGTTGTTTTCTTAATGAGAAATGACAAGTCCCCTGGTTGGGATGGGTTGCCAGTGGAATTTTATAAATTGTTTTCTGATTGGGTGTGTGATGATCTTTTGCAAGTTTACAAAGAGGCTCTAGATAAAGGATCTCTTAGGGAGAGCATTAACAAGGGAATTATGAGGCTCCTTCCAAAAGGGGGAGACACGACCATGGTTAAGAATTGGAGGCCAATAACTTTCCTTAACGTATCCTACAAAGTTCTAGCTAAAGTAATTGCTACAAGACTGGTGGAAATTCTAGTTTATCAACAACACCCAAACTGACTTTATTAAGGGTAGATACATTTTAGAGAATTTAATCACAAGTTGGGAGGCCTTGGAATGGGCCAAAAACTCAAAAAAGAATTCACCAATGCTCCTTTTGGACTTTGAAAAATCCTATGAAAGAGTAGAATTGAGCTTCTTAAGATCTGTGCTTCTTGCCTTTATCTTTTTTGGAAAGTTTTGTGGCATGGTTGATACGCTTCTCAAGGATGCCTCAGCCCAAATTGATGTAAATAGCATGCTCTCTAAAAAAAATCACCTAGAAAGGTCTATTAGACAAGGCTTCCCCTTAGCCCCTTCCCTCTTTGTTATAGCTTCAAATGCTCTCTTCTATTTAATAAGGGATAACACATTCTCTCCTCAAATTAAAGGAATCAACTTACTTGACAATAATGAACTTGTAAATGTTCAATTTGCATACAAAACTGCTTTTTTTTGGGCCTAGATGAAGACAACATTGAATCTCTAATGAAAAAACTTGATCTATTCTGCCAAGACTGAGGGGCCACATTGTTTAAGGCCAAATCAACCTTTCTAGGTTGGAAGCATGACCCTCCCGGTTGGCTTGAAAGATTTGGTTTTCAGTGGGGAGGTCCCAACAAGCTGGTAAGATACCTTGGAATACCCTTTGTTGTCAACCCTAACCACAAAGAAATGTGGAATTGGGTTAAGTCAAAGATTGAGAACAAGCTTGAAGGGTGTAATGGGTAGTACCTCTCTTTGGCTGGAAGAATTTAGGTTTTCCAAAAAAAAAAATCTTCCTACAATGTCTACTTCTCTTTTGTGTGGCTTTTTAGCAACTACTAGGTCAATCACATTCAAAAGAGAATCAGAAAATTCCTATGGTTTGATGGGAAAGGAAAGAGAAAAAGGAATTTGGTCAAGTGGGACTGGTGTTGTATTAATAAATCCCAAGGTGGCATTGGACTTAAAGACCTCATAGCATAAGGGGTGTGGTGCAGGAGCACCCAAAATACAAGCATAATTTTAATGTATTGTTTTTAATCTTTTTGTTGTTGTTATGTAGGGTCTAAGACACCATTGATAAGGTGTAAAGGGACCTTTTTGAAGCTTTAGTTTAAATTTGAATAAGTTACGAATCTTTGGGGGGTTGATTCCTAAGATTTTGGGTCTGATTGCAAAACACATTGTGTTTTCAAACGCGAACTGTTTTGTCACTTTTGAGCTTGGAACAGCAAAACCTAATGGATTTCTCATGATGTAAAGAAAGCTCTCGAGTTGTTGAGGGGGTTAGAGGATTTTTGTATTGGCAGTTTCTTTGAAAAGAAGAGGAACAACGTTTTTTTTTCCTTCTTTTGATGTGCAAATTATAGATTTTTTGTTCTTGCGTTAGAAACAGCAAGCAGAGGATTAATGTTAAGTTTTTGTTGATTTTTCTAGTGCATAGGAAAGCTCCTTGTATCAGACCAGTGGCGTGTTAATTAAAAAATCCATTGCTTTTATTGTTCTTGTACATTATTTGTTTTTTTGTCTCTTATTTCTTTTTTGTCTGAAAGTAGTGAAAATGGGGTCTTAGGCCACGTTTTTTTCTATGCCAGCAGCATGGGCACATTGGAAAGGTGGCCAAGATCCTTATTTGTACATAGGTTAGTAGTAGGGATTATTAGAAGTTCCTGGAGCATGCCCAATGTCTTTTCCTAGGCGAGACTATAGGTACCCGGCTTGGAAAAGACAGTCTTTACACTGTTAAAGCATGGCAGGGGTGTTGCATATTTGACAGAGCATAATGTGCAGGGATTGTAGGGACATTTTCTGAGGTAGACAAGTGAGCATATTTTTTGGTTTAATCTTTTGGAGGTTAAAACAAGCTGAACACTCCAAGAAAGCACTAAGGAAAACCCTAGTTCTTGCAAGAACAGGGTACACTATCTATACGAACAACAAATAGTCCAAGACCCTAGGAATATGTTAGTGTTCCAGATTTGAACAAGGGTGACTGAAGAAAGCTTGACTTGAGAAGGTGAAACAGAGGAGTGATAAGAATTTCCTTTGTGTGAAGAGGCCTAATTCTTGTAGCCTCTCCAAACCCTAACCTAGGGTATGAGAAAAGCGATGGAAGAATTGAGTGTTGTGCTTGTGCAAGAACCTTCTTTTGATTGTTTTGAAACCTTGAAAGCCCATGCACACCCCTGAATGCAAATTGGGAAGAAGTTAGAGGCTTACTAGTCTTTATCAGAAATAAAGGCTAGATTGAGTGAATGAGAAAAACACCAAGAACTCTTTGGAGGCAGCAAACTGGCAAATAAGCACCAAGAACTGTTTAGCAGCGGCAAACTGGAATGGATAGCAGGGTTGGCAAGTGACCAGGGGTGCCTATTCACTTTAGGGACCTATAGGTTGAGTGGTGGAGTGAAACACCAAGGGGTTGTCCAACGGAGACCCAAAGCATTGAGATTGTGATTATCTCAATCCAACCCTCGTTCTATCAGGGTGGCTTTAGCAGCCAAGTGCATTCTCAAGTTGATGAAAGGTTGTGAACCATGGAAGATATTGGTTTAGAACAACATTCTTTGGGCAGTTTGTAAACAAGCCATGGCATGGAAACACCTTCCCCTAATTGACATTCTCCTCAACAAGCACTCTATGGTTCTGGTTGGGTCAGTTGGTTTTAAAAGTTCGTGGAAGGCTTGGGACCTTATAAAACACAATGTGCAGCTCATATCTTACAATATATCACTCAAAAATAATATAAAGTGTCATCTCCACAACTCCATTTGGTGGAACCTAGAGCATAAAGGTAAAGTTCTTGCCTTGATTCAAGGTTGTTCGGCCAAAATATGGAATATGAAAGGTATCAAAACATTAGTTGATAGCCTTGATAATGATGAGCTCAAAAACTGGGATAATATGCAACACCATTTTTATTTTCCTTCGTCTAATATGAGAACCTACTCAACTCTTTTGGAAGTGTGCAAAGATGTGTGTTTTCCCAAAGATGTTGAGATAGAGCTCCACCTTGCTGACTGCTAGGTTTGGAAAGATGGCACCAATATTGCTAATGTTAAGGCTAAAACTATCTATAAAGAGTTGGTTGACAATTTTTCTATTGTTGATCATGTTAATAATAGCTAGGACTTGAAACTTGATATAAAGGATTGGCAAAAATTTCTTTCATTTGTTTGGCACTCTTTTATGGAACCAAAAAAATATTGCTTCAGATGGCTAGTTTTACTTCAAAAAATTCCTTACAGAACTAATTTTGAAAATGCTGATGTTTGTAGTCTTTGCAGGATACCTAAAATAGTTAATCACATACTTTTTGATTGCTTTTATGCACAAGAAATCTAGAATTTATTTTGTCATAACTTGAAAATTTGGGAAAACGGTGGTAAAATTAGTTGGCATGATATACTTTTCTATACCTTCAAGATTAAAGTTGATTACATTAATTTCTAGTATTGTTTGTGTAACGAGATAATGTGGAATATTTGGAGAGTGAGAAATGATGACAAGTTCAAGGGCATCAAGAGGGTACCTATTGAGTTTTCAAATAAACTCACATATACCAATGTTGCTTTGTAGGTCTCACTACTTGCTGAAATCTCAATGGTGAAGTTCACACAATTCTTAAGAGGTGTTGTTGTATCCTTCAGAAAAGAAGATATTTTCCAAAGAGCTTTCTAGGAACTGCAAAGAGCAATTGAGGTGGCGGCTGGACCTGATAGGCAAAGAGGACCCCAACAACTAAATCCTCATGATGGAAACCCAACAGTTGTTGGTGCTGAAGATGTGATCTCAATTGAGCAGCGTTTTGTGGATGTATTTATTTAGGATGGATGATAATGGCTAACAAAGTTCAGCAAATATTCAGAAGCAATCTATATTTTTATAAAAGTTTTCCATGTAAAAATAGCCATGTTAAAATGAACTGAAAGCAAATGTATTTAAACAGTCACATGTATTTTTTTGCTGCTCTATCTCCATGAACTGCAACAACAACCCTTTGTAATTTTTGATGCTCTATATTCAATACCATAAAAAATAGCATTTAGCAAATTAAAACAAATTTTTAATGTGCACAGGGGAGGGATATCCCATAGGAATATTCCCTTTTGGAGGAATTTAGGATTTTAGTATTGAATAATTAATCTATTTAATGAAAGGGGTGAGATTAGGATATTTAATTAAATAACTAGGATAACTAGGATTTATTTAATTAAATAAAAAGATATAAGAAGGCTAATTAAGGGCATGTGCAGGATCATGATGGGCTAGAAAGTGGCGATATGATGGGTATGTGGCTGACGACTTTTTTTTTACCCGAAATTGATGAAACAAAAAGGGTTTTTAAAGGAGATTCTCAACTTTCCACCAATATAAGTTATGCTTTACTTTGAATTTAATAAATTATTATTATTCATTTTCTATTTGAATTATGACTAAATTCTTGATTGATAAGCTGATTGCAAAACATCTATAGCTTTCAAACGGTATCACATTTTTTGAATCCAAAACATGTGTTGCATTCTATGCTTCACATACTACAAGATTTCAAAAAAAATGAATTTCATGAAGTTTTGACTAAGTTAAGGTGGTCAAACATACAATTTTTTATATTTTTTAAAAGTTGTAATAAAAAAATCATAATTAATTATTTACTTGGAAAAAAATTATAAAAAAATATGCATCACATCGGGACATGAGTCCTCTACTTATATCTAAAATATTATAAAAAAAATATTATCATTTTAATGTGGTTAGGTGGTCAGACAGACACCTACTTCTTATTTCTTTCCTGAAATTTAAGTGTTACTACATTGAAATTTCAAATTTTCACCAAATAGATTTTTTTAAAAAATAAACCTAATAGTTTAGAAACTACATTTAATTTTCTATGGATTCTATTCTTACATATTTTTGAAATAATATAGATAACTTATTCAAATTTTTACGTCAAATTTCCTAACTTTGATTTTTCTAATTTTTTTGCCACTTAAGGGCCCATTTTTTCCATGATGATCCTGCACATACCCTTAAATAATTTGCATTATTCAATTAGACATAATGAAAGTAGAATATGATGGAGAGTGAATTAGCCGAATTAACTTAATTAGATTAATAGATGAACATTAAGCCTTTGATTAATTAACTAGGTGAATCTAATCAAATAAGCAAAAAGAGGATGGATTTTAAGACAAAATGATGTTCTAAAGTATATATTAGATTCGAGTGTGTAGTATCATTCAAGACATTTTTAAGTGTCTACAAGATCAAATAGAATAATTAAAAATGAGGCATGGGATATTCTATGACAATCCATGAATTATATTCAATTTATTATTTATCATAAGGGTTTCCTGATTAAATTGTCCAACAATCTTTTTTATTACATTGTTTAACAAATAAATACAATATTACTCTAATGTTTTTATCTCAACATTTATTTTACAAATTTCACATGTTCTACCTATTTGATTTGTAAGGAGGAACATAACAAGTAGTATTGGTGGATGGTTTGGTGCTTCGTGAGATCCCTCTTTATTCTATGTAAACCCTTTGCATATGTTAAAATTCCATAATGCAAAAATAATTGGAAATTTCATAGACTAAATATCAAGTAGATGTTTCTAGTAAGATATAGGGGCATTTGATTGTCATTACAATGATGTTGGTTAAATCCATCCACTCCTTATTCTAGAAGCTAATTTTTTGTCACTATGCTTGAAATATTGGATAGGAAATTTATTGCAATTTATTGAAAGATGAATTGGTTTTTTTATCTATAAAAAAGAATAAATGTTGTCTTTTTCCCTCTTTTCTTTTGACTTCATTATATGCTAATTTTGTTGCATAAAAGTTACAAAGTGAATCCTTATGTCCTTCCTCCAAATAAACTTGACCCCTAATTCAGTCAACTTGATTTAATCATTGCCTATAATGTATATATCGATGCATGATAAGGATTTGATGTTAATTCCTTCAATATTTTTACTAATTTTGTAATTTAATTTTCCGTGTTCTTTAGTTTCCTTAAAAGATCTTCCTAGATCTTGATAGTGTTTAAAACATTTATTTATAGAAATATATTTTATACATTAGGCTCAAGGATAAGATTCATATATGTGGTATGAAAAATGAAGAAAATAATGAAGTTCATCATTCAAATAAAAATTTATTAAAAATTTAAAGGAGTTTTAATGCAAATTATTGGAAATATAAATCACTTGTCACAATTTTGAAGTGACATTATATACTTTCAAAAGAGGGTTTTCAAATGCTTCTACCCACCAAAACACACAAAATATCACAATTCATGTTATGAGCACTTTTAAAGTGATAAGGTATGGAAAATAAATGACATGTTCTTTGCCTTTTGTAATGATGGCATAATGTATATGTATTAAATTTCATAAAAAAATATATCTTATTTGTGTTTTAAAGCATGCATGTGTTTAGGAAAAATACCACTTTTTGGCCAAATTTTTTCCCTCAACTTGGTTCACTTACCCAAATAAATAAGGAATATTTTCATAAGAAAAGGGAAAAGAAACATTATATTTTCACCTCACAAAATTTTGAATTGAGAGTTCATTTAGAAGTTTTTTCAAGTGTTCTCTAAGGGAGAATGGATATCATCATGCAATGAGAAATGATTCATGTTTGAATTGGCAACAATGGTCTAGTCCTAAGAAGCATAAGAGGATATGGTCAATAAATTATTAATCACTCATAAAATTCAATGAGGATTGGTAATTGGGTATGTGAAGTAGGAAACTCAAAAGAAGATGTGTTAAACATATCTTAGGTCCAAATTGTCTAAAGTTATTTCCATATAGTGAGAAGCATCAAAATTCTTGATATTAGGTTGGGTGTAGTTGAAAGAATAAGTTTTTCTTTCAAAGAATGTTTTTGTTCATGTTGAAAGAGATAATTATAATGTTTGGAGGGCTCTTATGCTAACAAACGTGATTTCTTTCATGAGGCAAATCCATATTTTTGCATTTAATGAATAGCTCTTAAGAATAATGTAGTGGTAAATTTTCCTTTTTCATCAGTGAATAGTTGCTAAGCTTTATTAGGCCACCAAAATTAGTTTTAGCATTTTCAATGTCTTTCAATTATATCAGGAAATTGATAAAAATAAAAATATAATGTAAAATAATGAGTTGAGGAATTTTTCATGTATACTCAATTTATATTTTTTCTAATTATTTAAATGAAATATTTCTATAAGTTTGAGTTTTCTTAATTAATTTTTTTATTTCTTTCATTGAGTGATATTTTACTAAAATGCATATTTTAAGTAGAAATTATATGTTTTCTCCATTTCTTAAAATTAGATTACTAAATCTAATGTCTAGCATGTGGATATTTTTTAGTAGTTTTTTTATCAAATATTTTACTTATTAGTATATATTTAATTGGTACTAACACAAAATTTAGATTCTTGTTTTACAATAATTGAATTCTCTTTCTATATATATTGAAATTAATATTTCATTGAACTAAGGACATCCATATGGAGTAAAGTGTATTTTCTGAGATTTTCCTCAAAAAAATTATTTATTTTCTTAGTGTCTTGAATAAAGTTCGTTAGTTTTTAAAACATTCAACCTTTTTTAACTCCTAAACAAAGAAAAAAATAAACACTAGACCTTTTGAATAGTTAACAATGAGAGTTAAAAACTTACAAAATCGTATTTTTAGATGAATTCATTCAATCTCCTAGAAAGTGAAGCATCATGCTATTCAATATGATATTAAATACTCCATTATTTCTACAAACTAAGGTATCATGTCATCAACAAAGAAACAATGGAGTATTCTCTATCATCATTATTTTTAAACCTTGGTAGATGGTGTAATCAAGAAAAATACCATCATCCTCACTAATTGCACTGAACCAAATCTACTATATCCTTGAGTACATAGAGCACATAAATTATGATGGTAGCTCTATAGTGAGTTATGTGAATCTTGTGTAGGTATTATTTTATGTACTATCATCATTTATGTGGTCTATAAATACACTTTGTATGCCTTAGACCATCCAGGGAAGCGTTAAGGGAATAAAAATTTCCCATAAGCACATCCTCCTTCTCTACATTATGCCATTCAAGCATGCATTTGATTTCATATTTTTTGAGATGGACTTTGTTTCCTAGCTCAATGTGATATTATTCAAAAGATAACTCGTCTTTTACATTGTCCTATTTTATGCCATAAATGAACATTTCTTTATTCTCTCTCACAATCATCCTCATTTATTCTCAAAGAAAGAGATAATTCATTTCTTCTCTTTATTCATTAATCATGCGAATTTCTAGACATTCCTCTATCTTCTCACATTCTTCTAGCTACTTCTGATTGGTTGTGTTTTTTGAAACTAATAAGACTTCATCACATATATGGCTCCCAAATATTTCTATCATTTTTTTAGCTTCCTCTCTAACCTAGACCACTTTCACTACTCCAATATTTTGGAACTCTTCTTGTGATAGGCTGTATTCCTCTTCATTGTAGTCTTCAATCTCTTCTCCTCTTTGAATATACCTTTTTCTCACAAGATGAGTATTTAACCTCATCATTCTTCTTCACCCTCCCACAATTCTTTAGTGCCTTTTCTATAAATTTCTTTTTTCTTTTCCTTATGATTGCATGCCTCATATTCCTCCAACATCCACCATAACTCCTTAAACTTATGCTCTAAATTTTGTAAATATTTTTGTTGGTCCTTTGTTAGCTTTTTCCTCCAACTTTGTCTTATATTTTCTTCCACCTTGGTTATCTTCTTTGTCGTGCATCATGATATAACTCTATCTTTGTACTTCACAACTTTCATCTTCATGCACATAACAGTTCACCGTGGAACAACTTTGCATTAGTCTTTAATACTTGTGGTACACATTTCTCATAAATATTCCATCTCACATGTTCTTCTTAAACATTGAACTTTTGGTTTCCCTTAGCACATGATGTCTTCCAAATTGTGACAACTACTTCCACTCAAGGGTCACCTTTAAATCTATAAGTATTCATTTCATCCTTACTCCACATTATGTTTGCATTTTTAATGGCTCTACTCTAGTTGTTATGATCTTTTGTCTCTTTCCGCAACTATTTGGTTGTCCTTAGACTCCTCCAACCCACACTTAGAAAAAACCACAATTCCCCTCCACTAGTCAGCTGAGTCACCAAATCTTCATTGCTTAATTGTGGTGCAACTCAAAGGAGTTTTATGTGTCAAGTTAATAGATAGGAACAAAAAAGCCTTCTAGTAAACTATGGCACAAAACAGGTGGATTAAGAGCTAAAGTAAGCCTCCCCAACTAACAACCTCTATGATGTGAGATTCCATTTGTCCCTTGAAGTAGGGAGAAATAGGTCTATGCAGCCAAATAGAAAACTACAAAGAGAACAAGCCACCCTTCTTGTGATAAATTGTTATAGCATAAGCGATGTACCCAAGATCAAGCTCCATTAGAGCCCACATAAAACTCCTATTGATTTTCTTTAATGGAAGACACAACTTGTATTGATGGGTTGGCTAGGTCAAATGGCACACTGATTGTCCATGAAATTTAGAAACCTACACAAGTTTCTCATAACTCATTATTGAGATACCGTCATGCTTTGGTCCTTATATTTTCCCAAGCTATGAACCCTCCTCAATTGAATACATGTATTGCGCAAAGTTGTTCACATTCCTCTTTAAATACATGTGTTGGTAATGTTAATAGGGACCTATTGCAATAAGAATGTTTTTTTTTTAAATTCCAAAACACCTTAGGCCATAGGGTAAAGATTCTGTAAGCATTAGGAAAACTATTTTATCTGATTATTTTAAAAAATATATATATAAAATATTTGATGTGTCATAATAAATTATTATTATGTTTTATTTAAGAAATATATGGTTTAGTTATTATTACCATTAGGTTCTTTTAATTTGATAATTAATAAAGACTATTTAATTAAATTCAAAAACAATTATTTATTTGAATTAGGAACATTGAAAATCATAAGAAATGAAAATATTTAGTTAATTTTGATAAAAGATAGATAAAAATAAAAATATTTAATTAATTTTGGTAATTGATAGATAAATATCTATTGTTTTGAGTATAATGTTAAATTATAATTTATAATCTTTTATTTTTTATGTAATATAGATATAATAAATAATAATTTTATAAAATATTGTAATAATTATATAAAGTTAAAAAGTGCATGTTTGTAGGTTAAAGATAGTGATGAAATGAAAGACAAACATGTGATTAAAAGAAGGCAGTTTTCCATTCAATAATGTGTACATTCACGAACATCAAAAAAGTTTAATCAAAACAAATCATGCATTTCTTGGATAGATAAAATTAATCATGATAGTTGGAAGCTCTTCATTGGTTGAATAGACAGGTCAATGATACCACATTCCATCAATACACTACATAGAAGACAGATCAATGAAAGACATTAGAAGATAATTTTGTGAAGCACACCACACAAAGTAGAGTAGGTTTACTATGAAACCCATCGAAAGAAACCATCTAAAAAGATAAAGCTTAAATAAATTATGTATTCCAAAGGTTGGTTTGTAGAATAATTCCTTCATTGAATAGCAAAACATGATTAACATTAAGTTTATATGTTTGATCAAAGTAGTTCATTTTACATTCTGTTGGTTACTTTTTATGCTGTACCCAGGTTGGTCTTCTAATCTACCTATGGAATTGCCAATTCCAATCAAGGGAAGCTCGAAGGACCTGGACCAACTGACTAGGACTTTAAAAGGCATCCTACACTTCGGGCTCTGCAAGACTGGAGAGGGTGATCCCTTAATGTGTTTACAACCTTTGCACCATTATCATAAACAATATTAATAATAACAGACAATCCCACCTAATAGCTCAACACAATAAGATAATATTGAATAGAATCGGCTATTCTTCAACAATATCAACTATATGGAGCATGGGATGAATACAACACAATCCATAATACATTAAATAGTCATTGATTTTCAATCTATAGCAAGCTCCAGGCAAAGACAAACTAATACTAAATCACATGAATGAATGCAACCTAGATTAGTTCCATATATCCATTGGGGAGTCAAATTTATAAGCATTTAAAGATTTATAACACATGAAATACATGACATATAAGGTCACTGACAATATTGCATTACAATTTCATCAGTATGTATTCTAACCCAATACTACTTATCAAATCTTTATATAGAACATACCTACCTATAATCCTATTCAAGCATTTTAACTAATTCCTTGAATTAAAGCTAAAATAGAATCATACACACCACAACAGTGAGATGAATGAAACAACCCTTAGTTATTTTAATCAAAGTTTAGATATGTGCATACAATGGAGAGACATGAGCTTGAATTTATCATTTTTACTAAAATGCTAGTACACTATTATACAACCTTAAATCCTTATGAATTCAAAACCTATTACAGAATGACTCAGAATCCTAAATTGCATTTCTCTTTAGAAAACATGTGACTTTACAATCTACTCTACAACTTCACCTAGACTCGATCAAAATTCTCTAACTTGCTAACCCATACTTTTGGCCTTGAAATCCTTATAGAAAATGAAGGAGCAAACAAGCTTTAGGCCAGAAAGTACACATGCCATTAGCCGATTGGGGCACTTGATGATATTCCAAAAATTGTTACAACAACAATCATCATGGAGCATATTCTCGTTGATCATGCTGGCGGAGGAAGGTTGATGCAATAAAAAAAACCATGCAAAACCCACGCTAAGAAAGCCATCAACACAAAACTGGAATTGTTGTAACCGCAACATCTGATTTGCCAAATGTCGGTAGTCCACTCTTTTTACTCGTCATCATTCAAATAATTAGCTACCCACCTCTAGTATTATTCATTAGTTGGCTAGTCAAAATTGATAACCTCATTTTCTTTTGTACTACAAGGCATATACCTTATCGCTATTTGATTTGCATCTCTTTCAAAAGACTCCAAAAATGAGCCAGTACTAATAATCTTATCCATACAATTTACCAACAAATCATAATTTGAGTCATCACAAATTACTTTAATTTGATTATTGATGACCTTACTTGCTTGATCCTGCCATTGTTGGAGTGTTCTGATTTCCCTATGCTCATCAATTATATCAGGTAACAGTGTGTTACCCCAATCATTGAAATTCCTCACCAACTCCCTAATCTTCCTACTTAAATCATATGGTAAGGTCTGAAAACCTTACAAAATTTTTAATAATATATGAGTCGGCTTCAATGATTGGGTCATGTTATTTATATCAAACCTTGAGGCTTTATTCATGATATCCAGATCATTTGCCCTAGGGATCCAATTTTCAATTATTGGAATCACTATCTCCTGATCCCTATCAATATTCTTTATTGCTTCTAACAGCAAAGAATACAAAGAATGTATAGAGAGAAATTTATTATCTACCCTTTCATTCAAGTGCTCCAAAACAGTAGTAACAATTTCTTTTTCCTTTGAAAGAAAACCATCCTCTTTTACCCTTCATGATGTTTGTAATTCATCAATTTTTTGTATGAGCTGCCTCTTCATTGGATCAACAGAGCACTCTGTTTCTTCATCAATTTGTTCTAGAGGAGGGGTGAGAGCAGGAGTTTGAATGGGAGACCTAGGTGTGGAAACATTTGGGGAAGTAGGCGGCATTGACCCTACTGTGGGAGGTAATGTGTTGGTTCCTGGAGCACTGGATGTTTCCCCAATATATCTATACTTGAACCTCTCCACTTCAGTTTGTAGCTCAACATTCCTCTGTTGCATTTTACTATATTCTTCAATCAAAATGTTATACATTTTTGTTAGGCTTTTCCTTTCAGCCTCCTCCCTTTCAATAGTTTTTTTGGCCAACTTGGCCACATTCACAGTTAAATTAGCGGCCTCAGTGGTTGAAGTTTCTGAGGCTTTCTTTATTATTAATCCTCCTTTGAAATTTGGATTAATATTAGCAATATCTTTTTTTCTCCCGTATGGAGCCAATGCCAAAATTGCCAAGGTCTCATATTCTTCACTGAAGGAAAATTTTTGCAATGCTACCTTAACTTCTTCTTCAGAATCTTGAAAATAATTCTTCGACTTCATAATGGCATTAATAGCCACCGCATCTATGATTTCCCATTCAAGAAAAATCAATACACCAGCCTGACTTACTAGTTGTCTTCCTTCTTCAGGAGTTATGTTCTTGAACTCTTCCATTAGTTCAGCTTTTACTTCATCATTCTCCTAATCTGGCCTGTCAGGCCTTATTTTTGTTCTCTCCTTGCATTTATTTTGATACTCTTTAAATTTCATTCTCCATGCCAATTGCAAGAATACACGAGTCTTTACAAATGCATTGTCATCTAAGAATTCCTTGCAAGCTTCCATTCTTGCATCTTGCACACTTTTACCCTTCATATCTAAATCAGATAGAACCAACTTAGCTGACCTGAGAGGCAAAGGCATACTAACATGCATGTCCTGATCAGTAACAATAATTTCATCTGTCAGATCCTCAGGTGGGTGATCAGTTCTTTGCCTCATAGGGCTTGGCTCAGATGATGGTGATGGGGGACTGCGCACTAGTGAAGATGTTGATTCAATGATTTTGACTGCCCCAGGTACTTTGAATTTTGGACCTAGTCCTAGAGGCACCTTCATGATTTGCTTCCCCTTTCTATCTACTTCTTCCTCATCACTGCTAGTATCCCTTTTCCTCCTATAGATGGGCCACCTTTCTGTAGGCTAATATACTTACCTTGTTTCAATTGGCCTATCACTTTTTCCTTGCATACCTAGGCTTAGCCTTAAATTTATCTTTTTGGTTGTCAAGGTGTCCATAATCTCCTTGAATTTCATCATTAGAAAATCAATCTTCTTATGGTATGGAGTGAATTTCATCAGTGGATCATACTTCAGATTCATTTCATGCACAATATCTAGTAGCTTACTATAAGCTATCCATTTCTCCTTGTTCAATTCCTACTTATTTAAATCAAATTCATTTCTGATGAGGTCCTTCAGGGAAATTGAACTCATGTGCAAACTTGCCACCTTTTATTCTTTGTTTGAAAAGAGCAAAGAAACCTTCAAGATCATGTTTTCACCTTGGAACAAATCTCAAATGGTAATCAACAAAGAATTTATCAAAATGTGTCTAGCCTCCCTTTGAAAATGTAAAGTCAGACACTACTGTATAATTAGGGAATAATGTTCCCTTCCCCTTTCTAGTAAGGTTGTCTTCATGAATACAACCCATCTACCACATGACTTCTGCAAACCCTATTCTTGGTGGCACATTGTATGGCAGTATGTGAGGGGTTCCCTAAAATCTATATATTCTCAAGACAGTGCTGACTGGATACGGGATAATGCCACCCTAGTTATTTAAAACCCTCAATTTTGGCTTCCTCTCCTTCGGCTTGAAGAATTCATGTACTTCCTGAGGGATCCTAGGTACATTTACCATCAATTTCGCCCTTAATATAGAAGTAAAACAATTATAAAATTGCACATAACTGGTGTTTTCCTTACTACAGGACAAATATGTAGCCCATATCTGTACTAGCAATCTTTCTCCATCAACTAATTTCCATAAGTTCATCTTCTCAGCAAAGAAATCCGCATTCCAAAATAGAAACATGTGCATCAACATGGAATACCAAAAGAATTGAGTACTAGTATCACCTTTCTGCAGCTTCGATAGCCCTTCATCTATCCTCTTAGCCATGAAAGAAGTAAAGTCATACGTTATAGAGAAGTTAGGGTGTTGTCCTTGTGCCCCCATGAACATGTATGCAATGGGTATTACTACACCAGGATTGAAACCCAAAATCTGACATAATGAATAGAAAGTAGCTAGGAAAGGCTTTGCAAAACAATTCAATCTGAAAGGTTCCTGGTCACTAGGGCTGATATGAAATTGTGAACCTCCTACCTTAACCAGATGGGGTGGAAGCAGATTAACCCTAAAAGGAGATTTTAGTTTTGCATACTCCTATTTCATTTCCTCAAGATTAATGGGAACCAAGTCATCACTCGGCTCACTCAAATCAAAATTCTGTTGGATAACATCTCTTATTAATTTCTAATAGCACCCCTCCATCATTATCTCTAATTACCTGTGTGATGGGGTCATATCTCATGGCCACTGCCCTAAGTAAGTCCACATTAGGGAACACATTTGGTACAACCAACTTTCCCATGTCGTACATCCATCCATTTGAGAAAGGGTGAGGAAAATTCCTCTGTCCATACCATAATTTAAAAATTTGTTAACCGGTGAGTGGAACCCTTGCATTAGCAATGTTGGAACTATTACACACCAACCCCTCCCCTACGATTTTCCCTTGCATCAACACTACACCCTTCTTTTTGTCATTCATTGATAACGGAAATTGATCCAAGAAATCATCATAGAAGTTTCTTTTCAAATATTCAATGTGGCCAGAGTGCTGCTTGGGTGGAACCATCTTAGAGAAACTAGGGCTTCGCTACAATGTTACACTTGAATTGGCTATGACTAAGTAGAGATAGGAAATTACAGAGTAAAAATACTGCAATTCCTCACAATTTATGATTATACTATAGCCCTAAAAAAATATTTCAATGAGCTCAGTGACAAGCATAGCAAACCCCCCTTCCCAAATTTAAATGCAGAATGACTGGGAAGCAGAGAAAATCAACTTCTGGCTCTTCTTGCACAAACTCCAAATTCTAGTTGTAGCTGCTCGTAATTTTACCTTCGGCTCTGAAATTGTTTTCACGAAATAACCGGATGCCTTGTGATACAAATAAGATAAGTAAATTAATTTTATGTCGATCAAATATCGCCAGTAGATGTCTCATCTGCCATTAAAGCTCACTCACGGGCTGCACGAACAGCTCGAACCATACTTGATACGTATTTAAATTTCAGCCATTGATCCTCCAGTTTAATCAAAACATCGACGACCATCTTCAAAATAGGCTATAATAATCGCCAACATGGCAATAAGGGGCCCGCCATGTCATACGCCGTAAAGGAATGCCACGTGGTGGTTGCCCGTGATATCGCAATCCTTTGATTTACCATCACGGGATGGCGGGCAACTATTGATCTTTCTCATCAGAGATCCTGCTCCTTCAAACTAGTCATCGTCTTTTCCTTTAAATGTCGAGCAGCTTTTCCCTCAAAGTTATAACATCTACGTTGAAATAAAACACATGCATCTTACAAACGCATTAGTAATCTGTCCCTTAATATATTGAAAACCGGCAAAGACTTTCTTCACTCCTTAGGCCTCATCGGATGAGACATGCGACAATCGCCCGTGATATCATGATCCCATAACTCATGATCGCGGGATAGCGGGCACCATCGATTTTGAAAAGACATTACATCAATGGTCGCGCAGATTTCATCCTATAGGAAGGGCACATGGCACCCGCTCATGATATCGCAATCTTGTAAATCCTAATCACAGGATAGCGGGCAGTAAATAGATCAATGGTAGCACTGAATTCAACCTTCTACAAAATAAAACATTTATTTAAAAGGCAAGGGGACACCACTAGGCAGATGGAAAACAACAACATAAGTTGTTTTAAAATGATAAAGCACGGGGTCAGCCTAGACTTAGGAGAAAATAAAAACTTACGGAAGGCTGCGAAAATTAGAAACCGAAGGGGCCAACGTTTAGACAGAATTATGGGGCACAAGTCATTTTAAGACCCTTCAAAAAGTTAACAGTGAAAAAGACCCCGACCAAAGCATACCAAAAAAATAGGAGTTAAGATGAAGACATGGCTAAAACCCTAGCCCTAATTTCAACACCATGAAAGACCAACGACATAAGGGAGGTCATGAGTGACTAACAAGGAGAAAAATTTGAAAGCTCCATCAGTGGATCCAGTTGGGGATGTTCATTCCACTGGAATGAAGAGAGAATTCAGAATCTTAGGGATAGCAGACCAAGAGGCAGAGACGACCAAAAAAGGAATTGTTTAGACAAAACAACCTGACCTATATACAAGACACATACAAAATATACAAACCTAAACTATTGTTCATGGAAAATAAAACTTCAAGTGAAGTATAACTTCAAGAACTGTCCATGAACTAGTAGTTCAAGAATAACTCATGTCATCTCTTGGAGGAAGTACGAATCTTCACCCCACTTACCATTAATCAGGAATGGTCCTAACCAAATTGTATCAAATTTCCCATGTTTCCCTTTATCTTCTAGTATGGCATTCCACATTAAGACCAGATCTCCATTTTTGAAACTCTTTACAGTTGCTCTCTTGTCATACAAGTTCTTTACTTGCAACTGCAACTTAGCATTTTTCTATTGTGCTTCCCTCCTAGCTTCATCCAATTCTATAAGAGCTTCCACTCTCAATTGCATTTCATCATCAATTTCATTATCATATATCTAGACGAACTTATACATTTCCATTAAGTTGTTTTGGGGTAACCTAGCATTTATCCCATAAACCAAGTCGAATGGGGCACAACCTATTGCCTTCTTCACAATTACCCTATCTACCCAAACTGGTAATCTTAGCTTAGAATCCCAAGCCCTTTTATTTTGATCTAGGATCTTTTTAATAATCTTCATCAAGCTTTTATTTCTTGATTCTGCTTGCCCATTTCCCTGTCGATGGTATGGTGATGAATAAGAAATATGGATGCCATGCTTTCCAAAAAATTCTATGTATTCTTCAGATTTGAAGCACATTGCATTGTCTAACACAATCCTTCTCAGACATCCAAATCTAGTCAATATGTTGCTCATCAGGAAATCAATTACCACTTTACTAGTGGCTTTCTTTGTTGGAATTGCTTCCACCCACTTGGTGAAATAATCAGTGGCCACCAATGTCTAGGAATGACCTCCACTAGATTTACATGCTATCTCCCCTACAAAATCAATACCCCATTGTTGGAATGGGGCTTGTACTATAACTGGTTTTAAAGGCAAGTTGCCAAAAAACTTTAACTTACCAGAGAAACGTTGGCAAGCATCACATGTCCTTACTCGTTGGTGGGCATCCTTAAAAACTAAAGGCCACCAAAAACCAGCCCTCATTATCTTATGTGTAGTTGTTTTAGCCATATAATGTCCTCCACAAACTCCACTGTGCATTCCACTCAGAAGTTCTTTTGATTGATCTTGATCAACACACTTCAACATGACATGCTCTCCATTTCTCCACTAGAGCTTTCCATCTACAATAACATATTTGATAGAATGTAATTTCAATGTCCTTTTCTCATTTTCACTCAATTTATCAGGACATTTCATTTTTTGCAAATAATATATCACATCTCTATACCATTCTAATTGCTCCATATCACATAGATGCGATCTATTATCCTCTTCTAGCAAATTTATCTGATTTGCTTCCAGATTAATTTGGGCCATGAGTTTGGCCAATCCTTGTCCTCTTACCAATTTAGTAATCTGAACCTCAATATTGAATTCCTAAATCCTATTTATCCATCTACACCTTCTCCCAGACACCTCTTGTTGTGTGAAAATGTCCTTAACAGCAGCACTAGGCACATAAGCAATTACAGTAGCTCCCATCAAATAAGGTCTAAAAGCCTTCACCACTTTTACCAGTGCATATGCCTATTTTTCATTTATATCATACTTAAGTTTTGCAGTCTGTAAAGATTTATTGAAAAAGGCTATAGGTTGTTCAAAACCCTTTGCATTCTTTTGTAACAACACAGCTACAATTGTGTGGAAAGAAGCAAATGAGAAAATATGTAAAGGTTTGGAGAAATCAGGGGTTCTTAACACATGAGCCTCCTTTATTGCTTGCTTAATGGCCTGGAAGGCCTGCACAAGCTCCTCATCCCATTCAACCTTGGCTCCTTTCTTGAGCATTTTGGAAATAGGGCAAACTATCTCAGCAAAATTCGTCACAAACCTCCTCAAAAAAATTATTTTCCCAAAGAAAGATTGGATTCCTTTGACAGTTCGGGGTTGTTGCACTTTATCAATTGCAATAACTCTGTCTGGATCAATTTTTACTCCATCCTTGGAAATTATATGTCCCAATAGTTTTCCTTCTAGTACTCCAAACACACATTTCTTTGTATTCAAAGAAATGCCATACTCCAAGGCTCTAATGAATAGTTTCTCCAGATGCTCACAATGATCCTCTTCCTTTTTAGAATATGCTGTCAGGTCATCCTAATAAATTACCAAAAATAAGTTAATGAAATCTGAAAATGCTACATCCATGGCTCTTTGAAAAGTATCCCCTGCATTTGTTAGACCAAATGGCGTTCTTACATAAACATATGTTCCCCATGGTGTAGTGAAAGTTGTCTTAAACTTCTCAGACTCTTTGACCATGAGCCGATTATATCCAGAGAAACCATCCATCATAGACATTAACTCACAGCCTGTCACTCATTACAACATAGCATCCATATTAGGTAATGGATAATTTTCTTTTAATGAAGACATATTCAGATTCTTGAAATCTACACATAACCTAATGTCTCCATTCTTCTTTCTTACTGGTACTAAGTTTGATACCCAAGATGAATGTTTGATTGGCTTGATGATCCCTGGATCCCTTAGTTTCATTAATTCTTCTTGCATTTTGGGGGCCAAATTGGGATTAATAGACCTTTGCTTTTGTCTGAACGGCTTAGCATCATCATGTAAAGGAATCTCATGTTGAAAAAGATCCTCCCTATATGCCTTAAGGTCATCATAAGACCATACAAACACATGCCTAAACTTCCTCAGTAAATCAATTAACATCCTTCTCACCTTTGGTGACATTCTCTTTCCAATATACACCTTCTTTGGGGATGCTTCTATTCCAAGATTTATCTCCTCTAGGTCGTTAGGATGGGAAACAATATGATTAGCCTTTGTCTTGTCTTGATTGTCAAACACTCTTTCTAATACAACTAGACCCTTGGGAATTGTGTTTGTCTTTAACTGAATGACTTCATTTTTGAATACAGTATCCTTACCATCAATATTTTCAACAAAAGCTCCAAAGTCAATTTCTTGATTTTCATATTCTCCCACACAATTCAAAAAATTTAATATATCTTCATCATTATCAAAAAATTTCCAATTTTTAATATTATCAGGGATAGAAGGCCTAGTTTGCACCTCAACCTTTGAAATTCCAGTATAAGTCATATCATCTGGTTTTAATGCAATGTTGGCTAACAAGTCTACCACTTTGTTTTGACCTCTCTCCATCCTCCCTATACCAAATGCATCAAAGTTCTCTAGTTCATCCCAAACAACATTCCTATACTGCTTTAACCTCTTGTTCTTTGATACATATTTGGATCTAACTTGAGAGACCACCAGCTCAGAATCCCCGATTGATTTGATCTTTTTGATACCATGTTTATTAGCCAATCTTAACCCTAATAACAAGGCTTCATACTCTGCCACATTATTTGTGCATTCAAATAACAGTGAGAAAGAGAATCTGAATGTCTTTCCACTTGGTGACCGTAACAAAACACCTACACCAGACCCTTCTTTTGAACACACACCATCAAAATACATAATCCACAAATCATTAGATTTTGAAAATTGTTTTATTTCAGTATCAATCAATGCAATAGGTTTATCACAACTTCTAGGGAATTCCTCAAACCTAAATTCATCTATACCACTGTCGATAAAACATGTCATATTCTCAACCAGACCATGCTCAATCATATGAGGTACTTTTGAATCTCTTTCAATTTTGACATCCTTACCATCAATAGAGAAAGTAGCAAATGACAAATCACATTGCATGTTACTGCCCATTGATGCACTCCATTTCCTTGACAAAAGCATCCCAAAGTGAGGTGGGATGTCTGCTACTAAGACAGTCATGACTAAATCCTTGTCAGGGTACTGAGTCAACTTATAAGGCAATGCTCTGATAGTTCTAATAACTGAAACTTCTCTTGAATCCATAGCATAACATTTTCCTTGAGTAGTATCTACTGTCAAGCCCATTGCCTCCATTATTTTGACTGGCATAACACTATTTGAGGCCCCTAAATCTATCATACAGTTTCTTAGAGTTTTCCCATTTATATCCACACTCAAGAAAAAGGGGTTTATGTTTTCTAGGCACATGTTAATAGAATTACCTAAATACACAGGGGGAATTTGTGACACTATTCCCTCCACTTCCTTTTCTTTCTCTTTATCTTTCACTTCTTTACCAGTTCCATGTTTAGCCTTATTACCAACAACATCTATGATTAGAGCTATTGCCTTTTCTTTGTGTTCATCTATCCTCATCATTTCTAGTAAAGGTACAGTTACTTTAACCTGAGAAAGAACATGAAACATATCCACAGGTATGTATTTGGGAAAATTAAACGTCATACCTTCGTCGTTTTCCTTTCTTTATAGCTAATTACATTCTCCTAGCTTCTTTTTCTTGTCATCCTCTGTAGTTGGTTTAGCTACCTTTGCAATCACCCTTTTCTTCACCACTGGTGTAATTATACCTTCTTGAAGCTTTGGGATCTCATCTCTTTTTTCCCAAATCTTATCACCCTTAACTTCTTTCACTTTTATAGTATCCCTTTTATTGTCAATCTTAACACCTTTTTTTTTATCCCTTTTCTCTTTGATAAATAAATCAACAGGTTTACCCTACTCACCACCAATAGTTCTACTTCTCAATTGGAGTGAACATCTCAATTGGGCAGCCATTTCTTTAGTCAACCTTGCAATTTCCTCTTTTGACGGTCTCCTTAAGGACACTGAATCTTCAGTCAGCTCCATATTGCAAGCATTATGATCAAAATCATCTTCCTCATTAGAAAAGACTCGTTGATGGTACATCTCATTTCTCTATCTCTGATTATCCATATTAGCTTCCTGTATTTCACTGTCAGAGGAGCATTCTTCTTCATCAATGTATGATCTAGCCATACAAACATTTACATCATCTTGCTCACACTCTGATGTCTGCTCATGAGCATCCTCAATTTCCTTAGCAACAACCAATTTAGCAACCCCACAACAATTTTGATCATGAGGATGTTGACACATTTCACACCATGGTTAGTCTACTACCATATTCATTGAATGTTTCTGTAAGGGGTATGGTGTATGATGATCATTTTTAGGCTTCTGGCTAGGCAAGATTGACTTTCCATCTTTCCAATTTGTATTGTAAGGATAATTTTGCAATCTAGGCGGCCTATCATTTTTATTATAGGGCTGCCTTTCATTTCCTACACCCTTTTCTTGCTTAGAAATAGTTTTCTCTATGTATTTCAGGGTATTGTAAACCTTTTCCCACTTTTCATCATCCTTAGGCTTTGCAGTAGGAACTTTCTCAATTTTATTCCTAGGATTTTTCAAAAGTGAAAATTCTTCTCTCCTACCATACTTCCCAGAAGCTTTTCTGTTACTTTCAATATTTATAGCCACTCTAAATGCATCCCTCATGGTCTGTGGGTCTTTATCTCTAAGGAGATATGCCATTTTAGCATCAAAAGCATTGAAATATGTAGTTAAGCAAACATTTTTATCAAGCCTCAAAACCTGGAACAACTTATACATTGCCTTCTGAAATCTCAAATTAAACTCTATCATAGGCTCATTCAATGACTTCTTGATGTTATTAAATTCATTCAACATGAAACTAGCGTTAGTTTTATCACCATACTGCTCTTTAAAACACTTTTCAAACTCATCCCATGACCCAATACTAGCATTAGGTAAACCTCTATACCAATCCCTTGCATCTTCTACCAGGGATTGTACAAACAATTTCATTACAACATCTTCATGTTCTACCTCATAATCATTTAGCATGTCCATGAAATCTTTCAAGTGTTCCTCTACTATTATAGCATTATTACTAGAAAACTTATTCATCTTTTCTCTCAAGTCAGCAAGGATAGGATTTGGATAACCAGGAATACCATCAAAGAACAATGGCCTATATCTTTCCAACTATATAGGTCGTCATTGAAATAATCCCTCATTTCTCTGAGAATCCACACCAGACCCTTTATCTTGTACTCTCAAACCATCCCGATTTGGATTTGTAAACCCAATTACATGAATCTTCTGGTCAGAACTATTTATAATGGGGCCTGGATTGATTTTAGAACCGCCCTTTAAGGCATCTTGGTGGTTTGATGAGGTTGCAGCTTGTATAACCTCATTTGTAGTTGTCATCTTCAGGAAACTTATTTTCCTCTTCATTTCTACATTTGCAGCTTTGATCTCTGTTCTTTCCAACTCTTCTGCCAAAGCTTCACTCTCCTTCTTAGCCTTTTCTAAAGCATATTCTATTTGAAATGACACATGTGGTTTGGGATCTTGTTTAGTAGGATGGGGAGTCACCTTCTCATTTATTTTAATCCCCTCCACCTTTTGCTTTCCTTTGTCTAATGTCAGTTTAGATTTGTATTACTTGGTTGAGACCTATCATGAGTCAAGGGCTCTAGGTTGGCAGGGTTAGGTTGGACATCAATGTGGGCTACTAGGGTTTCTCTAGGCACATGCCTTACTTCCTTATTAGCAATATTCTATAGAACCAGACCCTCAACATTTGGTTCAGGTTCATCTTGGTTTAGGAGCTTCATTGTTGCCAACTGTCTTATTAACCTATCCCTTTCAATCATAGCACTCCTCAACATTACTTCCTTCTCTTTTTCTCTCTTCACTCTAAGCTCAGCTCGTGCTTGGCTTTCCCGTCGCAAAGAATTTATGTCTCCAAAAATATCATCAGGGTCGGGCAAAGTCACATCAGAACTTGATGTATCATCTAGATCTATTAAATTGGCCCCTTCCAATACATGTTCAGAAAACAAAGGATTTACATCATTTTCAGTAGGAGGAGGAGGCACATCACTGGTGCATTCTCTGTGATGGCTTCAACTTCTACTCCTACCTCTTCTCTTTTTAGCATACTTAACACTAAAAAGCCCCTTATTCTGACATGTCACATTATCTTGAACCGGTGTATTAAATAATGAATCAAAAAATCCACAACTATATGACTCTAAATTTCTAGACATCTCGTCGATATTCTTAGGGATAGGATGTAAATGCTTTTGTATCTTGGTGTATAGGGTCCTGTGACCTAGGAGTAGCATTACTAGATTCTGGTTTCTTCTTTATCCATTCCTTCTTCTTTACTTTGGCAAGTTCACCTTCCAATTTTTCTTCCGGATGATTCTTCATGAATGACCTTGTGTTCTTCATTCCTCTGACTTGTCCAAAAGTTCTTTCTATGTATAATAAACTTTTCAAAATAAAACACCCATTGGTGCAGAGACTTCATAGTTGCCACCCAATTTTATTGGGAATATTAGGAACCTAAAGACACGTATTGGAATATAAGAACCTTCAGAAACTCAAACTGACAACACGCAAAAGTGCTTTACAACATAACTCTTGACACTTATGAAAATATAAGAAGGGGACAAACTTAACACAGAACTATAGGCTCAACCTTCAAATCACATAAATACTATGAAAACTCTACGCAAAATGGATAACCGACAGACTAGTAAGAATCTTTTTAACGTTAACTCCCTAGTGGAGTCGCCATTTTGTTGGTTCCTTTTTATGCTGTAACTAGGTTGGTCTTCTAATCTACCTATGGAATTTCCAATTCCAATCAAGGGTAGCTCAAAGGACCTGGACCAACTGACGAGGACTTTAAAATGCCTCCTACACTTTGGGTTGTGCAAGACCTGAGAGGGTGATCCCTTAATGTGTTTACAACCTCTGCACCATTATCATAAACAATATTAATAATAACAGACAATCCCACCTAATAGCTCAATACAATAAGATAATATTAAATAGAATCGGCTATTCTTCAACAATATCAACTATATGGAGCATGGGATGAATACAACACAATCCATAATACATTAAATAGTCATTGATTTGCAATCTGTAGCAAGCTCCAGGCAAAGAAAAACTAATACTGAATCACACGAATGAATGCAACCTAGATCAGTGCCATATATCCATTGGGGAGTCAAATTTATAAGCATTGAAAGATTTATAACATATGAAATACATGACATATAAGGTCCCTGACAATATTGCATTACAATTTCATCAGTATGTATTCTAACCCAATACTACTTATCAAATCCTTATACAGAACATACCTGCCTATAATCCTATTCAAGCATTTTAACTAATTCCTTGAATTAAAGCTAAAATAGAATCATACACACCACAACAATGAGATGAATGAAACAATGCTTAGTTATTTTATTCAAAGTTCAGATATGCACATACAATGGAGAGACATGAGCTTGAATTTATCATTTTTACTCAAATGCTAGTACTGTTATACAACCTTAAATCCTTATGAATTCAAAACCTATTATAGAATGACTCAAAATCCTAAATTGCATTTCTCTTTAGAAAACATGTGACTTTACAATCTACTCTACAACTTCACCTAGACTCGATCAAAATTATCTAACTTGCTAACCCGTATTTCTGGCCTTGAAATCCTTCTTATAGAAAATGAAGGAGCAAACAAGCTTTGGCCAGAAAGTACACATGTCATCAGCCGATTGGGGCACCTGAGGATATTCCAAAAATCGTTACAACAACAATCATCATGGAGCATATTCTCATTCATCATGCCGGTTGAGGAAGGTTGATGCAATAATAAAAAACCATGCGAAACCCACGCCAAGAAAGCCATCAACACAAAACTGGAATTGTTGTAACCATAACATCTAATTTTCCACCTATTAGTAGTCCACTTCCTTTACTCGTCATCATTCAAATACTTAGCTACCCACCTCTGGTATTATTCATTAGTTGGCGAGTCAAAATTGATAACCTCATTTACCTTTGTACTATAAGGCATATACTTTATTGCTACCTGATTTGCATCTCTTTCAAAAGACTCCAAAAATGAGCCTGTACCAATAATCTTATCCATACAATTTACCAAAAAATCATAATCTGAGTCATCAAAAATTACTTTAATTTGATTATTGATGACCTTACTTGCTTGATCCTGCCATTGTTGGAGTGTTTTGATTTCCCCTTGCTCATCAATTATATCAGGTAACAGTGTGTTACCCAAATCATTGAAATTCCTCACCAACTCCCTAATATTCCTACTTAAATCATATGGTAAGGTCTAAAAACCTTGCAAAGATGTTACTAATATATGAGTAGGCTTCAATGATTGGGGCCTATTATTTATATCAAACCTTGAGGCTTTATTCATGATATCCAGATCATTTTCCCTAGGGATCCAATTTTCAATTATTGGAATCATTATCTCCCGATCCCTATCAATATTCTTTATTGCTTCTAACAACAAAGAATACAAAGAATGTATAGAGGGAAATTTATTATCTAGCCTTTCATTCAAGTGCTCCAAAATAGTAGTAACAATTTCTTTTTCGTTTGAAAGAAAACCCTCCTCTTTTACCCTTAATGATGTCTATAATTCATCAATTTTCTATATGAGCTGCCTCTTCGTTGGATCAACAGAGCACTCTGTTTCTTCATCAATTTGTTCTAGAGGAGGGGTGAGAGCAGGAGTTTGAATGGGAGACCTAGGTGTGGAAACATTTGAGGAAGTAGGAGGCATTGACCCTGCTGTGGGAGGTAATGTGCTAGTTCTTGGAGAACTGGATGTTTCCCCAATATATCTATACTTGAACCTCTCCACTTCTGTGTGTAGCTCAACATTCCTCTGTTGCATTTTACTATATTCTTCAACCAAAATGTTATACTTTTCTGTCAGGATTTTCCTTTCAACCTCCTCCCTTTCAGCAGTTTTTTGGGCCAACTTGGCCACATTCACAGTTAAATTAGCGGCCTCAGTGGTTGAAGTTTTTGAGGCTCTCTTTATTATTAATCCTCCTTTGGAATTTTTATTAATATCAACAATATCTGGTTTTTTCCCCTGTGGAGCCAATGCCCATATTGCCAAGGTCTCATATTCTTCACTGAATATAGAATTTTGTAATGCTGCTTTAACTTCTTCTTCAGAATCTTGAAAAGGATTCTTGGACTTCATAATGGCATTAAAATCCACCGCATCTACGATGTCCCATTCAGGAAAAATCGATACACCAACCTGACTTACTAGTTGCCTTCTTCAGAAGTGATGTTCTGAAACTCTTCCATTAGTTCAGCTTTTACTTCTTCATCATTCTCCTGATCTGACCTGTCACACCTTAGTTCTCTTCTCTCCTTGCATTTATTTTGATACTCTTCAAATTTCATTCTCCATGGCAATTGCAATAATACAGGAGTCTTTACAAATGCATTTTCATCAAAGAATTCCTTGCAAGCTTCCATTCTTGCATCTTGCACACTTTTACCCTTCATATCTAAATCAGATAGAACCAACTCAGCTGACCTGGGAGGGCAAGGCATACCAACATGCATGTCTTGATCAGTAACAATAATTTCATCTGTCAGATTCTCAGGTGGATGATCAATTCTTTTCCTCATAGGGCTTTGCTCAGATGATGGTGATGGGGGATTGCACTCTGGTCAAGATATTAATTCAATGATTTTTACTTCCCCAGGTACTTTGAATTTTGGACTTGGTCCTAGAGGCACCTTCATTATTTTCTTCACCTTTCTATCTACTTCTTCCTCATCACTACTAGTATTCCTTTTCCTCCTATAGATGGGCCACCTTTCTGTAGGTTGATATAATGACCTTGTTTGAATTGGCCTATCACTTTGTCCTTGCATACCCACGCTTAGCCTTAAATTTATCTTTTTGTTTGTCAATGTGTCCATAATCTCCTTGAATTTCTTCATTATAAAATCAATCTTCTTATGGTATGGAGTGAATTCCATCAGTGGATCATACTTTGGATCCATTTCATTCGCAATATCTAGTAGCTTATTATAAGCTATCCATTTCTCCTTGTTCAATTCTTGCTTATTCACAACAAATTCATTTCTGATGAGGTCCTTAGGGAAATTGAACTCATGTGCAAACTTGCCACCTTTTATTCTTTGTCAAAAAAGAGCAAAGAAACCTTCAGGATCATTTTGTCGCCTTGGACCAAATCTCAAATGGTAATCAACAAAGAATTTATCAAAATGCGTCCAGCCTCCCTTTGAAAATGTAAAGTCAAACACTACTGTATAATCAGGGAATAATGTTCCCTTCCCCTTTCTAGTAAGGTTGTCTTCATGAATACAACCCATCTGCCACATGACTTCTGCAAATCCTATTCTTTGTGGCACGTTGTATGGCAGTATGTGAGGGGTTCCCTGAAATCCATATATTCTCAAGATAGTGCTGACTGGATACAGGATAATGTCACCCCAATTATGTAAAACCCTCAATTCTGGCTTCCTCTACTTCGGCCTGAGGAAATCATGTACTTCCTCAGGGATCCTAGGTACATTTACCATCAATTTTGCCCTTAATCTAGAAGTAAAACAATTATCAAATTGCACATAACTGGTGTTTTCCTTATTATAGGACAAATTTGCAGCCCATATCTGTACTGGCAATCTTTCTCCATCAATTGATTGCCTTAAGTTCATCTTCTCAGCAAAGAAATCTGCATTCCAAAATAGAAACATGTGCATCAGCATGGAATACCAAAAGAATTGAGTACTAGTATCACCTTTCTGCAGCTTCGACAGCCCTTCATCTATCCTCTTAGCCAGGAAAGAAGTAAAGTCATATGTTACAGAGAAGTTAGGGTGTTGTACTTGTGCCCCCATGAACATGTATGCAATGGGCATTACTACATCAGGATTGAAACCCAAAATCTGACATAATGAATAGAAAGAAGCTAGGAAAGGCTTTGCAAAATAATTCAATCTAAAAGGTTCCTGGTCACTAGGGCTGATATGAAATTGTGAACCTCCTACCTTAACCAGATGGGGTGGAAGCAGCTTAACCCTAAAAAGAGATTTTAGTTTTGCATACTCCTATTTCATTTCCTCAAGATTAATAGGAACCAAGTCATCACTCGGCTCACTCAAATCAAAATTCTGTTGGATAACATCTCTGTTAATTTCTAATAGCACCCCTCCATCATTATCTCTAATTACCCATGTGATGGGGTCATATCTCATGGCCACTGCCCTAAGTAAGTCCACATTAGGGAACACATTTGATACAACCAGCTTTCCCATGTCGTACACCCATCCATTGGAGAAAGGGTGAGGAAAATTCCTCTGTCCATACCATAATTTAAAAATTTGTTAACCGGTGAGTGGAACCCTTGCATTAGCAATGTTGGAACTATTACACACCAACCCCTCCCCTAGGATTTTCCCTTGCATCAACACTACACCCTTCTTTTTGTCATTCGTTGATAACAGAAATTGATCCAAGAAATCATCATAGAAGTTTCTTTTCAAATATTCAATGTGGCCAGAGTGCTGCTTGGGTGGAACCATCTTAGAGAAACTAGGGCTTCGCTACAATGTTACACTTGAAGTGGCTATGACTAAGTAGAGATAGGAAATTACAGAGTAAAAATACTGCAATTCCTCACAATTTATGATTATACTATAGCCCTAAAAAAATATTTCAATGAGCTCAGTGACAAGCATAGCAAACCCCCCTTCCCAAATTTAAATGCAGAATGACTAGGAAGTAGAGAAAATCAACTTACGACTCTTCTCGCACAAACTCCAAATTCTAGCTGCAGCTGCTCGCAATTTCACCTTAAGCTCTGAAACTGTTTTCACAAAATAACTAGATGCCTTGTGATACAAATAAGACAAGTAAATTGATTTTATGTCGATCAAATCTCGCCAGTAGATGTCTCATCTGCCATTAAAGCTCACTCGTGGGCTACACGAACGACTCGAACCATACTTGATACATTTTTAAATTTCAGTCGTTGATCCTCCAGTTTGATCAAAACATTGACGACCATCATCAAAATAGGCTGACATAATCACCAACACGGAAATAAGGGGTCGACCATGTCATACGCTGCAAAGGAATGCCACGTGACTTTTTCCCGCGATATCACAATCATTCGATTTACCATCGTGGGATGGCGGGCAACCATTGATCTTTCTCATCAGAGATCCTGCTCCTTCAAACTGGTCATCGTCCTTTCCTTTAACTGTCGAGTAGCTTTTCCCTCGAAGTTATAACATCTACGTTGAAATAAAACATGTGCATCTTACAAACACATTAGTAATTCATCCCTTAATATATTGAAAATCGGAAAACACTTCCTTCACTCCTTTGGCCTCATCCGATGAGACACGCGGCAATCGCCCGTGATATCGCGATCCCATAATTCCTGATCGCGGGATGGCGGGCACCGTCAATCTTGAAAAGACAGCACATCAATGGTCGCGCAGATTTCATCCTATAGGAAGGGCACGTGGCACCCACCTGTGATATCACGATCTCATAAATCCTAATTGTGGGATAGCGGGCGCCGTTGATATGTGTAGCAAATAGATCAACGACAACACTAAATTCAACCTTCTACAAAATAAAACATTTATTTAAAAGGCAAGGGGACACCACTAGGCGTAAGGAAAACAACAACATAAGTTGTTTTAAAATGATAAAGCACGCGGTCAACCTAGACTTAGCAGAAAATAAAAACTTACGGAAGGCTGCGAAAATTAGAAACCAAAGGGGCCAACATCTAGATGGAAAGATGGGGCACAAGTCATTTTAAGACCCTTCAAAAAGGTAACATCGAAAAAGACCCCAAACAAAGCATACCACAAAAATAGGAGTTAAGATGAAGACATGGCTAAAACCCTAGCCCTTCAAAAAAATTTGACGCCATGAAAGACCATCGACATAAGGGAGGTCATGAGTGACTAACAAGGAGCAAAATTTGAAAGCTCCATCACCTTCCAACAAAGAAGGTTGTACAATGCATACTTTACCTTGAAGCTACTTTGCATCCAAATATATGATGTACAATATTGAGTATAAATAGGCTAAGTATATTCTTCAATCTTTAACAATATATTCTTCAAGTTTAAAGTACCTTTTCTTCAAAATGCATCTCCATATTGACATGAATAAGGTCATGGAAATGGCAAGAAAAAAATACAATTGCATTTCAATATAAACTCCGCATGGAGAATTTCATTTTCCCTATGTAAAATATTTGATGGCAGAATAGACACCATGATGGTTATGAATAACTTTGACGGTGCATAAACAAAATCATCACCTATTAAGGAATTTAATTTATCATAACATCAACAATTTGAGAATTTTCTATTTGTTGCAAATTGTGGTGCAAAATGGCTATAGAAAAAAAAAAAACTCTATTGGGTATAGCTGATTTTGTTGTCCTAGTCTTTAGCCTTTTCTAATAGTTTTTATATAAATGTCTTATATACACTATGATAGCCATATTCCATGAGATGTTGTCTTCTCGTTTCATGCACAATCCAATGCTTTGCAAGCATCCACTAGATTTTTGCACTTGAGACATAAGTAACATAAGATTAGTATGTGCACTTGACATTGAAGTATATGCATTTCTATTATTTAAGTGATTTTTAGTCAATTTAAATAATATTGTATTAAAATATTCATTATATTTATTTTTAATAATTTATTTGTGCAATTCCATTTATCTTTTATGGGGAGTTACAAAAGCTAGGGATGAGGCCATTTTCAAATCCATCCTCATTGTCCCATGATGCTCACTATATTTTCTTTATCATGGGGCTTCTAAGAGGAACCCAAATACTGTTGGGGGATTTATTTTTCTAAGTGGGAATCCTTGTGTCAAATTTGCAGTTGGCTTGGGTTCTTCCACCAATAACCATGTTGAAGCTAAAACATTGAGATTGGGGATGTCTCTTACACTCAAAGGGGGATTGGGAGACTCCAATCTAATTCTCAAAATAATTAGTTTAGCTCATTATAATTCTATTAGTGTTGATTATGAAATCAAGTTGATTAAAATCACCTTAAAATAGTATAACATGATTAAATTTTAGCATATATATAGAAAGTTCAACAAAGAGGTGGATAATATGATAAATATAAGGGTAAATGTATTAAAAATACATCAATCTTTTTCCTTCCACACCTCTTCAGCATACCCATTGCACACCAAAGTGCAAACGTTTTAATTCAACCTTTGGCTGAATATGGAATCCGAACATAGTTTTCAAATAACGGTGATGCTTTCAATGCAATCTTAGATAGATTAATAATACCATACTCTAGAAGCCTTGTTTATACGACTTGGACCCTTTGATCAGAGCACGAAACTACCCTATACTGGTAGGTGAGACGATAAGTCTTTCATATTGTTGGGCCATTCTAAAATGTCTGTATCGCTTGTTGACTTGACTGAAGAAACTGAATTTATGTTTACTTTCACATGTGATGAATTCATGAGGAGCTCTATAAGAGGAAGTAGAAGAAAGGAAAAGAAGAGTTAATTAGAGAAGATGGTGGTGGGAAGCTTCAGTCATGAAATCGAGTCTCCAGTGGAGGCGAAGAGAGTGTGGAATGCCTTGGTGAAGGATGGCCATAATCTCATGCCCAAGCAAGTACCTGAGCTGTTTTCAAGCATCACATTCGTGCAAGGCGACGGAGGTGTAGGCAGCATCAAGCAAATAAACTTCACTCCTGGTATGTATCATCTCATCTAGATATCTTATTCTTACAATTACACCTGTCTTTGTTCTGATGGGCTTTGGTGATGCAGCCAACAAGGATTTCAGCTATGTGAAGGAGCAAGTAGAGGAGGTGGACGAGGAGAAGTTTGTGTACCGCTACAGTCATGTGGAAGGAGGACTGCTGGGAAAGAAAGTGGCCTCTGCCAAATATGAAATAAAATGCACCCCCAAAGCAGAGGGAGGGTGCGTTTGCAGCTCTATAGTCCATTTTGACACCCTTCCCGGCGTTCTCCCTGAGGACGAAGGGAAAGTGAAGGAGGTTAAAGAAATGGGCGCTGCTCTGTTCAAGAAGATTGAGGCATATCTCCTCGCTAATCCCACTTTGTACTGTTAAACGTATCATACTACATATTATAACCCTCTGGCGTTCTTTTCTGTTTATGCTTGAATAAAATGTCAAATTAGCAACTCTCTTTTGTTCACCGCTAGGCCTGAATTTGAAGGTCGGCCTTGCCTCTCAAGTCAATATTTTTCCGATGGTTATCCATTGAAAGTTGTTTTCCAAATAGAAATATATATTTTATTTTCAACAGTTATAATATGTTTAAATAATAACTTATGGTTCTATTACTAAAACCACCAATAAGTGCAATCCTATGCTAATGGGCCTTCATATTTATACAATAATAATTTGTGAAATTTTTTGTAACATTTTAACCCTCTTCTACATGAGAATGAAGAACCCTCATGTTATTGATAGTTGAGGACAAGTTTTTTATTTTCCTTTCTACCTTGGTCCAAACATCTATACTTCTTGGAGGTTTTTTCAAAAAGAGTACAAAGTGAGGAAACTAAGAAGGTGATTTGATTAAAGAAAAATAGGTGATCCAAAAGCTAGGTCTTTGAAACTAGTAAAAAGTGAAAACAAACAAAGCAATAAAAATAAGGATAAAATTAAGTAAAGGTAGTTCAAGGCAGTTTGAAAGAGGTTCCCAAGTGCATTTGAGATTGGTGATCTAGATCAATGGGTTTCAAAGCGTACTCCTAAGTTTATGCCCTAGGACAATAAGGAAATTTGTTAAGTCCATCAATGCTATATATGACTTGCAACATCAAGTGAGATTGCAAAAAGGGTATCTGGTGCGAGGAACATGTGAAAATTTGATGTAATTTGGATGTGAGGGATGATGTCTTTTCATGTATTTCTCAAAATATTCAACATTGTACACTAACAACTTTGAGCACTAATGAGGAGTAGTCAAGTATATAGGTATCGATAGATTGAAGGGATTGATGGGAATATACCAAAGTTGGTGTTCATGCTCAAATAATATATACTTAAGAGAAAGGGAAACAATGAAGCATAACTTAGGAGCTAATTCTAGATTGACTCATGGTGGATCAAAGAAAGAAATAAAATAATGGGAAACATCAAGTCTAGTAGGGTGATTTTATTTTTATTTGATATGGCCTTTGAGTTGCTTTTATGGATTTCAATTACATCTCAGATTTTTATATGTTTTTTTATGCTACATTTATCTTTTTTCTTTTTGAATTATTTTCTTTTTATTTTTTCCTTTATAATGCCTTCCCAATTATCTAACCCAATGCAAGGAGTAAAATACAACTACTCATCACCAAAGACTAGAGCAAGTGGATATGAGAATTGATCCTTTTGTGCATATTTGTACACTTCTTGTGACTAAATACCCAATCGAGGAAGGGATGGGATATGGATTGACTCATGAGGATATAAGAGTCACTATGAAGTTTTTAATATTAGAAGTAGAAGAGGTGAATTACTTGGACCTTATTATGGTCATAATATATATATCATATGTGAGAAAGGATAAAATAAGGTTGGTAGGTAAAGTGTATAGAGGGCTCAAATATATTGAGAATATATGATTAAAGTAAGAAATATTCATAGCATTTGATAATGGAGGAAAGTTCAAAGTTGTGTTATATCTTGGGATAAAACATAGTTTTCGGTGAAACTATTTCACCTAGAAATACTTGCAACCTACATTGTACAAAGATTTTTGGCCAAAATATGTTTTTGCAAAATTACTAATTTGATATAATTTGATATTAAAATCTAAATTTCTCTATCTTTGGAATTCCTATGAGAAACATTAGAAAAGACATCATCAACATGGGTAAAGGAATTACAAGGTATCAAATCATCATGAGTAGTGACAAAGTCAATAAAAAGAGTAAAAAGTTGTGTTTGATAGATAAGAGAATAATTAGAAAGAGATACCTATAGGCAAGGTAAGGAAGCTATATAAGATTTCATAATGTGATTAAAGAGAAAGGAAAACATAGGAACATGATTAGAAAGAACAATAAGGAAAATAAAAGGATTAATTAGGTCTCTATGAATGTGAAAGAGAAATATGTATGAGTCATGATATGGAATAAGATACACAATTGAACAAGAGAAAATATTCAAAGAAAAAAATCAACAAATCAATTATTATTTAGCACTAATCTAGAGACAAAGTAGAAGTGGAGGTGTAAGTCAAATAGGTCAATCAAAATTAATGATAGAAAGATTATGTTTCCCTTAATTTTAGTTGTGTTAATTATGTAAATGAGTACATTATTATTCCTATTTAAGTATTCTAAATACATAAAACACAACAATAATAGATTATTCTAATACTTGGTTTTGACATATGTTAAAAATTTTAAAAAATAGGAACATTTTTATATAGAGTAGGAAGTAGAAAATAATAAAGAAATGGAATGAATACACATGGAAACACTAGGAAACATTGTAGTCAAATTCAAGGTAGTTTGAAAATACTCTAAATTGAATTTATTCAATTTACATGATTAGGACCACACTATAAGCAATAGGTGCACCCAACATGGAGGAGAATATTAGGATCAAGGAGAAATTGTTGAGGTAATTTGATTATAATATTGTTTAGGTGTATTCAAAACTAGATTTTGCTCAAAAAATTATATGAATGCAATCAAGATAGTGAGAAAAGTGTAGGGAAAAATCAAAAAAATACATGTCCAACTAATATCTAAATACATTATAGAGTTTTTTGAAAATTTTAAATTTCCAAAGATACAACTAAATTTTTATTAACAAATCCTTGAAAATAGAACCAAAAAGCCACCAAGAGGCTCTAGAAAAAATTTCATTAAAATTCTATGGTTTGGGGATTCACTACAAGGAAGTGGTGCATCCAACCTAGAGAAGAAGTATTGGGTGCATCTATGCTGGAGGAGAATTCATGATCTACGCTCAATGTTGTGCCTAATCTTAGAAAGGACAATTCTAGGTTTGCACCTAGTGCTATACCCGATCTAAAGAAGTCACAAGATGTGCCTAGGTTTGAGGATAAGTATGATACCTATATCTGTCTAAAAATTTACATATATCTTCTTTCTTATCTTACATAAACTTATCTAAATTGGTGTTATCTGTAGTTCTGTATATATTTCCTCAACACTTACTTTCAAGCATAAATTATTAATAAAAACACCTCTTAAATAAAGGGTTAAAGTAGAAGCTATCTCAATTAGAACTATTGAGGTTGCTTAAATATGGATGCATTTGACACAAATATGCCAATAATGTTATTATATATAAGTAAATTAATCATATTATTAACATGAAAAACCAAATTATGTTATGTGTATTGAAAACTAGGATGTAATATATAAAAAAATGAATAACATGGATAACCGTTTGGCATTCCTGTGTAAGATTTCTCTTCATGCTTGAATAAAATTTCAAATTAGAATCTCTCTTTTGTTCATCGCTAGGGCTAAATTTGAATGTTGGCCTTGCCTCTCAAATCAATATTTTTTTTATGCTTATCAATTGAAAGTTCTTTTCCAAATATATATATATATATATTCAACAATTATATCATAAATTAGATATATATTTTATTATGATTGTATATATCTTTTTATAATTTATTCATAATTATCTTTTTTATATAATACAAGCTTCCAAGAAAATTAATTATATTCTACAATCAAAATTAATGAATACTTATATACAATCATCGAATTTAGGTCATTTCAATCACCATTTTTCTTGAATATTTTGTGACAACTCAATGTTTTTACTATCAATGCCACATAATCATTTAAAGAATACATTTCAAACATTTTCATTTTAATCTTTTAAAACTTAAATATGTTTAAATAATAACTTATAGCTTCTATTACTAAAACCACCAATAAGTGCAATCCTATGGTAATGGGCCTTCCTATTTATATAATAATAAATTATGAAAAAAATTGTAAGATTTTGACCCTCTTTTACATGAGAATGAAGAACCCTGATGTTATTTATAGTTGAGGACAAGTTTTTCTTTCTTTTCTACCTTGGTCCAAACATCTATACTTTTTGGAGGATTTTTTCAAAAAGAGTACAAAGTGAGGAAAACATGGTGATTTGATTAAAGGAAAATAGGTAATCCAAAAGTTGGGTCTTTGAAACTAGTAAAAAGTGAAAACAAACAAAGAAATAAAAATAAGGATAAGATTAAGTATTGGTAGAAAGGAAATCTAAAAGAGGTTCTCAAGTGCATTTTAGATTGCTGATCTAGATCAATGGGTTTCAAAATGTACTCCAAAGTTTATGCATTGGGGCAAGAAGAAAATTGCTCAATTCCATCAATGCTATATATGGCTTGCAACATGATGTAGAGCGCTCCACTTCACTCTTTATTTTCACTAATAACAATGAAATCTCACACATAAAGGAACTAGATTTGCAACCAAAGATGAACTATTCTTTTATCAAATCAATTGTAACTCAGTTACATAAAAGAAATACAAGGTCTCTATTGCACATAAATCTCTTCCTTATTTTTGTGATATCAAGCTTTGTCGTCTCCAAAGAAGTCTCTTCAAATGCCCTTTTCTCTTCTTACCCACGAGCTGTCCTTTTTGCCTCAAGTAGGAACATTTTTATATAGAGACTTAGGAAGTAGAAAATAATAAAGGAATGGAATAAATACACATGGAAACAGTAGAAAATATTGTAATAAAATTCAAGGTAGTTTAAAAACACTCTAAATTTATTTTCTTCAATTTAGACGATTAGGTCCTCACTATAAGCAATAGGTGCACCCGACATGAATTTGAATATTAGGATCAAGGAGAATTTTTTTAGGTAATTTGATTATAATATTGTTTAGGTGTATTCAAAACTAGATTTTGATAAAAAAAATATATGAATGCAAGACAAGATAGTGAGAAAAGCGTGGGGGAAAGTTAAAAAATACATGTCCAACTAATAGAAATATATTAAAGAGTTTTCTATAAAGTTCAAATTTCCAAAGATACAACTAGATTTTTATTAATGAAACCTTGAAAATAGAACCAAAAGTCCACCAAGAGGCTCTAGACAAAATTTCATTAAAGTTCTAAGGTTGGGACTTCACTTCAAGGAAGTGGTGCATCCAACCCAGAGAAGAAGTATTGGATTCACCTATGCTAGAGGAGAATTCATGATCTATGCTTAATGTTGTGCCTAATCTAAATGATAGTTCTAGGTTTGCACCTAGTGCTATACCTAGTCTAAAGAAGTCACAAGATGTGCCTAGGTTTAAGGATAAGTATGATACCTATATTTGTCTAAAAATTTACATATATCTTCTTTCTTATCTTACATAAACTTATCTAAATTGGTGTTATCTCGAGTTCTATATATATTTCCTCAACACTTACTTTCAAACATAAAATATCAATAAAAACACCTATAAAATAAAGGGTTAAAGTAGAAGCTATCTCAATTAGAACTATTGAGGGTTCTTAAATATGGATGCATTTAGAAAATATACAAATAATTCTATTATATAAGTAAATTAATCATATTATTAACAAGAAAAAACAAATGCTATGTGTGTTGAAAACTAGGATGTAATATAAAAAATTGAATACAGTTGATTTCAAGGACTAAAAAGACTATAAACGGATAGAAAAACTAAAAAAAATTGATATGGATAGAAAGGTCTATAAGGAAGGAAGGATATAATCTATTTTTAAAATATTGTGGTGAATCATAAAAGATGTGTGCAAGGTAAACAATGATTTGTTATTACAAAGTTTACAATTGAGATAATGTGATAGATAAAAGGGAAAATATAACCAAATAGTAACCTGAAAGTAAAAATATATAATATAAAAATAAAATTGAACTAATATGAAGATTTATGTAATAAATTTTTAATTTTTTGTAGAATGTAAAGAAAAATGAGGCTATGGTGAGCTAGTGCTCTAATGGAGCTAGGAGGAGATGGGTGATAGAGAATATGGAAAAAATGGACATGGGGATTGATGGAAATGGTTGAGGGATGAGAGATGGCCTCAAAAGTGAGTATTTATAGATTAGATAACATAATGAACCATAAAAATAAATCTATTATATTGTTTAAAACAAAAGATAGCACATGCAAAAATATACAAAATAATTACCATAACATAATTTTTTGACAATAGAGATTCTTATGATCCTCCAAAAAAAAGTGTCATGGATGGGATGAAAGATAACACATTGTATACTTTTTCTTAACCTTAACATGTTCCGACCTCTCTGAAAAATATTTCTCAAAATCTTCTCTCAAGATGAAATTATATTATATTTATGTAAAAAATGAATTATAAAAACTATTTCTATAAAGTTTCTCCCAACATGAAATTATATTTTTTCTATGTAAAAAGTTAAGGATGAGAATTATTTCTTTTTAATATTTGAAGTAAATATGGTTGGAAACATAGTACACCCCATTTATGTCAATTAGATGAGTTTATGGTGAACTTTTGAGATTGATTCAAGGATGATGAAATTTCCTCTTCACTGAGCCCAATGATCAGGAGAATTCTTCATGTTAAATGTGGATCAATTTCCTAGGAATGATAAGGGGAAATGTTTTCCACCCAAGGTTGGTATTTATCAATCATGAAAATTTCAAGAAAGTGAGAGTTTGGGAGCTTAAAGGTGGTTATTTCTCTAAGATTAAGACATAAATTCTCATCAACTAGTTTGATTAAAGAAATAAAAATATGACAAGGTGAAAGGGATACAACATAGAGTAAAAGGGATAAAATAAAAAAATAGCATATCACAAGGTCAAATAGATCTACAAAGGGAAAATATAACATAGAAATCTAGGATAGTGCTAGGTATAGAAAGAAAGAGATTCAAAAAGAAATCAAACTACACATGAGACAAGATGACTAAAATGAGACCAAATACAACAAAGTAATCTATAAAGTATGTAATCCATAATCTTTTAGATGATAAAACTACTTGAGTGATATATAACATGAGGATGATAAAATAGAAAGTGATTGTGTTTCCTTAATATAAAATTAATAAATAATACTATATAATTGAATCAGATTTAGGACATGTGAATCACCATTTTTCTTGAATAGTTAGTGAGAACTCTTTTTTTTTTATTAATCCCACATCCTAATTTGAATAATATGAGTTTCAAACTTAGAGAATTATACATGGGGTGGGATTCATTGTTATCCAGACATGCCAGTGCAATGTATTTAGCAAGATTTGATTGGTGAAATTGTAATGATCCTGCAGCTAAATCACACACCATATTAGCTAGCAAATTTTCTACTTTATTTCTCTATCTATAACAATGCGTGAGTTGGTAAGCATCAAAATCTTGTATCACTTTCAATCCATATTTTATAATGGTGTTAAGCATGTCCAACTAACTATATTTTCTTGCTCACATGTATTAATTATTATCATAGAATCCCTGTCAATCCAAATAAGTTTGATGCCTAATGAAGTTTCCAGTTTCAGCCTACAAGTATTGCTTCTAATTCAACCTTACTATTTGTTCCCTCTAGAAGTTTTATTGCTAGAGCACTCATAATGCTACAAGTGGGTAAGTACATGGATCTGTGACACAATTTTGATGCCAAAATGAAAAAAGCACAAAAAAATGCTAAAAAAGAGCATTTGACGCATGGAAAATGACTTCTCATTTGGCGTGCACCAAATTGAAAAGTTGTATTAAAACAAAAAAAAAAAACATTTGTAACTTCATTTTTTGTTCACCTACGATTGAAAACAATAAAAGAGACATTGAACAATTAATTTGAAGATTAACTGAGCATGCCAAAACCCACCCTTATAGGAGATGGATTGCCTAATCGTTGAAGCCAATTGTATCTCATGTAGGAGAAATGAGCGAGAAAATATTTTTTTGGTCAAATAAGAGGCATGAGATGAGAAAATTTTATGCTAGTGGTTTGTCATATGCAAATGTGAAAAAATAAAAAAATAGCAAAGCTAACTTGTGTGTTGTATTTATAGACCCATGAACCAACACACCTTTTTCTCATGCATGCAGGAGGTTCCTCATCTATTGGTGCCACCATGAATTAATTAAAAATAAATTTTGGGAGCAGTGGTGGATGGTATTTGACCAACCTCCATACAATAACCATGAGGTAGCACAATACTTTTTGAGGAAACTCTATTGTGAGTTTGTCCTCAATAAGATTCCAAATTATTTTGACATCTTATAATTTTAAGGTAGAGGTGGGCTCTCCACACATGATAGACCTGATGCACGGCATAATCCATAGTTGGCACTGAGACCCTTAGCCAAACCCATGGTGGAGCATGTTGTCATTCCTTCCAAATTGTTAAGGATAGTGTAGAGGTGGACATGCTGGAGTTGATTAGCTTTCTCACCCAGACCATTACATAGTGTATGAGGCCTCTAGTAGAGCTTGATGTGGAGGAGACATGTAGGCCCTGAGCTCCACCCCACCATTGTGGTGCTTGCGGTGTTATTTGCACGTATGATTATCAAAGTTCTTGGGATGCAACTACATAGCCTACATCAGTTGCAGAGGCGATGGTTATGATAGATGAATTGTTGAATAATACATACAACATTGATACTTAGGTAAAATTCAACAAGTTCATTTAATTTTGTTTATTAAATTACATTTTGAAATTTAAGAATAACTAAATTATTATAATCAATCTGATGAAATTTCAAGGTTAGAGTGTTCATGAGACATGATCCATTCCTATAGACCCTTATTCCTTCTTGACGTTGAGTCCACATGTATGCAACTAGTATTAAAGATATTATTATTGCATTTGAACAGTTGAATGTTATATTTGAATGTTTATAGTCTCATAACATGCTTTGGATGCCAAACTATTTCCTAGTGGACCTTCTACCTCCACATCTCGCAATTCATGTCGTTAAAGAACTTTTCCTAAGGTAACCTTTATTCATTAATGGTGTTGTAAAACAATGTTAGCTAGTTTTCGTAATTTTGCATATACAAATCTAAAAATTTGATGAGAAACACAAACATTGGTTGGTCTTGTGATATCCTAATTATATTTACCATTCAACGTCCATCTCATTCTTCCATTCCTTTCATCACACATATTTTAACAATTTTATATCACATATCCCAATCTTTAACACTTATACACTATACCACCTTCCTCCATATTTCATCTTATGCACATATCATTACAAGAAAACTTTCTGTTTGCTCATTATTGATGAAATATCTAATACATTATTACTACACATCTCAAGTTCCCACTTCATGTCCTATATCCAAACCTTAGACACTGCCTAATTCACTCTATGGTCTAATATTCCCTCATAATTACTTCCCTTTAACCTCTAGTTTAGTTTACCTTAAAATTGTTTTATTATCCCATCCTAGCTCATCCAATTAATCTCTACTAGTCCATTCTATGTTCCATCATCCCCTCTTGATCGTGCCACATTATCTTCTCCTAATTCACTTTTTATTCCTTTATCCCTTCCTAATCCCCTCCCATTAACATTTAATAGTTCACCCTATTTTCCATGATCCCCTCCTAGCGCATTCCACTAATATCTTCTAGTCCATCCTATGTGTCATTTTTCACTTCTACTCTGATCTTATTATACCCATTATTATTTCACCCTAGATGTTCCATGATCCCCTATGTTCCACCCTGTGTTCCTTTATACATTCTATGTTATGCCATCTTTATCCATGTTTCATTCTAGATAACTCTTCTCTATTATTAATACACACATGTCAAGTTCCCACTTCATGTACTATAGTCAATGTTATCTCCTAGAAATGCACCATCTGCAAAGTTATGAAACTAAGCTTTCTAGAGAAACATGGGATCATTTCAAGGCTGTGGGTCACCTATAGTTGAAATGAACCTCCGGATAAGGCCGGCTCCTAATTGGTTATCACTCTAAAACTACTAACTTGTGAGGGAAAGGGGAAGAAAGATAATTTAAAATGAAAATCTACTCCTAAGGGTGATGCACTAGTTCATTAGCTTGACTTGCAAACAAATTAAACACATGAGTTTAAATAAAGGAAAAGTTTAACATGCACAACCCAAACTTATGTGTTTCTTGCATAAATATTTTATAAGATGGTTTTAATGCTTATATATACAAGGAAATAAATTTTCACAACTAGAATCACATGCACTTTTACACAACTTATAACCTGCAACATACACAATCTTCTGTAAAAGATGCTATCATTGAGACAAAAGCACAAGGAAAAAGGATAATCTCAGAAGTGGCTTGATCAATCAAACAAGTGCACACAAAGAATAGAAGAATTGAGATGGTAAAGCACTTAACTTCATTAATTCTCCAAGGTAACTTCTGTCATACAAGCCAAAAGTGAGTTACAAAGCATTGTTTTCTTCATAGGACTCACAAGAGTCACAAAGCAGAAAGATACAAGTCAGAACCCCCTTACAAAAGAATCACATAAGTGACTATATCTTTTAACTTTCAACCAAATCCATCAAAATAGGACCTAGAAGCTCTTCCACTCAGATGCCTCCATAAATCCTAATTTATAGCATACAAATCTTCATCACAAAAGTTCTAGAAAGTTAAAATGGTCAAACTTGACCATGTCAAACATGATGATATTTCAAATTGCCCCTAAAAAGCTCCAAATTGCTTCAAAAAGAAACATAAAGGCTCCTAGATGCCCTCCACATGTTGGAAAACTAATTTTTAAGCTCCCTATACCTTTGCAAAGCAATATTGCTTCATTTAACTCCTCCTTGAGAACCAATGTAACATCTTTATTTTGCATCAATGAATAACATTTATTAAAGTGATTTATATTTTCATCACTTTAAATAAAGTTTTACAATATTGATTAAAAATGCAAAAACAAATAAAGACACTATGATAAAGCCAATTACAAGGCTTAATTGACTAAGTCATATGAAATATTCAAAAGATTATTTAAAATAATCACAAGGCATAAAATATGCCATGACCATAAAATTATATGAAAAAAGCTTTTTGATAAAAACTTAGGCAAAAAAGCCTTAACTCCATCGACCTTCTCCAAGGGTTTGTTAAAAACCTAAAATGAATGCAAAGCATTCATTTGTTACTTTCATTTTCTGGAAACTTCATGTTGAAGGTGTCGCCATGAGTGAAAAAACCCTAGCTCAAGCTCCAATTTCTTTACTCGTTCCATTTCTCTGTGTTCTTTTCTACGCATTTGGTTGCCATGGAAGAGGGTTTGTGGAGTTTCAATGGTGAAATCATGGCTATTTAGAGGCATTTTCATTTACTTCTTTTGTTGTTCTTGAAGTGCCACCACCATGGAACCACAATTTAAGCCTTTGTGCTCAAAAACCCTGACTTCTGTGAAGATCTAATGCAACAAATATTTGGTAAGTTTGATTTTGTTTAAATCCAAAATTTCCATGCATTTGAAAAGCTTTTAAAAACCTTTTAGGTGTGGCTTCATTGATTTATTTCTCTCATGTTTTGTGATTCTGTAGATTTCTTCTATCATTCATGGCTAAGAGTTTGGCTACATGTGTCATATTTCCTCCTCTAAGAGGCTTCAAGGATTTCCCCTTACTATGGCCATGAACATTGTGAGTTTCATTTTTCTGTTCTAGATTTCCAACACATTTTCATGTATTGTAGCTTCTCCATTCTTACATATCACTTGAAGTTCTTTTATAATACTTCACAGACCATAGCTTCTGCCCTTTACTATGATAAGATCGTGCATGATCATAATATAAATGAGATTCCATGAGAGATAGCTGAAACAAATGTCTTTTTCTTGACTATAGCCTTTATATAGAAATTTCTCTAGTTATGTGATGAAACCCTTTAATTCTATTACTTTTTGGTCATCAAGACATGACTGTACCTTGCAAACAATATGGCCACATTGACAAACATTGGAGAATTATCATATGTACTTTGATCCTAAGAAATGGGGCAGGAAAAAATAGAACGGAATTGAAATCCTCTATCTAACTGATTTTCCATTGACAACCCTTTATTTTCTACCATTCTTGCCCTAGGCCATGTATTCATAGACTTTGTTTTCATATAATCCTCCATATATTTTGGGTTACACATTTTAGAGGCCTTCTCATTTCCTTAACTCAATGTCATGTAGTTACAATCTCTCTTCATCTAGCATGTTGCTCACTGTGTTGGTTGCTTTTCACTATCATGTAGTTATAAGAATTTCCTTTGTACTGTGCCATATGCTGAAACCTTGTTACAGTCATTATGATAATTGTGCTTCACATAAACTTAGTCACTATCTTCTGATTTCACTATTTGATGAATATGTTGAATGCTATTTGAAATATTGTCATTAGTTGACTTATAAATGCCACCTCTTGACTATTCTTAGGACTCTTCCTTTTTTGTTTGTGGAGATCACTGTCACTATGATTGCTTAAGATTCTTGTCTTATGTTTGCTCATTTTATTCATATTTTTGTAGTTGTCATACCTCATTTCAAAATGTGGTTATGTTGATAATAAATGATTTTCCATGCCTGATATATCCAGTGAACCTTTGAGTGATTGGTGACTGTCACCTTTTGTTTTTATTTTGTCCTTTTGATCTTTATTTCAATACATTGTAGCATTAATCCAATAACTGTTATCTTTTCTACCTATGGCTTTTATGACTTTCAGGTTGTCCTTCATGTAAACCTTTGATAGATATAATTTAACATGATGGTTGTTATTATTGGCTGTTATGGTTGCTAATTCCCACCAGTGTATTAGTTACTTTGTGCCATGACATTTTATGGTTGTATTATTCCATGATCACTATTTGATGTTCCTTCATCTGGGAACAAATTACCCTGGCTGCTTTCTTTCTTTTCTTGATTAATATGTAGTCCTCATGATGTTGTCTATAGCAAGATGCTATAAAATCAGGACAATAGTAAAAGATGAAACATGATATAACTGAAGTATTTTATATATGCCTACCTAATTAGTATCACTGCATAAAGCATGTTGATATGATAACTTTTGATAATGCATTTCCCTCTTAGATAAGCTTAAATGAGCTCATTATCCAAAAACTTAGCATGCCAGGCTCAACCCTTGTGGGAGCCTTGTTTTAACCCACATGCTGAATCAAGATGAAAAAAACAAAGAAATGATTACACCGATATTTACACATGAAGCAAACAAATTAGAGAAAACATGGCATGTTTTAGGTGTATTTGATCATTCTAATGGTTTTTAGGGACACCTAAAATGTTCATTTAGTTTACTCAATGTAGAATATGATCAGTATATACATGGATAGGGTGAATTTGTATGTAATGTCTGTAATCAGTCATTGCTTAGAGTATGCTCTAACACCATTGCTAATGCCATATGCATGATTAGGAGTGGAAAGAGATAAAAGGGATGGATGAATCTCGGGACAGTAGCAAGGAAAAAGACGCATGAGAACCAGTCATTCCAGGCAATGGCTAGTTACCCTCCTTATATGTGCATTCATTTCTCTTCTTCACTTATTCATATATGAATTGTTCATACTTTGTATTGAATAAGCTAAGTTATTCTCATGGCTTGTATGAGATAATGAACATTTATTCATTCAATAAAGATTATTCTTCTGAAAAGTTCTAAATCTTTCTCTATTACATGCATGTGCATGAATGTAATGATGTGTAGTTGTAAATTTTTTCTAGATTTTTCCATTTATACATTTGAATGTAATGAAGAAGGTTAATAAAATGCAGCTCATTTTCTCAGTTTAAAATGAACTCTACCTTTTTGGACCTATGAGTGAAAAATGGGTAACATTTCTGGTGAAATCTGTTGTATGTTTGCCTACCAAACATGAAAACCAGTTCCCTAGGCTCTTCCATTGGGCATGGAGTCATTAGAAAAACTCAAAAACAAACCTAGAGTAGTTTTGTACATGGTTGTAACTTACTTGAGACAGATCAGGTCACTGATTGAAAACATGAAATGCATAAGGGAAACCAACTACTAAACTGTGCTCGAATAGCACTTAGGGAATGAAAATGCAGCTAAACCTACCCTACACTAACTAGTAAGAAATAGGTCAAACAAAACCATTCACAGGATGACTGAAATAATTTCCCATTCTTCTCAATATGTAGTGACTGGCATGCTTAAGGATAACTAAGTAAAAATGATATACAGAAAAATGTTTTACAAGGTGATGCACTACTTCTTGAAAGAAGTGAATAAGTTCACTTACCTCAATAAGTTGAACATACTCATGTTTAGTTGCAAATGCATTCTTAATGATATCTTCAACTGTAGCTTCATGTATGAGTGCATGATTGATCATTGGTGTTGATTGAGACTCCATTTGGGAAAAATATCTAATAGGGTAGCCTCTTGTAAGGGAAAAGCTTGAACTTTTCTTGCTGATCTCTTGCTCATGGGATGCCATTTTATCACCTTGCTAGCTGGAAAGGTTTAATCCATGTGGCTGACTTGGTGAAAAAATGGAAACCTCCTCAGTATGCTCATGCTTTCCCAAGTGATTACTCATTTCTTCAATGGAGAACAATGAAATAACTTCCTCCAACACACCTTCAATCAATACATTAGCTTTTGGCTTCTTTATACACCAGAATGGAAGCTGTTCATAGTTCTCATTACCATTCAAAGAATGACATTCCAATTTAGGCTTATCGTATTCAACGAAAGATGGAAAAAATTCAAGTGATGATGTAGTTTCAAGCTCCTCTACACAACAGAATGGAAGCTCCTCCAACCAGTTATAACTTTACAAATCAGGCTCATTAGGCTCCTCCTGTTGTTTCAGCATTTTTTCAAGTTTATGAACCTGCTATTCTAGTTCATCATGACTAGTAATTACTTCTAGTTGGTCTGCCTCTTTGTCATCCAATGTTGAACAAAACTGTTCAATGATAAATGTGCATACATCCTCAAAAAAATCAACATTATCCTTTTCAACCACAACATTTTCAAAAACATCAAAGCTCTCACCTTGGAGGATAGTATCAGGTTCAATTTCAAACTTTTCTTCCTAAGTTAAGCCTCCATTGTTCTGTTGATTGCCATCAATTAGCAACTCAACAGTGTTTTCTTGCTATTTTGAAATAGTTTCACCATCCTAGAGATATTTTATTTGTGTTATTTGATACTCTTCCAAAGCCATTTGCAATAGATTTGGAGTTCTAGCCTCTTCGATGGTGATTGAGCTTGAGTTAGTTTGATCAAGGGTCTGCTCCTCTTTAGCTGCAATACTCTACTCTTTGAAACTCCCCTCAAGTTTCCTCTTTCAAAACTCCTCCATTAGTTGATGCTAATAATCTGAGTAAGCTTGAGTATTCTGCACTTGAGTATACAACTTCATTTATCCTTCCTTAGCAACTATTTCCTGTTCAAGACCTTCTTTGAACTGGATTCTTTTTGCCAGTCTCTCTTGATCATAAAAGTAGACTTGTTCAACCATTTCTTTCTGCTGCATAATGGTTTTATTTTGTTTCTTGATATCTACTAGCATTCTATTGATGTGTGAGAACACTTTGCTAATATCATTAATCTTCATACATTCAAGATTTTGACTCAAATCCCACAATATATAGTCAAACTGCTTGACCAAAACTAGTACACTCTGATAAGGGTGTTTTTTAGGCTCGTTATGTGAATAGTCATGCTGATTAGCATTAAGAACCTCCTCTTGAGACTGATTTTTATTATATAATGGCTGACATAAAGGTTGACCAGAAGTGGGAGGGTGGGAAAGATGATGAAAATACTGGTAATCTGCTGATACAGGGTTATTTGACATAAAAACAACAGGTTGTTCTATATAATATGGCTGATGAGTGAACATATTCACATGACTCTCATAGAATGGAGGTGGAAAGTCACTATATTGCTGATAACTAAACACTAAAAGGTAAAATATGAAGCATAGGCAAGCCAAAATAACAAACCTTTCAGTATGTTGAATTTATCAGTAATGCACTGGCTTTTTTGTTACTTTCCAAACTTGGAGTTTCCATAATATACTAATATTTACCTCTGAAAGGCCTAAAACTTACTTCTGCATATCAAAAACTAGTAATAGACATATAATTTCCAAACTGTCTATTCGACAATCCCACCGGGCATGCCAAAATTGTTATCTCCTAGAAATGCACCCTCTGCAAAGTTATGAAACTAAGCTTTCTAGAGAAACATGGGATCATTTATAGGCTGTGGGTCACCTAAAGTTGAAATGAACCTCTGGATAAGGCCGAATTCTAACTGGTTATCACTCTAAAACTACTAATTTGTGAGGGAAAGGGGAAGAAAGATAATTTAAAATGAAAATCTACTCCTAAGGGTGATGCACCAGAACATTAGCTTGACTTGCAAACAAATTAAACACATGAGTTTAAACAAAGGAAAAGTTTAACATACACAACCCAGTCTTATGTGTTTCTTGCATAAATATTTTATAAGATGGTTTTAATGCTTATATCTAGAAGGAAAAAAAAAGTCACAACTAGAATCACATGAACTTTTACACAACTATAACCTGCAACATACACAATCTTCTGTAAAAGATGCTATCATTGAGACAAAACGTCAAGGAAAAAATATAATTTAAGATGTGGCTTGATCAATCAAACAAGTGCACACAAAGAATAGAAGAACTGAGATGGTAAATTACTTAACTTCATTAATTTTCCAAGGTAACTTCTGTCATACAAGCCAAAAGTGAGTTACAAAGCATTGTTTTCTTCATAGGACTCACAAGAGTCATAGAGCAGAAAGATACAAGTTAGAACCCCCTTACAAAAGAATCACATAAGTGACTATATCTTTCAACTTTCAACCAAATCCATCAAAATAGGACCTAGAAGCTCTTCCACTCAAATGCCTCCACAAATCCTAATTTATAGCATACAAATATTCATCACAAAAGTTCTAGAAAGTTAAAATGGTCAAGCTTGACCATGTCAAACATGGTGATATTTCAAACTGCCCCTAAAAAGCTCCAAATTGCTTCAAAAATAAAAATAAAGGCTCCTAGATGCCCTCCACATGTTGGAAAGCTGATTTTTAACCTCCCTATACCTTTTCAAAGCATTATTGCCTCATTTAACTTCTCCTTGAGAACCAACGTAGCATCTTTATTTTGCATCAATGAATAACATTTATTAAAGTGATTTATATTTTCATCACTTTAAATAAAGTCTTACAATATTGATTAAAAATGCAAAAACAAATAAAGACACTATGATAAAGCCAATTACAAGGCTTAATTGACTAAGTCATATGAAATACTCAAAAGATTATTTAAAATAATCACAAGGTATAAAATATGCCACAACCATAAAAATATATGAAAAAAGCTTTTTGATAAAAACTTAGGCAAAAAATCCTTAACTCCGTCAACCTTCTCCAAGTGTTTGTCAAAAACCTAAAATGAATGCAAAGCATTCATTTGTTACTTTCATTTTCTAGAAACTTCATGTTGAAGGCACCGCAATGAGGGAAAAAACCCTAGCTCAAGCTCCATTTTCTTTACTCATTCCATTTCTCTGTGTTCTTTTCTATGAATTTGACTGCCATGGAAGAGGGTTTGTGGAGTTTCAATGGTGGAATCCTGGCTATTTAGAGGCATTTTCATTTACTTCTTTTGTTGTTCTTGAAGTGCTGCCACTATCGAACCATAGTTTAAGCCTTTGTGCTCAAAAACCCTGACTTCTGTGAAGATCTAATGCAACAAATATTTGGTAAGTTTGATTTTGTTTAGATTTGAAATTTCCATGCATTTGAAAAGCTTTTAAAAACCTTTTAGGCACAACTTCATTGATTTATTTCTCTCATGTTTTGTGATTATGTAGACTTCTTCTATCATTCATGGCTGAGAGTTTGGATGTGTCATATTTCCTCCTTTGAGAGGCTTCAAGGATTTCCCCTTACTATGGCCATGAACATTGTGAGTTTCATTTTTCTGTTCTAGATTTCTAGCACATTTTCATGTATTGTAGCTTATCCATTCTTGCGTATTACTTGAATTTCTTTGATAATACTTCATAGACCATAGCTTCTGCCCTTTACTATGATAAGATCATACATGATCATAATATAAACAAGATTCCATGAGAGATAGCTAAAACAAAAGTCTTTGTCTTGACTATAGCCTTCATATAGAAACTGCTCCAGTTATTTGATGAAACCCTTTAATACTATTACTTTTTGGTCATCAAGACATGACTATACCTTGCAAATAATATGACCACATTGACCAGCATTGGAGGATTATCATATGTATTTTGATCCCAAGAAATGGAGCAGGCAAAAATAGAACGGAATTGAAATCCTCTATCTAATTGATTTTCCATTGACAACCCTTTATGTTCTACAGTTCCTGCCCTAGGCCATGTATTCACAGACTTTGTTTTCATATAAGCCTCCATATATTTTTGGTTACACATTTTAGAGGACTTCTCATTTCCTTAACTCAATGTCATGTAGTTACAATCTCTCTTCATCTAGCATGTTGCTCACTGTGTTGGTTTCTTTTCACTATCATGTAGTTACAAGAATTTCCTTTGTACTGTGCCATATGCTGAAACCTTGTTACAGTCATTATGATAATTGTGCTTCAAATAAACTTAATCACTTTCTTCTGATTGCACTATTTGATGAATATGTTGAATGTTATTTGAAATATTGTCATTACTTGACTTATAACTGCCACCTGTTGACTATTCTTAGGACTCTTCCTTTTTTGTTTGTGGAGATCACTGTCACTATGATTGCTTAAGATTCATGTCTTGCGTTTGCTCATTTTCTTCATATTTTTGTAGTTGTCATATCTCATTTGAAAATGTGGTTATGATGATAATAAATGATTTTCCATCCATGATATATCCAGTGAACCTTTGAGTGAATGGTGACTATCACTTTTTTTCTTATTCTGTCATTTTGCTCTTTATTTTAATACATTGTAGCATTAATCCAATGACTATTATCTTTTGTAGTTGTGGCTTTTATGACTTCCAGGCTGTCCTTCATGTGAACCTTTGATAGATATAATGTAACATGATGGTTGTTATTAATGGCTGTTATGGCTACTAATTCCCACCAGTGTATTACTTACTTTGTGCCATGACATTTTATGGTTGTTTTATTCCATGATCATTGTTTGATGTTCCTTCATCTGGGAACAAAGTACCTTGGCTGCTTTCTTGATTTTCATGATTAATATGTAGTTTTCATGATGCTTTTCTATAGAAAAGAGGCTCTAAAATTAGGACAACAACAAAAGATGAAACATGATATAAATGAAGTATTTTATATATGCTTGCCTATTCAGTATCACTGCATAATCATATTGATATGCTAACTTTCAATAATGCATTTCCCTCTTAAATAAGCTCGAATGAGCTCATTATCCGAAAACTCAGTATGTCAGGCTCAACCCTTGCAAGAGCCTCGTTTTAACCCACATGCTGAATCAAGATGAAAAAAAGAAGAAATGATTACACCTATATTTGCACATGAAGCAAAAAAATTAGAGAAAACATGGCATGTTTTAGGTGTATTTCATCATTCTAATGGTTTTCAGGGACACCTAAAATTTTCATTTAGTTTACTCAATGTAGATTATGATCAGTATATACATGGATAGGGTGAATTTGTATGTAATGTCTGTAATCAGTCATTTCTTAGAGTATGCACTAACACCATTGCTAATGTCATATGTAGGATTAGGAGAAGAAAGAGATAAAAGGGATGGATGAAGCTCGGGACAACAGCAAGGCAAAAGATGCATGAGAACCAGTCATTCCAGAAAATGGCTAGTTACCCTCCTTATATGCGCATTCACTTCTCTTCTTCACTTATTCATATATGTATTGTTCATACTTTGTATTGAATAAGCTAAATTATTCTCATGGCTTGTATGAGATAATGAAAATTTATTCATTCAATAAAGATTATTCTTCTAAAAAGTTCTAAATCTTTCTCTATTACATGCATGTGCATGAATGTAATGATCTATAGTTGTAAATTTTTTCTAGATTTTTCCATTTATACATTTGAATGTAATGAAGAAGGTTATTAAAAAGCAGGTCTCATTTTCTCAGTTTAAAATGAACTCTACCTTTTTGAACCTATGAGTGAAAAATGGGTAGCAGTCAAACCCTATATGCCTCCTAATTCACCCTATGTTTCATTATTCCCTACTAATCACATCCCATTAACCTCTAATTGTATACCCTATATTTTTTTATCCCATCCTAACCCATCCCATCAATCCATACTAGTCCATCCTATGTTCCATTAACCCTTTCTATTCCCATCCCATTACCCTCTCTCATTTCACCTTATTTTCCATTATCCCCTCTTTGTCTTGTCCCACTATCTTTCCCTAATTCACCCTATGTTCCTTTATTCCCTCCTAATACCATCCCATTAACCTCTAAAAGATCATGCTATATTTTGTTATCCCATCCTAGACCACCCCATTAATCCGTTCTAGTCCATCCCATGTTCCATTGTCACATTTGACTCCCATCCCATTGTACCCTCTATTATTTCACCATATGTTCCATTATCCACTCTTGGTCTTGTCTCTTTATCCCTTCTATTTCTAGCACCTCCATCCAAATTTTAGCCTATACACTGTTAGAAGTAATCTTTCCTTCCACTCATTGTTAACCAAAGTTATCTTCTCCATTACTACTACACAACTCAACAATCAACTTCATGTGCTATAGCAAAACCCTAGACACGTCCTAATTCATCATATGATCCATTATCCCTTTGAAAGATGCTAGTAACATAGTAATCCTCACTTCATTCATGTGAACTTCATTGTGGAATTATCACTATGTTGACAACATGCCCTCATTAATGTATTAGTTCATCAGTATATGCAATTTGAATCTCAATGAGCACTGAACTTTTGCATTTGCAAGAGTTTGGACTATCCTAGTGGACTTAGTAATTTCACCATTCTATGATCTATAAGCACTATACTGTAGTCTCAATTCAGGCCAACCATTTACTTTTTTATTTCTGATAGTTATAAAGGGACTACCTAAACTTCTTTATATGACTATTAGATATGTTGTTTCATTTGAAGTTTTTGACATCAGACAACCCTAGTGATGTTGGTGGCATGATCCAGACCATGGAGTTGTTGGGTATGTGTAGGATCATCATGGAAAAAACAGACCCTTAAGTGGCGATGAAATTCAGAAAAATCAAAGTTAGGAAACTTGATGTAAAAATTTGAATAATTTATCTATATTATATCAAAAATATTTAAGAATAGAATCCATAGAAAATTGAATGTAGTTTATAAACTACTAGGTTTATTTAAAAACAAAAAAAATCTATTTGGTGAAAATTAGAATTTTCAATGCAGTAGTACTTAAATTTCAGGGAAAAAATAACTAGGTGTTTGTCTGACCACCCTAACCATAATAAAATGATAATATTCTTTTATAAGATTTTAGATATAGGTATGTGCAAGATCATCATGGAAAAAATAGGCCCTTAAGCGACAAAAAATTCAGAAAAATCAGAGTTAGGCAACTTGACATAAAAATTTGAATAAGTTATCTATATTATTTTAAAAATATGTAAGAATAGAATCTATAGAAAATTGAATGTAGTTTCTAAACTACTATGTTTTTTATAAATAAAAAAATCTATTTGGTGAAAATTTGAAATTTTAATGTAGTAGTACTTCAATTTCAAGGAAAAAATAAGAAGTAGGTGTCTGTCTGACCACCCTAACCACAATAAATGATAATATTTTTTTTATAAGATTTTAGACATAAGTAGATGACTCATGTCCAAATGTGATGCATATTTTTTGGTAATTTTTTTCCTAGTAAATAATTAATTATGAATTTTTTATTACAACTTTTAAAAAATATAAAAACTCGTACGTCTGACCACCTTAACTTGGTTAAAACTTCATGAAATTTAATTTTTCTTTTTTTAATCCTATAGTATGTGAATCATAGAATTGGATGCATGTTTTGGATTCCAAAAATGTGATACCGTTTGATTTCTATCGATGTTTTTCAATCAGACTATCAATAAGGACTTTAGTCGTAATTCAAATAGAAAATAAATAATAATTATTTATTAAATTCAAAGTAAAACATAATTTATATTGGTGGAAAGTTGAGAATATCCTTTAAAAACCCTTTTCATTTCATGAATTTTGGGTAAAAAAAAAGTAGTCAGCTACATACCCTACAAATACCCATCATATTTCCACTTTTTGGCCCATCATGATCCTGCACATACCCATATAAGTAGAGGACTCATGTCCCGATGTGATGCATATTTTTTTGTAATTTTTTTTCCAATTAAATAACTAATTATGAATTTTTTATTACAACTTTAAAAAATATAAAAAATCATATGTCGACCACCTTAACTTGGTCAAAACTTCATGATTTTTTTTTAAAATCCTATAGTATGTGAAGCATAGAATGTGACACATGTTTCAGATTCATAAAAAGTGATACCGTTTGAAAGCTATAGATGTTTTTCAATCAGCCTATCAATCAAGACTTTAGTCATAATTCAAATAGAAAATGAATAATAATTATTTAATATTAAATTCAAAGTAAAGAATAATTTATATTGGTGGAAAGCTGAGAATCTCCTTTGAAAACCCTTTTCATTTCATCAATTTTGGGTAAAAAATAAGTTGTTACCACATACCCTACACATACCCATCATATTGCCACTTTTTGGCCCATCATGATCCAACACATACCCTGTTGCAACAATAGCCAGTTTTGATCCTTTGAGAGAGGTATGCAATAGATTAGTTGATTTGAAATTATATTTGTTCTTTTATGTTCTATTAAAAAAAAATTCACGATACTTTTATGTAGTTTAATTTCTATCTTGATGGTTTCTATAGGTGGTTTTCACTCTAGATCATGGATGTGGTAATGTTGTAAATGTGCACGATGACTATATGTATGCACTAAGTGAATATATTTGCTTATATTTCATTCCACAATTCAATTTATATGTATTAACATCTTTACTTTTTATTGTATCAGTTGAAAGTCCAAAGTGAAGAGAGGAGGACTAGTGAGCATGTTCAAAAGACAAGAGAACCAACAAGCACTCCATCCAGCCAAATTTTGAAGGCAACACGAGATATTTTTCCTTCCCCTAGAGGGAAATGAATATGTAAATTAGGGTCATTTTTTGTATTCCTATGTGGCATTTTGGAACATATGTTTTCTACTATCGATATATATGTGACATTTTATGTTCATATGGCTCTTTTGTAGTAAGTCTGTATGGATTTTTTGGATATATTGTATATACTTTTATCAATATATATCATTGTTTATCCTTACAAATTTTTCATTAAAGAAATCTTATTTTTCTACTCCCATTCTTGAATGATGTTACCATGTGTATTGTGTAAATTTTATGCTTGAATGTTGTAGGCATGGATTTTTTTTACATCTAATGCTTAAATAATTATTGTTGATTGCTCAATAAGCTCCATTTAATGTGTATTATGTAAATAAGCTTCATTCCTGGTGGTTTTTATCCTTTGCAATGCTTCAATTACTTGTGCTTCACTTATTCACATGTATGCTTCACTTATTCACGTGTATACTTCATGTATATTGCATGTATTCATGTGTATGCTTCATGCTTCCAATGTATAATTCATGCGTTCATGTGTATTCTTCATGATTCATGTGTATACTTCATGTATTTGCATGTATGTTCCATGCTTATTGAGTTCTATTGTTGTCTAGTGGCAAGGATTTTAACACCAAAAGGTTTCAAATGAACTATAAGAGCTCCTTCCCATCAAAAGATATCATAGAAAAATGTATTGCTTTTAATTCATGGCTAAGGCTAGCATCCAACAACTAATGGTTCTGATTCTAAAGCTTAGCAATCATTGCATTTGCATCTATACAACAAGTGGATGTTTCAAACCTCACAGGAATATATATACCTCTATGAACTTGTATGAACATGCATCAAAACACATGATAGTTGTTGATCCAACCAACAAAATTTATTTGCATCTACTAATATCACAACACTTGACATCTCATTAAATGAAATTAATGCAGAAGTCAGTTTTAATGATATTTTGAAGATATTAGATGTGTATGAATAACAATATAAGCTTGATTTTTGGATGCATCACCCATGTGTAGTTATCACATTTCTCCCATATTCATCATTTAAATAAGTTAAAAAAATTCCTTCCATTTTCTATGCGTGAAATAACATGAAAAATCATTGGGAAACATGGTCCTATAACTACTTCCACATAATGTTTTATAATTCTAGTGCATGAAAAACCATACATCATGGATATTGAATATCTAGATCTGATGTTTCACTAGTAGGTTGAGTTTTGCATCTCAGCAAGGGTGCATTATTTGGTGACAACAACTGCAGTTCAAAATCTTAAGGGATTCTTCCAGTTGAACATAGCTCTAAGTTATTTGACATGTTTGGGTGCAAAAGAGGACCATTCCTATTGTAAACATGCCCACTTGGACATGTTGGAATAGTTCGTTTGATCACATGAGTTGCAGAATGAAAGTTGCACCACTTTGCAACTTTACACTACTTGCATTTGACAACATTTTTTCGAAGCGAAATGTCACCACCACAGGAAAATACCTCCGAGATAGAAAAAAATAAGATAGATTATTGTAGAGGGGCCCAATGCGATCCCATAGCCTCAGACAAAAAGTTTCAAAGTGTCACGGTGTCATAGTAACAACCTGTCGAAGATTGCAGCCATTTTGCACTTTGGACTCTTAAGGGGTTCAGTCGATTGAACATAGCTCAGAGTGATTCGACATGTTTGGGTGCAAAAGAGCACCATGCCTAGTGTAAACGTACCCACCTAGATGCATTGGAATAGTTTTTTTGGTGACACGAGTTACAGAACAAAAGTTGCACCACTTTGCAACTTTGTAGTACTTGCATTTGACAACTTTTTCCCCAAGTGAAATGTCACCACCACAGGAAAATGCCTCTGAGATAGAAAAGACTAAGAGAGGCTATTATAGAGGGGCCCAAGATGATCCCATAGACTCAGACAATGATATTCTAAGCATCATGGTGTCTGAGTAACAACTCATCGAATATTGCAACTATTTTGCACTTTGGACTCTTAAAGGATTCAGTCGGTTGAATGTAGCTCAGAGTGATTCGACATGTTTAGGTGAGAAATAGGACAATTCCTACCATAAATGTACCCATATGGATGTGTTGGAATTGTTTTTTTGATCACATGAATTGCAAAACGAAAATTACACCATTTTGCAACTTTGCACTACTTGCATTTGATAACTTTTTTCCCAAGCAAAAAGTTGCCACTATGGGAAAAAACATCTGAGATAGAAAAAATTAAGATATTTTATAATAGAGAAGCCCAACGTAATCCCATAGGATCAAAAAAAAAATTCTAAGCATCATGGTGCGTGAGTAACAACCCATCAAAGATTGCAGCCATTTTGCACTTTGGACTCTTAAGGGATTCAGTCGGTTGACATAGCTCAGAGCGATTCAACATGTTTGAGTGTGAAAGAGGACAATTCATAGAGTAAACATACCCACCTAGATGCATTGGAACAATTCATTTGGTCACATGAGTTGCAGAACAAAAGTTGTACCACTTTGCAACTTTACACTACTTGCATTTGACAACTTTTTTCCATATGAAACGTCGCCACCATGAGAAAATGCCTCTAAAATAGACAAAACCGAGAGAGGTTATTGTAGAGGGACCCAACACAATCCCATAGGCTTAGATGAGAAGTTTCTAAGTGTCATGGTGTCTAACGAACAACCCATTGAAGATTGTAGTCATTTTGCACTTTGAACTCTTAAAAGATTTTGTCAGTTGAACGTAGCTCAGAGCTATTTGGTGTGTTTGGGTGTGAAAAAGGACCATGCATAGCATAAAATGTACCCACCCAAATGCATTGAAATAGTTCTTTTGGTCACACGAGTTGCAAAATAAAATTTCCACCACTTTGCAACTTGGCGTTAGTTGCATTTTCCAACTTTTTCCCCAAGTGAAAAGTCGCCACCATAGGAAAATGCCTTTAAGATACTGAAAAATAAGAGAGGTTTTTATAGAGGGGCACAATATGATCCCATATCCTTAAACAATAATTTTATAAGCATCATGGTGTTTGAGTAACAACCCATTGAAGATTGCAGTCATTTTGCACTTTGGACTCTTAAGTGATTTAGTCGGTTGAACATAGCTTGGATCAATTCGATGTGTTTGGGTGTGAAAGAGGATCATGCCCAGTGTAAAAATACCCACCTAGATGTGTTGGAACAGTTCGTTTGGCCACATGAGTTGCAAAAAAAAAGTTGCACCACTTTGCAACTTTGCACTACTTGGATTTGACAATGTTTTCCCCAAGTGAAAAGTTGCCACCACAGGTAAACGCCTCTAAAATAGTGAAAAATGAGAGAGGTTATTGTAGAGAGGAACAACATGATCCCATAGCCTTAGATGAGAATTTTTTGAGTCTCATGCTCTTTGAGTAACAACCTATCAAATATTGTAGCCATTTTGCACTTTGGACTCTTAAGGGATTTTGTCGGTTGAATGTAACTCAGAGTGATTAGGCTTGTTTGGGTGAAAAAGAGGACCATTTCTAGTGTAAATGTACCCACTTGGATGTGTTGGAATACTTTGTTTGGTCACATGAGTTTCAGAATGAAAGTTGCACCACTTTGTAACTTTGCACTACTTGCATTTGACAACTTTTTCCCCAAAGTGAAATGTCGTTACCATGGGAAAATGCCTTTGAGAAAGAAAAACCTGAGAGAGGTTATTGTAGAGGGCCCCAACACAATCTCATAGGCTAAGACAAGAAGTTTCTAAGCATCACAGTGTCCAAGTAATATCATGTTGAAGATTGCATCCATTTTGTACTTTGGACTCATAAAGGATTCTTTCGATTGAAGGTAGCTCAGAGTGATTCAATTTGTTTGGGTATAAAAGAGGACAATTCCTAGCATAAATGTACCCACCTAGATGCCTTGAAATAATTCATTTGGTCACACGAGTTGGAGAATAAAAGTTGTACCACTTTGCAACTTTGCACTACTTGCATTTGACAACTTTTTCCCCAAGCGAAATGTCACCACCATGGGAAAACACCTCAAAGACAGTGAAAAATAAGAGAGGTTATTGTAGAGGGACCCAACACAATCCCATAGGCTCAGATGAAAATTTTCTAAGTGTTACAGTGTCTGACTAATAGCTCGTCAAAGATTGTAGCCATTTATAAAAGAGGACAGTGCCTAGCATAAATATACCCACCCAGATGCCTTGAAATAATTCATTTGGTCACACGAGTTGGAGAATAAAAGTTGTACCACTTTGAAACTTTGCACTACTTGCATTTGACAACTTTTTCCCCAAGCGAAATATCACCACCATGGGAAAACACCTCAAAGACAGTGAAAAATAAGAGAGGTTATTGTAGAGGGACCCAACACAATCCGATAGGCTCAGATGAAAAGTTTCTAAGTGTTACAGTGTCTAACTAATAGCTCATCAAAGATTGTAGCCATTTTGCACTTTGGACTCTTAAGGGATTCTGTCTGTTGAACGTAGCTCAGTGTGATTCAGCATGTTTGGGTGTGAAATAGGACTATGCCTAGCATAAAAATACCCACTCATATGTGTTGGAACAATTTTTTTGGTCACATGAGTTGCAAAACAAAATTTGCACCACTTTGCAACTTTGTACTACTTGCATTTGACAACTTTTTCCCCAAGCGAAATGTCACCACCATGAGAAAAAACCTTTGAGATAATGAAAACCGAGAGAGGTTATTGTAGAGGGGCCCAACACGATCCCATAGGATCATACAAAACATTTCTAAGAATCACGATGTCTGAGTAACAACCCACTGAAGATTGCAACCATTTTGCACTTTGGAATCTTAAGGGATTATGTCGGTTGAACGTACGTCAGAGTGATTCAGCATGTTTGGGTGTGAAAGAGGACCATTCATAGCATAAATGTACCCACTCAGATGCGTCAGAATAGTTTTTTTGGTCACACGAGTTGTAGAACAAAAGTTGCACCACTCTGCAACTTTGCACTACTTGCATTTGACAAATTATTCCATAAGGGAAATATCGCCACCACGAGAAAAACCCCTCAAAGATAGAAAAAACTAAGAGATTTTATTGTAAAGGGGCTCAACATGATCGCATAGGCTTAGACAAGAATTTTCTAAGCATCATGATATCCAAGTAAGAACCCATCGAAGATTGCAGTCATTTTTCACTTTGGACTCTTAAGGGATTTTGTCAGTTGAATATAGCTCAGAGAAAAATCAGTGTCTCACCTAAATAAGTTAAAATTTATTGAAATATTGCTTCCCCCACTATTCACGTTGTTCTTCCCTTGTTGGTGTGTTTTTCCTTCCTTGGATGCCCACTAGGCTAGATTGTTAATGGTGGCAAGGCGTACTAAGATGTCTTGTACATTTCTTTTCAATGAAACCATTGAAGGGTGACTAAGATTATGTAAAGAGATAGATCATGATGGCAGTGACTCTAAAAGTCATCCAATATTAGAGTAGATTTTGGAGAGCCAAACACATAAAACCTGGGAGTAGATAAGCTTGACAATGATGGATTTCCTTTTATTAGTAATTTTGGTTTTAGGAGTTGTTTGGTGTGGTTAGGATTTGTTTGTTGTGTTTAGCAGTTTCCTAAGGGCATTCATGACCATGTGAAATCATGCAATCCACTTTACTATGTTTAGAGGGTCGTTGATTCAAAAGTTACAAAAAGTTTCCAAATGGGTAAAAAAAGTTGTCATGCATTTTTAGCAAGTTGTCAAAAGTCAGGTAATAGTTACATGCAATCAAGAAAATAGTTCCTAATCATTGGAATCAATTTTAAATGGCTGTAAAAAGCATGAATAGGTTGTAATGGTCGAACGAAAGCATGGTTGTAGTTTTTTTTCAATTTTGGAATGAACTAAAGCAAGTTTTTTTTTTTGTAAATTTTTTGGGTTGAAACAACTTATGGCTTCTTGTAAAAAATGCACAGTGCATGGATCAATCAAAATAAATTTTATTTGATAGCACCACATGAATCTACTACATTTTATTTTTGGTTTCATCAAATTTCATTTAGTTTTGTTAAAGTTATTGAGATTTTACTGAAAACGGGTTAAAACCCTAGCTAGGGCAGCAACAAGTATTAAAAATATAATATCTTTAATTTTTAGAGTTCAAAAATGTTGAAATATCACCCAAAATTTTGTTTTTACATGCTCTTGGACTTGGAAAATGTTTGGATTCTTTAAATGCATGCATGAAAGAGATTTTTTTGATAGAAATTTTTGATTTGTGAGTGCATTTGACCCTGTAGCAGTAGTGAAGGTAAGTTTGAGTGAAATAATGAGTGGTTTGGGTTCTTTGTGATTGGTGAAGGTGTTGGAAATATGTGGAGAAGTCTTGTAGACCTATACCTTGGGGTTTTGAGCATTTTTGAAGGGTTAATACAGGTCATTTTATGACTGTCCCAAGAGGACTATTTTTGCAATCATAAGCAAGGTGCTAGTGTCCAAGCAAGTTGGTGCTTTGAATGAGTCCTCGTAGTGAATACTTGATGGAAACACCTTTGAAATGATGTATGAAGGCCTCCTAGTCAGTGGTTGAGGGTTTGAAGCAATCTTTATTGATTTGTATTTAGGCCATTAATGTTGCCTTTCCTAGTTTGAACAACACAAATCTTGTAAGCCCCATGAATTGTTGCATTGTTGAGTCTCCACAAAAAAATTATTATGACCATTCAATTCCCTTAGAAAATTCTACCATGATCTTCACACTATCTCTAGATTGTGTTGAATCAAGGTCTCCAAGTAGGTTCATTGCTAGGTCTGCTAAAATTGCATTTAGGAACAGCTATGAAGAACATGCAAGAATGATTTTCCTTCTGGGTTTGTTTTCATGTTGATTGTCCTTCCTCTACATTAGGAAGGAGTTATATGGTTTATGTGCAAGAGTGAGAAAATATTACTTTATACAATAGAAGGAATTCTTTCATATTTTTTCATAAATTCACATGCTTTTCCCTTAAGAAAACTTTAAATGTAAACCATAAACCATTACAACTAACTTTAAAAGGAGTTGTTTCCCAGATTGTTTTCTCCAATCCACCTCAGGTGGCCCAATTATTTGCATTCCAAAATGCTTGAAAACATGTACATCCCCTGCTCCCTTGGAAACACATGGGTAGTAGCCTCTCTGTGGTTGTGTACTCTCACTAGAATTTGGTCCACAAAAAACTTGCAAAAGCGTAACAATTTCAGACATGGACTCACATTAAAATCATTATAAGACCAATAATTGAATAATTTTAGACATACACCTTCTAACCAGATCTATTATCAGCTTCATGCATCTTATAAGTAGATCAATTGAACGTCCTACAATGGTGATTTGGCCCATCTTTTGCTACTTTCTCATACCACTGAACACTTGCACCAACAACTGATGTTATTTTCTTAAGTTGAAAATCTTAAGTATAACTTATAGTAAAAAATGCATCAATGATGGTCCTAAATGCATATGACATCAAACACCAATAGAGAGCAACATATAATTATCATTTTACAAATTATTAACAATAATGCAATTTTGCAAACCCTTCTACAATCAAACTTAAATGTTTGAAAGAAAGCAGTGATCAATAACATGACTTTACAAACTCAATGTGCATACTTACAAATAAATCTAGGAACCATCCAGGTCTTCTCTACTCTTTATTGTGTCAGGTATTGCCTTATGGTCAGACTCACACACTTTCCACAAGTTCTTGTTTGTAGGTCTGCCCTTATATTTGATCAATGAATGTTGGTTGTGACAACAAGGTTCAAGTAGTGAAGGATATTTTGATTTGTGTCTAAGTCCTTAAACAACCAAAATGCAACATTCTTAATTGGGTACCTTCTAAGCCATGTTCTACTAACAACCACTAAACCTATAAGATATTCTATGTTTTCTCCATCTATAACTGGGGCCTCCAATTTATTTTTTGCCTTGATACAACAACATAGGTAATAATTTGTACCCTCTTCACTGTCTTCATTTGCAATCACTGCATAAAGATTCCCTACATTGATATGTTCATCTTGTTATATGTATTTAATGAACATCAAAATAAAACCTAAAAGTAAGATATATTACCTGGTTCTAGTAGGTCTGATACATGATCAAAGTCAACAGATGATTGCATCTTCGTGTTTGTAGAGCCATCAGGAGTTGATAAGTGTCAAGTGCGGTTAGAATTCTTATACACCATCCGTCAAACCACTCAGTTGACTCACAATCATTCCATTATTGAAGTGTACATGCAAAACAAAAGAATTCCATCTTCCACGTATGGATAGTCCATGTACCTACATTAGAGATTTTAAAAGAGTGTAGCTCGCTCAATCCTATTAGTGCACAACAATCCTCATATTTTGCAATGTTAGTATCATCTATTAAATAAAAAAATATACAAACTAAAGAATTACCTTCACTACCTGGACCCATTGCATGATTGCACCACTCGACAATTGATCTTGCATCTATGAACTCTACATTGTCTTTGTACTTTAAATCTTCTCATGCTAAGGCTCTTTTGATACATGCACCTACTCCATAATGTCCCCCTTTCAATGCTTGGCTTCTGAGAAGTTCCACATATGGGGAACATCATTGATCCTATGCATCCTACTCAACTAGAAAAACATTCTGGAGTTCTTGAATTGTGATGTACAACTATCTGACCATATGACATGCTGACTAAATGATATGCCCCTACTATCCAAATCAACATAGAACATCTGAAAGAACCTTGCACAAACTTTGTAGAACGTGTGTGATCATCACTGATGTAAAAGTGATACTCCCTCAATACTTTATTGTTATTCTATGTACTATCATTTGCATGAATGAATGCTACATGCACAAATATAACAACCTACATGGAGTTTTAGTATTGTGATTGCACCTTGTTTTATGGTTGTAGTGTGTAGTTCTTTGCAAATTCGACAACTAAAATGATGATATGAAGCGGAAATGTGTCCTTGCATAACTTGAACTGTGATTCCAACCATCAAGCTCTATGTGTATGACTTGCATACTCATAGACCACCTGATCATGGAAAATTTCCCATAAACTGATACACTGGAATCTTATCACTGGCCAATTCACACTTATTTGCTTCTTTCCCATCTTTTAGATTGTAGGCCATTGTCTAGTATTTTCCAAATTCCACAATTTCATCTCCAATTGTGTGTGTACTAGCCATGTGTTGGAAAATTGGAAAATGTTGCATTCCCCCACAATGATCACATGTGCCATCCAAACATGAATTCTTGTAAAAAAATTGATCATCCACTCTTTCACATAAAATGGAAGATAAGAATTCCCTTGAGGATTTAGGTGGAGGCCTTATGTTACATTCCTGCAAAACATTATTAGTATGCATATCTACACATGTACATTGATAAACATCATAATGGTTAGAAAACTCCATATGAAAATAAGTAGTGTGTGTGTGATTTATTTTGACATAAAAAGGCTTTAGCATTTTAAAATACCTTTGACATATTTTAATTTTAGGAAACTTTCATACAAAATCAACAAAAAATTGGGTTTGAGTGGTATCCAAATGATGCTTTGGATGTGGCTAACAGATTTGACTACCAATTCTCCTTCTTACAACATCTCTTTGATAGGGAGAGGTCCTTGTTTTATCCTTCCAATAATCTACTACGAGAGGGGGTTGCAATGAAATATATTTGTCTAGGTAGGGTGAGAGGTACATGAGATTTGACAAAGAGGTAGTGTGAGAGAGGGGATTAGAGTGAGACATATTAGTCTAGTTAGCATGGGAGGGAGTGAGACCTGAGAGAAAGAGAGAGAGAGTTACTCAACTAGGGTGGGGGGGAAGACCTAAGAGAGGGAGTGGGAGATAGAGGGATGGGAGATCTAAACCCTCAATCGTAAACCCTTAAAACCAAACCCTTAAACCCTCTACCCTCTACCCTCAACCCAATACCCTCTACACTCAACCCTAATCCCTCAACCCTATAACCTCAACCCTTAAACCCAACTAAACTCTCTACCATAATCCCTCAACCCTCAACCCTTAATCCCTCAACCCTTAAACCCTAAACCCTAAACCCTCTACCCTCTACCCCCAACCATCTACCCTCTACCGTCAACCCTAAACCATAAACCCTCTACCCTCTACCCAAACCCAAAAAACCCTTAAACCCTCTACCCTTAGACCATAAACCCTAAACCTAAAACCCTAAACCCTCTACCCTTAACCCTTAAACCCTTTACCCTTAAACCCAACTAAACTCTCTGCTCTAATCCCTCAAGCCTATACCCTCAACCCTTAAACCCTTCAAGCCTCAACCCTAAACCTTAAATCACCAACCCTCAACCCTTAAACCCTTTAACTCTCAACCATAAACCCTAAACCCTAAACCCTAAACCCTTAAACCCTCTACACTCTAATGTTAGCCCAATACCCTCTACCCTCAACCCTTAAACCCTTTTAAACCCAACTAAACTCTCTACCCTAATCCCTTAACCCTCAACCCTTAATCACTCAACCCTTAAACCCTAAACCTTCTACCCTCTACCCTCTACCCTCTACCCTTAACCCTAAAGCATCAACCATCTACCCTCTACCCATAACCCTTAAATCATAAAATCTTAAACCCTCTACCCTTAAACCCTAAACCCTAAATTCTCTACCCTTGACACTTAAACCCTAAACCCTTAAACCCTCTACCCTCTACCCTTAACCCTCTACATTGTTGAAAATGAAGGTAATATTGTATATTAAAACTTGTAAAACTATGAGACTGGAGATCTAATTAAGTGTTCTTTGTCATAATTCTTTGTGTATGATTAATCTATTTAGATATTTTACCAATTGTATAAAGAGATAGGAGAATTTATAAGAATGAGACAAGGAGATAGAAGTGACATAGCATATACACGGAGAAACCCTTTCAAGAAAAAATCCACCAGAATCAATAGTGATTGTATTATTTAACCTTAGAACAAGATTACAATATTATTGTATCAATCCTTGATTGATATGCTCCCTTGCCTTCAACAATCCTACTTCACAACTTGCAATAAAATCTCATGGAACTCTCATATACTTTATGCAATTAATAGACAATAAAAATGAGAAAGTAAACTCATAAGAGTTGTACAATACAAGAGTATAAAGATCCTCACAAAAATATACACCTAGATTGGGCAAGTAGAGTTCCACAAAGTAATTTGAAGTCAAACCAAATTCTTCCTCATTTTTGGCACCCCAAACTAAACACTTAACTAAACTTTGGTCAAGAATATATCTTGAGAATTTCACCTTAAAGTTTGTGCCCAAGAATAGGCCTACTTGAATGAGCCTTGAAAATATCTCCTTATGCAAAAGGTTTTAACTAAAAGATGCCAACTTGGGGGCCCAAGGTGGCCCCAAGTCAATCTTAGTTAACTGAAACATATCTCTCCACCAATTCATGCAAACATTATGCATGATTGATCATCCCCACTTAAGTAAAAGTATCCACCTATTATCTATCATGCAACTGAAGTCATTAGTCATGCAACTAAAGTCAACTCAAGTCAACTAGAATTCAACTCAAAATAACTACATGCAACTAAAGATAACTAAACCATAACTGAACTGCACTGAATTGAACTAAACTGATAGTGCCACTCCACTCATGTAAATATCAATCCCTAATTTTTAGGATCAAAACATGAATTACTAAAGTGCTATCAATCCTCCAAACATTTAACTAAAGCAAGTTCAGTTCCACCTTCCATGTGGGCACCCCATGTGCTCCTATCTTGTAGGACCTCTTCTTGGACATCCTTACATATTCCTATCATTTAGGAATAATCGCAAATGTCAATTTACATGTTCATTTCATTCGAATTTAATCTCTTTCTAATCTTGGTGTTGGGGAACACTTTCCAAGGACTTAGGAAATACATGAAATATGTTTAGGATTGCAATTAAATGGCATCCTATTCCCAACATTCTCCCACTTGAAATTATACATTGCAATTATTCTAAACAAGGAATCATTATTATAAATCAAGTACAAAACTCAAGGCCAATGGCTTTCCTACACCAAGAGAACTTATTTGTAGGAACTGGATTCATAAGATAATCTCCAACATTGATCAAAGTGTCAACTTTATGAATCAATACCTTCCCAGTCTCAACAATTTCTCACACAAAGTGATACTAAACATAAACATGCTTAGTATGAGCATGATACACAGGATTTTTGGCTAAACAAATAGCACTTTGACTATCACATTCAAGTCTAATTTTCTTGCAATTAAAACCAATACCTTTCCCAAGTCTCTGTAACCAAACTATCTTTTTAGAGGCATGTGCAACAACCATGTACTTAGCTTCTATGGTGGAAAAAGCAACCATAGGCTGCCTCTTACTCATCCAACTAACTACAACTCCAAACAAAGTAAACACATAGCCACTTGTCGACCTCCGACTATCCAGGTCTCCTGCCCAATTTGGATCAAGAAAACCATGTATGTCCAATGATCTATGCATAATTTCAATATCATTAGCACGATGATAAACCAAACAATAATTAGAAGTACCTTGTACATATCTAAACAACCTCTTAACATAAGTCCAATGTTCTTTACCAGGGTTAGACATAAACCTACTTAGAACTCCCACTGCTTGGGCTATATTTGGTCTTGTATAGACCATTACATACATCAAACTACCAACTACACTAGCATATGGAATTTCATACATTTCCTCATGATCAAAATTAGATTTAGGACCCATTTCTAAACTTAACTTTGTGCCAATTGGTAAAGGAATATTAATTGGTTTACTATCATGCATGCTAAACTCTTTCAAAATAGTTTCAACATAGTTTCTTTGAATTAAGCAAAACTTTTTGTTACCTCTAACTCTGTTGATCTCCATACCATGGATATATTTTGCAGCCCCTAGATATTTCATCTCAAATGTGCTAGAGAGTTTTTCTTTCAATTCTTTGATCATTACCTTGTTGTTTCCAATAAACAACATGTCATCAACATACAAGATGATAATTAAAATCTGGTCATCAATAAATTTAATGTAAACACAATAATCTTCCTCACTCCTAACATAGCCAATTTTCAATTCAAAAGCATCAAACTTCTAGTACCACATTCTAGGTGACTGTTTCAATCCATATAAAGATCTCTTTAACCTATGAACCAATAATTCTTTTCATTTTACAACAAAACCATCATGTTTCCTCATATAAATCTCCTAATCAAGATCCCCATGTAAGAAAGTAGTTTTCACATCCATTTGCCCTATCTCAAAATCATAAGCAACAATAATAGATAAAAAGAATCTAATAGAAATTAATTTAGCAACATGAGAGAAGATTTCATTAAAGGCAACTCCCTCTCTTTGGGAGTAGCCCTTGGCTAATAATCTAGCCTTGTACCTTTTAAGATTACCATCTGCTCCAATTTTCTTTTTAAAGATCCATTTACAATCAATAAGCTTTCTTCCTTTGGGAGAACTCTCAAGATCCCATGTGTCACAAGTATCCAAGGAAACTATTTCCTCATGAATAGCTTGTGACCAAAGCTTGTTCTCATCTGAAGACAAAGCTTCCCTATAAGATCTAGGTTCATCATTAATACTCATCAAAGAAAATATACAATGGAAATCATGTGGGCTATACCTATCAATGGGATTTCGTTGTCTTTTGGAACTTCTCAAAGAAGGTTCTTCTTGTTCCTCAATATGCTCATCATGAGCATCTATCTCAAAACTCTATGAACTCTCCTCATCCAATCCATCCAATTGTTCTTCAACATGTGCATCTTCATGCGTCTTAGTATTTGTCTCAAAATGTACTGTTCGAGAAGTATCCTTCTCCTTTGGTTGTACTTCAAGTCTATATAAGATCTAAATTCCTTAAAAAATCACATCTCTAGATAAAGTAATTTTTTGGGTTCGAGGATTCCAAAGCTTGTAACCTTTTACAATTTCACCATAACCTATGAATATGCATTTATGTGCTTTTGGATCCAACTTAGACCACTTTTCTTTAGGAACATGAACAAAGCCTCACAACCAAATATCCTTAAATGTGCAACACTAGGTTTCCTACCTAACCACATTTCATAAGGTGTTTTATCTTCAATAGATGAACTAGGAGATCTATTGATTAAATAACAAGAAGTACTTACAACCTCAACCAAAAGGCACCGATCTATCTTAGCACTACTTAACATACTCCTAGCTCTTTCCATTAAGGTTTTGTTCATCCTTTTTGCTACTCTATTTTGTTGAGGTGTATATGGAGTGGTTTTCTATCTCACAATTCCTGCATGCTTACAATAACCATCAAATTCCTTAGAACAATATTCACCACCATTATCATATCTCAACACTTTTATCTTATGATCTGGTTATTTCTCAACTAAAGTCTTAAATTCTTTAAACTTATTGAACACATCATATTTGTTATGCATAAAATAGATCCAAGTGTATCTTGAGACATCATCAATAAATGTGACATAATATCTAGATTTTCTAGTAGAGTCAATATCCACAGGACCCATAACATTTGAATGAATAATCTCTAATAATCCTTTAGATTTATTTGTTCCATTAGGAAATGAAGATCTAGATTGCTTTCCAAACACACAATGCTCACAAAAATTATATTTTCCAATATTATAATCAGGAATACTGTCAACCAATTTCTTATTAAGAATAGTGTATCTAAGGGTTAATTTTGGATTAGATTAGATGTTAGCAAAGACTAAGAAACCCAAAGCAATTACAAAACACAATGGAAGTAAGCAATAGAACAATTATACCTGTTAATTTCCAAGACCTCCATGATTCACTTTTGTAACACCTTCTAGCTTATTGGCAAATGTGTTGCCCTCATATTCGATGTGCGAGCAATCTGGAAATATGAGTCTAAGTCCTACACCAAGCTTTGAAGGATTTTCACAAAGTCTAAATGCCTAATGCCTATGACAATATGAGTGAAATGCCTATGCCTAAATATTCCAGAATAATAAAATCTAAGTTTAATGTCTCTGTCCCCTCGAAAAATGAGAGGAAAATGGCATTTATAGAAAATGCGATTTTGAATGGACGGATGAGATGAGAGATTGAGAAAATGCCCTAGAATCAATGGTTAAGATTCAAAATGGCAACTCTCAATCAGGGTTAGGGAAAAATTCCCAAATGTGTGAATAAGATTTAATTAAATAAATTAAATCAAGAATAAATGTGACAGTTGAGATGAAATTAGCAAAAATAAAAAAGATAAGAAGATGGGATTTTAAAAAATTAGTAATTTTAGAAATTACTTGATTTGTAGAAGAATATTTTGATTTTGAATTAAATTAATTCAAAATATGGATTTTGTGAGATAATGAGTAATTAATTACTAAAAGAAGAATCAATTAACTAGGTGAGACATTTTTAAATAAATTATTTTATTTAAAAATAAAGAAGTGTCACATACATCAATTAAATAATTAAAATAATTATTTAATTTAGAAGAAGTGGTTAATTAATTAAATAAATTAGCAAATCTATTTAATTAAAAGAGAGGATTTAGGAATTAGTGACATATTGAATAAATATATTAAAATATATTTATTTGATAATCGAGACATTAATGACAAAGATTAATTAATTATGAGTTGACTTTAGATAATTAGTGACGCATTAAATAAATATGATTTATTTATTTAATAATCACAAAGAATAGAAGACCCTGAATTAATTAAATAATTGTGAATTATTTAATTAATAGTTGAAGATGGGTTAGGAACATAATTAAAGTGTCATAAATATGCTAGGATGAAAAGTGGTAAAATAGTGCTCGCATGCCTAGGTCATTTTTAGGTGTCTACAAATAGTCCTAAGACCTTTTTCACCAATGTGACCCAATCTATGGTGCCACAACATACATGTATTTTAAACTTTAGTTACATTGGCTGATTTATTCAAATTGGAGGTATTGAGCTTAAACAAAGTCCCAATCTGAGATCCTTTAGCAACCACCATATTCCCTTTACCAATCTGCAACCACCTTTGTCAAATGTCACATGCATTCTAGAATCATTGAACTTAGATACAAAAAGTAGATTTCTAACAAGTCCCAGAATATGTAATACATCATTAAGTGTCTTAACCCTACCATCATTGAAATAAAACTTTACCTCTCCTTTGCCCACAATCTTTGTTGTGATATTACCTCTAAAGAATACATTCCCTCCATCATATGTAGTATACTTAGTGAACCACTCCTTGTTAGGAGTCATATGATAGGAGCAAGCTGAATCAATAAGCCAAGAGTCATCACTAACAATTTTACATGATATGGTCAATGCATCATTACCGTCATCTGAAGATTTCTCTGTAGAAGCATCATAACTCTTTTTCTTGTTCTTACAATCATTCTTTACATGTCTTCATTTCCCACAATTCCAACACTTTACCTTACTCTTACCAGGGGTTTTAGACTGTCCTAAATGGACTCACCCTTTCCTTTATTGTCTCCCTTAGGTTCCTTTTCCTTAGGCCCACCTCTTACAAACAAGGCATCTTGGGATCCCATTTTAGACTTCCTCATCATCTCCTCTGATAGGAGAGTAGGAATTATATTGTCCATCTTAGGATCTACACCACTACCACTAATAGCAACAATTAGATTTTCCCAAGACTCTGGTAAAGAACAAAGTAATAAAATGCATTTATCTTCATCTTCTAACTTTACATCTACAGATGCTAACTGGATTAGAATAAAATTGAAAGAATTTAAATGATGTTCACCAAAATCACCATCTTTCATATTTAAAGAATACAACTGTCTTTTTAGATACAACTTATTAGTAAGACTTTTCGTTTGATAGATATCACCTATCCTCTTCCATAATTTATATGTGGTAGCTTCATCTAAAACATTCAAGACAACGACATCAACAAGACATAACCTTATGGTCCCTCTTGCCTTCTTATCAAGCTTAGCCCAATCCTCATCTTACATCATTGTAGATGGCTTTGTCACATTACAAACAACTAACCACTGATCTCTCTCTTCAAGGATATCCTCCATTTTTAGTTTCCACATATCATAACTAGATCCATTGAATCTTTCAATATCTAGACAAGAAGTAGAACACATTGTAAAACACTTCTTTTACAAATCTACAATAACACAATAGTAAAATCTCCCACTACAGCCAAAAAAACTTCAAAATTTTTAAGAGACAGGCATCCCAAACCCTAACTAACCATTAGCTTTGATACCAAATGTTGAAAATGAAGGTAATATTGTAGCTTAAAACTTGTAAAACTATGAGACTGGAGATCTAATTAAGTTTTCTTTGTCACAATTCTTTGTGTATGATTAATCTGCTTAGATCAATTTTACCAATTGTAGAAAGAGACAAAAGATTGTAGAAGAATGAGATAAGAAGATAGAAGGGACACAACATATACATGGAGAAACCCTTTTGGGAAAAAACTCCACCATAATCAATAGTTCTTGTATTATTTAACCTTAGAACAAGATTACAATAATATTGTATCAATCCTTGATTGATATGCTTCCTTTCCTTCAACAATTCTTCTTCACAACCTGCAATAAACTCTCATGGAACTCTCATACACTTGATACAATTAATAGATAATAAAAATAAGCATGTAAACTCATAAGAGTTGTAAACTAAAAGAGCATAAATCTCCTCATAAAAATCTATGCCTAGATTGGGCAAGTAGAGTTCTACAATGTAATCTGAAGTCAAACCAAAGTATTTCTCAATTTAGGCACCCCACAGTAAAAACTTAACTGAACTTTGGTCAAGAAGATATCTTGCAAACTTCACCTCAAATTTGGCACCCTAGAATGGACCCATTTGAATGAGCCTTGTAAATATCTTCTCATGCAAAAGTTGTTAACTGAAAGATGCCAACTTGGTCACCCAAGGTGGTCCCAAGTCAATCTTAGTTAACTGAAACATATCTCTCCACCAATTCATGGAAACATTAGGCATGATTGATCATCCCAACTTAATTGAAAGTATCCACCTATTATCTATATGCAACTAAATTCATTAGTCATGCAACTCAAGTCAACTCAACTCAACTAGCATTCAACTCAAAATAACTACATGCAATTGAAGATAACTAAACCATAACTAAACTGAACTGAACTAAACTGAGATGATACTAAACTGATAGTGCCACTCCACTCATGTAAATATCAATCCCTAATTTGTAGGATCAAAACATGCATTATTGAAGTGTTATCAATCCTTCAAATAGTTAACTAAAGCAAGGTGGGTTCCACCTTACATGTGGGCACACCATGTGATCCTATCTTGTAGGATCTCTTCTTGGACATCCCTACATGTTCCTATCATTTAGGAATAATCACAAATGTGAATTTAAATATTCATTGCATTCAAATTTAATCTCTTTCTAATCCTAGTGTTTGGGAACACTTTCCAAGGACTTAGAAGATACATGAAATATGTTTAGGATTACAATTAAATGGCATCTTATTCCCAACATACAGTCTATCCTAAACCCTAAATCCTCAAACCTCTCTCTATCTACCCTCAACCCTCTACCCTCTACCCTCAACCCTCTACCCTCAACCCTCTACCCTCAACCTTGTACCCTCTACCCTTAGCCCTTAAACCATAAACCCTTAAACTCAACTAAACTCTCTACCCTAATCTCTCAACCCTATACCCTAAACCCTTAAACCCTCAACCCTAAACCCTAAACCATCAACCCTAAAATCTTAAACCCTCTACCCTCTACCCTCTACCCTCAAACCTCTACTGTCTACCTTCTACCCTCAACCCTCAACCCTTAAACCCTAAAACCCTCAACCCTCAACCCTTTACCCTCTACCCTTAACCCTTAAACCCTAAACCCTTAAACCCTCTACACTTAAACTGTAAACCCAAAAACCTCTACCCTTAACCCTTAAACTGTCTACTCTCTACCCTTAACTCTTAAACCCTAAACCCTTAAACCCAAATCAAATCTCTACCCTAATCCCTTCACCCTCAAACCTCAACCCTTAAACCCATCAACCCTCAACCCTAAACCCTAAACCATCAACCCTTATGGAACCCCTCAAAAAATTCTTGGTTCTAGTCTATTATTGTTCAAAATTTGGTTCAAACCCTTGTGTCTTTTTTAGGGGTGTGTTCCTTATAAATGTTTTAGGGTCTTATGAATTAAAACCCTTTAGAATTGGATCAAAAAGCTCTATAAAACCCTTGGTCATTCTATTGTTGCATTAACTTGTATTCCCAGTACCCGATCACTTAAGTTGTCACTTATTCCATTAAGGTTGTTTCTACTCACCCCCTGATCTTAAGTCTATCGATCACCTTGATCCTTTTCAATATTAAAGTTTCCTATGGTCGAAGGATTAATTTTATAAATCTTTATGTCCTCATCCTATATGGGTCAAGTTCTCATATACCTAGGGCTAGCCCCTTTTTAAGATTAACTTTTGCGGCGTGTGTAGGATTGGGACTTCATGTTGGTCATTTGATTATGTAGAATTAATCCCAGTCATTTCGTGTATGCATGAGCTAGATTGTTTCTTCTTATTTTATTCACATGGGCTAGTGGGCTTTGACCACGTGTCTTGCATGTTAGTGGGCCCGGTCTCCTTGGTCGAAATACATGGCACTTTTCAAAGAAGATCAACAACTGTAGGAGTGAAGACATGGTTACATCTCTACCACTCCCCATGTGCTCGTCTTGATTTATTTCATGTTATTTTAAAGACATGGGCTAGTAGGTGATGGCCACGTACTACTACCAGATGGTGGGACCAGTGTCTCCATAGGGCCAGTGGACATAGTATGAAAGAATATCAATGGTGGACATCACAACAAGTGTTATCATTAGAGTTGTTCCCCATATGCCCGTCTGTCTACAAAAATAAAGAAAGACAATGACATGAGATAGAGGGCGGAATGACACCTGTCATTTTTGTTGGACTGCTAGATCAAGAGGACGAAGATTTTCTTTGTAAGAAATGAAATTGATGGTCGATTGTAGGTGGCATGGGCTAGCCTCAAGACCACTCCCCACCATCCCATGATTGCTCATCTTGTATGCCATATTTTCCAATGGGCATGCAGGAAAGTACCACGTAGACTGCTTCTAAGAACTTAGAAAGTTTCTAGTAAAGGAAGATTTAGATGGATATATTGGACCAGACTGTTCCAAGATAAAAATGACACTAAATAATAACTAATTTTTGAGTATGCATGTGAAATTGGTAAACTAAAATGTCCCGCTAGGGAATCCATAATACAATATAAAAAGTAACAAAATATCAAAACAATTTTTTTTTAAAGTTATTCGATTACAACTTAAGTTCTTAAAAAACATCTACACATATGTTATTAGGATTCGATGACACCGTTACTAAATAATTAAAAAAATGATCATCACATCACTAAACAATTAACATAAAACACAAAGATAAACTATATTCCAAATGAATGATACAATTACAAATCATGATGGAATCAAGTTACATTCAAAATACATTAAGCGAGATCATGATAAATATCGTAATATCAAAATCATAATACAATAAAGCCTCATATTACTATCAAGATAGTATACAATATGAATTATGATCATGTACATTCGTCCATCTCATTCACGAGCATGCTCAATGTCCAACTCCATGAATAGAGTGAATCCAATAACTTGTCAAGAATAATCTTGTCTAGACCTGCATAACCTGCATGGGGACCCAATGGAGGATAGAGCACGTTCCTCCCAACCATGTGGTCCTTGAAAGTACACTCCCCCGTGCAAGGAGATAATGTCAAGACCACAAAGACAATCAACATATAAGAGAATAGGACATAACGTCACATGGCTAACAGTCATATAACAACATGACAATATCTAAATCACATGATCACTAACAAGCTCCTAGAGGCAACAATGATCTACCAAAGGTGAATCTACATAAGAGAACAAAAAACTTGTAGAAGGATAAGAGTGCCATCACATAGTTGTTCTAGGTTACCTTGGTGAATCTTCCTAGATTACCGACCCTCATCTAGAGTTAACTAAAGCAAGGTGGGTTCGCCATGTGATCCTATTTTGTAGGAGCTCTTCTTGGACATCCCTAAATGTTCCTATCATTGAGGAATAATCACAAATGTCAATTTAAATATTCGTTACATTCGAATTTAATCTATTTCTAATCCTAGTGTTGGGGAACACTTTCCAAGGACTTAGAAGATACATGAAATATGTTTAGGATTACAATTAAATGACATCTTATTCCCAACATACATTCTATCCTAAACCCTAAATCCTCAACCCTCTCTCTATCTACCCTCAACCCTCAACCCTCAACCCTCAACCTTCTACCCTCTACCCTTAACCCTTAAACCTTAAACCCTTAAACTCAACTAAACTCTCTACCCTAATATCTCAACCCTATACCCTCAACCTTTAAACCCTCAACCCTAAATCCTAAACCATCAACCCTCAAACCTTAAACCCTCTACCCTCTACCCTCTACCCTCAACCCTAAACCCTTAAACCCTTTTAAACCCAACTAAACTCACTACCCTAATTCCACACCCCTCAACCCTTAATCCATCAACCCTTAAACCCTCAACCCTCTACCCTCTACCCTCAATGCTCAACCCTTAAACCCTAAAACCCTCAACCCTCAACCCTTTACCTTTTAACCTTAACCCTTAAACCCTAAACCCTTGAACCCTCTACCCTTAAAACGTAAACCCCAAACCCTCTACCCTTAACCCTTAAACCCTAAACCCTTAAACTGTCTACTCTTTACCCTTAACTCTTAAACCCTAAACCCTTAAACCCAAATCAAATTTCTACCCTAATCCCTTAACCCTCAAACCTCAACCCTTAAAACCATCAATCCTCAACCCTAAACCCTAAACCATGAACCCTAATGGAACCCCTCAAAAAATTCTTGGTTCCAGTCTATTATTGTTCAAAATTTGGCTCGAACCCTTGTGTCTTTTTTAGGGGCGTGTTCCTTATAAATGTTTTAGGGTCTTATGAATTAAAACCCTTCAGAATTGGATTGAAAATCTCTATAAAACCCTTGGTCATTCTATTGTTGCACTAACTTGTTTTCCTTTTACCCAATCACTTAAGTTGTCACTTATTCCATTAAGGTTGTTTCTACTCACCTCCTAATCTTAAGTCTATCGATCACCTTGATCCTTTTCAATAATAAAGTTTCCTATGGTCGAAGGATTAATTTTATAAATCTTTATGTCCTCATCCTATATGGGTCAAGTTCTCATATACCTAGGGCTAGCCCCTTTTTAAAATTAACTTTTACAGCATTTGTAGGATTGGAACTTCATGCTAGTCATTTGATTATGTAGAATTAATCCCAGTCATTCCCCATATGCCTGTGCTAGATTGTTTCTTCTTATTTTATTCACATGGGCTAGTGGGCTTTGACCTCATGTCTTGTATGTTAGTGGGCCCGGTCTCCATGGTCAAAATACATGGCACTTTTCAAAGAAGATCAACAATTGTAGGAGTGAAGACATGGTTACATCTCTACCACTCCCCATGTGCTCTTCTTGATTTATTTCATGTTATTTTAAAGACATGGGCTAGTGGGTGATAGCCACGTACTGCTGCCAAATGGTGGGACCAGTGTCTCCGTAGGGCCAGTGGACATAGTATGAAAGAAGATCAATGGTGGACATGACAACAAGTGTTATCATTAGAGTTGTTCCCCGTATGCCCTGTCTATCCACAAAAATAAAGAAAGACAATCACACAAGATAGAGGGCAGAGTGAAACCTGTCATTTTTGTTGAACCGCTAGATCAAGAGGACGAAGATTTTCTTTGTAAGAAATGAAATTGATGGTCCATGGCAGGTGGCATGGGCTAGCCTCAAGACCACTCCCTGCCATGCTGTGAGTGCTCCTCTTGTATGCCAAATTTTCCAACGAGCATGCGGGAAAGTACCACGTAGACTGCTTCTAAGAACTTAGAAAGTTTCTAGTAAAGGAAGATGTAGCTGGAGATATTGGACGAGACTGTTCCAAGATAAAAATGACACTATATTATAACTAATTCTTGAGTATGCATGTGAAATTGGTAAACTATAATGCCCCACCAGGGAATCCAGAATACAGTATAAAAAGTAACAAAATATCAAAACAATTTTTTTTAAAAGTTATTCGATTACAACTTAAGTTCTTGAGAACCATCTACACATATTTTCTTAGGATTCAATGACACCGTTACTAAACCATTACAAAAATGATCATCACATCTCTAGACCATTAACATAAAACACAAAGATAAACTATATTCCAAATGAATGATACAGTTACAAATCATGATGGAATCGAGTTACATTCAAAATACATTAAGCAAGATCATGATAAATATCATAATATCAAAATCATAATACAATAAAGCCTCATATTACTATCAAGATAGTATACAATATGAATTACAACCATGTACATTCATCCATCTCGTTCATGAGAACACTTCGCGTCCAACTCCATGAATAGAGTGAATCCAAGAACTTGTCAAGAACAATCTTGTCTAGAGTTGCATAACCTGCATGGGGACCCAATGGAGGATAGAGCACATTCCTCCCAACCATGTGGTACTTGAAATTCCACTCCCCTGTGCTAGAAGATAATGTCAAGACCAAAAATACAATCAACATATAAGAGAATAGGACATAACATCACATGGCTAACAGTCATATAACGACATGACAATATCTAAATCACATGATCACTAACAAGCTCCTAGAGGCAACAATGATACCAAAGGTGAATCTACATAAGAGAACAAAAAACTTGTAGAAGGTTAAGAGTGCCATAACATAGTTGTTCTAGGTTACCTTGGTGAATCTTCCTAGATTATCGACCCTTGTCTAGAGTTACCCTAGCAATCTCTACCGATTCTCGACCCCTAAACTAACTCATGTGGAACTGAATCACTTTTTGAGAGGACAAAGTGAACGACTATGCCTTTCCAAGCCATCTCAACCTACCCTTCATCTATGCAAGCACTAAGGTGATAGATGAGGAAAAACAATAAAGTCAGTTATTAAGTGAATACTACCTAACCCCTAATACATTTAGTTAGGTTTTCGCTAGATTAACTACTTTTGATAGGTTACCCTAGTAACCTCTCAGGGTTCCGGCCCCTAATGAAAGCCACTCTTCCTATATACAAAACTTCACTAACTGACAACAACGAGGATAGCCATCATGCACAAACAGTCTGAATCTTGTTCAAAACCCAACCATGACTTAAAACATTTTACTTCCAATCACCACATAGGTAACAAAACAATGTGTGTGGCTAGTCCCACAATAAATTAAATCAAGTGAACTTCATGACTCAAATAGATTAAAAAAATCATTCAAGAGTTCCCTAGCCTCTCGAAAACTAAAAATTTATAACACAAACCAAATAATCTTTCACTTTGGTAATTTTCAAGCAATTAAACCCACAAAAGCTTTCTTTAACACTAATAAGTATTTAAAGAATAGTTCTAAGCAATCATATGTGAATTCACAATTTAAATACCAAATTCATTTAAAGAAAAACTATTAAATATTATCCATTGATTCAAATAAATAACATGATCATCTTTATCAATAACATAAACTTAAGATAAATAGAATTATTCAAATTTCATCTAAACAATAATATTATATATATAAACATTTATTAATTCACAAAGAACAAAATCTAATTTTTACAATATTAATATAGATCTAATTGTCTATTATTACGCATACACAAATGGGGAAAATAGGGGTTCAAAAATAATGTTTACCAATGCATGCGTTCGAAGAAAGAGATAGATACAAAATTGCTATTAACTTTAGGAAGTGTGACTAAATAGTTACCATGAATGCATGGCGCCGAGCTTAAAGGAGAACTAAAGTTTACAATAAAAAAAGTTATAGACCATTATTATCACCAATACACAAGAGTTACAAGTAGGAAATTAATTTATAAGGAAAATGATAAAAGGAGTTATAGACATATGAGACAAATCTGTTATTTGAGAACCAAGAAATGATTAAGAGGGGGCAACAAATGACTTAGAATAAATAACAGTTTCAGACTCAAACGCACTGTGCGCGGCCCTTAATACCAGTAATATGATATATAGAATTAAATGAGACTCCACTCAATATAATTCTAAAACCCATGCACCAAGGGCAGTAACAGATGATATAAACTAAAAGGCTTACAAGCATTGACACATATTTCACGTACTCTAGCCATTACAAATAATACAAAGGATATTATATATGTTTGTTTAGTAATTAAGATAAATAATTTATTGTTACTCTCAAGAAATCTCCAGCGCCATAGATTGGCTAAAGGCATAACCCAACAAGATAAGGTGGGAAGTGTTCAAAGTTAGGAAAATCCACAAGAATATGCAAGGAAAAAGAAAGAAGAGACTGTAAATAGAATGGTTGCAAGGGCGATGGAAAGAAGTTACATTGTAAGCTTGTTTGTGTTCCAATGGTTTGGAGAAAAATCTTAATATAAAGTTAATTCTAATTGTTTCCAGATGCTAGGTTGCATGTACATGAATGTATTATGACGCTGGAACAAATGGATAATATTGGTAATGCCAAAAGAAACAATCTAAAAATTTAGGCATGCGCTATAGAGGAACAATTAAACCCCATACCACTTTAAAGATCAAGTAGAATAGGGAGGTGACTTAAGAGATCGACACTAGAAATATAGGAGAAACTTTCAATTCCAAAAACAGAGACAAAACCACTAAAGCTGACCAAAAAAATGTGGTTCAAGCATGTTAGAGAAATCTAATTTGCATGTTCATTAGTTCGCATGCTCTATTCTGAATTTTTTTTGTAGTTGTTATGTGGTTATAATTGATTCCCTCAAGTTTCTATGTTCCAATAAAATCCTTTCAAAACTAAACGCTTTGTAATGTTTTGAATCAACAATCAATAGAATGTCATAAGTGTTGTCACAATAGTGGTTTACAATTCTTGAGAGGAACGGATTTTAGCTGAAATCACATATTTTTAGAAAATATAATGATTTAAGCCTTAAAAAGTTCCATTTTAAAGATTCCAATTGAAGAGGGTTTGATCAAATCACCTTAGATCAAACCCCCTTGGATAGAACCTCGCTAGTTTTAAACCATACCTATAAATGTGTCTCCTCTACACCTATCAAAATGCTGATAAAAATTCACTTTTGATTTAGCTTTTGGGGGATCAAATGAATTCATTTAAAATTTATTTCAAATGATTATGGTATTCCTTAGAACAAGATATCCAATGAATATAATTTTAATATGTTTTGGTTTTGTTATGTATTTGTTTTTTTAAGTCTTATTAAACATAGGTTTTTCATCGAAAATGAATTTCTTTGTTCTTCACATGTGGAAAAATAGAAGATTATCAAAAAAAAAATGAAAAATATGAGTGCACCAGATATTGAAGTCCTTGATCCAACAAAAAAAATAAAATAAAATTTTGACATATATAAAAAAAGTTACGCGTTATACGGTCGCGTTGTGTCTGAATTATAATTCGTTTGACTTTGAAACTTGATTAAGGAAAAAATATTCAATAAAAAACTATCTACCCAAGTGGAAGCACTAGATATCAAAGTTACAAATCTAAATTTGAAAGAATTATAATTTTATCCTTCATGGAAAAAAAGTTATGCGTTATACGGTGTGCGTCACTTTTTAAAAATGTTGTTTTCTGAAAAAAATCAATTTTCGTGGGAGATAGAAAAAGAAGTGAAATTTGATTCCAAAAATTTAGAAAAAAAAAAATTTTAGAATCTACAAACAAAATTTGATGAGACTCTAGTTTTCACCATCTTCAAATTCCTCATGGTTTAGCCGCTATAGGTGCCCGAATGTGAAGATTTAGTTAAAAATAATAATTCCAGTGTCTAGTTTGGCCAAAAATTGTAAACTACTATTATGGGATCACCCTCATAGCAATGTGAAGTGAATTAAATTTTTGATTTGATTTTCTTACTAATTCGAAATTATGTTTTAAGAAATCTTAAGGAATAATTCATCTTGTTCTTTGCAGGTTCAAGAAGATCAAACGAATTTCAAAGACAAAATACTTTTCTTCAAGAATAATAAGCATTCAAACACAATAATGGAAAAGTTTTGTCTCTTTAAAAAATAAAATACAGATTGAAAATAAAAGAACCTATTATTACCATTCAAATCAGTCAAGAATTTGATGAAGAATTTAACAATTTCCAACCAAAACTTTACCAAAAACCAAAATACTACCAAGAAACATTTTCTAGAAAACTACCATGCAAAACTGTTTTTCCAAATCTACTATCGCGAATGTTTTCTTCTTTTCATTTCAAAATCAATTGTCGTGAATGATACTGCACAACTAAAAGCTTTTAATGCATTTTTAATTAACTCAAAGTCACAAGACTTAACTGATTGTCAGTCATGCAATTAAAATTGATCAATTAGTTCTAATTATATGTTTACTCAAGATAACATTTTCAACTCCAAATCCAAATTCTATAACATGTTGAAAACAACCTCTTTTAAAATATCTACTTTTCACATAAATCTAGTTTGCATAATTAATTCAACAATTGCACTTAAATAAATACCTTTTCAAAAAATTAACATTCATTTTTTAAATAAATAGCTTGTTTAATTTAATTTAATAAATCAGACCATAAACATTTTAATCTAATATTTAAACAAAAATTATATTAAATCAAATATGTTAATTAAATAACCATTTAACTGTTGGTATTGGCATGGTGTGACGGTTTATAGGTGGCATTGTTGTTCTTGCCACCAAGGTTCAAACCCCATTGGGGTGTTATTATTGAATGGTTGTATCCGGTTCATCGCTCTGGTCAAAAGCGTTTACCCTTTGAATAAAAAAAAAACCATTTAACTAAAATAATTAATTCCCAAACAAAACAACACAAACAAGAACGACACGATGGGACTAGACAACAAAACAAAAATGGTGACAAACAGATACTCATTCAATGAAGAATGATGGCTAATGACAGACCTGACACTATCTCTGAAACCACATATTTCCATTAAGTTAGGGCACGCTCAAACCTGACAAGTAGGTGGATCCGATACCCAGTACCTGCAACTGCATAAAACAACACTGTTAAACATATAATCATATATCGACAAATACACTATGAAAAAGAGTGTAATGCCCATCCATTCTCATAGTAGATGTGCAGGAAGTTTGGCTTTAGAACTTGGAGATGAAAGTAAAATAATAGAGATATTTAAAGGTATGTGCTAATAATGTTAAACAATTGATATTGTATATCATGAATTTATGGACTAAGTAAAAAGGTTAGGAAATGATTTATTATATGTGTTTAAGAATATATTTATCATGATGTTTGTGTTCAGACATGACCATTACTACGATGTATGTTATTGACATATTGATGTGATGAAAGTGTTTTGTTATTTTTGAGGTTTTCACTTGATTCTAATATATTATCATTGTGTTGTCATATTATTATGATTTTGATTATGGTTATCTTTATTATCATAAAATATACTGATTTGTGTTCAAGCTTTGTGGTTGCAAGATGGGGCATGAGCTTTTATTAGTGTTTTGGTGAATATGATGCATATTGTTATGTTATTGTTATTATGTAGAGATTTACTTAGATAATTGAGTGATACAGTAGTATGTTTGTTAGGATAAGTGGAAAGGGCGGCATTGTACCATTAGACGTATGAGAGACATACGAGAATGAGATACGATTGTTAGAGCTTATTTCCTAGTGCTTCAGCTATTATGCACATGTGCTCTAATTTGTATGTTTAAGTGAACAGGTACTAGGCTACTTATCTACCTAAATTAGCAGGTCTGAGCATGCCTCTAATCCCAATGGTGGTTGATGAAATAACATCTAGGCCCAAATTATAACCTAACCCTGGCCATTGTTCTCAATTAGAGACAATTGATGAAGAATGTGTTAACTTTTTCGGGTTGTCATGAGACAATGTCTGATCTCCTTTACCCTATGTTTAGAGTGTTGCATTTATTCGATTGTTTCTTATGTGATATGTGATTGTTTGATTTTGTTGTCTAACCTTAGTTTGGATCCCAATCTGTTGGTGTGAAACCCTGTGGTTAGTTGTGTTGTTATGATTGTGATTATTGTTATTTATCTTTTGATGTGAATATTGCTCTTTCATGTGAAGTTATTTTATGATTTATATTTTACCTTAGTTTGTGAATTATTTGAGTGAAGTTAAATATTGAATCTATCATATTTATTGTTATAATTTTTATTAATGTGTTTGAGGTGTGATATAATATTATCCATAAGTGACATTTATTTATGTTATGTTTTATTATATTATTATTTTGAGGAATAATTATTGAATTATTGTTTATTATTATCATTATTTGGTATTTGGTTATTGTTTATTGAGTAATATTTGTTTTACTTTTGTTTAGATGTAATTTTTGCATTATTAGTCTTTTGATTCATTTTATTAAAATGGTCACTAAATTTATGTTTTATGGAATCTTTATGTGGTTTTAATAATTTAAAATATTTTCTATGTGATAGTTTTATGGGTGAGAGGTATTTTTATTTTATAAAATTATTTTTTTAGAGTTCAGAACCCACCCTAATTACTCCATTATGAAAAGTGATGAAAATGAAAGTTAAAAGGGTGGCTGGGAGGTTGTTTTTTGGTTTGGGAAGTGTTCTCTTTATTTTGGAGGAGAAAAAGGGTTTCCTTTCTATTGGGTTATTCTTTTTTGGAGTGCATGTTGGATTTAGATTCTTTTTCCTGGGAGATTTTTCCATACTTGCAAAGAGGAAGGAGTATTGAGAAATTTGTTGCAATTTGAGGGTTTTGAAAGTTGAAAACTTTGGAGCTCAGCATCAATTTTTTGTCATTCTCAAGCGTTGGATCTAGGTTGGATTTTTATATTGTGTTAAAATTTTCTTTTGTATGCATGAATGATTTGATTGATTTTTTTCTTTTGATTTTTGAAAATAAATATTGGATAGTTTTATTTTGTGTGTGAATAAAACATTTGTTTATTCTAAAATAAAAATGAATAAATATTTATTATTTTCTATTATTCACAGTAAAATGGTATGAGTGCGTCCCTCATAACTTTGTTTTTACGAATTGGGTTAGTGAGATTTTTAATGGGTTTTTCCAGCTTCTTGTTGTTTAAACTATTTCCAAAAATCTCAAAAACCCAGATCGTAGTTTTTGAGATATGATTGAAACACGAATCTTCTGTCAAGTTGTTTCTCTATGACTGCAAATATTTTTATTTTTTTCCTGTAGTCAGTTAATAAAAGATTATAATTTTAGATTTATAGGGGTTTGAAAGGGGATAAATTAATTTAAGTTTTTAATATCTTATTTAAAATAAATAAATCTGGTTGCTGGATTACTTATTTTGCCAGTTGACTTGACTGTAATCGGGTATTGTTGAAAAGAGGGTTTTATGAGATCTGTTTATTGTTTTGCATTTTATTAATTTTTGAGTCATTTTTGGTCAATTTTATTCACGTTGCTAAGTAGGCGACAACCAGACCTGAAATGGGTTTTTTACGGATTTTGATTGTGAATTGATATAACTATTTTATGGTTGTTTTATGGCTGTAAGATTTGATTGTTGTCAAAAAAGGAATTAATTCAGTTCTAAAGGTTACATTAGAGGGTATAGTACTATCTTTTGATTTGTATTGGGTTGTATCATTTCTATTTAAATGTGTTTACTATTTGTATGTTGTTAATTTCTTCATGTTTGTGAAATTTTATGTTGAAACTTCTGTATATGTAAAGATCAATTATGTCAGGAATGTGCATTGTTGGTCTTGATTGTGAATTACTAAACTAAAGTGTTTTATTATGTTATAAGATTATGAGATTGATGTAATATACTTTATTGTAGTGTTGTAGTTTAATGATAAGTTTTTTAGTTTTCTATCCATTTGTGTTATGTGATTAGGTCTATAGAAGTACCTAGAAGCATTTATGAAGTTATTGTAATTTTCAGTTGATTCTTATTTTGGTAGTCTTCTTTAGATGTTTAGTATCAACCACTTGTTTCTGTTTTGTTGTTTGCTTGTTTGTGGGGCATAGTGTTGTCTCCTAGCACGGAGGGAGTGGGCCTCAGGGTTCCACGTGGTAAGGTGGTATTTCTGAACCATCCATTGGGATTTACGTGGTGCAATTCATGTGCAACATGGAGAGTCTTTTCTTTCGCTTCATTCTATAGTTGAATTTATGTGCAGATGATATTTTCATTAAAAAATTATGTTTAGTATATCTTATACATATGTACCTCTTAGATTAATGAATCGTGTTCATGGTAGCATTTTTGTATAGGAAAAATAAGTGAATTGATACAATCTTGATTATACACATTTTTAATATTGTTTAGTATGTAATATAGAGGTTTAATATAGAAATGTTGTATTTATAATGTATATGAGTTTAATTAAGCAGTAGATATGATATATTTTTATGTTCTTATTTTATAACATTGATTAAGAATAGATTTATATTGGCATAGTGTTAGATGAGGTTTGAAAATAATTTAGATATGTTATCATATATAATTTGATGTATGAGATTAATTTACATTCAAGTGTTAATAAAATATGGTCATAGTGTATCAAATATGTTTTTTAGGCTTAATTAGTGTAGGTGTATCTTAGTAGCGACGTTAGGGGACCATGGTGGATAGGTGTGCAAATGGGTTATGTTCAATATTACTTTTAGGTTATAATATGATTATAATATCATATTAATGTAATTATGTCATTCATATTAATTGGTTGAGTTGCATTAGTTAGTGTTACTTTAGTTTCTTAAAAATAAAAAATAAATAAAAAATTTGGCTTGGTGTTGATAGTCTTTTGTGTTAATCCACTTAGTCCCTTAGCGGGGCGTTACAAAGAGTTGCAGCATAGCAAGGTACTCACGAGTGAGTAGTGCTACACTGTCTTCTTCACCAAGACTAACGAGCATCATTATATCATAAACAATAATTATATCATGATAACCTCATTAAAACTTAGAAACGACATAAACTGTAACACCCCTCCATTTTGGCTCTTTGGATCAGCTGTGTTCTTCCTTGTTATGATTGTGTTTGACTATTCTTTGACTTTGAAACTTGGTGTCTTTTGACCATTACCTGTTAAGCGTTGTAAACATTATATTTTGATGCGATGATATTTTATTCTGATGTTATTATTATTTCATGTTATGGATTAAATTAGCATGTATGTGAATTACCGATGCTTTATGCTTTGATTATATCATTGATGATTAGATGCGTCAGTTAGCAATATTATATTGGTGAAGGGGACAAGATCACATCACTCGGATGTGAGCACCTTTTGATTCTGCAATTTCCTCTTCACGGTGTGTTTTAATATATTATATGCATGTTTCGACACTCGTATTGTGTGCAGGATGCAGGTACAGGACATCGACTCCACCTGGTTTCACAGGTCTGAGCATGTCCCTCGACCAACGGTATCGATTGAGAGATAGTAACTAGGTTTTCTGTGTCAAACCATCACCCTAGTCATTATGTGTCATCGAGTTTGTAGTCGGGCTCAGTTATTTTATGTTAGTTTCCTCTTGGCCTTGTATTTAAAATTGCAAGTTAAAAGTGATTAAATGACTTTTAAAACTTATAAATGATGATTGTTTTGCCTTATTGAAATGTTGGAAAATTAGTGATTAATTAATTAATTTAATTTAATTAATAAAATAATCTAATTTTGAATTAGATTTATTTTATTGACTAATTAAATTAATAGTGATAAATTAAACCAATTTGGTTGGGTTGGCATCTTTAAATTTTTGGATTAAGTCAAAAATTAGAATTATGCTTTATATTTTACTTTTAGAAATAAAAGTTGAAAAGAATTTTATTTGTGAATTGTTAAATTCATTTGGTTAAAGAAATTTAATTCCCTTTGGGGTTGTAAATAGATCTCCATTTTTTAGCAATAAGTTTTGGTGGGTGAGTCCATTTTAAAGCTTTGACAAATTTGGAGAAGAAATTGCATAAGGTAATTCATGATTATTGGGAATTTGGAATTTTTGAATTTTGGAGAGCAAACTTGGAATGGGTTTTTGGTTGAAGAAAAATTGTGGAATTGAAGGAGGGATTGGAAATCTTCATTGTTGAAGCTTGCAAATTTTGGAGAAAACACAAGGTTCCATCATTTCTCCCTTCTTCTTCTTGCTCATTTTGAATGAATGAAAATATAGTTTTAGATTATCTGAAAATCCATAGAAATGCTCTCAAATTTGAAAACTTGTAGTTAGATTTGGAACTGGTAAAACCAAACAAGAAATATACACAAAAAAAAAATATAGAATGAAAATCAAAGAAAACTCCATTTTGAACTAGATTTTGAAACCCTCTTATTGTTTTTGAAGAATTTTCACTTCTTGGTTAATTTGGGGGAAACCCAGAAAAATTCATCATGTTTTTGTGCTTCAAACTTCTTCTCAGCTTTTTCCTCAAGGAAAATTTGCTCAATCTCACTGTATAAGGGTAGTTTGTTATGGGTTTGTTTCATTTTTATTTTTGCATATAAATCAATGCAACTGGAAGTTTTGTATTCAAGAGGTTGCTGTGTAAAATTTTGTTTTGGTTTTTTTACCAGACCAGGGTTTTGATTTTTGTTTTATTTTTGTCTTTAAACGAAATTGTAAGAAAAAATATATAAAATAAAATATTTTAGGGGCTGCCCACAACCACCTCCCCCACCCATGGGGGTGTTGGCTGTGCAGCGCTCCCCATGGCTAGGGAGAGGGCTGTAACCAGCCACCAACAGGGTCGCGGCCCTGTGTGAGGCTGCGTAGCAGCCACACAAGGGCACGTCCCCTGTTGGGGTTGCGTAGCAGCCAAAAGGGCCTTGGGCCTTTGGTTTATTTTTTTATATAAAATTTGTTTATTAAAATTTTTTAATTTTATTAAATTTCATTTTATAATATACATTTATTATAATATATATGTAATATATATATAATATATATAATGGGAATATATATTATATTTAATGTAATCTCGTCTTAGCATTAAGAAATAAAATAGAATTTCAAATTAGGGTTTTTAAATAGAAATATTTAAGAGAATATTTATATATTAAAATATGTTCTATTTAAATATATTTGACTAAGGAGTTGATTTTGATCATCCAGTTGAAATAAACGAAGCTCTTTTAACTAATCGAATTTATTCAATTTGGTTTTAATCAGGAAGTCTCAGGATTTTAAATGATATTTTAGAGGCGTGTTTATAAATGATAATTTGAATATCTTAAAATATGAATTAATCAAAATTAATTATCGCTTTAGTATGGAGGAAATGTAATTGACGTTTGACCAAAATATTTATTTAAATTATTGATTTTGATTAATTTATTTATCCTATGATGAAATATAGGTTAAGTAATTTGATTAAATGTTTATTTATTAAAATATCTTGATTTTGAATGTAATCGTAGAACTTAGAGATAACAAATGCTTTATTTAATCAGATAGTTTTAATCATTAAATTTTTTATTATGGAACATAGTGAGGAGCTCAGAGGTAATGCATGATTATTTTAATCAAATATTTTTATTTATCAAAAGCTTGATTTATTTATAATTTAGTTTTGATTATTACGGATAATCGTGACAAATGAAATTGAAGGGATAGATTTAAATATAGATAACTGTAAGATGATTTTGATTCAAAATAGAAGAAAAAGTGGATTTTATATTCAAATGGATTATTTAGAATGTTGAATTTTTAATAGTTAATGATTTATTTTAAAAGGTAGAGTCTAGATAATCAAAAACTTTTATTTTAAAGATTGATTTTTTAATAAGATATGAGATTGGGAAACAAAATATAAATTATTGATATAGATTCTTAAATGTCAACAATGTGATTTAAGTATTTAATATGTAACAGGATATACATCGAGTATGCACTATTAAGTATATTTGATGGAATGAATTCGTGTACAAGTAGAGATAAGATTTAGTTGATTTATTAATGTGAAATTGAAAGAATGACTGATTTATTGGATCTAATTGTTTTGTTAATCAAGCGATTTTATTTGATCTAATGAATCATGTGAGATTGAGTTGTTTGACTTATTGCTATAAAGAGTACTTTATTTAATCAAAATGTTTTATAAATCAAGTTGATTTATTTACAATATATGATTGTGAGACGAAGAGTTATTGTTTGGTTTAAATCCAATTCAATGATGTTATTTATTGAAATGTCTTGATTTTGGAATATGGTTGTGTAATTTAGAGTAAACGATCTAATATTTGAATATTTCTATGTCGTGAAAAGAGATGGGTTCAATTGATTGGATAAACGTAAGTCATGAATACTGTGTTTATTGGATTCAGGAAATCCAAACAGTAGCTCACTTCATTGTCTGAAATGTTCTCAGTGGTTAATTGTTCATCTTTGATGTTGTGGAATTAGTGTGGATGTTTTGAAAGTCTTCCAGATAGGAGTTCATTTACTGGTATGGGTTGATGTACATGAGTCACTTTTGATGTGTTGTGGAAAATGTGTATAGTTACACCATGTCGTTTTGCCCAGTTTTCACGTACAGGAATGATTTGTGCCTCCTTGGGAATAGGAGAGGGTTTTGTAATTTGTGCCTCCTTGGGAATAGGAGAAGGTTTTGTAATATGTGCCTCCTTGGATGGAGTGGTTTTGGTATGTTGTTTTCCTCCAGTGTTTGGAGTGGATTTTGTGACCTTGTTTACCTCCAGTGTTTGGAGAGGGTCTTAACCTTGTTGCCTCTAGTGTTGGAGTGAGTTCTTGATTTGTTACCTCCTTGAATGGAGAGGTTGTATTTATCTGGATACCTATTGTGGTTATTACCGTGTGTGTTGTCATAGGAGAGTGGCTTGCAATGGGGGCCGGCGCACAAAGTGGTGCCAGGGATAACCCTTTGCAAGTTGGTTAATTCAGTGATAACTAAATAAACTTTTAGAAGCTTAGGTTGCATCAAATATTAAATAAGATTAATTATGCCTCACTCATGGACCCAAGGGCTTGTTTTAGACTTGGGATGAGACGAGAAGGCTTGGAATGGCAAGATCATCTATCTCGTCTTCACGAGAGGTATTTGATTCCGCATGAGTGAGCATGGGTGCTGGGGTTTCGGTAGAGGCCACCAGGATAACCCATGGTCTGGGGGCCGGAGCCTAGGAAGATTCCCAGAGGATATCCCTTGACGAGCTATGCGATGAAACTCTTCCTAAGTCAACAGTTTGTTCTTGATATTTGTGACACTCTTGATCTATTCTATGTCTGGAAGCAATGTAACCTATGTTGTTGTGAGAGTCGTACCTTGAGTTGTGCATATGATCTTTCTATTCATGTGATATTTACTTCTATTTATTTTATATCAGTTTTGTGTCACGTGTATCTAGTGGTAGATGGTCTTGTGTAGGAATTCCTTGTTACTATCTCCTAACACGGAGGGAGTAGAACCTTTGGGATTCCACATGGTTGGGTGGCGTGCTTCTTAATCCGTTGGTTCTTCCTCATGTTTGTGTGGTCATGATTTCCAGTTGGGAGCTCGTGGGAATCAATTTCTTCTCACACCTTGTTCTCTCAGTACTTATTGTATTTTATTACCCCTCAATTGTTATCGAGGTGGTATTTGTAATATGTAATTATACTTATTGGATTTATCTCATTCGGGGAATGAGTGTTGTAATTATGTTGTAAACTATGTTATTGGAATCAAGTGGTAATTCATATTCTTGGATGTAAACTATTATGAATAGAATGTATGTGAACTTTATTTGTTAAGTAATTATATGGTATGGTTTTAATTCTTGTTCCGTGTTTGGTCTAAGTAACATAGTCTCGCAACCTTAGGGGATTGGTTGGAAATGGCTAGAGAATTTGTATGTTAAATGTTTTAACTTTTATGTTAATTATTCATGTTTAAAAAAAAAAAATTAGTTCGGTTGTGTAGTAAATTGCAACTTTCCCTAGGGTTGCATGGCGGGGCGTTACATAAACCATAACACACATGTGTCTATCATAATGCCATCACATGAACATAACTAGATGATAACGATGTCCAATGTATCATCCACATAGTATAACAACTAACATAACATCTATGTCGTAACTAATAAATGATGTAATATACTATCCAAAACAACATAACGACTAGCAAACAAACATAAACAAATTGAAACACATAGTCGCAACTAGATGGACACTACATAAACATTTTTATGGTCATCAAATCTTTCAGAAGCTAGTACACGTGGGAAGGTGAAATTGAAGTAGGGAAGGGTATGGGATGATATTCTAAAGATAAATCATGATCGTTTCCCACTATCTTGCTATGATGAATTACAAGTGAATTAATTCATATGGGCAAGCGGGTAAATGTGACACGACAGGTTTGGTTAAAAAATTAAGCGTATGATTAATATGAAAGTTAAGTGAATGCTTATCTCACTCGAGTTTCTTGATTAGGGACAAGTATCAAATGCATGTGTTTAATTTTGTCATCATTAATAATCTAGATTATCTAACTATTGATTTTCTTCAAAGTATGATCAACAGTTGAGATTCAAAATTAGGTTAATTGATTTCCAATGCTCTCACACAAGCTTTCCTGGAGAATTAATACAGGCACACACTAGTTGTTCTATTTAATGAAGATCACTTGCTTGATTATTCTCAACATCTAACTGTGAGAATTAGGAGTCTAGAAGTAGGTATGATTTTGAGTTTGTTATTTCTGAGTAGGGTGGTATCTTTGCTTTGAGAAAATTTGGTAAGTGACTAAGTAAGGAAATGGAAAATGTGAGTGTGAACATTAGCCCGGTCTACAGGTCAAAGAGGCTCAACCCTCTTGAATCCCATGACAGTTCTCCTAAATGTGAACAGGATATACCAAAAATCCCTGTGACACCAAAGAGGAAAGCAAGAGCTCCAAAAAATTTAGCACGAGGTGTTCTCAAATGTGCCTATCATCTAAGAGGCTGAATTTTCTCAGAGGAATTAGCCAAAGTTAAGGAGAAGAAGATTGAGAGGCCAAAAAGGGAAGCTGCAAGAAGGAATAGGTATCACCGAGCTTACATGGGATGTCATCATTCTCTCATTCAAGTCCCAGATGATTCCTCTAAAAGTGGAGATGAGACTGACTCTAGTTACCATCAATATCTCATGGCTATGAAGGATTTGGTTGATTATGAGGATGAGGTAGTGATGGCTACTTCGCTAACAAGGACACTGAGTGGGCACTCCTACTTTTCTAGTGATAAGGAAAAGTAGCATCCTATTTCTTTTCCCAGTGGATGCTCAGGTTTTTGGGTTCATTGTGATAAATTTATTTCTTTGGTTGGTGTTGATGGTGACATTTCTCGGGTTGGGATGAATTTATATGCTTTTGGTGCTGTGATAGTGACACTTTTTGAATAATGGTGGGGCTGCTTTGGCTAATGGTTTTTGTGTTTTTCTTTTGTTCTCCCTGTACTTACAAATGATTTTCTTGCAACTGATTGGGGAATATTCTCACTTTTTGTTGAAATTTATTTCATAATGAAAGTGAAATGTGAAATGTAAGTGTAATTCAGCCCAGTGCTTGTTGCTCCCTTATCTTATAAAAGGGATTTGAAGGTTGGTTACATGAGAGGTTGGTAGGTAATTCATTCTAAAAAGGCTTATGCAAAGAAGGAAAATAGATACTAAGTTTTCTAGTAATATGTTCTAGGGAAAGCTCAGTTGATATATATATATATATGTATGTATGTATGTATGTATGTATGTATGTATGTATATGTATATGTATATAGATACATATACATATACATATACATATACATATATATATGTATATGTATCTATATACATACACACACACACACACACACACACACACACATATATATATATGGTTTTGATGACAATGGGTATGTGTAGGATCATCATGGAAAAAACAGGCCCTTAATGGCAAACAATTCAGAAAAATAAGAGTTAGGAAATTTGATGTAAAATTTTGAATAAGTTATCCATATTATTTCAAAAAAATGTAAGAATAGAATTTGTAGAAAATTGAATGTAGTTTCTAAACTACTGGGTTTATTTTTTATTTTAAAAAAAATTTATTTAGTGGAAATTTTAAATTTCAATGTAGTAGTACTTAAATTTCAGGGAAAAAATAAGAAGTAGGTGTTTGTCTGACCACCCTAACTGTGAGGCCCACCCCTATGCTACATCTAACATACTTGGATTATTTTGAGTTTGGTTATTGTCTATGCCTATTGATACCATTGATGACAAAATATTTAAATGTTTAATTCCATATGATGATTTGATTATGATTATGCCACATGTTTAGTAGTCTAACTATGATGTTTGATCTAATTTTATGTTGATTATTGATTTTGTTTAATTTGAATCTGAAAACTTAATGATGAATGAATGAAACAAGTCGTGTGAACCAATCATGTTTCAATTAGATGAGTATGGAAATTAATGTTAATGAAAATAAGATAAGATAGGTGGCTAATGATTTTTCAATTATGTTATAGGATCTTTATGCTATACAAATTATGAAACTTGTGTGAATGAAATTTTGATTCAAATGATTTGATTATTGTATGAATATGATTTACTTGGATGGATTAACGTGTGTATTGAGTGTGCAGGTACATTTTCCATGGCCAATGGAAATTGGAGGCAACTCTTGGGAACCCTATGTAAATTAACCAGTGAAACCGAGCTAAAGTCCATATGAAGGGACTATAGTTCCGTCATGTAATTATTGATGTTATTTGTGAATGTTTTTAATTTGGTTTTTATTGCCACGTCAGTCCATCCAGGAGGTGAGTTGTCTATCCAGGTGGACAAACTCGGATTTGAACTTTTAGGCACTTTTTGGGGATTGAAAAGTGATATTTTTTAAAGTGTTTTTATGGGTTTAAGGTCCCTAGGGCAAGTACCTATGGGTTAGATACCATTTTAGCTCAAAATTATGGGTCAGTCTCAAGATAGGGCACTCTTTTTGAGGCCTTAAAGAGGTTTGACAAAAATAAGGTTTGGAAAGTGGGATGGGGACTAGTCCCTTTCCAATCCCACTTCTCCATGTTGTCTTGGAAGTCTCCCAATTCCTCACACATGTGTGAGAACACATGGGTGAGTGTGCCTGAGAGGGTGAATGGAAGGTTGAGAAATGTCAGCTCCCTATTCAAAGGAATCAAAACTTGAGTTTCTATAAAGCAAACTTAGAAACAAGGGTTAGGGGATTCTTTTGCATTCTTGATTTTGGTTGAATTTTGGGGGAGTGAGGAGTTTGAAGAAAAAGATTGGAAGAAGAGGAGTTGTGTGGATCCTCAACCCATCTTTCCTTGAGCTTGGTTTTAAGGTAGATTCACCACATTTGTTTCTTCTTCTTCATGTTTGTATTTGAAAGATTATATGTGTAGGTGAAAATATGTGCTTGAAATTTTATCTATTGTGTTTGATTTGTATGTTTATTTCAAATTTCTCTTGGAGCATATCTTCTTGTGTTTTTGATGTATTATGTGTTATGGGAAAAAGGGTTGTGTAGGGATAGGCTCACCCAAGTTGGGAAGAGCATCCCTTGTTGGGGATGGTATGGAGTAGGAACCTCCATGGGGAAGTTTAATCTCTCCTTAAGAGGAGAGGCTCAAAAAGGGTATGAGTACCCATATGTAATTGCGAAATGGTAGAAATGGTTTTGGTGGTATGGGTTTTAGAGAAAGGGGAGATATTAAAGAAGGATTGCATGTGAAATGATGGGAGTATGATATTGACTTGTTCTTGTTGCTATTATTATAAGCCCCCATATGGAGTGCGTAGTCCACCCCCATTCCCCACTTTGGATTCTTGGGGGAATCCTAAAGTTATGTGAAAATCCCTTGGGTGGGTGTGAAAGTAATCATGTGTGTATCATGTGTGCGAAAATATTGTTTTGCTTGGTTTTTTTTGTACCCAGCTCCCTCGGTTGCCTCTTAGCTCGGGGGTGGTTGGTTTTCCAACCAAAGGTTGGGAGGTGAGCACTATCTTGGCTATGGAGGATATTTTTTTTTTTGTTTTGTGTAGGCAGGAGAAGGCTATGAGAATTACTTCAAGCTTGGAAAGGGTCACCTATTTTGTTTTGTCATTATTTCTATGAGGTGAAGATAACCTCACAAAAATGTAATCTACCCTTTTATTGGTAGATGGGAGAGAAAAGTGTATATGTTTGAATGAGGTGTATATTTGCATGATGTTGTGACTCTATAACTAGGGGTGAAAAGAAACACTTGTTAAATCAATTTAATCATCCTTTCATTTAAGAGAATAAGTATTTCATTTTAAAAGAATAAATGTTAATTTGAAAATAAAGTTGCTACATTTCATTTGCTATTTTAAAGGAGTATGATATATTATGTTGTGAAGAAGATATGAGTAGCTTGGTATGTTTCATGTTGCTAAATTGTAAATGGTGCATCTTTTTGTTTCAAAGTACAATGCATTTACCTTGCAAGAAAGATAAAGAGGGTTATTCTAAATTTAAAGATTACAACTTAATATGTTGCAAAAAAAATATAAAATAAATAAATAAACCAGTAAATGAATGCATATAAGAATGATTTTTATTTCAGTTAAAAGATTAAACAAGAGTCGTCCTATATATATTTGTATGTTTCTCTGTTCCTATATATATTACTAGGTGTCATTTTGGCATGAGTGAAGCTCATAACATATTTAATTCCAAAATGAAGTAAACCAGTAAATGAATGCAAGTCAAAATGATTTTATTATTGTGGTACCCAAGTTCCCTATCTTCTGTTCACTCCAGAGTAAGAAATGGAAGGAAACTAAAGTTATTAGTGGAGTATTGTTCAATAAAATGCAACGTTCTGGATTGAAACTTGAATATTATATAAATAAAAGAAGAATAAATGAAGGATAGGAGATACGTGCAAAAGAATATTTATCTCTAAGGCATTAAACCATTTAAACTTTTGTATTTCTTAATTTGGTGACAAATGTAAACAATTTCAGTAATAAAATGAATTTACACTCTTAATTAGCACGGTCGAGCTGCAACTCTTGGGAAGAAAGTGGAATATTATGGCCTCCTTTCCTTTCGCTACTCCTACCATAGGATGGCGTTTAGAGAAACCTAGTTACTTTAGTTGAGTGCTCTAAGAATGTAGAAGGTAGTGTAACGCCCGTTGTGAAAACCCCAGAGAACCAACAATGTACAACAATTTTTTTTTAAATAATACAAAGTAAACATGCATTCAACATTAAATACATTTACATTGCACATTAAAATCTTAACGTTAAATCCTCTGGGGCACGCGAGGTTACTTCGCAAAACAACTAATAATAAAAGTAAAAGATAATATTAAACCACTTATCCAATAGTATTACAATAATCATTAATAAAAGTGCATCCATAAACCAAGAGTGAAAGTATCACTACATCCCATATTACAATCATATAGAATCATTTAAAATAATATTACAAAGGATCCTAACTATTACAACATAATTTAAACATAGGATTACATGTTCTCAATAATGAGTTACAATACATTTGGACCCATACATGTGGGATGATACAAAGTATAATAATATCCAAATTACAAGTGATCCACTGGAACAACCTCCAATTGAAGGAATGCTACGAACAAAGGATGTTGATGGGGAACCCAACGGGTGCGGAGCACATTCCACCCAACCATGTGAATTATAAATAACTCACCCCCCATGCTCAGAGGTGACAAGGAAGAGATCACGACCATGATTTTCAAACCGACTCCATAAACAACATAGTACAAACTCAAATACAAACTCAAAGTTTACAATGACATGATCAACAACGTTCACGAATCATCATAATAAGATAAAGCTATGAAACTCATCACAATTAACCAAAGCAATAACAATTCAACAAGTCACCAAAGAACACTCATAAATCATCTTCAAAAGAATTTGAAACAACATATAGAATACAATTTCCAGAGGCAACCAAAACAATGCACAAGGGTGTCTAGTGGAGAGTGTCATCGCATAGCTCTCATGGGATCTCCTGGCCCTTCCTCCAACTAAGGCGCCGACACCCATCTATGGATCTCATGGCCCTTCCTCCTACTTGAGGCACCGACATCATAGGGTAGCTCATGCGGAGCCGATAATCTCTCATGAAGATGAGATTACGACCTTGCCGACCATGGCCTTCTTAGTCTATCATTAGTCTATATGATAGCCCTAATGCATAGACGAGGTATCCAATGTTTATTATCTTGTGTGTTTTACTACCCATCCCCCTAAATTCTATTTTTAGGTTATCACTTGTTTAACTACTCTTACGTGGGTTATCCTGAGCTCTTCCTCCTTTCGAGGCACCGACGCCCACGAAGAGCCACTCTTCCTAAGACCCCTAACATAAACCAAAAACTAGGCAAGGGTTGTACTATAACATATAAAGCATAATACTCAAAACAAGAACATGCGAGACATTGCCCATCTCGCGATAACTCAAGCTAAAATCTTAACAATTTCGTACAGCCCTTCCTAAACATAGTAGTACAAAAATCAGGAAACATTTCGAGCACAATAGAACAAGAACAAACAACCAAGGATAGAAAGCATGCCTCTAGAACAAGGGTTTGTAAGACAACAGAGTTCCCACATGGACAACACTAAACGATAACCATAATGGAAATGAAAACTCAAATTAATTTCGCAAGATAGCACCAAATTTAATGTAATTCATTCCCAATTAATCAATTAAATTAATTTCACCAAATTGTTGATCATTACAAAAAAATATAAAATTCTAATTTTCAAATATAATGAAATACAACTGTCTCAATATAGTCCATATACAATACGGAATAAGGCTAATTTTCTGTTTAAATTATTTGTTCAACATAACAAATGATAAAATAATGCCCTATATATATATAAACATTATTTAACATTTTAAATAAAATACTAAAATTACATTTTAAAATATAATAAAATAATATTAAATAAAATCACTATAATTATATGTTTAAATAAAATGAAATTTAATTATCAAAATATACACCATATATATATATATATATATATATATATATATATAAACTCACAACTAAAAGAAAGGCCAACGGCCTTATGTACTACATGCAGCAATCATTAAGACTGTTGTGGCAGTACTGCCGCGGTAGGGGGGTTACAGGGAGAAGGGTACGGCTTTGGCCATCCCTTCAACCCTCCCCAAAACATTTAAAATTTAAAATTTTATTTAAAAAAAATAACAAGAGTCCGTAGGAATTCGTTTAAAATCTCTGTTTTCATTTTATATTTATTTTTAATTTATTTCATTTATCACTATAAAATGAAAATGTGATTTCATCCGGCCAACACACAAGTACAGACCATTTCCAACACAATTTATAATTATGATTTACATATGGGTATATATATATAAGTTATTGTATATTGACATGTATATATATATATATAATTGATATATATGAATATTTACACAGGTACAGAAGACTATACAAATTGAAAATAAACCAGAAGAACAAAATACTTAATTTAATTTAATATGAAGAGAATAAATTTTCTAACACGAAGTTATAACCATACTAAACATTTTTCTGAGGTCCAAACAATGAATTTTTCTATAATCAAATTGAGACACACAAAACACCCTTTTTTTTTTTCTTTCAAAATCACAGGTATAATTTCTTCCATAAATTTACTATTCACTAAAAAGAAAGTTTTCTTTTCTCACACAAGTCATATCTAACTATTTTTATTTTTCTCTAGAACAGAAAGACAATGGAGGAAACAAGTGGAGCCTCGAGTCCTGCACTGAATTGAGAATCTGATGATGCTTGCTTGATCCTGATGGCCTCTACATAGAGCTTCCCCTTCCTACTTCAAAATCTCCTCTCCAAAATACCATGCTCGAAGTCGAATCTAAACCCTTATTCAAAAAACTCTCTCCAAAATATTTCAAGCAAAAGAATGAAAATATCTTTCCTGAAACTTCAGAAGATTCAACATTATAGAACAATTATTTTCTGACACTTTTTTCTCACTAATCCTCTGTGTGACTACAAACTCACAAATTTTCCAATAAATAAAAGATATTGCCTTTGCACTCTAAAAGCTCTAAAAATCCAAAATAAAATAAATTATTTCTTTAAAAAATAGACTTTTCAGTCAACTCTCAAATCTCATTCGTTCTTTCATCTTTTTCTGTTCTTTTATTTATTTATTTTTCTATTCTTCAATACTTTTTGTTTTAATTTCTGTTTTTACAACTTTACTTGCAAAGCACATTATTTAATTTATTTAAATAATTTATTTTAATAATTATCCTCAACAAGATAATCAATTAAAATAACAAAACACAATTTAATATTTAATTAACATTTAATAAAACACATGACTTTTTAAACTAAAACTTTTAAAATATTTAAATACAATTTAATCTAACATTATAATAAACAATTATTTCCATCATTTAATTAAATAAATCACAACTTATAAGATCCAACACAAATAGCATATGACAAAACACAAACACGAACCACAAAGAATGGCAATTACAAGAATGCACAATATCATTCAAACGGAAGGTTTGACAACATGGGATGGGGTGACTTCCTTGTCATCTTTGTTTCAACATTATACTGTTGGGTTATTGGTGCTCGCCCTATCCTGCCGAAGCAGGTGGAATTGAGACTCTGTACTTGCAATCCCTACATACAAACGAGGTCATGTACATGTGCATACATAGATAAAATCAAATCATTACATTGTGAGAAGGAATCACAGCATAGCAGAGCACTCACGAACGAGTGATGCTACACTGTCCATTCATCACATCTATTCTAACAATATTATATAACTGATAAAATAACATCTCTAAACTAAAAGCTCATCTCATAACATAATTTACTAATTTAATGCATCGCAATGTTACTAAAATCAAACTAATATCACCAACCACAATATCATATCAATAACCATGTCCTCAAATGTATAAGCATAAACAACAAAGTCTACTAACCAAACCAAACAATAATAGTACCATCACAGTAACAACGTATCAAATCAAACCATAAGGAGTACAACCACAGTCACGAAGTATCAAACCAGAGCATAGAAAGAAACAAGTCTAGATAGTAACAGGAGGGGTATTACATCCTCCTCCCCATAAATTTGGCTTACTCCTGGAAGCTGGTAAACAAAAGAAAATAATAATCCCTAATACGGAAGACATCCTCCCATGACGCCAAGATCACAACGTTTAGGACACCGTCGAACCCTTTCGAGCTCACTCACGAACTCCTAAGTTAGTACCTCATCCTCTACTAGGAGCCTCTACACTTGCACCTTGGTGGCTAGCCTGGCGGTCGTCCACCACAAAAAATGCTCAATGAGACCTACCCGTATCACCCACCGTCGTCTCAGAAGCGGCCGGTCTCTGATTAAATCCAGAGGTGCTCTTTTATGGCCACAATCTAGCAATATGTCCTTGTTTCCCACATTAGTAGCAACCAGTACCTCGGCCAAATCCTCTGCCCTTGGATGGAACATTGGACTACTAAAAGCTTCCTCGACTCGACGCTGACTGAAAACTAGGTGCAAGCTACTCGAAAGGCTCCTGACAAGCCCGGTTCTTATTTTTATCTCTACGAATCTGAGAATTGCCACCCTACTACGAATGAAAGTTCTCATACTTCGGCTGTGACTGCTGCTGCTGATGTTGTTGCTACTGATGTTGTTGACCCCCTTTAGAGGGTGTAAACTTGTTCCTAGAAGATCCTACACCCTATGACTGACCTCCATGAGTGCTAAAACTAGGTGTAGGCACATTACCAATCTGTACTCCAATGTGACCACCCAAGGCCATGGCCAAATTTTCCTCTACCAACCGAGCCTTCTCAACTACCATCTCCATCGTCTTGACTCGAAGACTCACACACCACCACTAATGCAGGCATTTAATCCCTGAACAAAATGCTGCACCAACATGCCTTCATCGTGGCTAATCCCTACATACTGCTTCAACTCATAGAAGCGCCACTCATACTACTCTATTGACATAGAAAACTGCTTGAGATCATGAAACTCGTCAGCCCTACGCTGCCTCCAATGGTCTGAGAGGAAACGAGCTCTGAACCTATCTAGAAACAACTCCCATGTGACCACACTCAGATCAAGATGTAACTTTGGTTCCTCAAGACGCCACCAAGTAGATGCGAAACCTCGCATATGCATAACTACGCACCAAGCCTTGGTATTGCTACCATAGGGGTGCATCGTGAAACAACGATCTAAGTCAATTAACCATGTCTTAGCTTCCAAACCTCCTGCAGAACCATCAAAAGTGGGAGGGTGTGCCCTCATTAGATCTCTCATATGGCCTACTATGACTGCATCCTAATCCACAGTTGTTTCCCGTCACCTTGGTGACCTTTCTCTCTCTCTCAACCTGCTGTACCTCCTCTAGTATGGGTCCCAAACGGTCAAGAATCTCTCCAAGTATATGCTGTAAATGACCATCTAATCCAGGCTATGCCAGGTTCTAGCCACCTAATGGATTGTTGTGAAGAATCTGTTGTTCCTCATGCTCAGAACCATGAGAATTAGGAACTGAGGGACTTCGTCAGTTTGCTCGATGACTAGCACCACGGCCTCTTGCTCGGCCACATCCTCTACCTCGAGGCATGTTTTTGCGCAACAAGATAAAGCTACAAATGACCTCAAGAGTCAAATGCAAGGTTGCCTAATGGCCTTAACTACCCAGAGACCCCAGTGTTTGCAAACCTTGGCTCTGATACCAAGTTGTAATGCATGTCGTGCAAACCCCAGAGAACCAACATTGTACAACAATTTTTTTTTAAAATAATTCAAAGTAAACATGCATTCAACATTAAATACATTTACGCATATTAACATCTTAACGTTAAATCCTCTGGGGCATGCGAGGTTACTTCGCAAAACAACTAATAATAAAAGTAAAAGATAATATTAAACCACTTACCCAATAGTATTACAATAATCATTAATAAAAGTACATCCATAAACCAAGAGTGAAAGTATCACTACATCCCATATTACAATCATATAGAATCATTTACAATAATATTACAAAGCATCCTAACTATTACATCATCGTTTAAACATACGATTACATGTTCTCAATAATTAGTTACAATACATTTCCCATACATGTGGGATGATACAAACTATAATAATATCCAAATTACAAGTGATCCACTGGAACAACCTCTAATTGAAGGAATTCTACGAAAAAAGGATGCTGATGGGGAACCCAACGGGTGCAGAGCACGTTCCACCCAACCATGTGAATTATAAATAACTCACCCACCGTGCTCAGAGGTGACAAGGAAGAGATCACGACCATGAATGTCAAACCGACTCCATGAACAACATAGTACAAACTCAAATACAAACTCAAAGTTTACAATGACATGATCAACAACGTTCACGAATCGTCATAATAAGATAAAGCTATGAAACTCATCACAATTAACCAAAGCAATAACAATTCAACAAGTCACCAAAGAACACTCATAAATCATCTTCAAAAGAATTTGAAACAACATATAGAATACAATTTCTAGAGGCAACCAAAATAATGCACAAGGGTGTCTAGTGGAGAGTGTCATCGCATAGCTCTCATGGGATCTCCTGGCCCTTCCTCGAATTAAGGTGCTGGCACCCATCTATGGATCTCCTGGCCCTTCCTCCTACTTGAAGCACCGGCACCATAGGGTAGCTCATGCAGAGCCATTAATCTCTCATGAAGATGAGATTACGACCTTGCCGACCATGGCCTTCTTAGTCTATCATTAGTCTATGATAGCCCTAATGCATAGACGAGGTATCCAATGTTTATTATCTTGTGTGTTTTACTACCCATCCCCCTAAATTCTATTTTTAGGTTATCACTTGTTTAACTACTCTTACGTGGGTTATCCTGAGCTCTTCCTCCTTTCGAGGCGCCGACACCCACGAAGAGCCACTCTTCCTAAGACCCCTAACATAAACCAAAAACCAGGCAAGGGTTGTACTATAACATATAAAGCATAATACTCAAAACAAGAACATGTGAGGCATTACCCATCTCGCGATAACTCATAACCAAAAATCTTAACAATTTCGTACAACCCTTCCTAAACATAGTAGTACAAAAATTAGGAAACATTTCGAGCACAATAGAACAAGAACAAACAACCAAGGATATAAAGCATGCCTCTGGAACAAGGGTTTGTAAGACAACAAGGTTCCCACATGGAAAACACTAAACGATAACCATAACAGAAATGAAAAATCAAATTAATTTCACAAGATAGCACCAAATTTAATGTAATTCATTCCCAATTAATCAATTAAATTAATTTCACCAAATTGTTGATCATTACAAAAAAATATAAAATTTTAATTTTCAAATATAATGATATACAAATGTCTCAATATAGTGCATATACAATATGGAATAAGGCTAATTTTCTATTTAAATTATTTGTTCAACATAATAAATGATAAAATAATGCCCTATATATATATATATAAACATTATTTAACATTTTAAATAAAATACTAAAATTACATTTTAAAATATAATAAAATAATATTAAATAAAATCACTATAATTACATTTTTAAATAAAATGAAATATAATTATCAAAATATACACCATATATATATATATATACTCACAACTAAAAGAAAGGTCGACGACCTTATGTACTGCACACAGCAGTCATTAAGACTGTTGTGGCAGTACTGCCACGGTAGGGGGGGTACGGGGAGAAGGGTACGGCTTTGGCCATCCCTTCAACCCTCCCCAAAACATTTAAAATTTATAATTTTATTTAAAAAAAATAACTAGAGTCCTTAGGAATTCGTTTAAAATCTCTGTTTTCATTTTATATTTATTTTTAATTTATTTCATTTATCACTATAAAAGGAAAACGTGATTTCATTCGGCTGATGCACAAGTACAGACCATTTCCAACACAATTTATAATTCTGATTTACATATGGGTATATGTATAAGTTATTGTATATTGACACACATATATATATATATAATTGATATATATGAATATTTACACAGGTACATAAGACTATACAAATTGAAAATAAACCAGAAGAACAAAATACTTAATTTAATTTAATATGAAGGGAATTAATTTTCTAACACGAAGTTATAACCATACTAAACATTTTTCTGAGGTCCAAACAATGAATTTTTCTATAATCAAATTGAGACACACAAAACACCCTTTTTTTTTTTCTTTCAAAATCATAGGTATAATTTCTTCCATAAATTTACTATTCACTAGAAAGAAAGTTTTCTTTTCTCACACAAGTCATATCTAACTATTTTTATTTTTCTTTGGAACAGAAAGACGAAGGAGGAAACAAGTGGAGCCTCGAGTCCTACACTTAATTGAGAATTTGATGATGCCTGCTTGATCTCGATGGCCTCTACATAGAGCTTCTTGTTCCTAGTTCAAAATCTCCTCTCCAAAATACCGTGCTCGAATTCGAATCTAAACCCTTATTCAAAAAACTCTCTCCAAAATATTTCAAGCAAAAGAATGAAAATATCTTTCCCGAAACTTCAGAAAATTCAACATTATAGAACAATTATTTTCTGACACTTTTTTCTCACTAATCCTCTGTGTGTCTACAAACTCACAAATTTTCCAATAAATAAAAGATATTGCCTTTGCACTCTAAAAGCTCTAAAAATCCAAAATAAAATAAATTATTTCTTTAAAAAACAAGCTTTTCAGTCAACTCTCAAATCTCATTCGTTCTTTCATCTTTTTATGTTCTTTTATTTATTTATTTTTCTATTCTTCAATACTTTTTGTTTTAATTTCTGTTTTTACAACTTTACTTGCAATGCACATTATTTATTTTATTTAAATAATTTATTTTAATAATTATCCTCAACAAGATAATTAATTAAAATAACAAAACACAATTTAATATTTAATTAACATTTAATAAAACACATGACTTTTTAAACTAAAACTTTTAAAATATTTAAATACAATTTAATCTAACATTATAATAAACAATTATTTCCATCATTTAATTAAATAAATCACAACTTATAAGATCCAACACAAATAGCATACGACAAAACACAAACACAAACCACAAAGAACGACAATTACAAGAACGCACAATATCATTCAAACAGAAGGTTTGACAACATGGGATGGGGTGACTTCCTTGTCATCTATGTTTCAACATTATACCGTTGGGTTATTGGTGGTCGCCCTATCCTGCCGAAGCAGGTGGAATCGAGACTCTGTACCTGCAATCCCTGCATACAAATGAGGTCGTGTACATGTGTATACATAGATAAAATCAAACCATTACATTGTGAGAAGGAATCGTAGCATAGCAGGGCACTTGTGAACGAGTGATGCTACACTGTCCGTTCATCACATCTATTCTAACAATATTATATAACTGATAAAATAACATCTCTAAATTGAAAGCTCATCTCATAACATAATTTACTAATTTAATGCATCGCAATGTTACTGAAATCAAACTAATATCACCAACCACAATATCATATCAATAACCATGTCCTCAAATGTATAAGCATAAACAACAAAGTCTACTAACCAAACCAAACAATAACATTACCATCACAGTAACAATGTATCAAATCAAACCATAAGGAGTACAACCACAGTCACGAAGTATCAAACCAAAGCATAGAAAGAAACAAGTCTAGACAGTAACAGGAGGGGTATTAAAGGTAGAGCCTACTATAGACTTTTACAGTGTTCTAGAAACATATTTTTAGTGTTACTATATACTCTATTTTGTAAAGTAGTAAGTGTTACCCATACAATTGCTCATAGGGAAGGTGGTGATTGTGGTAATGGTGGCTGAGCAGGTCATTGGACTAAGACAACTTTCCCATGCCAACGCTCCATTCCTTTTCTGGCCAACCATTGCAAGGCTTTATGATATCTTCGATTTTGTTGGCACACCTTTGGATGGAGTCAAATGTTGCCATCACTAGTTCACTGCCATGGGAGCCAACATCTAACTTCTTCTTTCTGGATAGAACCTGAGTTGATTTCATACCTGGAATGCACCTAGGTTAAGTGGCTACGAGGTTGGATAAACCTTAGGTTCATTTTGCTTGGTCGAACGTACAACTAAACATTCTTGTGCCGTTCAGTTATGCCAACAATTTGCAGGGGAAAACCTATGTGCCAGTCACGAGTTACATATGAGCATTCATTTTGTTTCAGGTTACATTAGCATTCAAAGTTTGTGCCCCTATCATTCATCTAGTAGGTGTCCCATTTCATCTGGAAATGTCAGCACTTTCCCTAAGACTTTGGCTTGTGTAGAAAGTCAAATCACATATGATGGTATAAACTGGAACATCATACTCTTATGTTAATTGCACACCTATCTAAAATTTCCTCTAATTGCAATGCATCTTGAGTTCCCATTTGAGTGTCGGTGATTTGCCTGGTAGACGGTCTACTGCTGCATTTCCCCAATGTTGTTTTTCACTGAGTCTAGTGGTTAACATGCTGCCCTCCCCTTGGCTATGTAATGGAGCTCTTAGTATCAGCATCGAATGAGTTTACTCAAGACAAAGCAAACCATACGCAAGTTCCACCATACATTTATGATTTGAAAATCTGTATAAACTATGGAGAAAGTGTGCTACATAGTTTTGATCTGATAGGTGTAGCCTGTGAAAAGTCAGCACCTTTATCTCCATGTTGATGTCAAAGTTGGGTAGTGTATCCAATGTAACAGTTATACCAATTACTTATGCGATAAGAAAATGGTGAAGGAAAATACTTGCAACCAAAATAAAGAAGCAATAAAAGAATTAAAGTACCAAACTGCCAATGAGATGCCAACCCAATGTGAGTTCTCATTCTGAGCGATGATTTGATCCATGTCAATAATTTCTAGTAGCGTGTAGAAATTATTTTCATGTTATCCTTACTAATTGGCAGATCTATATAGACTTACTCTATCTGCGAAGAGTCAAATCTTACCATGTAGTAGGCATACTCTCAATAGGAAACATAGCTATTAGCAAATTAATTCAGATTTTGGTTTGGAATCCTCTTGTTCCTATTTGTTAAGGGGATTATGTCAGGTCTGAGCAAGGAAAAAGCTTGACGAGGGGATGTTAGAGAGAGCTTTATGAAATACCTGTTTAAAACTACTGTCCTGTACTCACATTCTTTTTTGTAATTCGTAGTATATTATATTAAGCAACAAATTCATTATTCATAGTTTGCTAATTGACAACAACTCTAAACCCCGTTATTTAGCATTCCAGTAGTAGGTGAACAAATTTACATTAATACTTATGAAAGAATTTATATCATAGTTTTATTGTAATAAGTCAATCCTCAAACGTTTCTCAAGGAGAATAAAAGTAGGAAATTTTTTAGCACATATTAGTGCCTTGGGGCATTCGTATTTATAATATTCTTATATCGCAATGCTATCATAGTAAACGTATGAAATAAAGTTCGGTCAAAATAAAGAGAAAACAAGACCACGAAGAAATTTTAATTGGCAAGCTTTAATGTAATGGGGTGGCATTGGAAAATCCCCATTTTGGGCCCCACGTTGTACCTTTCCATTTTAACTTGTAAGAAGTCAACTTAATTCCCACGTATAAATAATATCTCAATAAAGGAAGGGAGAATATAACCCTACTCCCTCATAAAAATAAAAATAAAAGATTATAGAAAGGTAAGATTAAATAATTCATTACATAATTCTACCATTCCTTTAAAGAAAGAAAAAGAGAATATTCTTTTGTTTATTCTAGGTTTCCTTTTAAGGTAAAATAGAATATATAAATGCAAGAAATAATTTATTTAGTTGAAAAAGATAATTATTATTATTTTAATTTTAAATTACTTCATAAAATAAATAGAATTATGTGTATAAAGAAGATAATTTATTCTTCATATATAACATATAAATTTCAATAAATGATATGGACAAGTAAGAGAGATAAAATAATAATATCTTATTATATCCTTCGGGTTTAGAGGAATGTTGGTATCAACGATTTCTTTGTTAGAAATACTAAGGGTATCGATAATGGATTTTGTAGGATGATAGTAGTTATAAATAAGAGTAGTACTAATATAAATACCAAGAGGTGATATGGTTAATGAGCGAGTTCATTATGAGACTTACATTGGTTATTGGAATTATAGACCTCATGATAGTTATATATATATATATATATATATGCCAAAATATTAATGTTGAGAGTGGTATCAAGGTCAAACTTAACCTTACATGGAGGAAAATATGAACATTAGTAGTACATGGAAATACTAATTTAAACCATGAATCAAATTAGAAAATTTTAGGATGAAGTCATCATGTGTCACTGATGTTAAAAGAAAAAAAAAACAAATTCATCCCTGGTAGTAAATATCTAACATTTTATGTAATATAATTGCACTAGGATTCTTCTCTTCATTGCTTGAGGGTGTGCGTGATGGACTATGCACACCCACTCGTTCATCAACTCCACTCCCCATTCTCGGTGGTGTGTCAACATTGCACGAGCTTTGTCTCCTGTTATGTGTAGTTTAGTTATCATGTGAAACATGATAAGGCTTGTTTCAAGTATGAAGTTAAAAAAAAAAATTAGTTGTGTTTTTGCCCTATGAGTAAAATATGGGCATTACACTAACCACAATAAAATGATAATATTTTTTTATAATATTTTACATATATGTAGAGGACTCATGTCTCGATGTGATGCATATATTTTGTAATTTTTTTCTAAGTAAATAATTAATTATGAATTTTTTATTACAACTTTAAAAAAATATAAAAACTCATATGTCTAACCACCTTAACTTGGTCAAAACTTCATGAAAATCATTTTTTCTTTTTTTAATCCTATAGTATGTGAAGCATAGAATGGACGCATGTTTCATATTCAAAAAATGTGATACCGTTTGAAAGCTATAGATGTTTTTCAATCAGCCTATCAGTTGGGACTTTAGTCGTAATTGAAATAGAAAATGAATAATAATTATTTATTAAATTCAAAGTAAAGCATAATTTATATTGGTGGAAAGCTGATTATCTCCTTTAAAAACCCTTTTTGTTTCATCAATTTTGGGTAAAAAAGAGTCGTCAGCCATATACCCTACACATACCCATCATATCGCCATTTTTGGGCCCATCATGATCCTGCACATAACTGAATACAAATAGCAAAAATAGTACTAAATTTTTGTGCATTTCTCTCATGTGTACAAATTATACAAGCTATAAATAATATAATCAATGGTTATCTTATTTGTCTCTATTGGATTCCAATAGTTGTGTTGTTTTATTCTTGCTTATCCATTCCATGAATGTATGTAAATCCTTGAATGTAATAGTGGGTTTGATATAAATCTTATGTGAGGATGCTCATAAGAATTCAATTATGGAAATGACTGGTAGGGGGATTGTAATGCAATATTTTTGTGGTTGTGGGTATTTTATTTAATACAGGATTGTTATCTAGTCATATACATTTATGATTTGACTTTGTTTCCCAGAATATAGCACTGGTTTGGAAAACTATTCGTGCTCCAAGTGTGGTGACCAACTCGACTACTGATCACAAAATATAATCAAATCACTTATGGAATTCTCTCTGGGTGTGTGGGAATGAACTAAATAAATTATATCTTCTCTTGTTTAAGTTAGTCACTATTTGGAATATTAGCCAAATCTTCAGGGTATGGTGCCTCTAAAACATTTAAGGGGAATCATTTGTTTATTTAGTGTTTGATACTAAATACACGTGAGTATCTATGAACACATTGTTTAGGATCACCCTCCTAGGTTTCATAGAGTGTAAAGTGAAGAAGTGAAGGCCTAAAAGCCTTTACTTATGTGTTGGCCAATCCTTTCCCTTACTGATAATTGTTCTTGGCAAGTTCATAGGTCTATGGTAAGAATAAGTTTGGTTCTAAACAAATAACCAACAGAAATGGCTACTCTACTGGGGACTTATTTGAAGAAGTATCTATGGTAGATCATCTTGCCTTGATAGAGTCTGGGAGGTTTTGAATTAAAAGATCTCACTAAAAGTGAGTGGCGACTCCAAAGAACTTTGTACCAGTGGAAAGTTTGGTCCTCTACAAAGGAGGTGGTAAATCTATGCAAAGAACCTGAGAAAGTGTGATAGCTTCTAATATATCGAGGTATTTTCCCCTATTTTGATTTATAAAGAAGAAATATATTGTAGGGATTCCATTTTTAAGAGATATAAAAGAAATTCTCTACTCCCAATTAAGTGAGTTGAAGCACTAAGAAAGGGAATAGTGAAGATTTTTCTACATACTTCTGAACTAGAATTTGTAATATCTAAAATGAGAAGCATGCCTGATTTGAAAATTTTCTTATTAGAAAGATCTTAAATAGAGGAGTATTTTAGTTATGCATTGAAATAATTTAAGGTCATGATAAAAGAAATAAGTAGGAAATGATCAACTATAGAGTTGATTTTTGAAGTTGGTAAAGTGGTGAAAGGAGATGTATCATTCATTTATACATCCTTGTGGGGTGCATAATATAAACATGAAGAATGTGCAGCCCATGTCATGTCATCAAAAGGGTTTCTCTATGGAAAGATATGGACCATTGAATTTTAATGGTATGCAAGGTTTCCAAAACACTATTCCTAATAAAGTTAGGGAACATTTTCCAAAGTTCAAAGGGGAATAATTAGAATCAACATCTCAATATCTCCAAGAATTTTCTGACTCGATGGGAGATTATGAGATAAGCCTGGAAGATGTTATGAAGTTTTTGGTTCAATCTCTAAAGAAAGATTCTCAAGATTGGCTTTCATATTTGCCAGTGTGTTCTATCTCTTCATGGAATGAGTTCATGACAACATTCATGGAACAATTTGGAGATAGAATTAATCCACAGTTGGTAAGACAAAATTAATAGCATCCAAAGGGAAGAAGATGAGTTAGTCCAAGCTTTCAATCTCAGATTTCCCAAAACATTAAGTGACATTCTTGAAAGCATGAGACCAAATGATGCAGTATGTCTAATTGTACATTTTGATGCATTTGATGAAGAAATGAGTTATATTCTAAGAGATAAAGATCCTGCAACATTACCTCAAGCATATCAAATTGCCATGGATATTGAGAACAATATGAAATACTCAATGATGAAAGTATACACGGTTGCAATTTTTGGTTGTCCTAGCATACCTCATACAAATGGAATTCATGAATTAGACAATATAAATTATTTCCAAGAGGCTAATGCTTCTGCTATTCCAATTTTTCCACCACTACACACAAATCATAGTTAACCCCAAGTTGAACATCAACAAAATTTGAGCAAAGTGGATTAGATATCTTTTGTTCAAGAATTATCTAACATGAAGAGGCATGATGGAGAATCGCCCTATGATTTGTTCTCAATATTTTTGGATTCCTTGTTGGAGATCCCCAAAAATTTCATACTTGAGGATTCAACATGCATTGATTTATTTTGTGAAATCTTTGAGCCAAGGCTGAGTACCTTATCAAAAGAATTGAAACCTCACAGTTTTGATCAGGTACTTGATTGGATAAAGAGTGTAGAAGGAGCCAAGTGTGACCATGCACAAGATATGTATACAAATGATGAAGATAAAGATACACTTTTAACTGTTGCTAATTTCTCATCACAAATCAATGATCAAGATATTGAAGATAAGAGTTTAAACATTCAATCTAAAAATTCTGAGCATAGTTTATATAGTGATGAGTTTTCTTGTCATGAAAACTATGATGAAAGTGAACCTGATTATTCTTCTAAAGGTTATGAATTTTCCTATGAGGATGAGCATTGAGCTAGAGGTTTTTTCTTCACATAAAGGATGCAGTGATGCCAATAATAATGAAGTTACTTGTTCACAAGTAAATGAACAAGTTTCACATAGTGAATACTTAGAATGTAGATCTAGTTTGCTATCACTAGAGAATATTGACTCAATGGATGATGATCACTTGGAAGATAAAAACTTGTGTGTTCAGTATGTTGATCCTAAGCACAACGTTAGAAATAAGGGTGATCTCGATAATGCTAACTATGATGTTCATGAATGTACTCATGACCCTATTGCTTATGACTATTTACATGAAGCAAAGATGGAAATATCTATAATATATGAAGATGATGATGATATGCACATTGGTGAATGAAGGGATTCATTATTTAATGATCAAGTTATGCATTATGACAAAAACGTGGATCCTTAATCAACATTATTACCCGTTGATAATATTGAAAAGCTTGCTGATTTATCTGACAACAAAATTTCAGAATGTGTTGATACTACAAGACATTTTGGTCTATGTGTAGAGCAATTAGACGACTCAAGAAATGGTGGATCTCATGCTATTAAATGTGAAATTGAGTTCTTTGTCAATGTTCCTTATCTTCACAGTATGATTATGGACATGCTTTCATCCAATGAGGAAAACATTTATGTGATGGAAAACAAAGATGCTTGTTCAAGTGCTAATGAAAAAAATTCAAATGATAGTGAATCTTTGACACAGGCTAAATTGTCTATCAGTTATTAGTGCACATGAAAGTGTTTTTGCTGATCCTGTTAATCATGAAATTAATGGAATTCAAAGTGATTTAGATACTCACATTTACATTATGGTGAGTAATATTGAACATGTTATGAATAATTAGTGTGAAATTTTTGTCTTAGGGATATAACTATTTGAATTTTGATTTGAAACATTCTATGTGTGATTACATAGTGACATAAAGAATGAATTTGACATTGTGTGTGAACTTAAGATGGAATTTTTTTTTATGCATTGGAATTAGATGTTTTTGGTGAGTACCTTGATTTGAATAAAAATGAAATAAATGGCAATGATGCAACCTATGTCATTTGGTTTCCATGTGATAGTAAGGTTAATTTCAAAGGAAACTTTCCACTCATGTTTATAAGAGTGCAGTCACTCAAGTTGTTGTGGTGCTACAGAAGCAAGTGTGGACTAATGGCAATCAGTTCTCTTAACAGATTTGTGTTTGACAGAGGTAAACATGGGTTTTTCTTTTTATTTGGTGGCATGGGGCCATCAGCTGTGGTTTGAAAATTCAAAAGTGACTCTATTTCCCAATGGATAACGCACCAGATCTACTTCACCCATGATTTTGGGATCTCACCATGCATACAGGAGGCATGTGTCCCCAACAAGAGCCACTGATGGAACCCCTCAAAAAATTCTTGGTTCTAGTCTATAATTGTGAAAATTTGGGTTTGAACCCTTGATTCTAGTTTAGGGGTATATTCCTTATAAATGTTTTATGGTCTTATGAATTAAAACTCTTCAAAATTGGCCTGCAAAGCTCTATAAAACCCTTGGTCATTCTATTACATTGCACTGAACTATTTTCCTGGTACCTGGTCACTTAAGTTGTCACTTATGCCATTGAGGTCATTGTTTTTATTGGCCCCCTAATCTTAGGTCTATCAGTCACCTTGATCCTTTTCAATATTAAAGTTTCCTATGGTCAAAGGCTTAATTTATAAATCTCTAAGTCCTCATAGAACTATATGGGTCAAGTTCTCGTATACCTAGGGGTGGCCCCTTTTTAAGATTAACTTTTGCAGCATGTGTAGGATTGGGACTTCATGCTAGCCATCTAATTATGGGGAATTAATCCTAGCCATTCCCCGTATTCCCACACTGGATAGTTTCTTCTCATTTTATTCACAAGGGCTAGAGGGATTTGACCACATGTCTTGTATGCTAGTGGGCCTGGTCTCCTTGGTGAAAATACATGGTGCTTTTCAAAGAAGATCAACAGCTGTAGGAGTGAAGACATGGCTACATCTCTACCACTCCCTGCACACCCGTCTTGTTTTATTTCATGTTATTTTAAAGACACATGCTAGTGGGCGATGGCCATATAGTACTGCTAGATGGTGGGACCAGTGTCCATGTAAGGCCAGTGGACGTAGTCTGAAATAAGATCAACAGTGGATGTCACAACATGTGTTCCCATCAAAGTAGTTCCCCGTATGCCCATTCATCTACATCAATAGAGAAATACAATCACATGGGCTAGTGAGTGGAGTGACACCTATCATTTTTGTGGAACTCACCAGGTCTTGAGGATGGTGATTTTCTTTGTAAGAAATGAAACTGATGGTCGATGGCAGGTGACATGGGCAAGCCTTGACCACTCCCTGCCATCTCATGAGTGCTTCTCTTATATGACATATTTTCCAATGGACATGCAGGAAAGTACCACGTGGACTACTTCTAAGAACTTAGAAATTTTTTGGTAAAGGAAGATATAACTGGAGATATTGGTTGAGGCCGTTCCAAGATAAAAACGACACTAAAATAGAATTGATTCTTGAGTATGCATGTGAAACATTTGGTAAACATTTTTATGGCCGTCAAATGTGTCAGAAGGTAGTACACGTGGGAAGGTGAAATTTAAGTAAGATAGGGTACAGGTCGATATTTTAAAGATATATCATTATCATTCCCTATTGTCTTGCTATGATGAATTACAAGTGAATTAATTCCTATAGGAAAGCAAGTAAATGTGACACGATAGGTTTGGTTAAGAAATTAAGCATATGGTTAATATGCAAGTTAAGTGAATGCTTATCTCATTCGAGTTTCTTGATAAGGGACAAGTATCAAATGCATGCATTTAATTTTGTCATCATTATTAATTTGGATTATCTAACCATTGATTTGCTTCAAAGTATGATTGATGATTGAGATTCAAAATTAGGTTAATTGATTGCCAATGCTCTTGGACAAGCTTTCTTCGAGAATTAATGTAGACGCACACCAATTGCTCTATTTAATGAAGATAACTTGCTTGATTATTCTCACCTTCTAACTATGACAATTAGGATTCTAGAAGTAGGTGTGATTTTGAGTTTGTTATTTCTGAGTAGGGTGGTATCTTTACTCTAAGAAAATTTTGTAAGTGACTAAGTAAGGAAATGGGAAAAGTGAGTGTGAATATTAGCCTAGTCTGCAGGTCAAATAGGCTCAACCCTCTTGAATCCCAAGACAATTCTCCTCAAGGTGAACAAAATATACTGAAAATCCCTGTGACACCAAAGAGGAAAGCAAGAGCTACAAAAAAATCAGCACGGGGTGTTCTCAAACATATCATTTAAGAGGCTGAATTGTCTCAAAGGAATTAGCCAAAGTTAAGGAGAAGAAGATTGAGAGGCCAGAAAGGGAAGCTGGAAGAATGAATAGGTATCACCGAGCTTACATGGGGCGCCATCATTCTCCCATTGAAGTTTTGGATGATTCCTCTAATAGTGGAGATGAGACTGGCTCTGGTTGATTCTAAGGATGAGGTAGTGATGGCTACTTTCCTGAAAATAAGGACTTTGAGTAGGCACACCTACTTTGCTGGTGACAAGGAAAACTAGCATTATGTTTCTTTTCCCAATGGATGCTTGGGTTTTTGGGTCCTTTGTGATAAATTTATTTCTTTGGTTGGTGTTTTATGATATGGTTCTTCATTTATTTATACCTTTGGTGCTGATGGTGATGCTTCTTGGTGTTGCAACAGTGACACTTTTTGAAGAATGGTGGGGCTACTCTGGTTAACAATTTTTTGAGTTCTGCTTTTGTTCTCCCCTGACTTACAAATGATTATTTCACAATTGATTGGGGAATATTCTCACTTTCTGTTGAAATTCATTTTGGAATGAAAGTGAAATATGAAATGTAAGTGTAATTCAACCTGGTGCTTGTTGCTCCCTTATCTTATAAAAGGGATTTTAGGGATGGTTACACAAGAGTTCGGTAGGTACTTCATTTTGAAAAGGGTTATGCATAGAAGGAAAATAGATACTAAGTTTTCCAATAATATATTCTAGGGAAAGGTTAGCCGATATATATATATATAGGGTATGTGCATGATCATCATGGAAAAAATAGTCCCTTAAGTGGCAAAAAATTTAGAAAAATCAGAGTTAGGAAACTTGACGTAAAAAATTGAATAAGTTATCTATATTATTTCAAAAATATGTAAGAATAGAATCTGTAGCAAATTGAATCTAGTTTCTAAACTACTAGGTTTGTTTAAAAAAAAAAAATCTATTTGGTGAAAATTTGAAATTTCAATGTAATAGTACTTAAATTTTAGGGAAAAAATAAAAGTAGGTGTTTGTCTAACCTAACCACAATAAAATGATAATATTTTTTAATAATATTTTAGATATAAGTAGAGGACTCATGTCCGATGCAATGCATATTTTTGTAATTTTTTCCAAGCAAATAATTAATTATTATTTTTTATTACAACTTAAAAAAATATAAAAACTGCAAACCGGTCAAAATTCATGAAATTCAATTTTTTTTTAATCCTATAGTATATGAAGCATAGAATGTGACACATGTTTTGGATTCAAAAATTGTGATACCATTTGAAATCTATAGATGTTTTTCAATCAACTTATCAATCAAGACTTTAGTCATAATTTGAATAGAAAATTAATAATAATTACTTATTAAATTCAAAGTAAAGAATAATTTATATTGGTGGAAAGCTGAAAATCTCCTTTAAAAACCCTTTTCGTTTCATCAATTTTGGGTTCAAAAAAAGTCATCAGCCACATACCCATCATATTGCCACTTTTTGGCCCATCATGATCCTACACATACCCTATATATATATGGTTTTGATGACACTACAAATAGCAATTTAAATAGTACTAAAATTCTGTACATTTCTCTCCTGTGTACAAATTATACAAGCTATGAATAATATAATCAATGATTATCTCATTTTTCTCTGTTGGATTCCAATGGATGTGTTGTTTTATTCTTGCTTATCCATTCAATGAATGTAGGTAAATGCTTGAACGTAATAGTGGGTTTGATATAAATCTTGTGTGAGGATGCTAGTGAGAACTCAATTATGGAAATGACTAGTTGGGGTATTGTAATGCAATATTTTCATGGTTGTGGATATTTTATTTAATACAAGATTTTTATCTAGTCATATAGGTTTATGATTTGACTTCATTTTCAAGAATATAGCATTAGTCTGGAAAAGTATTCTTGCTCCAAGTGTGGTGACCAACTTTTCTGTTGATCACAAAATATAATCAAATCACTTATGGAATTCTCTCTAGGTGTGTGGGAATGTTAAATAAATTATATCTTCTCTTGTTTAAGTTAGTCACTATTCAGAAGATTAGCCAAATCTTCAAGGTATGGTGCCTCTAAAATATTTAAGGAGAATGATGTATTTATTTTGTGTTTGATACTAAATACACACCAATATCTATGAAAACAATGTTTAGGATCACCCTCCTAGGTTTCATAGAGCCTAAAGTGAAGAAGTGAAGACCTAAAAGCCTTTACTTATGTGTTGGCCAATCCTTACCCTTACTGATAATTTTTCTTGGCAAGTTCATAGGTCTGTGGTAAGAATAAGTTTGGTTCTAAAAAGATAACCAACAAACCCTCAATCCTTAAACCCTCTACCCTCTACCCTCAACCCTTAAACCATTTTACACCCAACTAAACTCACTACCCTAATCCCTCAACCCTCAACCCTTAATGCCTCAATCCTTAAACCCTAAACCATAAAACCTCTACCCTCAACCCTCAACCCTTAAGCCTTAAAACCCTCAACCCTCAACCCTCTACCTTATTCCCTTAATCCTTAAACCTAAACCCTTAAACCCTCCACCCTGAAACCATAAGGCTTAAACCACAAAACCTAAACCCTCTATCCTTAACCCTTAAACCCTAAACCCTTAAACCATCTACTGTCTACCCTTAACCCTCTACACTCTACCCTCAACCCTAAACCCTCAACCCTCTCTCTCTCTACCCTCTACCCTCTACCCTCAACCCTCAACCCTCTACCCTCAACCCTTAAACCCTAAAAAATTTAACCCTCAACCCTCAACTCTCTACCATTAACCCTTAAACCCTCTTCTATTAAACCATAAACTGTAAACTGTAAACCCTTAACCCTCTACCCTCAACCCTAAAACCTGAGAGAGAGGGGGGTTGATGGGAGATCTACCTAAGAGAGAGAGAGAGAGGAGGGGGTGGGAGGGAGATACCTGAGAGAGAGGGAGATAGAGGGAGGGGGTGGTAGGGAGAGGGAGTGCCTAAGAGAGATGGAGGGAGTTAGAGAGAGATATATAGAGAGAGAGAGAGAGAGGGAGAGAGAGGGAGGGGGTGGGAGACAGGGGGAGTGCCTAAGATAGAGATGGAGAGAGTGAGTGAGAGAGATAGAGAGAGAGGGGGTGGGGGAGATACATGAGAGAGAGAGGGAGGGGTTGGCAAGGAGATACCTAAGAGAGAGAGAGGGAGGAGGTGGGAGGGAGAGGGAATACCCAAGAGAGAGATGGAGGGAGTGGGAGAGATAGAGAAAAATAGAGAGAGAGAGATACCTGAGAGAGAGAGAGATATATATACCTGAGAGAGAGAGAGAGGGAGGGAGGGGGTGGGAAGGAGATACCTGATAGAGAGGGAGAGAGAGGGAGGGGGTGGGAGGGAGAAACATAAGAGAGAGGGAGAGGGAGAGATGGTGGGAGGGAGAGAGTTGAGAGAGAGGTAGAGGGAGTCAAAGTGGGAGAGAGGGGGTGGGAAGGAGAGACTTGAGAGAGTAGGAGAGCGAGGGAGTGGGAGATAGAGGGATGGGAGAGAGATACAAGATACACCTAAGAGAGAGGGAGATAGAGATGTCCAAAGAGATAGAGAGAGAGAGAGAGAGAGAGAGAGTGTGGGAGGGAGAGACCTGAGAGAGAGGGAGTGTGTGTGTCTGAGAGAGAGAGAGAGGGAGGGAGAAAGAGAGAGAGGGAGTGAGAGAGAGATAGAGGGAGTGAGTGAGAGACCTGAGAGAGGGAGAGGGGTAGGAGGGAGAGACTTGACAGTGATAGATAGAGTGATAAAGATAACAACCTAAGAGAGGGAGATGGAGTGAGAGAGAAAAAAATATTAGAGGGGGAGAGAGGGGGAGTGTGGGAAAGGGGGTTGGATTGTGATAGATCTATCTAGGTAGGGTGGGAGGGAACAAGACTTGAGAGAGGGGATTGGAGTGAGAGAGAGTAGTCTAGGTAGCATGGGAGGGAGTGAGACCTAAGAGAGCGAGACTTTAGAGGGATAGAGAGTTATACAGTTAGGGTAAGGAAGTAGAGATTGTATGAAAGGTAAAACCTCAACTATCCATCTAAGATCATAAACTGCACACTCTCAGCATTATCAATGTTGTCGACCAAAGAGAGGGGAAAGTTAGATATTGTTCAAAGCAAGTCATTTGGTGAGTGCCAAATTTGGCATGCTCCAAATTTGGTGCATGCCATATTTGGTGCTAGCCAAATGACCTACTTTGGACAAGTGAATTGATAATATTTGCCAAATTTCCTCATATTTTTTCCTTGCTCACCGTCATGTTTTCACTTCTTTCAATGCAAGTTTATAAGAAAATCATGATGGCATTAACTTCTCTCTTAGCTATCTAAATATATAATTCTTTTTTCATTTTGATTCAATTAAGGTTTTGATCCATAACTTCTATTGTAAATGTCTCCATTTTTTGTCAAAAACCAACATGTGCTAGTTTTATGATAGATTTTTAATCGTTCATTGAAACGTGAAAAAAAATACATTTTTTAAAACTAGACCCCATTCTACACATGATGAAAGAAAAAAAATCAATTTTTGATTAGTTTTCAAAAAATTTAGGGGGGGAGCATGCTCAAATTTTAGCTTTTCAGCATGTGTTCACTTTCAAAACTCATAAAATATTATATTCTTTAAAAAAATTATCCGAAAGAATGATGATAAATGACATGGTGTTAGCTAATTTCTCATTGTTCCGATTTTTGAAATTCTAAAAAAAATTAATCAAAAAGGGGGCAACCCTTAGGTGCTATGTTGGATTTTTTGATAAAGGCAGGGCATGTCCCCCCCCTTTTGAGACCTTTAATATTCATTAATTTCAAAAAGAATTAATAACTTAGAAATTAGACTCGGAGCACTTCAACACTTGTTCTTGCTACATCTTGAAATTTTGAGCGTAACTATCTCCATTTTCTTGTGCAAATTAGATTTTGCTGATTTCAGAAAAAAATTAGCATCTTAAGAGCCAAAATTTTGTCACAGATCCATGCACTTACCCATGTATGGCATTGGAATATTGGTTTATCATTGAGAAGATTGGTGGATGTATGGTAGATGGTGTTATTATGGTGTTGTCATTGATGTCAACTTTGTAGTGATGTCTACATTGATGCATAGTTGATATTTGATAAGAATGATTGAATATGGTGTTGTTAGTTATGTCAACTCACTACATAGTTAAATAAGTGTTGGTCCAGAGGAGATCAAATGTGTTGGATAAATTTCCTAAGTTTGAAATTAAGTTTTCAATGTTCATAAAACCTATTTTGTGGTCCACATTGCTCCACCAAGAAGAATCTTGTCATGCGGTTCGAAGGTAATTTTGGTGTATATTGGAGGAATCTAAATCCAAATTTTCAAGCCTTGAAGTCCTATGTAGTTGAAGTTAGTGTTGATAGTGTATTTCTTAGGATATGACAGAGTTACAGTGACAAATTGGAATTCTCCATATTCCACCATAGATGATTGTTACAATATGTGATTTTGAGGATATGTTTATAGGTGTCAGAAGTGTATGGTCCAAGAGGAAAGTATTCTGGAAGTCAGCATGTTGAGTTGTGAATGAACATTTGGTTTATTATATTATTGTTTCACCGGCGGTGCCGACCTAAAGGGTTTGAGGTTGTGCGGAATTAAAGGATGTATGGATTGAACTTATGAGAGTAATTATAGTTCATGCCAACCTATTTTTAAGTGTCACATTTAATTTAATTTTGTGAGGTGTGTGTGGTTGATTCTTGAGTTGACTGGGTATGAGGATGCATGGTACATTATTTAGGCTAACCTAATTTATGGTTTTGTTGGATGTGATATATATACAAGGTTAATTCCTTGTGTGAAGAGTGTCAGGTGATGTATGAGATGCGAGACAATTAAGTGTGTAAGATCTAAAGTAGATTAGAGTGAAAAGAGGTTGATAAGTGGATAAGCATGATGTGTGTTAAGTCAGTTTACAAGGCTTAATTGGAATAGTCTCTAGTATATTGTAGATGCATTGTATCAGTTCAATCTATGGTAGTGAGCCACCCTCTTTTATATCCTAGCAGTGAGCCATTCCTTCTATTATCTAGATAGTGAGTTCTACAGATAGTGAGCCATTCTGTAATATCTTATAATTGATTATAATATATTGTGAACTAATCCTCACTGTGGTTTTTCCTGTTTTAAATTTTCCATATAAAATATAGTGTTCTTGTGTTCTTTGATGTGATGAATGTGTTTTATGTTCCTTTCTAAAACTGTAAATTTAATGTGATGCATTGAATGGATATTTAAAGTTGATGAAGTTAATGAATTTCAGTGAATACTAATTCACCCCCCCCCCTCTCAGTATTTTAGGTGTTCAAAAATTGGTATCAAAGCTTGGTTCCTTTAATTGGCTTGATTGTTGAGGTAAATATTAAAGGTTGAACACATGAATACAATGAAGTATCCTATTCCTTTGGAAGAGATAATTCTTGAATGGTTTATTGAAGAAGATTGTGAAGTTGACATGGAAGGAGACCTCAAGTCAGCTCTTGATGATTTGGATAAAGCAGAAGCTGAGAACAAAGATCTGAAAAAGGATCTTAGTGATGTAGATGAATGTATTAAGAAGTTGAGAGAGAAACTCAAGAAATCTATAGAAAGAGTCAAAAAAACAAATGAGTAGCTCAAGAAATCAAATGAGACTATCACCAATCTAAAAGTGCAAGTTGAAGAAGGAAAAAGAGTTGAAGACTACTTGAATGCCAACCTAAAAAATAAATCTAAAGAATGTTCAAAGCTTGAAAAAGAGATTAGAACTTTGAGATAATATTTGGAGAAAGCAAGGATTGAAGAAGACAAATCCAAGAAGAGCTCCACATTATTGGTGTGAATAAAGTCTTTTATACCTATTTAATTCTTTACTAGGGACTTAGGGGACTTAGTTCACATCTTAAGTTTACTTAGGATATAAACATTCTTCTAGAATTCTTAGTTGTCTTATCTAGAATTTACATCATCCTAGGTAGTTATGAGTTAGTTGTCTTATTAAAACACTTGTCATGATCTTGTCTAATCCTATCTCTCACCCATTCCTTTATAAACAAGGCATCTCTAGCATGTATTGTATTGTATTGTTTAGCATATTGATCATATTGTATCATATTGTAATTCTTGTTTGGTGGAATAAAATCTTCCATTGTTTCTTCTCTCTATTTTTTGTGGAGGTTATTTGGTGTTGTGGATTGAAGATCTTGGTTGCTCACTTCAACACACACAACTTGATGAGATGATTGCTAGATAGAAGGCTTTTAAAGACAAAGAAGGATTAGGTTTTGAGAAAGGAGAAAGTTTAAAGACATATCAGACCCCAAACAATACTGAGAAGAAGAATGACAAGACTTGAGCAATGTCAAACGGGTTTGGAACTAGAAGAAATATTTCAAAAGGCCTCCTATTAGACAACCTATTGCATAAAGGTATTTATCTTTCAATGGTTATTGTTATTCCTACAATAATTTGGACATAAAGTTGTAGAGTGTAGAAGTAAAATGAATCATAATGTTCAATCATTTCCTAGTCAATGCTATACATGCAATAGAATTGGTCATAGAGATAGTGAATGTAGAAATTAGATGATGAATGGTTACAATAATGGCATTATGTTTCAATCTTTCAATGGATACTATTATGCATGCAATTGATTTGGGAATGTTACCCCCATTTTTTGCCATTGAAAATTTTAAGAATTCTCCCTTATTCAATGCTAATGGAACTTATGGTGTTTTTGCAAAGGTGTTTTCTTGGTCAAGAGGTAGATGAACTATTAAAAAGGAAAAAATATTTTTGGATCTAGTCTCATCATTCAATTCTTATAAGCTTCTCCTATACAATATCTTCATATTCTACATTGCATTGACCCATATCATTTCATTGGGAAAAGCCTTACTTAAGTAAATGGGTTGATGGTCTCAAAATAATTGTCAATGAGGAAGAAAGCTTTTCAAAGAAGTATTATTACAAAGTAAATATAAGTATGGAGAAAGTGCATGGAATTCAAAAATATGAAATCTCGAGCAACAATAACATAAGATGATGATAAATTATCAGGGGGTAAAGAAAAATATGATACTACAGGACAAACATCCATGTATTTTGAGATTTCTATAAGCAATAATTCTAAAAAGACTATGACCGAGAAAAGTATTCCTCTAGTGCAACTGAGTTTAATAAATTACTTAAGCAACCATTCTGAATTTAAGAATTAGGGCATGAAAGAAACAAACAAAATAGCATGTGCTGATCTTTCTAAACATGGGAGAAAACATCACCAACTCTGATAGTCATGAAGGCTCAAGATTATGATGTTCATCCAAAACTGTTGGTAGAGGATACATTAAAGTATAGATTGATATGGGAGAAATCACACGAAATTGGCATTGGAATTCAACTTTGTGCAAATGGACTTCAATATAGATAATAAATTCATGATTATGACGAAGAGAAGGCAGAAGTATCATGGGTCATTGTGAACAAAGGAAATGGGGTCACAACTTCTCTTATCCACACCTAAAAGGGGAATGAAGGAAGAGGAATCCAATTTTTCAATGCTCACATTTAAGAACAATTTCGTGAGATTCCAATGCAATAAAGATTGAAATATGGGTATGTGTAGGATCATCATGGAAAAAATAAACCCTTAAGTGCTGATGAAATTTAGAAAAATCAGACTTAGAAAACTTGACGTAAAAAATTGAATAAGTTATCTATATTATTTTAAAAATATGTAAGAATATAATCCATAGAAAATTGAATGTAGTTTCTAAACTACTAGGTTTTTTTTTTTTTTAAATCTATTTGGTGAAAATTTGAAATTTCAATGCAATAGCACTTAAATTTCAAGGAAAAAATAGAAGTATGTGTTTGTCTGACCACCTAACCACAATAAAATAATAATTTTTTATAATATTTTTAGATATAAGTAGAGAACTCATGTCCCAATGTGATGCATATTGTTTTGTAATTTTTTTTCAAGTAAATAATTAATTATAATTTTTTTATTACAACTTTTAAAAAATATATAAACTCATATGTCTAACCAGCTTAACTTGGTCAAAAATAAATGAAATTTATTTTATTTTTTTAAATCCTATAGTATGTGAAGGATAGAATGTGACACATGTTTCAGATTCAAAAAATGTGATACCGTTTGAAAGCTATAGATGTTTTTCAATCAACCTATCAATCAAGAATTTAGTCATAATTGAAATAGAAAATCAATAATATTTTTTTATTAAATTCAAAGTAAAGCATAATTTATATTGGTGGAAATTTGGGAATCTCCTTTAAAAACCCTTTTCATTTCATCAATTTTGGGTAAAAAAAAAGTCATCAGCCACATACCCATCATATCACCACTTTTTGGTCCATCATGATCCTGCACATACCCATCTAGCAAAGGAGATTGTTCTTCAGGTAGGAAAGTGATAAAGAAAATAAACTATGAATGAAAAACTAAGAAAATGTAAAATGTTTGAAAACACAAACATGTGATATGCAGAATGACCTAAGAATGCAAATAAATTGTAACAAAAATTAATGAAAATAAAGAGGTGCACCTAGGAACTAGAAATTGATGGAGAGGAGCTTTAGAATCTTGTAGAAATCACTATTGAAGCCAACTAGAACACTAACTCCAAGCTGGGCGACTTAGTCCTATTTCGGGGAAATTTTTCTGGAACAAGTTTTAGCTAAAAGGGTACTCAGAACTACATAAACCACTTTCTAGGCCTAGTAGTGGGACTAATTCACCACTGATGGTGACTTAGTCCACCTCCAAAGTTTTGGAAATTCTAAGATGCAATATGTAGCTCCTGGTCTGTACTTCAGCTCCTGATAGGTTTTCGGATCTGAATCTGAAGAATCTAGTTCGTAGGTTTTCTCCAAGCTTCTTTTAGGGTTTTGACCACTTTGAAAGACTTTGACAAATCTACATACAAGACCTGCAAAACACATGCAAAGAGGGGAAAACGTGTTAAGGGTTAGTGAATATGGGTTCACCTTGGTAAAAGTCTAGTTTGGTAATTAAACCCTTGAAAATGAAAAGAGATTGATGAATGAACAACATGCAATGCTACAACTCACCAAACCCTTGAGGTAGAAATCTGAAGATATGCAAGTAATGGCTCCAAAGTGCTTGAATACTCTTGTAGACAAAATGCTTGAATGCTAAATCACTTGATTGCTTGATTAGAAAATTAAGGAAGTGTTGGAGATTAAGGAGATGAAAAATGAGAGGAAAACCCTATATTCATATGATTATATAAAATTTCCCAAAAATACCACATCAAAGGCTGACCTCAAGGCTTAGAAAATAATATCCGCTAGAATTTTGAAATAATTTTTATTTTTGAGCCAAATGGGACTAAGTCACCCCTAGTGGTGACTTGGTCCCACTTAGGAATTTTAAGTGGGTGTAGGGAATTAAGGTGTATTAAATGATTTTTAACTGGATTATTCTCAAAAATACACTTAAGTAGGGCATGCAAGTGTATGATGGGGCCATTTAAACATAAGAAAGGGTCAAATTATTGATGACAAGCCTAGAAAAGCATGAAAGTTTGTTACAACACTTTACAACACTTTGAAATAAGGCTTGTTAAGTGATAAACAAAGGTTATTGAAGTGAATTATATTAGAAAGGTCCTAGAAAAGTTTGGAAATGTATTACAACACTTTACAACACTTAAGTAAGGCACCACTTGAATTCTTTTAATTTGCTAGGGCCCAAGACCTAATGTGAATGTCTTGACCACATGGCAACATTAAATCAAGGTGCAACTAAGCCAAGGTCGCAAGGAGGACCCATACAAGACAGGAAACTTGTAGAAGGGTTATTTTTTCAGTGTTCACATTTAGCCCCCACTTTAGTGAGATGATGAACTGGTTCAAAATCTTACTAAATTAGATCCATGAGCAATAAAGAGGGGTTCCCATGAAAAAATGCTAGAAAGATGGGAAAACAACGATCAAGGCCCCAAGATCAAGATCTCATAACAAATCAACATAAGTGCAAAGAGAACACACATGATATCAAGAATAATGACAATGCACAAGCATACAACACCAAAGATGAAAGAGAGAAAAATGAAAGAGAAAGAATGAAAGAATATGATCAAGCTTCAACTATTTTTCCAACATGATGTGGATCAGATCTAGGTTGTTTGTCCAGAAAACACATACTCACTCTAAGTTGATGGAACTCATAGCTGTCTGTCGGGTGAGAAGACCTAAAAGGTGAGAAACATACACTCATGGTTGGTATGCACTCACACAAATACAGGTGGCTATGGGGAAAGTCATGCCTCGGAATGGGCTTCCCGCTCAACCATACCAAAGTTATACCTCCTGATAACTTTAATGAGACACCACAAAAGAAAATGACTTTTCAAACTTCACGAGACAAGCAAAACTTTGTATGCTTGGAGCTCATGAAAAAATGTGATGGCACCATAGGCATGCAAGCTATGTTATGCAAGGTGGCCGTATAACAAATAAAAAATGCAACATGTAAAGGATGTTAAAAGAATTCTTTCTTAGTTCATACGAGGTCTTTAACTTAGGGAACATTGTGTCTAATGTCTCCAAAAGAGGACCAATCAAAGAATAGAAAATTTACAACTTAGGGGATACAGTGTGTCACATTAAGCCACTAAGAGGAACTTAATATGCTAAGATAGATCAGGCTTATGAAGGAAATCACACCAAATGTCATCCAAAAAGCAACAAAATGCATTGTATCAAGTAAGAAGGCTTCTCTAAGAACCAAGAAAAGGAAAAATGAAAATGAATAATTCCAATGTATGCCCCCACTTTAAAAGAATTGCTACACAACATACTATGAGCAATTACTTTAAAGTAGCCAATGAAAAGAGCAATGAAGAAAGAAAGACATGAGAGCCAACTTGGAAAGCCCTAAGCCAAGTCATATGTTTATGAGTAAAGCTATGTCATGTGAGAGAAAAAGAAAAGAAAGGAAAGGGGTTGCCCTTGAAATGAAAACACCAAACACATAAGGGATCTATGGATTTTGGGTTAGTATGTTCTTTATTGCGATGTTGTTTAGAGAGCTCAGAACTATCATCATCCCCCAAATACATAAAACTAGAAGAATGACACAAAGAGAGCGAAAACAAAGAAAAAGAAAGAATCTTTTGGGTCAACATGGAAGAGACATAGGGTGTCTCGACGCCTTGTGTCATCCCAAAAAGGAAAACACAAGCCAAATAAAAAGGAAAAGGTGAAAGGAAAAGGAAAAGGAAAATCTTTTTGGGTCAACATGAAGGAGGCATGAATGTCTCGATGCCTTGCATCATCCCCAAAAGGAAAACACAAGAAAATACAAAAGAAAAATACAAAGAAAAAGAAAAGCCTTTTGGGTCAACATGAAAGAGATGCAGGGTGTCTCAATGCCTTGCCTCATCCCCAAAAGGAAAACATAAGAAAAAGAAAAAAGAAAAGGAAAAAGCAATATATGATATAAAAAAGAATTAAGATACAAATAGAAGAATGTCCCAAAGAGAGAGAGACAACATCAAACAGAACATCATAGGGGATCACATTACGCACATTCAAACACACAAAATAAAAATAAAATGCAAAAGACTAGTAAGGAAAATGCGAGTCAACCATCAAGAAAGTCATTTGTCTCCCAGTCATGTTCAGGAGATGTTGAGGGTGGGAAAATGGCCAAAGGGACAAGAGAAAGTGCTGAACTAGGGGGAGCACTGACTTCAACACTCTTTATAGGAGATTTTTCATTTAATTGCATGGAAGAGGAAAACAATGTGTTCAAATCATTATGCACCTCTTCATCGATTTTAGCAATCTCGTCATTGTCATCCAGATTAATAACAATAAGAGGATGAACGGTAATTTCCAATGAAGACTATACCTCTTGTTGTGATTATTGTATGGGATTTTTTTGTTGTGGTTGGGGAGGAGGTTCATCATGCATTGCTTCTTTCAAGTGTGGATTTTTATTTTCTTTGTTTTCTTCTTCTTGTAACTTGCAAGTAAGCACACAATGTCTACACCTACGCTCCCTAGCTCCTTTGTTTCTTTTGGTTTTATTGTCGAGTTGTGTTTGTGAAGGAGTAGGTTGGTCAACCATAGGTTTCTTTTCTTCCCTAAGGGGAGGAATGAAAGGAACCATGGAAGTTTGGTCATCCACTTTCTCCTTTTCTTTGTAAACTTGTTTTATTCAAGGAGGCATGATAGAGTTGTTTTCAATGTCTCATGGTCTCTTGGACGATGTTGGGGAAGTTTCTAGTGTTGGTTGGTCTTTTTTGTTTGGATCTTGTTCAAGTTGAAGCATGGTTTTGTCTAGGATAGGAGTGTTGGAAGTGGAGGGGGACATTCTGTGGAGAGACAATTCTACTATTTTCTTTGCTTTGAATTTTTGGTAAGCTATGAAAAAGAAGTCTTTTCGAGGTGCTATAGGTTCCATGGGCTCAGGCCAAAAGGCTTCTAAGGAAAAGTTTCCTTTGGAAGAGAAGGGGTTAAAGCCACTATGGTGGACAGTGAATATTTCATTGTCAAATGGAAAATTTAAGCATTTATGTATAACCAAAGGGACAACTTTCATTAACCGAAGCCACAGGTGGCCTAGCTGCAAATGAAACTGGTCCGACTATGGGATGATGGAGAATATGACATCCAATGTTTGTGATTCTATTTTTCATGGAAGGATGATTGATCCTATCATAGGGCAAGAAAAACTATTTTGTGTCTTGATCCATGCTTTTGGTTTATCATAGTCATCTTGATAAATGTCATGTAATACCAAAAATTCCTTGGTGATCACATTCTCTCCACAGGTGGGATGTATTAGTATCCCATTAGTAGGATTTTCATAGATACGACCACCTATGTAGAGAGGAACATTGGGTAGATTTTAATTATATCCTTAAGGAGAAAGCATTATCGAGAGCTTTCTTAGGTTCGCCCTTACGAGGTATAACGTCTATTGCACCTACCATTTCATCCATAGGATTATTATGAGTAATATGTGGGTTAGGATTAGGATGTTCATTAAATTGACATTCATCACATCATTCTTTGTAGTTTCACTAACTTTGACAAATGAAATATTATGTTTGGGCATCAGATCAGTGAAAATTTGCAAGTTTTGATTTGGAGGGGCAACAAACTTATTACCTTGATCATTAACACCTGTAATGGATAGATAGCTAGAATCAATGAGGTCTTGCACAAGATGTTTAAGATGCTTCCATGTCATTTCCATTTTGTCGATGATAATGGCAATAATTATTGGATTTAAAGTTCGGAGGTAAAGGCTTAGTAGGATTAAGTGCTTTGATAGGAGGCAAGGTAATCATTTGTTGTAAAAGTTGGGGCATTTTGTTATGAAGGGTGTCAGGTAAAGGTGTGAATTGTCTTTTCAGATCTCCATAACTAAAGGGCAATGTGGTTTTAATAGCTACTATTTGGTTGTTCACGGTTTGAGTTGGCTATTGAAGGGGGATTGAACTGTAAGAACCTTTTGTTTTTCTTTCTAAATAGTTGGGAATTGTTTTGTTTAGTGGACTTAGATTTCTAAGTTTTGCTAGAACTAGACCTTGTATCTCGACTACTAATTGAATTGTGATAATCACAAAGGGCAGTACATAGGAGCATGAATGAGGGGAATTTCATCATAATGTTTATTTCCTAAAGCTTAGTTTGCAAGTTTTCTATAAACATCTTTTGAAGGTTTGGGTTAGGAATCTTGACATCTATTTGGGAAGAAAGTGATTGATAACATGAGATAAAATCAGTTATCTTTTCTTCCTTGTTTTGCTTGCATCTAATCAAATCAACCAAGGTCTTCTTGGGAGTCATATGCACTTGGAAATGATTTATAAATGCATCAAAAACTTCATTAAATGAACAAATTGAATTGTTCAATAAAGATGAAAACCATTCCAAGGCAGTGTCCTTTAAAGTCCTAGGAAATAGTTTTTCTAACAGTTTATCATCAAGGACAAAATCACTATATAATGAAGTTTAGGCATTAACATGGTTAGAAGGATATCCCTTCCCTCCATATTTCTCAAATCTAGGCATCTCTAATCCTTGTGGCATTGGTTTTCGTAATATTTCCAAAGACAATGGGATGCTTCGAATATAATATGTGGGTGGGCCATTCTAATTTTGGTTTATGGTGGAGATTTGTTTTTGCATGGATGAAACAGTTTGGAAAAGTTGTGTGATGAGAGGGTCATTATAAGTGGTATGTGGTGGAAGTGAAAGTGGTGATGGATTATTTGTAGAGGTAGGGAAAGTGAATGGAATGCTTATAGATGGTATTGTAGAAGAGGATAGAACATGTGATGCCACATAGGAATTAGGGATGCTAATAGGAATACTCAAGGAAGGAATCATATTACTAACTTGTTGTAGTGTTGTTGTGATTTGAGGAGTGGTATAGGTAGGTATGGAGGCTACTATTGAGGGAGGAGGAGTTTGAGGTCATCCTTGCCTTACCACATTGTTTGTTGGTTGAGGAGCACTAGAGGTTGAAGGAACATGTTTTGTATATATCTCAACTATTTGTTTCACAACGTCTAACCCATCTTCAATTTCAAGCATGCGATGGATGTTTTCTATGGTAGGAATTGCAGTGACTAAAATGTTATCAAGGCTTACTTGATGTTGGAGATGTGTTAAGTCCTCATGAATGTGAATTATTTTGTCTTGCAAGATATGATCAGTTTGTGTTTCAACTTGCATGTTATTTGAAGGCAAAGAGTTGCTAAAGGTATTATCTATGCCTAGTGTACTAGTTGCAATACTAGGAGTGAAAGCTTTAGATAACCCAAGATCCACAATGAGTGTGTTATTTTGGGATAACATGAGTCTCAAAATTCTTCTCACTAAGGTATTTAGGACACCAAACACTCATGCAAAGGTCTCTAAATGCGGGGTAAATGCAAATGCTTAAAACTAAAATTCTGAAAAAATAAAACTGAAATGCAAAAATAACAAACAAAAACTTAGAAATTGTAGATTAAATTCTAAAAAATGCAGTGATAAATATGCAACTGGAATAAGTCGTCTAGGGTGGCGAATGAATCCAAGGAATGATTTTTTTTAAAAAAATTTAGAATTTTTAAATTGATTTTTATGCTTGTTATGTTTTTAGATGTGGATATAATATGAGTATGTAGAATTCTGGCAATTTTTAATGATATGTAATACAAAAAAATGCTTTAGCTAGATGAGCTTTTCACTAATGTAAATTTTCAAACCCTAGGATGCAAATTGAACAATGCAGAATGTAATGCAAGCTATTCCTAGGATGTAAATACACTCTAAATAAAAAATATAATGTTGAAAAAGTTAGTTTCACCAAAATGTGAACAAACTGTAGACACTAAAAAATGTCCTAAGTCCAAGAGCGTCATTTTTCTTGGTCGTTTTCCTTCGATAATTGAATAACTTTAATTATTCAATTAGGTTTGACCACATTCCTCTATTAATTAAATATTTTTAATTATTTAATTAATTTACTTTCGAATCTTTATTCTATCCTGATCAATTAAATAAACTAATTGCGTCACTAATTTCTCCCTCTTCTTTAATAGTTAAATAAATTATTATTTATTCAATTATTTTGTCACCTTTCATCTATAGTTAAATAATTACCATTAATTATTTATCTATTCATGGTCCTTTAATTCTTCTTTAGTTAAATAATTATTAAAATTATTTAACTATCCCATGCCACCTCCCCTGTTAAATAATTAATCTAAATTAATTATTTAAGGTCTAATTTTCATCTCTCCATTTAATTAAATTGATAAATTTAATTAAATGCTCCTTTTGTCATTTTCTCTAAATAAATAATTTGGATAAATTATTTATTTGCCACTTGTCCATTTCTTCCTCTCTCCATTTTTGAATAAATAATTTAAAAATAAATTATTTATGCACCACCTGGTCAAAGATGCTTTGTCATAATTCCCTGTCATAACATTCATTTCTGTCATAGCCTGCATGTCTTGCATGTCTGTCATAACTGTCAGGCGTCATAGTTTTTCCATGCATGGCATATTTTTGGTGCATCAATTATGGACCGTTGATCTTGGCATCTTTTCAGAGACTTAATCTCAACCATCCATTTCGTAACCTCCCTCTCATGCATTCCCATCCATTAATCTTGGAATCTTTCTAGAGGATTAATCTCAGCCGTCCATTTGAAGGGTTGTCTATAAAAGCAACCTTCCTTCTCCATTTTCAGCTTAACAGCTAATTGTCTCCAACTTTCTTGCTACCATTTGCAGGTTTTGCACAAGTGCTTCAACAAATCTGAGGGAAAAGTTGCATAACAAGAAGGAGAGCAAGAGAAAGAATCAACCATAATGGGGAGTGCTTTCTTTTATGTTTTGCATTTTTTATTCTCTCCATTATTCGTTTTCTCTTGTTGATGTGGTTTAATAGCTTAGTAGTGTTGGCTATCACTTTTTCTATGCTATTTGATTTCTAACCCCATCTCAAATTTTGTGAACCCAACGTGAAGTAGAGAAATGTGTGTGTTTTTTTGTTTAGTTTTGTTGTTTTGAAGGTTACAGCCAAGAATTCATATAAAATCCCGTCATCTTCTTTTGAGAAAAGAAAAATGGGTGCTCATAATATTTAAAAATTATTATCTTAGTTTTTTAGGCCTTTTTCTTATCTTTCCGGAACTTCAAACGGTTTAAAATTTCGTTAAGATTTGATAAAGTTATGGCCGTTTTAGTGATCACAGCTTTTAAAATTTAGTTGTTAAAACCCGAATTTTCTTTTGTTTATAACACTTTTGTCTTGTAGGATTTTGCAAAACGTTTTCTGGGTTTTGAAGGTCTATGTCTTAGCTTTCCATAGATATCTACGGTTTAAAATTTCGTTTAATTTTGAGAAAGTTATCGCTATTTTAGTTTTATGTTTTCATTCAAGTTTTTTTTACTAATCTTTTGTTTGTAGCATGTGGCTTTGGAGTGGGGCTCCCAAAAACTACTTCTTTTGGAGCAACAAAAAAATTGAACTCTTAGTTTTTAGTTTTCTTTGATTTCTTTTTCTTAGTTTAGTTTAGTCTTTTTATTTTTCTAGTTTAGTTATTTACTAACTTTTAGTTTGGTTTTTAATCTCTTGTTCTAACTTAGTTTTTTGTAGCTTTCTCGTTGGTCCAAGACATTTATGAAACTACTAATTTGTGGTTTTTCAGCTCCATTAGTCGAAGACTCCTTTCTCAAACAATGTGTTTGCGATTTCTAGTTTAGAAAACACTTCCATTGGTGCATTAAAATAAACATGTGCTTGATTTTGTCTAACTGTGCTTGAAGGTGGTAGGTGATTATGCTCACCTTGTGAAAACTAGGTAATCAGAAAACTAGACCCACTTTATTTTTTGTAACCTTTAAGACTTAGTAATCGAAGTATCCTCTCCCCTTGCACTTTTGAGCGATCCTAGGTGTAAGAGAAACGATTACTGACTCTAGAACTTGGGCCTGTTCTGGTGGGAAAAAGTACTCACCTCAGGACGACTCAGACCGGTAACACCCTAAACTCGAGGGACTTCCAGTCGGTATATAAAAGTGGATTCTTGGGGAAAGCCCAAGAATTACGCATATGGTTCTGATGAGATGGATCCGAAAGGGGACTCTCGTCACATGGATCATGCCCTACGAACGAAATGCCTTTACTAGACACCTATTATTTTAGAAGCCAACCATTTTTTAGCCGTTTCTTGGTATAGTGTAGGGTACAGTATCATGCCCGAAGACACTCACTCTTAATCCCCTTGAGTAGAGATAGCAATTCTTGGGAAGTGACTACCCAATAATCCGAAGTTGGTGTGCCCAAATGACGTTAAAGAGTCGTGGAGGGGAGCTAGTGCCACCAAACTTCTAAGCTATCTGCTCCCGAGAAGGAAAGGTATTTAGTACCAATCCAGGGTATATCGGTGGGCTATATAAAGTATACAAACCCTTGGCCTATTGGCCTACTAGGATTGTGCTTGTCTCATGTGCGTTTGCATACACCAAAACATCGTGCTTGTCAAGTGTTTTTTGGATTTTCAAACAGTATTCACCACATTCACAAATCTGAACACAAAAAATGGACCTCAAACAAACATCACACCTAATAACTTGCAACACCTTAAAAAAATTCCAAAACCATCAACCAAATATGTCTAACCACTATCCTCCATATTCATCCACAACCTATGAATGAAACCAAAGGATTGAATATCTTGACCATCGTTTGAAAGAGCTTGAAAAACAACTTGAATCCCAACATTTGAATGAAGTGATGCAATCATTTCATAAGCCTTTATCCTCATCCAAAACTACATCATCCAAGTTTAATGTCCATGAATTTCTACAAAGGCTAAATGAGAAACCCAAATTTAAGTCCTCAAACACAAATGATATTGTGCAATCCTACCATGTCATGCATCTATCTTCATCCCCCATAATTCAAAATAAACCTCATGAGTTTTCCACCCAAGTTAACGAATCTATTCAACCATCCTCTCCTATCATGCCATCTACATCCAATGATTAATGTCAATATCTTAGTCCAAGGCATGCTAGCATAGACTCCCTTACACATCAAGATCAAAGCATTCTTTCCACTCCATCCAATGATACCAAAATTCCACAACCCCTTCCAATCTTTGACCAAGATCCCATCTCTCAAGAACCTCACGATGATCCCCTTATCTCTTTTTGTTTCAGTCAAGATGATTCCCTTCCATCTCAAGAGAAAATTATCCTTCCAAGTCCTCCTTCCACCTCATCTAATGAATCCATACCATCTCATGATTCCATCATATCCAATGATCAAGATATGCTTTCCACAAAATATCAAGATTCCCTTCCTCGTCAAGATCAATATATACCTCCATTCAAGGATACCCTTTCATTCCATGATGATGTTCATCCTTCTTATGATCAAGAAATTCCTTTCATACCACTTCGTGATGATTCCATACCTAATAAAGAGCAAGCTACTCCATCTTGTACACCTCTTGATCCTTTTCCAAGTCAAGATCAAAGTACCCCATCATCCCCATGTCAAGATCCTATCACCCATCCTAATTCCCCTCCTAATCACAATCCTCCACAAGAGTCTATCACCCCTATTCAAGCTATCCATGAGCCCCTTGCCTATCAAATGGGTTCTCTCACTTTTATCCAAGGTGGTTTACTTGAAGATCTTGGTATTCGTTCCATATCACAACCACCTCACGATGGACTTGCATCTTGTTTCATAAACAATATATATCCTATTGGCAAACGAATGTGTCAAAGTACGAACTACAAAGGCAAAGGATTAGGCCTTCATGAACAAGGTATCCTATAACCCCTTTATATCAAAGAAAATCTATATTATCATAGCCTTGGCTATACACCTCATGCTCAATACATTGGTACCCATCGTAAGTCCAAATTCCATCAAAATAAACCTAAGTATCCTAGTCCATCAAATCTTCCATCTATCCTTGGCCCTTATCATCCAAACCCTATTTCATCAACCCTTCCATCCATATTGGGGCCCTACATCCCTCCATCTCCTATTCATCAAGAACAACAAAGGCACACACCCTTGATGCCCTCTCAAAATTCTACCTACATTAACCCATCCATAAGACCTCCATATCATTCATCTCCATCCACCCATCCCATTGCTCTTGGAAGAAATTTGGGTGCCAAATGTTAAAAGCTTCCATATCAAAATCCATATGTATCAAAGGATCAACATGTGTCCTTGAAGAGCCATGGAAAAATAAAAGAAAATTTGATCCCGAGTCAAAATAAAAATTTGAAAGGCCACAAAGGCCCATCAAGTCAAAAGCAAAAAATTCAAAGGCCACAAAGGCCCACAAGTCAAAAATCAAAGTCAAAAGCTATGTGGATTCCTAAAAGTCTTGTAGAAACAATAAAATCTAAATTGGCATCCAAATTTGCTAATCCAAAAGTTTCCTCTTATCATCCATCTAAAAACCTATCACCTTCCAAATTCATTTTTCCTCCATCACTCCACCACCCTTCAAGGTGTGTGTCGATGTTGTTGATCTTTCCATCCTTTCCATCCTTTTCATCTATCCATCAACAATCCTTCCAACCTCCTATCCATTATCCAACATCCATCCCCCATTAGCCTCCTTTAATCCAAACCTTTGCATAAGTCCTTAGCTTCTTCCATCACACCATTAATCTACTAACATTTATGAGTCTAATCCTTCTTGCCATGATTTATTAGAGCACATTTAAAGGGATATTAGCTATGAAACTTGATGCTTGACTCCTCCCTCCATCTCCCTATCATGCATATATTACCTTCCATATCCATATCATGTCTTCTATATTCCTCTTGTACTCTACACTTGGGGGAAAGTTTCATCCATCCTATCATTCATACCCATTATCCTCTTTACGTTCATCCTTTACCTTTCCACCTTTGATCTTGACCAGGTTAAGGATATTCTTGAACATCGTATATCTTATCCTATACACTTTATCCATATCTTTCGTACCATGTCCTTCACAGTATCCATATTCCACCATCCTATCTTAATGCATCCTTTCTTCCCTTCCTTGGTCTTGATGAGGAATAGGAGAAAAGTACTTAGGCATTGTGTCCATATCTTATCAATCTTGACCATCCTATTGATTATCCTTATCTTTGCATTCTTCCATTCCATATCTCCTAACTTATCAAAATCCATGTCCCATTTCCTTCCTTTGTTCTCGATGAGATTAGGGAAAAAATTACAAACACATGCTTTGGATTCCCTTTCATATCCTTATGTGTTACCATTCCATCATAGTTTACATCCTTATCATTTTTTCATGATTAAATTACCTCCAATGTTGGACATCATGTATCTTTGCAACCTTGAATCTTATCATGCAAATCATATTTAAGCCTAGCTGTAAAACATTATCCAATCCTCATATTTTTTGTCAATCAATCATAAACAATCATCAATCTTATCGTAATTAGAGGAATCAGTGATCCTAAGTACTTATCATCATCATGCCTTATGGAATTGATCATTCCTGACATCCAATCAATGAACCATTATCATCTTTTGACAAAAGATATGTTGCTTGTGTGACATGTTTTTGTAGTGAATCTTTCATTTTGATCTATCGTTTATCCATGGTTGCACTAACACTAGTGTGGGGCCTCTAGTTCCTTCAATAAGTCATATCACATTTCATTTCACTCCATCTTTAAAACTTCAAATAATCCAAAAAAATCATAAAATGTCTTGAAAAATTCAAAAAAATAATAAAATCTCCTAAAAAATTCAAAAAAATCATAAAATGTCCTAAAATAATCCCAAAAAAAAATTATAAAATGTCTTGAAATAATTCAAAAAAATCATAAAATGTCCTAAAATAATCCAAAAAAATCATAAAATGTCCTGAAGAAATCCAAAAAATCAAATATTCCAAAAATCCCAAAAAAATAAAAAATTACAAAAACGGTGACACTTTCAGATCACCACATGGCTTTGAACTTCAACAAAATCAAAACAAGAAAGTGTTGACAATCAATCAAACATTATAACATATATATCAATCCACCTTTCAAATCCAACCAAACACATAGATTGTAATGAGAATCATTTTTACATTGAAGCAGGACTCTTGTTTGTTTGTTGATCTTTTCTTATTTTATGGTTTTATCTTTGGTTCCATGTCTTTTAGCTTCTTCAGGATGTCTTTGACTAGAGAGGCAAGGATGGGGCATGTTCATTTGTTTGCTATTTGTAGATTGTTTCTTATTCACAGGATGAATCATCTTAGGACATGGTTGTCTAAAACCATCGAGGACCTATGAGTCTAATGCGAATGAGAGCATTTCTTGTCTAATAGTGTCTTCCATGCAATAAATATTCAGGTCATCTAAGGTTATTATACCTAGATGCTTATATTTCATTACTAAATAAAAACACAAACAGTATTCATATTGTCTAGATGTTCATGTTATCTAGACGCTTCTACTAATTTGCGACATAATAAGCCCGATGATGATAAAAAAACTTAAAAGGTACAAGAGGCTTCATCACCTTCATTCTCTTCCATCTTGCATTTCATTTTCTTCATCTTTCTTGTCGTAGAGAAATCAATCAATTGCTTAACTCACTGATATATGTCTCTTGAATCAAATCTCAAATCAATCAACCTGCTTCTTGAAATTTCATGTCCCCTTAATCAATCAGTCAATCCATCATTGTAGCACCTTGTCTTGCGTAAACATAATTCTCAATCAGCTTAATTAGCTCAATCAGCTTCATCAGCTCATCAACTTGGCTATACTGATCATTTCCATCAATTATTCAGTTACGCCCATCAACTTTGCATTTTCATCAAAATGTACATCACCGCTTTGTCACTTGTGCAATATCAGGTATCTAATCACTTTCTAGACATCTATCGAGAGATTAATCTTCTTACAATATGTTTGATCAATCTCTTGAGGGGGCATATCATTCTTATCATAATCCTTACCAAGATATCTTTGGGGCATGTATCAGTTGATCAATATTTTTCTTTGAAACAATGCGACAAGCTGCATTGTCTCAAAGAGGGGCAAAATGTAGACACTCAAAAATGTCCTAAGTCTGCGAGCATCATTTTTTCTTGGTCGTTGTCCTTCGATAATTGAATAACTTTAATTATTCAATTAGGTTTGACCGCATTCCTCTATTAATTAAATAATTTTTAATTATTTAATTAATTCGCTTTCTAATCTTTATTCTATTCTGATCAATTAAATAAACTAATTGCGTCACTAATTTCTCCCTCTTCTTCAATAGTTAAATAAATTATTATTTATTTAATTATTTTATCACCTTTCATCTATAGTTAAATAATTACCTTTAATTATTTATTTATTCATGGTCTTTTAATTCTTCTATAGTTAAATAATTATCCCATGCCACCTCCCCTCTTAAATAATTAATTTAAATTAATTATTTAAGGTCTAATTTTCATCTCTCCATTTAATTAAATTGATAAATTTAATTAAATGCTCCTTTTGTCATTTTCTCTAAATAAATAATTTGGGGTATGTGCAGGATCATGATGGGCCAAAAAGTGGCGATATGATGGGTATGTGGCTGGTGACCTTTTTTTTACCCAAAATTGATGAAACAAAAAGGGTTTTTAAAAGATATTCTCAGCTTTCCACCAATATAAATTATGCTTTACTTTGAATTTAATAAATAATTATTATTCATTTTCTATTTGAATTACGACTAAAATCTTGATTGATAGGCTAATTGAAAAACAACTATAGCTTTAAAATAGTGTCACATTATTTGAATCCAAAATATGTGTCACATTTTATGCTTCGCATACTATAGGATTAAAAAATAATAATTTGAATTTCATGAGGTTTTGACCAAGTTAAGGTGGTCGACATCTGAGTTTTTATATTTTTTAAAAGTTGTAATAAAAAATTCATAATTAATTATTTACTTGGAAAAAATTACAAAAAATGCGTATCACATCGGGACATGATTCCTCTACTTATATCTAAAATATTGTAAAAAATATTATCATTTTATTGTGGTTAGGGTGGTTAGACAGACACCTACTTCTTATTTTTTCCCTAAAATTTATGTACTACTACATTGAAATTTCAAATTTTCACCAAATAGATTTTTTTAAAAAACCTAGTAGTTTAGAAACTACATTCAATTTGCTACATATTCCATTCTTACATATTTTTGAAATAATATAGATAACTTATTCAAATTTTTATGTCAAGTTGCCTAACTCTGATTTTTCTGAATTTTTCGCACTTAAGGGCTTGTTTTTTCCATGATGATCCTGCACATACCCTTTGGATAAATTATTTATTTGCCACTTGTCCATTTCTTCCTCTCTCCATTTTTGAATAAATAATTTACAATTATTTATGCACCACCTGGTCAAAGATGCTTTGTCCTAATCCCCTGTCATAACATTCATTTCTGTCATAGCCTGCATGTCTTGCATGTCTGTCATAACTGTTAGGCGTCATAGCCGTCAACATCATAGTTTTTCCATGCATGGCATATTTTTGGTGCATCAATTCTGGACCATTGATCTTGGCATCTTTTCTGAGACTTAATCTCAACCATCCATTTCGTAACCTTCCTCTCATGCATTCCCATCCATTGATCTTGGAATCTTTCTAGAGGATTAATCTCAGCTGTCCATTTGAAGGGTTGTCTATAAAAGCAACCTTCCTTCTCCATTTTCAACTTAACAACTAATTGTCTCCAACTTTCTTGCTACTATTTGTAGGTTTTGCAGAAGTGTTTCAACAAATTTGAGGGAAAAGTTGCATAACAAGAAGGAGAGCAAGAGAAAGAATCAACCAAAATGGGGAGTACTTTCTTTTATGGTTTGCATTTTTTATTCTCTCCATTATTTGTTTTCTCTTGTTGATGTGGTTTAATAGCTTAGTAGTGTTGGCTATCACTTTGTCTATGCTATTTGATTTCTAACCCCATCTCATACAAACAAAATGGGGTCACTTCTCTTACCCACACCTAAAAGGGGAATGAAGGAAGAGAAATCTGATTTTGCAATGCTCACATTCAAGAACAATTCTGTGAGATTCCAATGCAATAAAGATTGAAATTTTGATAAGGAGATTGTTCTTAAGGTAGGAAAGTGATAAAGAAGATAAAATATGAATGCAAAACTAAGAAAATGCAAAATATTTGAAAACACAATGTGATATGCAGAACGACCTAAGAATGCAAACAAACTGTAACAAAAATTAATAAAACTGAAGAGGTGCACCTGGGAACTGGAAAGTGATGGAGAGGAGCTATGGAATATTGTATAAATCACTATTGAATCCAACTGGGACACTTACACTAAGCTAGGCGACTTAGTCCTATTTCAGGGAAGTTCTACCGGAACATGTTTCAACCAAAAGGGTACTCAAAACTGTAGAAACCACTTTTCAAGCCTAGTAGTGGGACTAATTCACCACTTATGGAAACTTAGTCCACATCCAGATTTTGGGAAATTCAAGGATGCAATCTGTAGCTCACGGTCTACACTTCAGCTCTTGACAGGTTTTCAGATCTGAATCTGAAGAATCTGGTTTGTAGGTGTTCTCAAAGATTCTTTTAGGGTTTTGACCACTTTGAAAGACTTTAACAAATTTTTGAAACCTTTTCACACCTTACTCTTTGAGAAATCTACACACAAGACCTACAAAACACATGCAAAAAGGGGGAAAAGTGTTAAGGGTTAGTGAATAGGGGTTTTCCTTGGTTAAACCCCAATTTGGTAATTAAACCCTTGAAAATGAAAAGAGATTGATGAATGAACAATATGCAACTATACAAATCAACAAACCCTTGAAGTAGAAATCTAGTATGCAAGTAATGGCTCCAAAGTGCTTGAATACTCTTGTAGACAAAATGCTTGAATTTTAAATCACTTGATTGCTTGATTAGAAAATTAAGGAAGTTGTAGATATCAAGGAGATGAAAAATGAGAGGAAAACCCTATATTTATACATGATTATACAAAATTTCTCAAAAATACTACATCACAGGCCGACCTCAAGGCTTAGAAAATAATATCCCACTAGAATTTTGAAATAATTTTTATTTTTGAGTCAAATGGGACTAAGTCGCCCCTAGTGGCAACTTGGTCCCACTTAGGCATTTTAAGTGGGTGTCAGGAATTAAGGTGTATTAAATGATGTTTAATGGGATTATTCTAAAAAATATACTAAAGTAGGGCCTGCAAGTGTATGATGGGGCCATTTAAACATAAGAAAGGGTCAATTTATTGATGACAAGCCTAGAAAAGCATGAAAGTTTGTTACAACACTTTACAACACTTTGAATAAGGCTTGGTAAGTTATAAAAATAGTTTATTTAAGTGAATTATATTAAAAAGGTCCTAGAAATGTGTGAAAATGTATTACAACACTTTACAACACTTAAATAAGTCACCACTTGAATTCTTGTAATTTTCTAGGGCCCAAGACCTAATGTGAATGTGTTGACCACATTGCAACATTAAATTAAGACACAACTAAGCCAAAGTCACAAGGATGACCTAAACGAGAAAAAAAAAGTAATAGAGTTACTTTTTTAGTGTCCACAGTCATTAACAGTTCTAAGAGTTATTGAAAATCTTTGAAGAATTAATGCATTGATTAAACAATTGGAAGGCTCCTTAATAATACAAGCATTGACGAGTCTAAAGAAGGATTTTAAAAACTAATAATCCTTTGTCACTATGTGTGAAACATATTCTTCTTGTTGGACATGAGTAGGTAACACAATCATGTATGAAGACTAATGGTCGAGGGTTACTCTAAACGCTATGTGGGCAATATTCAAATCGATGACTTCAACACATTTGATGCATTTTATTGAATTCATTTATGCAGGTTCCAGAGCTTATAATGATGCTAAAAATATTTATCAAATGTGTCCAAGCATGTGTCGAATACTATGAAAAAGGGGAATTCACTCTACTTTCAGTCTAATATGCAATCTACAGAAGTAGATCAATGTGTAATTTATGGTGTTTCAAAAACCAACATAACATTAGATACACCACTATCAAAGTTAAAAAGAGGTAGCGTGCAAATTGCTTTAATCTCGAGTTCCATTTATGCATCGACTAATCTTTAGATGGAAAATGAAATTCTAATGAATTAATGGAGTATAATAGATCCACAAAGATAAACATGCCTATGTTCCTGTACAAGTGAAGGCTATTGACCGTAGCCTTGACATAGAGTTGTCGGTTGCATCTCGAGTAGATATATTTGAAAGGGATATTATATGTTCCTATATACAGTTCAAGATATGGTGATCTATGCCCTATTTTGATCGGAATTCCTCACAATTGAGTTCCTAAACCACTACCTTTCTCTGATACAGTGATGGCAACACAAATTTTAAATGTATTTGTTGAAGATTACATTCGAGAGTTTAAGAAAATGTAATTGGCAACCCATGCAACAATGGGAGTTTTGGAGGAATGCCACCAAGGAATAGTGCTCATCATGTTTATTCCTGCTCATGTCAAATGAGGCTTATGTTTGGATATCCAAGGTAATGACTGTTATCAGCATCTTCGTTGAAACAAAACATTGGGGTGTTTGTGATAATGGCATAAGTGAGTTTAGATGGTTGGATTATGCATGATATTCTTGCCTTAGTTTTATATTTTCATCATCCCAATGTGTGGGGTAAGCCATGAAAAATAAGATATACTACACAGGAAAATATGCATTCGGGTGTCAAATATTCAAAATGGAAATTCGGTAAGAAATAGCACTTAAAAATCCTAACAAAACTAAGTGATTGAAAGGTATGAATGTAGAATTTTCTAGATCTACGGAGATAAATTAGCTTAAAAGGCTGACCTTTGATTACGGAGAGAAACTAACACTAACAATGAATACATCAACAACACTAGTTACATAATGTTAGAGAAAGAGGATGATGTTGAAAAACCGAAATCCAAGGAATGGGAAATGATTGCGGGTTTTGGAAAGTAAAGATAAGTAACATAAACTGAGAATTTTAATGCTCATGATGAAGTTGCTTGAGAGGAAATGAAATGGTATATCTGTGTTTAATTGTTGAGCTTAATTCAAAAATACTATTCATCGATCCCTTGAAGATCATTTTCGAAGTTATGATTTATCTCAAATAAACTTCAATGTGGCAATCGAAGGGAGTAGAAAGGTTAGAAAATCATGATACAAAGCTTTGGTTGGATCATACACAAGTATGGAAATAATTGAGGCTTTCTATTTTGCATGTGATAAATAATTTGGAAAGATGGCCAAGAAAAGTAAACAGAAAAGCTTCGAAGAATGAAAAATCAAAATGCGATGAAGAAATTAATGTCTCTTCATTTTTCACGATACCCATAGGAGATGGAAATGAGATTAAAATTGTTGAATAGTTTCTTGGAAACATGTAAATGAACTAATGCACGAGAGCCTTAAGGAACTACCAAATGGAGAATAATTGGAAACATTTTTCCAAATGAAATAAAAATTGCAATTTAATTTCAAGAAACGGTTACTAACGGTGGGAGTGATAATATAAAGGAGTTTTTCTCATTTGAAAAGGGATCTCTTTCTACAGTTGTTCAATAGGGGGAGAGGGAAGATTATTTTCTTTTTAGTCATAATCTTTTATACAGAAATATTTTGAGTTTGTGCACTCAGTATTTGCATCAGAGGAATTAAGGAGGCATTAAATTTGTGTGTTTATTTGTATTTCTTTTGATTGCAAACTTCGTTTGCATTCTTTGTAATCTTACTTTGATGTTCCTTCTGATATATCGGATTTTCTATGTGTTTAACACAAAATCTTTTAGTTCTAATTAACGCATTTACTGAAAAGTGGTCATGATCCTCTCTTTTAGCTCTCATTTGTGGATATGGAGTAAATGATATTTATGTCTTTTGCTTTCATTCCCTCTTTATTCATCTTATCCATTGCATTTGTGTCATTTTTATGCAAAGATGTTAGTGTAGCCTTTGCTGCTTTTGAGTTAAAAGTATTCAATAGTGCCTTAAAGACCTTAGTAGGTCAAGCTTAGAGGACAGGACTAGAATTGAAGCCTCCGGTAGTTTTGGGGGATTAGGTGAGAAAGGGAAGAGCACTATCATTCCCCTTGTTGAAATTAAACAAGAAGTTGTATAGGAGTGAATTTGCACCCCTTGTGCAAATTCCCATTTTGTGCTTCTCCACATTAGAAAACCAAGTTTGGAGGATTAATTACACCTAATCCCATTGCTTTCATTCCACTTCACTCCTATTTTGAGCATCAGTGGGGGAATTTTTGTTGGGGATGCCCGCACGGTGCATAGATGTTCGCACAGTGCGCTTACGTCCCTGGTAGATTCTTGCGACTAAACCTGCAGAGGCATTACACTTCTCATTAGCAGTTGACTTGTACCACCCCCTTCGGTTGGCCAACCTAAATATGGTCATTTTCTTCATCTCTCCTTCAAATTCCCTCCTTCTACATGCATTTCAACTTCTTCCAAGCTTTGAGATCAACTTCTTCACACTCTTCTTGCATTCCCAACACTTCTAGCAACACTTTTGCACTCCTTGGAAGCAACAACTTCACTCCATCACTTCAGTAGAGAAAGTTTGGAACAACACCATTGCAACAAAGGCTCGAGTACTCTCATTCTCTCCTCCATTAGCCTTGAGTGCTTTTGGTGGAGGTGGTAAGCTTCCCATTCCTCTCCTCTATTACTTGGTTGAATAGGAACATTTACTATTTGGTAGTGTTTTAGTATTCTTCATTACATTACTTTCTTTATCATACTTGCCTTCTTGGTTGTCCATGGAGGTGGAAACACCTAAATGGTAGACCCCTATAAAACCACCTAACAATTCCCTCCTCTTTGTGTGTAGGTGAACGTGCTTTTGTGAGCTAGTTGGCGAATCAATTTATTTGTGAGATCATTCTTTCCACCCTAACTCTTGTATTTTTACTTTATCATATTAGAGAGTATATTTTTTACTTAATAGTGTTGTTTTGGCCCTTTAGTAGTGGTTAGCTACGTCGTTAGCTTGTTTTCCTAGGTTTGACCTTGTCTCTTTAGTTTTCTGGTCATACAGATGCCCGCACACTTGAGAGATGCCAGTGCACCGTGTTATCATCCCAGGACCGTGCTTCCTTCCTCTCGTAGAGAGCTTTGTGATGCATAGTGTTGAACCCAAAAATTGGCTCACCTAGCCCCGTTCTGTATTTCAGGTCTGTTGAGTGATTGAAGGACCTCACATTCCTCATTATTCTTGTCCTACATTTCCTAACTCCCCATTAAGTTGAGGTAAGTTAGGGTAGCCTTCCACTCTTAGCCCTCCGTGACATGGGGCCTTGAACGTGGTTGGTCCCCCTCTCTTACATTTTTGGTGAACCCGATGTGAACCAACGTTTGTTCATCCATTGGTGTTGAGACCTCCCACATATACTCTGTGATCATTGTATTCCTGAGTGTTGTGAAGGTTTATGAGCATCACAACCCAATCTACAACTTTTGAGTATATCGTTAGGAGAAGTGTACGACAACTCCTGATGGAAAGGATGAAGGTCACTACTTGTTTCTCTACAGGCCTTCTCTTTGGTCCCACCGTTAGTGTGGCCACACAAGAGCAGTTATCAAGGGGAGAATTAAGATTCTCTAATGAGACCGATCATGTCCCCACTCCTCCTGTGTCCCCCACACCATCGTTGGTGGATGTGTATGAGGCTATTCAAATCCATTTGAAATATGTCTCCACCCTTTGGAAAGGGTTGGGTACTTTGGAAAATCATTTGGAAAGAAACTCGAAGATGGCTAGGGCCACTCAAACCATTAGTGAACTAAAGTACATGATTGGAGAAGATCAAACAGGCTTAGAACTCCTAGCTAGTCTTACTAGTGTAATAGAAATATGTGCTCCTTTGAACACTCCTAATGTTATGCGAGGAGCCACTTTTGAGGATTATGAAGGAAAGTTAGGAGTATCAATGCCTCCCACGTCTGTCTACATGGCCGATGCAGTCCCTTCTATCACCATCCTTTCTATCTCCAAAAAACCTAAAATCGTGAAAGTAAGCAAGGTCCCCTTGGGCTTTAGCTTTGCCCTTCCTATCACCTCTATTGGTGGAGGCTTTGGTAGCAATGGTGGATTTTTCAATGGAGGTGGTGCTGGTGGAACTGGTTCTGGCGGAGGTCATAGTGGTGGCTCCAAAAGTGATGGTGGTTCCGGCGAAGGACCTACTGGTGGCGGTGGCTCTAGTAGTGGTTTTGGTAGAGGTCACACCGATGGCGGTTCTAGAGACGGCTTTGGCAGTGGTTCTGGAGGAGGTTCCTCTGGACCTCTATCTTTTGATGACCCTATTCTAAACACCCTTCTTCAAAATATAGGTAAGATGTAAAGCTAGTTGGTGAGTCTTTCCCAAGCCTTTGCCCAACCTATCTTTCAACCCTTCTTCTGGCATAGCCCATTGTCTATTGCTATCCTGAACACTCCCTTCCTGCAAGCAATGTAAATCCCTAAATTTGAAAAATATGGCCGTAAAGGGGATTCGTAGATGCATGTGTCTACTTTTAACGCCCTGTGCACTGATTTCTTCCTCCATGATGCCTTAATGGCAAAACTGTTTCCTTGATCGCTCAAGGATACAACACTAGAATGGTATTGTTCCTTGCCTAACAATTCTATTTTCTCATTTGAACAACATGTAAATCAATTCCTTAGACAAGTTCAAGCTAATATCGGGCCGAAGATGACCATCTCAGATCTCGTCCGATGTAAACAAGGAGACAACAAAAAAATGATTGATTTCATAGCGCACTATCAAATGCTCCTTTGAAAAATCTCATATCAGTTGCCTAATTCTGACGTACAAAAGGTATTCATAGGGAACTTACAAAGGCCTTGCCAAGATAATTTTTCCCTTATGAAGTACCCTTCTTTCACGCATTTCTGTGCAACCTTACGAGAGTACCAATAGATGGTTGTTCAATTCACACGATCCTCCTCACACCCCCGTTCTGAGGGAAAATCTATCATATCAATCTCTGGGAAAGGTAAGGCTATTATGAATGTAGTAGTCGCTATTGATGAAAATGGCCTTAGACAGCCAAAAGTTCACAAAGTTATTAGAATCTTATTCTTCTATCTTACAGAAGTTGTTGAGGGATAAGATCGTAATGTTTCCTAGTCCTAAGCCTCTGAAGGAACCTTACCATAATTGGTATGATGGGAGCACTTATTTTCAGTACCATCGAGTTAATGGACATGATACCAAATGTTGTATGTGGTTGCATCATGAGATACAGGACTGCATCAAGGACGGTACCATTCATCTTGATGGGAATAAATAAAATTCTAACAAGTCAATGGCAAAAGCTAATGGTGAATTGCAGATATATACAGACCCATTTCCATCACATTTTGCTACTATGACTATGGATCCCACTGATTCTATTACTCAACGCGAGGCCTATGTCAATATGGTCATAGTGACGTGTATTGCTCTACCTGCACCCAATTCACCGGACATAACATTCATATCACAAGATTTTCCCTTAAATAACAAGCCATCACCTCTTTACATTCCCACTCACCTAAATGATAACATTGTGATAGGAGTCTTCGTCGACCCCGTGAGCCATGTGAATGTTATCATAGAGGAAATATTAGTATTGAATTCATTATAGAGGGAAGAATATGAAGAAAAGAAATCTACCATCTATACGCACGATGGTATGTGTCTCAAACCATACGGTTCGATAACTTTGTCTGTCCTAGTTGGACCTAGGGCTGTTGACATGGGTTTTTATGTTATTTCAGAGTCATTTATTTAGGCTAAAGCTAGACATACCTTGGCTAGTTTCCATGAATGGAATCACCTCCGTTGTTCATAAATGTTTAAAATTTTCCCACAAAGGTGTTGTGCATGTAGTGCATGATATTGGATACCAGCCCTTGGTGTCCCATGGTGGATATCTGCTGGATCACTTTTGGCCCACCCCAGTCGGTCCACTTCCTCCAAGAATGAACCTACTTTACAAGAATTATGTAAAGTATAAGACTAGGGGCAAGGGACAACCAAAACTGACCCTTCTTATGATACAATAGTCGATTGCCTCTTTTTCCCAAGGGGAGAAGGAGAAGTCTGTACTGACCGCTCCTCCTTCCCAGAAAGGAGAGGAGAAGTCCACGCCAACTCCCTCTCCTTCTTGTAAAGGAAAAGAGAAGGCTTCCTTTACCCAAACTGCCTCATCCTCTCCCCTTTCTTGGGAGGAGTATTGGATGAGTCGGCCCGGTGGCTATCCGTTAAGTTTGATGAACCTCCTTGGCGTAGGCCCAAGCTTAGGATCTTAGATCTCCCTAATGAATACCCTAGACCATGGTATTACTTATATGGAAGAAAGAAAGGTTCCTGAAGGGAATTCGATCTGTGGCCTCCTACTACCCTTGCTTCCAAAGCAGTGAATGGGAAGAGGCCTGCTACTAAGGCACTTGAACTGACTCCCCTCACTCCTCCTCGACCTACTCCTACTCCCATTTAGGAATCTGTTCCTCTATCGGAGATGCCCATAGTGGATGTTCCCATGGTTAACCAAGAGCTTTCTATTCCTTCATAGCCTCCAACCTCCAACTCAAAGAGTCGTAGAAACCTTCTTGTGCGCGAGCGCAAGCACTAGAAAAAGGCTCTTCTAGTTGAATAGGCTACCTCGCAAAGGAAGGAGGAAGAGACTACTTCCCCTACTTCAAGGCCTCCCATGGTGTCTTCCTCTCCCCTTCCTTCTAGTCCCATGTTGCTTTCGGCTTTCGTTGCAAGTACGAATGTGCCTAACCCAAAGGGGGTATAGGTGTTCATCGCTCCTTTGGTGGAGACACCTTTGCTGATGTTCATTTCAGATATCTAGCCTTTCTCAAAGCCCGTCGATATGATTAATACCTTGGTTGTATCCATTTTGGTTCTCTCTTCCTCTTCCTTCGTGCCTCTAGCCTCATCTGTGGGGAGGTTGTATCCTCTAATGAAGCAAAAGGTGGAGTGTGGTCCTTCTAGCAGTGGACATAAGAGGATCCCACCTTCTTCACAAGGTGGTCCTATGCTGACTTGTTCTATCCTAGTGACAAAACCAGCCTCGACTTCCCTTGAGTTTGTCACTGCTTTCAAGTCATTCAATGAGCCTAGCGGTGAATCTTAGGCACAACATGCCCCATACACTAAATTTAAATGCGGTGCTCCTGTAGGGTGCATGTTTAACTCCATGGATGACTTTTCGGCCTTGTTAGTGATCTTCGAGAAGTCACTGACCCTAGTTCCACAAGAGCTTAGTGGAGAGGACCTCTCAGGGCCTGCTTCCTTATCCCTTATTGTGAGAGGGACAAATGCTCCTCCTCTTAACATCCCACCACTGCATGCTCATCCTCCTTCCCCCTATATTGATTTAGAGTGGAAAGTAGACGACCTCTTGGTCGATCAGTGTTAGAAGGAGGCCTCTTCTTTATCTCATGTGTGTGTGTGTTTTGTGATGTGTTCCCCTATGATTATGCTATGTGTGCCTGGATGACCCTTGTCACCCTTGTTGGTGCTTGGATACAGGCATGATTTTTTTGCTATAAACCTTCCTCTATTTGTATCATCATTCTTCCATGTTTGTGCTTGATTTTTGATAAATTGGGGATGATGCAAAGCATTGGGGGAATTTAGGCTTCCCTTCCATGTTGAACCAATTTTTTATTTTTACTTTGTTTTCTATGCATTCTTCCTAATCTAGTTGGGGATTGATGATCTTTCACCTTGCATGCTATGGTTACCTATTATTTATATGAGCATGGAAAAATTTGACCACACTAAACTAGATCCCCCTATGTCCATTGTTTTTGTTTTCTCTTTTACTCTCTCTTTATCTTTCTCTTCTTTGATTGAGTTGTCCCTCTCATGTGTGACAATGCCTTCCGTCAACATTTTTATTTTTAGAAAATGCATTCGTTACCAACGAATCTTTTCTCAAAAATCTTCCTTCAAAATCGTATTCTCCACTTGGAACCCTAACATAACTTATTTCCTTGATTATGGGTTTGTAAAGAAAGGCATTTAAAAACTTCCTTCAAAGCAGGAACAACTTTGACCTTCCCCTCGCATAGGGGCATATTCTTCTTTTCGAATTCCTTGATAAAATGAATATCTTTCAAAAGGATCCCTTGATGATGGATCAATTTGAGAAAGAAAATATCTACTTTCGGACTATGTGTCCCTTGAGTGGACCCCTTCTTCATGATGGGTTCCCAAGGGATCCCTCTAAAAGTCTTCCAAATTGTCGACGATCTACATGACTATCCGCTTACTTGCCTATGTGGAGGCTTCCTGACTTTCCAGAGTCCACTTTCCTAGGTTTCCTCCATGTGAGAGATCTTGGGTGATATCTCCCTTCAAGACTAAGAGCTTGTAGGGTGCTTCCTTTGAGCTTCCTCCATGTGTGATCCCACAATATTGGTTTACAATTTTTGGGAAAACTGGATAGTAACATGATTTTTTCTAACTAAATCTTCACTTTCAAACCATGAGGAATTTGAAGATGATGCAAACTAGTGATTTTTGAAATTTTGTTTGTAGATTCTAAATATATTTTTTTATTTTTTGTTGGAATCAGATTGCACTTCCTTTTCCATCTCCTTTGAAAACTAGTTTTTCTTAGTAAACACCATTTTTAAGGAGTGACGCTCACCGTATAACACAACCTTTTTTCCATGAAGGATAAAATTCAATTTTTTTTGAATTTAGATTTGTAACTATGATATCCAGTGCTTCCAATTGGTTTTATAGTGTTTTATTGAATATTTTTTCCTTAATCAAGTTTTGAAGTCAAACCAATTACAACTCAGACATAGGTAGATTGTATAACACATAACCTTTTTTGTATGTATCGAAATTCAAAAAAAAAATTGTTGGATCAAGGACTTCAATATTTGGTGCACTGATATTTTTCAAAAAAAAAATTGATAATCTTCTATTTTCCACATGTACAAAACAAAGAGCTTGATTTTTAGTGAAAAACCTACATTCACAAGAAATAAAAAATAAATATAATAATAAAATTAAATTTATTTAAAATTATACTTTTTGGGAAGCTTATAATAAGGACTACATACTTACAAAAAATAAATTTTAAATGAATTCATTTGATCCTCCAAGAGGTAAATCACAATTAGTTTTTTATCAACATTTTGATAGCTATAAAGGAGACTCTGTTATAGGTATGGTTTAAAACTAACGGGGTTCTATCCAAGGGGCTTTGATCTAAGGTAGTTTGATCAAACCCTCTTCAATTGGAATGCTTTAAATTGAAATTTTTAAGGCTTAAATCATTATATTTTCTAAAAATATGCGATTTCAACAAAAATCAAAATCTCCTAGAAATTGTAAACCAACTTTGTGAGATTACAATGTAGGGCACTTCCTCCATGCGAGAGATCTTGGGGGTGGCTCCCCTATAGGTCTGTGCCTGAAGGGAAATTTATTGGGTTTCCTCCATGCGAGAGATCTTGGGGGATACCTTCCCTGCAGGTTTGAAGGTCTATAGGGCACTTTCCTTGGGTATTCTTCATTCGAGAGATCTTGGAGAATACCTTCCCTATAGTTCTGTTGGTCTGTAGGGTGCTTTCCTGGATTCCTACATGTGAGAGATCTTGGGGGACGCTTCCTAGGTATCCTCCATGTGAGATTTCTTGGGGGACACCTTCCTTTTAGGTCTGTGGGCCTGTGAGACACTTATTTCACAAGGCTTCCTTCATGTGATAGATCTTGGGGGTTGTCTCCTTGCAGGTTTGTGAGCCCGTGAGATGCTTTCTTTCTTTAAAGCTTCATAGTTCTTAGAATCTATGAAGTCCTTCGCTTTCCTTGCACCTTCAAGTATCAAATTGTGGTTTTCTTCCTTGATGGTTCAAGTATACATTTCTAACCTTATTCATTCTTCGATCTACTTTATCAAAGCACTCATCAATACTCATGCTCATTAAATTGGGGGAAAAATGTATAGGAGTGAATTTGCACCCCTTGTGCAAATTCCCCTTTTTCCCTTCTCCACATTAGAAAACCAAGTTTAGAAGCTTAATTACACTTAAGCTCGTTGTTTTCATTCCACTTGGTGCTTGTTTTCAGTGTTAGTGGGGGAATTTTCTGTCGGGGACACCTACACGATGCGTAGACATCCGCGTGGTGCTCTTATGTCCCTGGAAGATTCCTATGGCTAACCCTACAGAGGTGTTACACTTCTCATTAGTAGTCAACTTCTAATGCCCCCTTCAGTCGACCGACCCAAATATGGTTATTTTCTTCATCTCTCCTTCAAATTCTCTCCTTCTACATGCATTTCAACTTCTTCCAAGCTTTGAGATCAACTTCTTCACACTCCTCTTGCATTCCAAGCACTTCTAGCAACACTTTTGCACTCCTTGGTAGCAACAACTTCACTCCATCACTTTAGTAGAGCAAGTTTGGGACAACACCATTACAGCAGAGGCTCGAGTACTCTCATTCTCTCCTACATTATCCTTGAGAGCTTTTGGTGGAGGTGGTAAGCTTCCCATTCCTCTCCTCTATTACTTGGTTGAGTAAGCAAATTTACTATTTGGTAGTGTTTTAGTGTTCTTCATTACATTACTTTATTTATCATACTTGCTTTCTTGGTTTTACGTGGAGGTGGAAACATCTAAATGAGGATCTGATGAAGGCAAGCCCCTATATAGCCACCCAAAAATTTTCCTCCTCTTTATGTGTAGGTGAACGTTCTTTTGGGAGCTAGCTGACAAATGAATTTCTTTGTGAGATCATTCTTGCCACCCTAACTCTTGCATTTTGACTTTATCATATTAGAGAATATTTTTTTTACTTAATAGCATTGTTTTGGCCCTTTAGTAGTGGTTAGCTGGGCCATTATCTTGTTTTCCTAGGTTTAACCTTGTCTCTTTAGTTGTCTAGTTGTATGGTCGCCCGCACACTTGAGAGACGCCAGTGTGTCGTGTTGTCGTCCCAAGACTGCACTTCCATCCCAGGGCAGAGAGCTTCTTAAGGCATAGTGTTGAATCTGAAAACTAGCTCGCCAAGCCCCGTTCTATATTTCAGGTCTCCAGTAGAGGCAAAGAGAGTGTGGAATACATTGGTGAAGGATGGCCATAATCTCATGCCCAAGCAAGTACCTGAGCTATTTTCAAGTATCACATTCGTGCAAGGTGACAAAGGTGTAGGCAACATCAAGCAAATAAAATTTTTCACTCCTGGTATGTATCATCTCATCTAAGTATCTTCTTCTTACAATTACAATTACAACTGTCTTTGTTCTTATGGGCTTTGGTGATGCAACCAACAAGGATTTCAGCTATGTAGAGGAGGGTATGTGCAAGATCATCATGGGAAAAATAGGTCCTTAAGTGGCAAAAAAATTAGAAAAGTCAGAGTTAGACAACTTGACGTAAAAATTTGAATAAGTTATCTATATTATTTCAAAAGTATGTAAGAATATAATTTGTAGAAAATTGAATGTAGTTTCTAAACTACTAGGTTTGGTTAAAAAATAAAAAAATCTATTTGGTGAAAATTTGAAATTTCAATGTAGTAGTACTTAAATCTCAAGGAAAAAATAAGAAGTAGGTGTCTGTCTGACCACCCTAACCACAATAAAATGATAGTATTTTTTTATAATATTTTAGATATAAGTAGAGGACTCATGTCCCGATGTGATGCATATTTTTTTCTAATTTTTTTCCAATTAAATAATTAATTATGATTTTTTTATTACAACCTTTAAAAAATATAAAAAACTCGTATGTTTGACCACCTTAACTTCATCAAAACTTCATGAAATTCAATTTTTATTTTTTTAATCCTATAGTATGCAAAGCATAGAATGTGACGCATGTTTTGGATTCAAAAAATGTGATATTATTTGAAAGCTATAGATTTTTTTCAATCAGTCTATCAATTAGGACTTTAGTTGTAATTTGAATAGAAAATGAATAATAATTACTTATTAAATTCAAAGTAAAGCATAATTTATACTGGTAGAATGTTGAGAATCTCCTTTAAAAACCCTTTTCATTTCATGAATTTTGGGTTTAAAAAAAGTCATCAGCCACATACCCATCATATTGCCACTTTTTTGCCCATCATGATCTTGCACATACCCAAGAGAAAATAGAGGAGGTGGACGAGGAGAAGTTTGTGTACCGCTACAACCATGTGCATGGAGGACTGCTGGGAAAGAAAGTGGCCTCTTCCTAATATGAAATAAAATGCACCCCCAAAGTAGAGAGATGATGCATTTGCAGCTCTATAGTCCATTTTTACACCCTTCCCAATGTTCCTCCTAAGGATGAAGGGAAAGTGAAGGAGGTTAAATAAATGGGCACTGCTCTGTTAAAGAAGATTGAGGCATATCTCCTCTCTAATCCAACTTTGTATAGTTAAACGTACCACACTACATATTATGAATAACATGGATACCCCTTTGGCATTCCTTTCTGTTCATGCTTGAATAAAATGTCAAATTAGAAAATTCTCTCATGTTCACCGTTAGGCTTGAATTTGAAGGTCGGCCTTGCCTCTCAAGTCAATATTTTTTTGATGGTTAGCCATTGAAAGTTTTTTTCCAAATAGAAATATAAATTTTATTTTCAACAGTTATAATGTGTTTAAATAATAATTTATGGCTCTATTACTAAAAGCACCAATAAGTGCATTACTATGCTAATGGGCCTTCCTATTTATATAATAATAATTTGTGAAAAATTTTATTAGATTTTAACCCTCCTTTACATGAGAATGAAGAACCTGTTCATGTTTTTTCCTGTAAACCAGGTTTGTCTCCTAATCTACCTATGGAATTGCCAGTTCCAATCAAGGGCAGCTCGGAGGACCTGGACCAACTGATGAGGATTTTAATAATAACCTCCTACACTTCAGGCTCTGCAAGACCCGAGAGGGTGATCCCTTTAGCAATATCAACAAATTGAAACTCATACATAACAGAATATTGCTCAACAGATAATCTCATTTAATAGCTCAACATAATAGGATAATATTAAACAGAATTGGCTTTTCATCAGTAATATCAACTACTTGGAGCATGAGATAACCACAACACTATAACACATGGATTTAAAATGATTTTGAATTGTAAAGATTGGGGACCAAGCTGAAAATAACAGAAGTATAATACTTGACCAATGCCAGAAAATGGGCTATGGAGTCATATAACCAGCATTCATCCTAGAGTGTTGAAAATATTATGAAGATCCCTACAAATGTTATCACAATATGAAAACCAGATTACTAAATTTTATCTGATAACTCTTCTTATAAATCCACCTGAAACATAGTATTCCTGTCACATATGCTAAAGCAATTACACTATCCTATGAACAAAAGGCAATAATAAATGCACCTTGTGCTTCATTAAAGCAATTACATTATTCTCATAATAGAAGGCAACAACATATATCACTCTAATGCAGCAAATGTGCATGAAAAGACTTAGATAATCTTATTATTGAATCAAAAAGAGTAATACATCTCAGAAATGGAGACAATTATTAGCTAAATATAAACAGGAGAACACAATTCATAACTGACACTTTCAGATTTAATGACTCAATTACATTTCTCCCAGCTATATAGTTCTACCCAGAGCTTCTGCCTGACTTGCAGAGCTTTTAGAAAATTGGAAACCCCACCTTCTTCTTTCCTAATGAGAGAAGAAAAGAATAAAAGAGAAACAAAAGTAACCCTAAGATCAGTCTGATCCGTAGATGCCATCCAGAAACTCAATCCACCGTCGATCAACAAGCTAGTCAAAATCTTTCTCATCTCTCTGTAACTGAATTTGACTCTTCATTTTCCTTTGCTGTTAGTTGTCCTGCAACAGAAAATTCACCCATGTGATGGAATTCTCAATTTTAACTGCAACTAGAAAATATCTATTTTCCTGTGAAAAATTATGTTTTGCCCTTATGCAATGCTTTGGTTGCAAATATTTTACTTTTACAAAGTAAAACATTCTCCTTGCACCCTTTTAAAATATCTGTCTTTATCAAGTGAATAATATATGCCCCCATGAAATTCTTTTATTTCTATTTCTTTTATCTACACCTTATTTTATTCACTTTCCAGTAAATAAAACACTTTACATGATGAACACATATTCACTATAAAATATCCCTCCAATGCAATTTCACATATATGCCCAAAGCTTTAAATATTTCACCTGAAATATTTATCAAGGAAAAACACTTTACCCATCCAACATCTCTGATTTTTTAATCTTTTCTTTAACTTTCACCCATTCATGTGCCCTTTAAATATTTGCTCCATCTTATGTTATTTCACTTTACAAAAGTGAAAATATTTCAAAAGATTTACGGGGAAACTCAAATTTCATCAGCGCCACCATCTTTGACTTTACATAAAAAATCTTCATTTTAAGAACAAATTATTTACTCATCTCTTAATGTCTCCAGCTATCTAACATATTTTACCTTTATGAAAATTGATGAAAGTCTCTCTTTTTTTAAACTTTATCGAGCACCGAAATATCTCATTGGACCCACCACATTAGAATCTCATGGGAAATGCTTTTGCTTTTAAAATATTTCATTCAGAATTGAAATCATTGACACATTCTCCTAATGTTTCACCCACAAGACTTGACCCGGGCCCATGCCACGTGGTGAAAACTTGCTACTTCACAATGATTAAAGGATGTGTAGGTTCATATCGTGATATGGCAGGGTGCAGCTAGGATGTGGCTGGGTTTTACTCCTCCTTTCTCCATCGTTGATCTCCCTCCTGCATCTTGGTTTGCCCATTTTTGCCCTAACTTTTCTGTTTCCGATGCTCGAGCTCTGCAATATTTTCTACTCATGGCAGTCATATTTACTTTGGGGTTTCCATAGCCTTTCAACAGATCCAGTTTACACAAACCGCCAAGCTGCGAGTGGTATCCCATGTTTAGCCTTCCACTGCATGCTTTAATGGATTCCCATATCCTCTATTCGCTGCATCGAGCTCCTCTTTCTAATACTTTCCACAAATCTATTACATTGCCTTGCATCCTCTTGGTGTGTATTCTCTGCTCTACAATCCTTCTTCCCTCTCATCACATAGCTTGAAAGCTTCAAAGAATCTTCTATGTATGCCTTGGCATGTAGACTCCCCTATGGCATTCTTGTTGACTGTATTTACATTTTCTTCTGAATTTTTGAGACTTTCAATGCCTCCATTTTGTGTGCCCTGGAGCAGCTTCTATCTTGTCATACACATGCATATCACTTGTCGATGCTTCCACTTTTTGAATTTCAATGAATGTACACGCCCTGTATTCAATGTTGAAACTTTTCAACAAATCCATTTTGAGCATATTCGTGCCTTTATACATGCCAGTTGCATTTGTTTGAAGGCTGCTAAAGTTTCATCAATAGCTTCATCCTATACGTGTTTCCCATCCTTTATGCTTTGTTGGATTTCAATATACCGTTTCCATGCTATGCCCATTCAATGCGTGCCCCACGTTTTATAGCTACGCCCCTGTCAATACATTAACCTAAGACTTATTGCCTTCATAACCATCTTCACTACATTTTCTTGAAGATTTCAAAAATCTTCTTACTGCTATTCCCAGCGCGCCCTATGCATTCATTTTTAAAGTTTTTGATGGCCCCCATATGATGCATGGCCTCTTAATTTATTGCTTAAGATTAAATATTTTCTAAATCTATTCAACGGATGCATTTTACACATGCCCTGTGCAGAGGCGTTGCATTAACTTGAGAGTTGCAAAAGCATTTTCAACAAAACATTTTATATACCTTGCACCTATGGTTTCATATAGGCACCTCTCCAATGTTGAAGCTGGGATCTCCTTTATACTTTGATGGATATGCATTTTGCAATAAGAAACACTTCAAGGCCCATGCGCCTTTGGTATAACAGTATTTCACATTTAGAATGCTAACACTTTCCAATATTTTGATGGCTGTATAATATAAGACCCTTCATCGGCCTCCTTTCCAGCTCGGCGCATTTCACTGCTGGTTTCGTTCAACAATCTTTACATTGTGTAAACCAATGCCTTTTAATGGTGAATGGCACCATTTTCTTCATATGGCACAGGCCATCGAGTAATCATGCCTTGTGCACAAGCATCCTTCTAATTTCCCTCTTTGGCTTTCCCAGTGCCTTGCCCTGTTTGTGCTGGCGTAGCCTTGTTCAACAACATTTACTTTAAAGTTATTTTCTAGTCTTTGAAACAGACATTGACCATATGCATGTTCATTAGTTTCTAAGGCATTATCAACAATCCTTTGGGCTTACTACAAGTGCATTCTATGCAACCATATGTATCCAAAAGTCTATCTTTTAAATCCCACACACTGTCAATATCATGGCTTACATTCACATTTCGGTGTCCCCTTTAGAATTCTTTGGTGTTCCCTTGAGAAACTCTAAAGTTTTCTCAGCTTTTTCTTTTTGTGCATAAACCAATCATTATTCATCTGCTTGAAGGTCTCTAAAGCCTTTAAATAAATCCACTTTGTGTAAAAACAAAGGCATTCCATGAGAAAAATTTTCCTCTTCTGCTACTGATTAGAAACTCAAAGGAAATGTTCACGATTGTCCTCCACTAATGAAATCATACAAATGAATTGTTGTCCTGACTGGTAATATTGCAAAACTACAATTTCAAAACAGTGCAAGGTATGTCGGTCCCCAAGTGGGTTCAACTAAAAAAAAAATCGTTTTCGAACAAATTTACCCTTGAATTGATCAGACATAGCCTTTGAGTGCTTCTGGTGAGAAAATTCAAAATGGGTTTTCATCAAAATCTGATTTCTGGCTCATTTGTAAAATGTGCAAAACTGGCAAAGTTGGCCCTGGAATCAATCTGGGAAACTAAACAAACAACCTCCTGGAGCTTTGAAAACTTGCATGCATGTAGCCATTGGACCCGAGAATATAATGCAAAAGACGAATCAGAGAAATTGATCACGAGGAAACAATTATTAATTGGAAAAATTTCCCTCTCGGACTTTTCTGCAATTGTAGCTGTTTAGAACTAGTTAAAACTCAAGAGATCACCTCATTGCTAAAATATCAAATCAACTCCTGGCGAGCTGCCACCGGACATAGTAGTTCATTTTGGTACACTGAGCACATGTGAAAAAGGGCTTAGCTTCAATCATCACTAATCAAAAGATATGGGTTGTTAAAGTTGACCGCCCTGAAGTTCTATCAGGAATGCAACTGCAAAACAGGAGAAATTGCATTTGGTTTTGATCTGCTAAAAGTAGCAAATCAAGTCGTGAGGATTTGAAAACTAGCATGTGAGTTTGTCCTGGTATAGAGAATGTAGAACAACATTTATTTTGGCATGACGATCAATTGGTTGCAAAATACAAGCTCAAACAGGAGGCAACTTTGCAGAACTGAACGTTTGCAAATAGCTGAACAGTGACAAAACCCTCCAGGTTCGATTTTTGAAACCTTGACAAAACTCATCATGGGAAGCTGAAAATTGACATGCACGTTCACATATGACACATGGGTGCATCTGCAAAGAGATTTTGCACAAAAATCAACGGGCTCCAAAATATGACCCTCCAAAGTAGGTCATTTAGGCAGATCCTTCAAGTGCACTTCTGAAAGTGCAGAGCCAAATTTTGATATAGGCATCTCAAATTTGCAAAATTTGAGAGTGCCAACAGTGGCTCCGATTGGGGATGTATGCCCCTTGTGGGCATAGCAAGATTCCAGATCTCTGGGGAAGTAGACCAAAAGTTGAGTCATTAGGTGTCCAAACTGTTCCTTTATTTAACCTTCATTTTTCAACTTCATCTGGTGACCCCAAGCCACCAAATGAAAAAGAGGAGTCATCGTTTACCTCTGTCAAACACTAATTTGTAAAAAATGTTGATCTCCCTCAACTCATGCTTGCCACTGTCAAACCATAACAACATTGGTGACTACACTTCTACAAACACAAGTATCAGGCTACCCTTGTGCAAGTGAGAACTTGCTCTTTATCTGGCTTTGTCATGAATTGTCAACCAAATCAAATAGGCTTCATCATTGCCACTATCTTCATTCTCTACTTTTGTATCAAGTGGCAACATGGGAAAATGGGGATCAAGACCATATGAAAGCATAGTCTGATCACAACCATTTGCCTGATTTAACATGTTGGTACCTCCTAATAGGCCATCATACATAACATCATCAACATGTTCATAGTCACTGTGCATTTGAAAGTCAGACATACTTTCCAAATGTTGATAATTATGTGGCAAGAACTTATCAAATGCATCATACAAATCATTCTTAGGCTGAAAACAACCTTCTACAATGTTCTGCACATTGCCACATTCTAAGAAAACTTCTTCCAGCTGACAAAAATAGCACTTACAATCTGCTACATGGCTGGAACTGTTATACTCAATCTGATCATTAGTTTGCACATCAAAATTTATACCATCACAAGAACTTTCCAGAAGATCTGGCTCATCATGCAAACTATCTTCAAGTGTATTCAAAAAGATACACTCATGCATTAGCACACTCTGTACTTGCTCTTCATCATGCAAACATTCAATAATGGCTTCAAAGGCAACAAAAGAAATAGAAGAAGGTAAAACATCAAGCAAAATAGGGATTCCTTGTTCATCATTATCAACTGTTTGTACTGATTCATTCAATACATCTCCTGCACGCATATCCTTCTCTTTGTTCACACTGCTGCAACAATCAGCAGGGCTGCATTCCTCACTATCAAAGTGAAAATCATCATTTGTTTCTTCATGGAAACTTCTCACACATGACTGCTCTAACTGACAATCCTTGCATACTCTATCCTTTGTAGCTGACACACTGATGTTCTCAATAGCATTCTTCAAATTTGTAGGCACCCTTATCTCATCATGAAAGCTCTCATCAATGCTACATACACTCAAAAGATTGATATAACCAAGTGTATTGTAGTACTGTTGATTACACATGTCTTCTTCAAACAAGATGTTCAATTCATATCCATCGTCTTCTTGTTCTTGTGAGCCTTTAGAAACATTGTCATCATCTTCATTATAATACTTTTCATTCAAGAGGATCAATTCCACTTCCTACTTTTGAAATGAATCAGAATTACTAGGGCTGCATATAGATTTGAAATCCTCTTGATCACCCACACAAGAATGCTTTTCATCTGGTTGCAAACCCCCATCTACAACACCATTGTTTTCATCAGGAAAACTTAAAACATCAGAATCATCATAATCTTCAGTTGTGTATTCAGAGTCCATAGAGGAGAAAACACTCTCAATATCATTTGTATCATTGCAACCTTCATTTGCTATAGAAAATCTGCTTTCTATTTCTGTATTTTCAAAGCAAATGGAAGACACTTCACATGTTTCATTTATCTCTTCATGACCATCATGGCTGCAATATTTTATGGACATATTTCTTCTGTAGGTTGTTCAAAAACAACATCCTTATCACTGCATAGTGCACTATCATTCTTGTCTTCTACTATACCATCTGCATCCGTTGGACTAAATCTTGAAAAAGTACCATCACATAATTGAGTTAAGAGATGACTTCCACATTTATCTATCATTTCCTCAATTATTGAAAGCCATTGATATAAACATCCAAGGCTAGGGGGCCTCAAGTGAACTGGCATGGTACTCAGACTTGGCTTATAATTTTCACACAACAAATCAATGCAAAATGATTCATCAGGTCTTTCTAATTCTGGTATAGCAAGCAGAAATTTCATAAATCTATCATGAAAATCATAGATAGATTCATCCTCCAATCTTTCTATATCACCCAGTGCATCAATACATGATTCAGACTCAACCTTGTCTACAATTTCCTCTTCAAATTCTTCTTGAGTACGTAGACTTCTATCTTCAAAAAATCATTCATCAGTCACTACTGACTCATCTTTAAAAGTATCAAGGAAACATGTTATGAGCTCATTCCATGAATATATGGAATGCATTAGTAAGCAAGTAAACCAACCTTCAGCCATACCTTCTAAAGTTCTTACAAAAAATTTCATGATAACATCTTCTTCTTCAATCTGACAATCTTCCATCAAATCAATGAAATACTGTACATGTCTTGATACTGATTCTTCAAAATCATCTCTAAACTTAGGAAAATGTTCATTAATTCCTCTTGGGACAGAATGTGGGTAACCTTGTATTTTACTAAAATCTAAAGGGTTGTATCTTTCATTATTAAACACCTTCCTATGAGGACAAGGTTGTGTCCTAGGCATGATACTATAGCTTGTAGAGGGAGAATTAAAACAACCATACATTTTGTAAATGAAAATTATTCCCTCTACAACTACTCAATTACAATATTCAACCTCCCTTGATTGTAGTGCTTAATTTCACTAAATAGGGGAACCAAAGTTCTTTCCTAAAATGTTCAAATATACGAAGAATACCTAGAAACATTGCATCTGTTGCAAATTTGTCTGGAAATATTATAGATCTGGAACTATAATCACCTCTTCATTAGGTTCTTCTTGACAGAGTCGCAACCTCTCTTCAGAGAGGAAATGAACTTCGAACAACAGGAAGTTCTTTCACATGTACTTGTCTTTCTGAGTTCCTTTCACCAGCAAAGCACCACAGATCTTGAAATTAATCAGGTTCACTGCAACAAATCTTTCTCCAGGCTTGAAATTCTTCAATATTTGAACTAAATTCAAAATGGCAAACAATAATATGACTCTATGCAAATGATATGACTCTATTTCTAGATTCTTCGGTGAGAATTTTCTTAGATACTCCCGATTAGAGTCACCATTTTGTTGGTGTTTTTTCCTGTAAACCAGGTTTGTCTCCTAATCTACCTATGGAATTTCCAATTCCAATCAAGGGCAGCTCAGAGGACCTGGACCAACTGATGAGGATTTTAATAATAACCTCCCACACTTCAGGCTCTGCAAGACCCTGGAGGGTGATCCCTTTAGCAATATCAACAAATTGAAACTCATACATAACAGAATATTGCTCAACAGATAATCTCATTTAATAGATCAACATAATAGGATAATATTGAATAGAATTGGCTTTTCATTAGTAATATCAACTACTTGGAGCATGAGATAACCACAACACTATAACATAGGGATTTAAAATGATTTTAAATTGTGAAGATTGGGGACCAAGCTGAAAATAACATAAGTATAATACTTGACCAGTGCCAGAAAATGGGCTATGGTGTCATATAACCAACATTCATCCTACAATGTTGAAAATATTATGAAGATCCCTACTAATGCTATCACATTATGACAACTAGATTAATGAAATTTTATCTGATAACTCTTCTTATAAATCCACCTGAAACATAGTATTCCTATCACATATGCTGAAGCAATTACACTATCCTATGAACAAAGGCAATAATAAGTGCACCTTGTGCTTCATTAAAGCAATTACATTATTCTCATAATAGAAGGCAACAACATATATCACTCTAATGCAGCAAATGTGCATGAAAAGACTTAGATAATCTTATTATTGAATCAAAAAGAGTAATACATCTCAGAAATGGAGACAATTATCAGCTAAATATAAACAGGAGAACATAATTCATAACTGACACTTTCAGATTTAATGACTCAATTACATTTCTCCCAGCTATACAGTTCTACCCAGAGCTTCTGCCTGACTTGCAGAGCTTTCAGAAAATTGGAAACCCCACCTTCTTCTTTCCTAATGAGAGAAGAAAAGAATAAAAGAGAAACAAAAGTAGCCCTAAGATCAGTCTGATCCGTAGATGCCATCCAGAAACTCAATCCACCGTCGATCAACAAGCTAGTCAAAATCTTTCTCATCTCTCTGTAACTGAATTTGACTCTTCATTTTCCTTTGCTGTTAGTTGTCCTGCAACAGAAAATTCACCCATGTGATGGAATTCTCAATTTTAACTGCAACTAGAAAATATCTATTTTCCTATGAAAAATTATGTTTTTCCCTTATGCAATGCTTTGGTTGCAAATATTTTACTTTTACAAAGTAAAACATTCTCCTTGCACCCTTTTAAAATATCTGTCTTTATCAAGTGAATAATATATGCCCCCATGAAATTCTTTTATTTCTATTTCTTTTATCTGCTTTAAATATTTCACCTGAAATATTTATCAAGGCAAAACACTTTACCCATCTAGCATCTCCGATTTTCTAATCTTTTATTTAACTTTCACCCATTCATGTGCTCTTTAAATATTTGCTCCATCGTTTGTTATTTCACTTTACAAAAGTGAAAATATTTCAAAAGATTTACGGGGCAACTCAAATTTCACCGACGCCACCATCTTTGACTTTATATAAAAAATCTTCATTTTAAGAACAAATTATTTACTCATCTCTTAATGTCTCTAGCCATCTAACATATTTTACCTTTATGAAAATTGATGAAAGTCTCTCTTTTTTAAAACTTTATCGAGCACAGAAATATTTCATTGGGCCCACCACAATAGAATCTCACGGGCAATGTTCGGCTTACAAGGACATTCAGATCAATTATACTGAGACATTAAAAGGGAACAATTTGGGTGATTTGTTTGAAGAAGAGAAGATAATAGGGTTTGCAGATTTTCTGATCAAGATACACAGCAGAAGATCCAAGATGCAGAAAGAAAAAGAAACATAGGTTTTTGCATTTTCTGGGGTTCACGTCTCTTTGCTTGCTATCTTTGGGTCCCATAGGCTGCTTGGCCTCGTGGACGTGATTAAAAACATTCATTCATTCATTCAATGCTTTTGCTTTTAAAATATTTCATTCAGAATTGAAATCATCTACACATTCTCCTAATGTTTCACCCACAAGACTTGACCCGGGCCCACGCCACGTGGCGAAATCTCGCCACTTCGCAATGATTAAAGGACGTGCAGGTTCAGATCATGATATGGCAGGGTGCGGCCAGGATGTAGCTAGGTTTTGCTCCTCCTTTCTCCATCGTTGATCTCCCTCCTGCATCTTGGCTTGCCCATATTTTCCCTAACTTTTCTGTTTCTGATGCTCGAGCTCTGCATTATTTTCTACTCATGGCGGCCATATTTACTTTAGGGTTTCCATAGCCTTTCAACAGATCTAGTTTACACACTCTGCCAAGCTGCGAGTGGTATCCCCTGTTTAGCCTTCCACTGCATGCTTTAATGGATTCCCATATCCTCTATTTGCTGCATCAAGCTCCTCTTTCTAATACTTTCCAGAAATATGTTACATTGCCTTCCATCCTCTTGGTGCGTATTCTCTACTCTGCAATCCTTGTTCCCTCTCATCACATAGCTTGAAAGCTTCAAAGACTCTTCTATGTATGCCTTGGCGTGCAGACTCCCATATGGCATTCTTGTTGACTGTATTTACATTTTCTTGTGAATTTTTGAGACTTTCAACACCTCCATTTTGTGTGCCCTGGAGCAGCTTCTATCTTGTCATACACATGCATATCACTTGTCGATGCTTCCACTTTTTGCATTTCAATGAATGTGCACACCCTGTATTTAATGTTGAAAATTTTCAACAAATCCATTTTGAGCATATCCGTGCCTTTATACATGCCAGTTGTATTTGTTTGAAGGCTGCTAAAGTTTCATCAATAGCTTCATCCTATAAGTGTTTCCCATCCTTTATGCTTTGTTGGATTTCAATATACTGTTTCCATGCTATGCCCATTCAATGTGTGCCCCATGTTTTATAGCTACGCCCCTGTCACTACATTCACCTAAGACTTATTGCCTTCATAACCATCTTCACTACATTTTCTTGAAGATTTCAAAAATCTTTTTACTGCTATTCCCAGTGCGTCCTATGCATTCATTTTTAAAGTTTTTGATGGCCCCCATATGATGCATAGCCTCTCAATTTATTGCTTTTGATTAAAGATTTTCTAAATCTATTCAACAGATGCATTTTACACATGCCCTGTGTAGAGGCATTGCATTAACTTGAGAGTTGCAAAAGCATTTTCAACAAAACATTTTATATACCTTGCACCTATGGTTTCATACAGGCGCCTCTCCAATGTTGAAGCTGGGATCTCCTTTATACTTTGATGGATATGCATTTTGCAATAAGAAACACTTCAAGGCCCATGCGTCTTTGGTATAACAGTATTTCACATTTACAATGCTAACACTTTCCAATATTTTGATGGTTGTCTAATATAAGACCCTTCATCGGCCTCCTTTCCAGCTTGGCGCATTTCACTGCTGGTTTCGTTCAACAATCTTTACATTGTGTAAACCAATTCCTTTTAATGGTGAATGGCACCATTTTCTTCATATGGCACAGGCCATCAAGCAATCATGCCTTGTGCACAGGTATCCTTCTAATTTCCCTCTTTGGCTTTCCCAGCGCCTTGCCCTGTTTGTGTTGGCGTAGCCTTGTTCAACAACATTTACTTTAAAGTTCTTTTCTAGTCTTTGAAACAGACATTGACCATATGCATGTTCATTAGTTTCTAAGGCATTATCAACAATCCTTTGGGCTTACTACAAGTGCATTCTATGCAACCATATGTATCCAAAAGTCTCTCTTTTAAATCCCACACACTGTCAATATCATGGCTTCCATTCACATTTCGGTGTCCCCTTTAGAATTCTTTGGTGTTCCCTTGAGAAACTCTAAAGTTTTCTCAGCTTGTTCCTTTTGTGCATAAACCAGTCATTATTCATCTGCTTGAAGGTCTCTAAAGCCTTTAAATAAATCCACTTTGTGTAAAAACAAAGGCATTCCATGAGAAAATTTTCCCTCTTCTGCTACTAATTAGAAACTCAAAAGGAAATTTTCACAATTGTCCTCTACTAATGAAATCATAGAAATGAATTGTTGTCCTGACTGGTAATATTGCAAAATTACAATTTCAAAATAGTGCAAGGTATGTCGGGCCCCAAGTGGGTTCAACTAAACAAAATTTCGTTTTCAAACAATTTTACCCTTGAATTGATCAGACACAGCCTTTGAGTGCTTCTGGCGAGAAAATTCAAAAAGGGTTTTCATCAAAATCTGATTTCTGGCTCATTTGTAAAATGTGCAAAACTGGCAAAGTTGGCCCTAGAATCAATATGGGAAACTAAGCAAACAACCTCCTGGAGCTATGAAAACTTGCATGCACGTAGCCATTGGACCCGAGAATATAATGCAAAAGACGGATCAAAGAAATCAATCACGAGGAAAAAATTATTAACTTGAAAAATTTCCCTCTCAGACTTTTCTGCAATTGTAGTTGTTTAGAACCAGTTAAAACTCAAGAGATCACCTCATTGCTAAAATATCAAATCAGCTCCTGGTGAGCTACCACCGGACATAGTAGTTCATTTTGGTACACTGAGTACGTGTGCAAAAGGGCTTAGCTTCAATCATCACTAATCAAAAGATATGGGGTGTGAAAGTTGACCGCCCTGAAGTGCTATCAGGAATGCAACTGCAAAATAGGAGAAATTGCATTTGGTTTTGATCTGCTAAAAATAGCAAATCAAGTCGTGAGGCTTTGAAAACTGGCATGTGAGTTCGTCCTGGCATAGAGAATGTAGAACAACATTTATTTTGGCATGATGATCAATTGGTTGCAAAATACAAGCTCAAATGGGAGGCAACTCTGTAGAACTGAACGTTCGCAAATAGCTGAACAGTGACAAAACCCTCCAGCTTCGATTTTCGAAACCTTGACAAAACTCATCATGGGAAGCTAAAAATTGACATGCACATTCACATATGACACATGAGTGCATCTGCAAAGATATTTTGCAAAAAAATCAACGGGCTCCAAAATATGACCCTCCAAAGTAGGTCATTTAGGCAGATCCTTCAAGTGCACTTTTGAAAGTGCAGAGGAAAAATTTTGATATAGGCATCTCAAATTTGCAAAATTTGAGAGTGCCAACAAAACTCTCATGTTATTGATAATTGAGGACAAATTTTTTATTTTCCTTTCTACCTTGGTCCAAACATCAATACATTTTGGAGGTTTTTTCAAAAAGAGTACAAAGTGAGGAAAACAAGAATGTGATTTGATTAAAGGAAAATAGGTAATAAAAAAGTTGGGTCTTTGAAACTAGTAAAAAGTGAAAACAAACAAAGCAATAAAAATAAGGATAAGATTAAGTAAAGGTAGTTCAAGGCAATTTGAAAGAGGTTCCCAAGTGCATTTGAGATTGGTGATCTAGATCAATGGGTTTCAAAGTGTACTAAGTTTATACACTACCTAGGACTACAAGAAAATTTCTTAAGTCCATCAATGCTATATATGGCTTGCAACATCAAGTGAGATTGAAAAAATGGTATGTGGTGCTAGGAATATGTATGGTACATGTGAAAATTTGATGTAATTTGGATGTGAGGGATGATGTATGTTCGTGTATTTCTTAAACTATTCAACATTGTACACTAACAACTCTAAGAACTAATGAGGAGTAGTCAAGTATATAGGTATTGATAGATCGAAGGGATTGATGGGAATATACCAAAGTTGGTGTTCATTCTCAAATAATGTATGCTTAAGAGAAAGGGAAACAATGAAGCATAGCTTAGGAGCTAATTTTAGACTGACTCATGGTGGATCAAACAAAGAAATAAAATAATGGGAAACATCAAGTCTAGTAGAGTGATTTTATTTTTATTTGATATGGCCTTTGAGTTGCTTTTATGTATTTCAATTACATCTTAGATTTTTATATGTTTTTTATGTTACATTTTTCTTTTTCTCTTTGAATTATTTTCTTTTTCTTTTTTCCTTCATAATGCCTTCCCAATTATCTAACCCAATGCAAGGAGTAAAATACAACTACTCATCACCAAAGACTAGAGCAAGTGGATATGAGAATTGATCTTTTTGTGCATATTTGTATGCTTCTTGTCACTAAATACCCAATCGAGGAAGGGATGGGATACGGATTGACTCGTAAGGATATAAGAGTCACTATGAAGTTTTGAATATTAGAAGTAGAAGAGGTGAAATACTTGGACCTTATTATGTTCATAATATATAGCATATGTGAGAAAGGATAAAAGAAGGTTGGTAGGTAAAGTGTATAGAGGGCTCAAATATATTGAGAAATATGATTAAAGTAAGAAATATTCATAGCATTTGATAATGGAGGAAAGTTCAAAGTTGTGTTATATCTTGGGATAAAACACAGTTTTGGGTGAAACTATTTCACCTAGAAATACTTGCAACCTACATTGTACAAAGAGTTTTGGCCAAATTTTGTTTCTTTCAAAATTACTAAATTGATATAATTTGATATTAAAATCTAAATTTCTCTATCTTTGAAATTCCTATAAGAAACATTAGAAAAGACATCATCAACATGGGTAAATGAAATACAAGGTATCAAGTCATCATGAGTAGTGACAAAGTCAATAAAAAGAGTAAAAATTTGTGTTTCATATATAAGAGAATATTTAGAAAGATATACATATAGGCAAGGTAAGGAAGCTATATAGGATTTCATAATGTGACTAAAGATAAAGGAAAACATAGGAACATGATTAGAAAGAATAGTAAGGAAAATAAAAGGATCAATTAGGTATTTATGAATGTGAAAGAGTAATATGTATGAGTCATGATATGGAATAAGATATACATTTGAATAAGAGAAAACAAAAATTTAAAGAAAATTTTGACAAATCAAATATTATTTAGGGGTACGTGCAGGATCATGATGGCCCAAGAAGTGGTGATATGATGGATATGTGTAGGGTATGAAGCTATCAATTTTTTTTTACCCAAAATTGATGAAATGAAAAGGGTTTTTAAAGGAGATTCTCAACTTTCCACCAATATAAATTATGCTTTACTTTGAATTTAATAAATAATTATTATTCATTTTCTATTTGAATTAGACTAAAGTCCTTATTGATAAGTGGATTGAAAAACATCTATAGCTTTCAAATGGTATCACATTTTTTGAATCCAAAACATGTGTCACATTATATGCTTCGCATACTATATGATTAAAAAAAGAAAAATCATAAAGTTTTGACCAAGTTAAGGTGGTCAAACATACAATTTTTTATATTTTTTAAAAGTTGTAATAAAAAAAACATAGTTAATTATTTACTTGGAAAAAAATTACAAAAAAATATGCATCACATCTTAACATGAGTGCTCTACTTATAACTAAAGTATTATATGAAAATATTATCATTTTATTTTGGTTAGGGTGGTCAGACAGACACCTACTTCTTATTTCTTCCTTGAAATTTAAGTACTACTACATTGAAAATTCAAATTTTCACCAAGTAGATTTTTTTAAAAATAAACCTAGTAGTTTATAAAATACATTCAATTTACTACAGATTCTATTCTTACATATTTTTTAAATAATATAGATAACTTATTCAAATTTTTTGGTCAACTTGCCTAACTCTAATTTTTTTTAATTTTTCACCACTTAAAGCCATGTTTTTTCCATGATTATCCTACACATACCCTTAGTACTAATCTAGAGACAAATTAGAAGTGGAGGTGTAAGTCAAATAGGTCAATCAAAATTAACGATAGAAAGATTATGTTTCCCTTAATTTTAGGTGTGTTAATTGATTATGTAAATAAGTACATTATTATTCCTATTTAAGTATTTTAAATACATAAAACACAACAATAATAGATGATTCTAATACGTGGTTTTGACATATGTTAAAAAAAATAAAAAAATGGAACATTTTTATATAGAGTAGGAAGTAGAAAATAATAAAGAAATGGAATAAATACACATGGAAACACTAGGAAACATTGTAATCAAATTCAAGGTAGTTTGAAAACACTCTAAATTGAATTTATTCAATTTACATGATTAGGACCTCACTATAAGCAATAGGTGCACCCAACATGGAGGAGAATATTAGGATCAAGGAGAAATTATTGATGTAATTTGATTATAATATTGTTTAGGTGTATTCAAAACTAGATTTTGATCAAAAAATTATATGAATGCAAGTCAAGATAGTGAGAAAAGTGCGGGGAAAATTAAAAAAATACATATCCAACTAATATCTAAATACATTAAGGAGTTTTTTGAAAAGTTCAAATTTCCAAAGATACAACTAGATTTTTATTAACAAATCCTTGAAAATAGAACCAAAAAGCCACCAAGAGGCTCTAGACAAAATTTCATTAAAATTCTAAGGTTTAGGACTTCCTTACAAGGAAGTGGTGCATCCAACCTAGAGAAGAAGTATTAGGTACACCTATGCTAGAGGAGAATTCATGATCTATTCTCAATGTTGTGCCTAATCTTAGAAAGGATAATTCTAGGTTTGCACCTAGTTCTATACCCAGTCTAAAAAAGTCACAAGATGTGCCTAGGTTTGAGGATAAGTATGATACCTATATTTGTCTAAAAATTTACATATATCTTCCTTCTTATCTTACAAAAACTTGTCTAAATTGGTATTATCTCTAGTTATGTATATATTTCCTCAACAGTTACTTTCAAACATAAAATATTAATAAAAACACCTATAAAATAAAGGGTTAATGTAGAAGCTATCTCAATTAGAACTATTGATGGTTCTTAAATATGGATGCATTTGACACAAATATGCCAATAATGTTATTATATAAGTAAATTAATCATATTATTAACATGAAAAAACAAATGCTATGTGTATTGAAAACTAGGATGTAGTATATAAAAAATTGAATAACATGGATAACTGTCTGGTGTTCCAGTGTAAGGTTTCTCTTCATGCTTGAATAAAATTTCAAATTAGCAACTCTCTTTTGTTCACCGCTAGGCCTAAATTCAAATGTTGGCCTTGCCTCTCAAATCAATATTTTTTTTATGCTTATCAATTGAAAGTTCTTTTCCAAATATATATATTATTTTCAACAATTATATCATAAATCAGATATATATTTTATTATGATTGTATATATCTTATTATAATTTATTCATAATTATATTTTTATATAATACAATCTTCCAAGAAAATTAAATATATTCTACAATCAAAATTAATGAATACTTCTATATAGTCATCAAATTTTGGGCATTTCAATCACCATTTTTCTTGAATCTTTTGTGACAACTCAATTTTTTTTATTGTCAATGCCACATAATCATTTAAAGACTACATTTCAAACATTTTCATTTTAATCTTTTAAAACTTAAATATGTTTAAATAATAACTTATGGTTTCTATTACTAAAACCACCAATAAGTGCAATCCTATGGTAATGGACCTTCCTATTTACATAATAATAATTTGTGAAAATCTTTATAAGATTTTAACCCTCTTCTACATGAGAATGAAGAACCCTCATGTTATTTATAGTTGAGGACAATTTTTTAATTTTCTTTTCTAGCTTGGTCCAAACATTTATAATTTTTGGAGGATTTTTTCAAAAAGAGTACAAAGTGAAGAAAACATGATGATTTGATTAGAGGAAAATAGGTAATCCAAAAGTCGGGTCTTTGAAACTAGTAAAAAGTGAAATTATTGTTTTTGATTGGTTGAAAACTAATTAATAACTAATTAACTAAGAAAAATAAAACTCATTGCAATAGTATTGTTCGACGACAAGTACTAATAAGGATAATATTAAGTAAAGGTAGAAAGGAAATTTAAAAGAGGTTCTCAATTGCATTTGAGATTGGTGATCTAGATCAAATGTAGTCCAAAATTTATGCACTAGAACAACAATAAAATTGCTTAAGTCCATCAATGCTATATATGGCTTGCAACATGGTGCAGAGCGCTCCACTCCACTCTTTCTTTTCACTAATAACAATGAAATCTCACACAGAAAGGAACTAGATTTGCAACAAAAGATGAACTATTCTTTTATTAAATCAATTACTTAGTTACATAAAATAAATACAAGGTCTCTGTTGCACATAAATCTCTTCCTTATTTCTACGATATCAAGCTTTGTCGCCTCTTGAGCAATATCTTCAAACACCCTCTTCTCTTCTAACCCACGAGCTGTCCTTTTTGCCTCAGCAAGCACACTCAACTGACCCTTTCTCTCTCTGATGGGCCCTCACTCTTCTCCATACTTAGCGCCTAGTCTCTTAAACTCTAGTTCGATGCCTTTTCCTTGACTTGGCCAATTCCGCTCTGGTGCATATCGGTCTCTCCTTCCTCTCACTGTTGGGCAGTCCCTTTCAATTTGCCTGTTGTGAACTCAATTCTCTCTATGGTGCCCTCTTTCCACATCTGTGCCTTGTCTTCTTTTCTCCCCTGAGTCTCTTGGAAAGTCCTCCTTTCTTTTCCAAAAAACTTTTGCCTTTGTTTCCAATCGATTCCTCTGTGAGAAGATAAAAAGACAAAAGCTTTCAATTCCAATTTCCAAGCCACAATAATATCAACCTTTTCCAAAGTTTTATCAGTATTTCTTACTCAAGTATTTCGGCCTCTTCTTGTTATATTGGTTCCTCCTCTTCTATTTGATTTCTTAAAACTAAAATATGCTTCCTTTCAAGACGCGACCCTGCATATCTCCTCCTTTGTCTTCAATTTTTAATTCTTTTATTTCTTTTATTTTTGCATTTCTTTATTTATTCAATATTACCAAGATAATGCAAAATGAAATCCATAGCACTTCAATTTGGAGGGAAAGAATATCACATGTAAAGAACTCACCAAGATATTTTATCTATGTTTAGAAACATTGCCAGTGTATACAAGTTGACCATGAAGCATAAATTAAATTCTAGCAATTGGATTGTGCAAAGTCCTTACAAAATTGAGAGATACCAAAATAAAACAAATCAAAACCATAGAAAATGACTAAACAATTTATTTATTTTTGTGGTGCTAATTTCCCATTCACTCGCGTGCTCCTGCACCACAACATCAAGTGAGATTGCAAAAAGGGTATGTGGTGCTAGGAACATGTATGATTCATGTGAAAATTTGATGTAATTTGGATGTGAGGGATGATGTCTTTTCGTGTATTTCTCAAACTATTCAACATTGTACACTAACAACTTTGAGCACTAATGAAGAGTAGTCAAGTATATAGGTATCGATAGATCGAAGGGATGGATGGTGTTGGTTATTTTTCTAGAACCAAACTTAATCTCAATCCTAACCTATGAGCTTGCCACAACCCAATTATTAGCTAGGTTGAGGATTGGCCAACAACTAAGTAAATTAATTAGTACTTCACTTCTCTTTGGGCTCTGTGAGACCTAGGGAGGGTAATCGCATGCATACTCATAATATCTCACATTTGGTCTAGAGTATTTATTTGCATAGATGAACTATTTCATGAAAATCACCTTATCAAAGGCTCGACAAACCTTAGATAGAAGTGTTACTTATTTCAAGGAGTGTATTTTCATACTTAGAGTTGGGAAAATGTAGTTTAAAGTATTTTGTGAATCATTCTTCATATTGAATCCTAGGTCCAATTCAATACTAGCTCGACTGACTACAAGATAAACTAATAAAAAAATTAGAGCTTTATCTAAGGGAGAAAAGAGTTACAATTGGTAATCAATCGGTAATACAATTTTGATTGAATTTCAGAAATTAATGGACCATTAGAATGTTACTTTGTAACATTCAACTCACTGTGTCTACAAAATATCACTTCCTTACTAAATCCTATATCCATTTCTTACAAACTAATGAGCTCAATTTTAGCATTTAATCAATTCATTGAACTGAAGCATAAAACAAATTCATCCATTTTTGTGCAAATGAAAAAAAGACAAATGAAACTATCCTTAACAACTTCATCATAACTTGAAAGAAAACACATAGGAGAGAAACATTTTGAAACTAAAATTCTTCTTCATTTCTCATATTTCATTGTAAAACCATATTTAAGATTTGTATATAGTATAACTTTCATCTTAAACTTGCTTCTGATATATCTACTAGAGTATCCATTTACATTCTATTATGCTTTTAGAGCATAGTATTTACTGTGACCATGTATAGACTCAAAATTATGAACTCTTTGATTATTTACTTTCAGCCATGAAATCCCCTTCATATAAACAGGGGAGCAACAAGCACCCGACTGAATTAAAAATTTACTTTCATTTGAGTTCATTTCAAAAACCTAATTCTAACTGACTCCTCGAAGAACTCCCCAGGCGGTTTCATACACAATCATTTGAGAACAAGGGAGGACAAAAGACAAAAAATATGTGCAGGCTATTAGTGGTCGTTGTCCCAGCATTTGTTGTTTGAAACAAAAAGATTCCATTCAAATCTTCCGGAGGACTTCCACATCAGCATGAGAAACCAAAAGACAAACCATGGACACATGAAAACAAATACCTCCTATGCAAAGACCATGGTGTCATCAAAAACTAAAAAAAGGCAATGACCCTATTCAGAGTCGTCGGCATCCAAAAATGCTCGACCGATCCTTGTCCTCGATGCAATTGGAGGGATTACTAGTACGTCGTCATTAGAGCTCCCATATGGTACCAGAGAATGGAGGTACTAGCCATAGTCTGAGTTAGTATCAGCTTCAACATCTGAAGGAGTATCTGAAAGCACGATAGGAGAGTTGTGTTTACCCAGGTAGGCCCTATGGCTCTTTTCCTTTTTCTTGCACTTCTTCACTGGCAGTGGCAGTTCCTTGCCTTTGCACTTGACCGCTTCTCTTGGAAGGGTCCTCTTCCTCAAGCAGTAAGTACTCTACATAATTGATTTCTTCTTATGGCCTCTAGCCCTCCTTTTACCCTTTGAAATCTCAGGAGAAGCCATGGCTTCCTACTCAACTATGTCTTCACGACATTCAAACACACTTAGCTAGCTAGACCTCCTAATAGGTGGAATTGTTGCACCAACTTTTCCCATTTTATTTAAATCTAGCAAAGTGATAATTAAAAGGATTTTTGACTCAAAACCCATAGGAGAATCACCCCAACCCCAGTAATTACAACTAGTTCAAGCAACAGAATTCCTAACTAGACCATAGAACCAAATTTCATACCAACTTACTTAGGATGAGAAAATTCAACTTAAGACAGACCAGTAACCTTTTACCCTACTTCACACTTTGCCTCACACATACTATAGACTAAAAAGATAGTGTGAATAAATAGCGATCAACCTGCATTAAATAGAAAATTTGACCATACAAAATTAATGATTCAGAACTCCTTGTGCACGCGAATTGGTAATTTATCAGTTTGGCTCTGAATCAGGGCCGTTCATCTTAGAGCAATTAAAATTTCATCTAAGGTGGCCATGCGCATCACTTTTTGACCATTATCAAATTTCTCCTTGAAAACAACGATGCAATCTCAAATGTTGCTATCTCTATCTCTAACCTTGATTAATCATGTGTGATCTGACAATTAGCATGTATCGCCAACCTAATCCATGCTTTTCATTAATATTGGTGAAGTACATAGGACTATTTTTTATTAAAGAGAAAATTTATTTATACGCTTCATCGCTTCATCACTGATCTTCCCCAAATTTCAAGGTGAAATTAGCGACGAAGCTATTCATGTGATGATTTTTAGTCCATAGGATTATCCTGCTTTAAAACTTTATCAACGGTTCTCTAGTCCTTTCACTGCTTTCCTTTTTGCTTTATGCATAATCCCTAGGATCTTGCCACATTTCCCTTATCATTAATGGTCATCACTTGTTGCTGCTTTACTTCATCCTAGCCCAACTCCATCAGTGATGTAAACATCCTTGCGATGATCCTTAGCCCCTGGTCAAGTGCCGTGATCTTTGGTCACATTCATCCCTTCATCGTGCATCACTGATTCAAACTTTGCACCTAGGATCCTATAGGTGATGAGAGATGTTGTGGAGGCACCTAATTTTAGACATGTACAACCTGCACAAATTAAATGGCACAAAAGACATCACTTGTAGGATCATATCAAATTAGCCAGAGAAAAACCCTTTAGAGGACACCCATCGCTTATCGCTAATTTAGAACTCAAGTTCTGAAATAAATTCGCGATGAGCGATGAACGATATAAGATAAGGCCTTCATTCATCGCTAATTCTCCTCATATATTTTGCAATAAATTAGCAATGAGAAGATTTACAACATTTATAAGGTTCATTACGTATCGCTAATGTGAGAATTACATTCAAAATATATCCGCAGTTAAGCGATATGAAGGAAATCACTTCATATCGCTCATCGTTGATTCAAGTTTATCTTTTCTTGTCCATCCGCAATGGGCGATAAGAACACAAATCCAAAAGCATCGCTCATTGCTATTACAAGTTTTAAGGCTCAAAATCCATTAGCAATGAATGGTGTCAAAGGAAAACATCATTCCATCGCTCGTCTCTAATTCAAGGTGTGGATCTAAGAATAAATCAGTGATAATTGATAAAGTTATGAGGGCCATCAGGACTTAAGTGGAAACTTTTAGGCACATGCTCATAAGTTGTTCTAAAAGAGGGGACTTCTCTAGGATGACATGAGAATAGTAGGCTCAAGACTTTTGAATCATGCAACATAAAGGATGTAAAATTTCTGCGATTTAGACCTAGACATGAGAAGGGCCAGTCACATGATGACATTAATAAACATGAAAATTTTGTGTGACCGACAGTAGGCAATACATAGTTAGCAACAAAATAGAATGCTAAGAAACTAAAATGAACAAAACCCTAAACCTCATATAAGAACCCTACAACAGATGTAACAAAGATTTTTAGGTAAAAATTCTTAGGGTTTTAATATGAACACTTTAGATTTTTAAAAATTCAAAAGTTCCATCAGATGGAAATATACCAAAGTTGGTGTTCATGCTCAAATAATGTATAATTAAGAGAAAGGGAAACAATGAGGAAAATAGCTTAGGAGCTAATTCTAGATTGACTCATGGTGGAACAAAGAAAGAAATAAATAATGGGAAACATAAAGTCTAGTAGAGTGGTTTTATTTTTATTTGATATGGCCTTGAGTTGCTTTTATGGATTTTAGTTACATCTCAGATTTATATATATATTTTTTATGTTGCATTTTTCTTTTTCTTTTTGAATAATTTTCTTTTTCTTTTCTCCTTTATAATGCCTTCCCAATTATCTAACCCAATGCAAGGAGTAAAATGCAACTACCCATCACCAAAGACTAGACCAAGTGGTTTGAAAATTGATCTTTTCGTGCATATTTGTATGCTTCTTGTCACTAAATACCTAATCGAGGAAGGAATGGGATACAGATTAACTCATGAGGATATAAGAGTCACTATGAAATTTTTAATATTAGAAGTAGAAGAGGTGAAATACTCATACCTTATTATGGACATAATATATAGCATATGCGAGAAAGGATAAAAGAAGTTTGGTAGTTAAAGTGTATGGAGGGCTCAAATATATTGAGAATATATGATTAAAGTAATAAATATTCATATTGTGTTATAATGGATGAAAGTTAAAAGTTGTGTTATACCTTGAGCTAAACAATAGTTTTGGGTGAAACTATTTCACCCAAAAATCCTTGCAACCTGCATTGTAAAAATAGTTTTGGCTTGTGGACACGGAAAATGTAACCCTTCTACTTTTCTCATGTTTAGGCCCTCCTAGTGATTTTTGCTTGATTTTTCCTAGATTTAATGTTGTAATGTGGTCAACACATTCACATTAGGTCTTGGACCCTTGTGAATCATTAAGAATTCTAGGATGTCTTGTAAAAGTGTTGTGAAGTATTGTAACCTACTTTCGCACATTTCTAGGAGCCTTTCATTATAATTCACTTAAATAACCTCTTTTTATCACTTAACAAGTTTTATTTCAAAGTGTTGTAAAGAGTTGTAACAAACACTCACACTTTTCTAGTCTTTTCATCACTAATTCAACCCTTTCTTATGTTTAAATGACCCCTTAATGCACTTTCTAGCCCTACTTAAGTGTGTTTCAGGGAATAATCTCGTTAAACCACATTAAATTCAATTTAATTCCTGACACCCAGTAAAAATGCCCTAGTGGGACCAAGTCGCCACCTGGGGTGACTTAGTCCAACTTGGCATAAAAATAAAAATTATTTTAATTTTCTAGCGGGATTTTATTCTCTTAACCTTAAGGATAGCCTGTGATGTGTTATTTTCAGGAAATATTGTAAAATCAAGTATAAATAAAGGGTTTTTCCCCCATTTTTCATTTCCTAATCTCCTACAATTTTCTAATTTCCTAATTTCCTTAGTGTATTTACTTAATCATTCTCAAGCATTCTAAGCAATATCAAGTCTTCATTGTAGAATCCATTTGCATTTCTTCAAATTTCTACATCAAGGGTTTGGTGAGTTGTAGCATTGCATGTTTTTCATTCATCATTCTCTCTTTATTTCATTTCATTTTCAAGGGTTTGATTACCAAATTGGGGTTTGACCAAGGCAAACCCCTATTCTCTAACACTTAACCCTTTTCCCCCTCTTTGTATGTGTGTTTTGTAGGGCTTGTATGAAAATTTGTCAAAGAGGAAAGTGTTAAAAAGGTTTTGTCAACTCATCAGAATCATTCAAGTCAACAAAGCCCTAATTGAAGCTTGGAGACCTCTTTTGGCCCATTTTCTGCAATTTCAAAACCAGACACTTATTAAGAAGAGAAGTGTAGACTGATAGCTACAGATTCCTGTCCTGAATTTCCCAAGATTCCTAGGTTGACTAAGTCACCATTTGTGGTGAATTAGTCCCACTACCAAGTGTTAAAGGTGGTTTATGCATTTCTGGATACCCATTTGGTAGAAACCTGTTCCGATAGAATTTCCCCAAAATAGGACTAAGTCATCCAACTTGGCGTAAGTGTCCCAATTGGCTTCAACAACAAAATCTACAGGATTTCAGAGCCTCTTTGCATCACATTTTAGTTTCCAGATGCAACTCTTTAGTCTTGTTCATATTTGTTATTGTTTGTTTGCATTCTTAGATCATTTTGCATATCATAATGTGTTTTCAAACAACTTGCATTTCTTAGGTTTTGCATTAATAACTTACTTTATCAGTTTATTACATTTAGACATTGTAGTTAGGTATCGTCATTCATCCTTGCATTGGTTTTGAGTGTGGAAATTGCCTATTTTGGCCCATCTTTCTCCTTTTAGTTGAAAAACCCTAGAAGTGTAAGAGAGTCTTAGGGTGCCAAAATCTTTGTAAACATCTTAGTGAACTCGAATTTTGAACACTTTACTTCTGATTTCAAGTGCATTTACATCCTAGGTTTAACTTGCATCAACATTGCATTAGGTTTTGCATTGTTTAATTGCATCCTAGGGTTTTAAAAATTGCATTAGTGAAAAGCTCATATAGCTTACATTTTTGTGTTGCATTTCATTAAAAATTCAAATGAATACATTTTCATATTATAGCTACATCTGCAAACATGAAAAGCATAAAATTCCATTTAAAAATTCTAAAAAATCTAAAAAAAAACACTAATATCACTAATTCACCACACTAGGCGACTTAGTGGACTCCTACACATTCTACACAGTAATTTTTGTCATTTTCAGAGAATTTTGTGCATTTCTATTTTCTGTTATTGCATCTCTATTACAATTTCCATAATTTCAATTATTAGCATTTTATTTCTCTTAGTTTATATTGCATTTTTCATTCACCCTCATTTACAAACCTTTGCATGAGTGTTTGGTGTCCTATTGCTAATGCCTTAGTGAGAAGAAGTTCAAGACTCATGTTATCCCATGATAATACACTCATTGTGGATCTTGGGTTATCTAAAGCTTCCACTCCTAGTATTGCAACTAGTACACTAGGCATCAATCCTATCTTTAGCAACTCTTTTCCTTCCAATAACATGCAAATTGACACACAAAACAATCACATTCTACAAAACAAAATCATTAACATTCATGAGGACTTAACACATCTCCAACATCAAGTGTGTCTTGAAAAAATTTCAACTACTACAATTTCTACCATAGAGAACCTCCATCGCATGCTTGAATGTGATGAAGGCCTAGACATTATGAAACAAATCATTGAGATATATCAAAAACGTGTTCCTTCCACCTCTAGTACATCTCAACCAGTAAACACTGTGGTTATTCAAGGAGGACCTCACACTCCTCCTCCCTCAAAATTAGCATCTATACCTACCTATACCACTCCTCATGTCACAACAATAATGCAACAGGTTAGCAATTTGATTCCTTCCTCGACTATTCTTGCTAGCATTCATAATTCTTATGTGGTATCACATGTTCTATCCTCTTCCACAGTACCATCTCTAAGCATTCCATTCACTTTCCCTACCACTACATACACTCCATCACCATTTTACCTTCCACCTCATACCACTTACACTAACCCTCTCATAACACAGCTTTTCCAAACCATCTCCTCCATGCAAAAAAAAAATATACACCATCAACCAAAACTAGAATGGACCACCCACCTATTATGTCCAAAGTAGCCCACTATCATTGGAAATATTGTGAACGTTGATGCCACAAGGAATAGAGATGCCTAGATTTGAGAAATATGGAGGGAAAGGAGATCCTTCTAACTAGGTTAATGCTTAAACCGCCTTATGTAGTGACTTTTTCCTTGATGATAAATTTTTAGCCAAATTGTTTCCTAGGACTTTAAAAGACATTGCCTTAGAATGGTTTTCATCCTTACTGAACAATTCAATTTGTTCATTCAATGAACTAGTTGATGCATTTATAAATCATTTCCAAGTACATATGACTCCAAAGAAGACCTTGGCTGATTTGATGAGATGCAAACAACATGAAGAAGAAAAGATAACTAATTTTATCTCATGATATCAATCACTTTACTCTCAAATCAATGTCAAGATTCTTGATCCACACCTTCAAAAGATGTTCATAGAAAACTTGCAAACTAAACTTCAGAACAAACTCACAATGATGAAATTTCCCCCCTTCATACATTTGTGTATCTCCCTTTACAATTATCACAATTTGGTTAGTAGTCATGATGCCAAATCCACTTCTAGTTGAGCTGAGAAGTCTGAACATGCCAATACAAACAATTCTCAACCATTTAGTTCTAAAGAAAAACAAAGGGTTCTTACAGTTTAACACCCCTCAAGAACCAACTCAACCCGTCAACAACCATGTAGCAGTTTTTAAAACTACAATACATTATAGTTATGGAGATCCGAAATGACATTTTATACCTTTACCAAACACCCTTCATAACACAATGTACCAACTTTTGCAGCAACAAATGATTACCTTTCCTACCATTAAACCACCTAATCCCACTAAGCCCTTACCTCCAAACTTTAAATCCAATGCTTACTGCCATTATCATAGACAAAATAGATATGGCATGAAAAATTATAAGTGTCTTAAACACCTTGTGCAAGACCTCGTTGATTCTGACCATCTATTCATTGCAGGTGTCAGTGATCAAGGCAATAAGTCTATTGCCCCACCAAATCAAAATTTGCAAATTTTCACCAATCCAATGCCCAAACATAAGGTGCCATTTGTCAAAGCTAGTGAAACTCCAAATAATGATGTGATGAATATTCATACAGATGTTGAACATCCTGATCCTATTCGACATATTACCACTATTAATCCTATAGATGAAATGGTGGGTACAATAGATGTTATCCCTCATAAGGGCCAACCTAAGAAATCTCTTGATATTACTTTCTCCTCTAAGGACATACTTCTAAATGTCCCCAATAGTGTTGTTTACATAGCCAACCATATTTATGATAAGCCCACTAATGGTATACTCATAGATCCCGCCTGTGGAGAGAATATGATCATTGAGGAATTTTTCATATTACATGATCTTTATCAAAATGATTATGATAAACCAACAACATGGACCAAAACACACAATGTTTTTTCTTTCCCTATGATAGGATTGATCATCCTTCCATTACAGATAGGACCAAAAATAGTGGATGTTACATTCTCCATCATCTCGCAATCAGTTTAGTTTCATTTGTGGCTAGGCCATCCATGGCTTCCCTCAATGAATGTTGTCCCTTCGATCATACACAAATGTTTAAAGTTTCCACCTAAAAATGACATATTCACTGTTCACCATAGTGGCTTTAACCCTTTGTCTTCTAAAGGAAACTTTTCCTTAGAATCCTTTTGGCCTGAGCCTATGGAACCTATAATGCCTCGCAAAGAATTATTTTTCATTGCTTTCCAAAAGTTTAAAGAAAAGAAAATTGCAGAATTGTCTCTCTGCAACATGTTCCCATCCACTTTCGACACCCCTATCCTAGATGAAGAAATGCCTCAACCTGAACAAGAACCAACCCATCACACTCAACAAACACCCGAAACTTCCCCCACATTGTCCAAACGACCATGAGATAATGATAACAACTTTGTCATGCCTCCTAATATAAAACAAGTTTATAAAGTAAAGGAGAGAGTGGATGAAAAACCTTCCATGGTTCCTTCCATTCCTCCCCTTAGGGAAGAAAAGAAACCTATGGTTGATGAACCCACTCTTTCACAAAAATAACTTGGCAATAAAACCAAAAGAAATAGAGGAGCTCAAGAGCATAGGTGTAGATGTCGTGCCCTTGCTCGCAAGTCACAAGATGAAGAAAATAAAGAAAATAAAAATCTGCACTTGACTGAAGCAATACATGACAACCCTCCTCCCTAATCACATCAAAATTATCCAATACAACAACCAAAACTCATGGTACACCCTTCATTGGAAATTATCATTTGTCCTCCTGTTGTGATTAATTTGGATGATGATGATGAGATCACTAAAATAGATGAAGAGGTGCATAATGATCTGAATACATTATTTTCCTCTTCCATGAGCTTAAATGATAAATCTCCTACAAAGAGTGTAGAACCTGGTGCTTCCCCTAGTTTGGCACTTGCACTTGTCCCTTTGGCTAGTTGCCTGCCCTCGAAATATCATGAACATGATTGGGAGGCAGAGGACTTGCTCGATGGTTGACTTGCATTTTCTTTACTAGCCTTTGGAATTTTCTTTTTTCTTTTTCTTTTGTCTATGTGTATGTGCGTAATGTGTTCCACCATGATGTGTTGTTTGATGTTCTCTCTCTCTTTGTGACATTCCTCTATTTGTATCTTCATTCTTCTCTATGTTGTACATCACTTTAAATTTTTTCTTTTGTCTTTTTCTTGTGTTTTCTGTTTTGGGATGACACAAAGCATTTATAATGCAACTTCTCTTTCATGTTGACCCAAAAGGCCCCTCTTTTCTTTTTCTTTTCCTTTTCTTTTGTCTTTTTCTTATGTTTTCCTTTTGGGGATGATGCAAGGCATTGAGACCGAAATGTCTCTCTCATGTTGACCCAAAATCTTTTTCCTTTTTCTTTCACCTTGTTGTTTTCCTTTTTCTTGTATTTTCCTTTTGGGGATGATGCAAAGTGTCGAGAAATCCTATGTCTTCCATGTTGACCCAAAAGGTTCTTTCTTTTTCTTTATTTTCGCTCTCTTTGTGTCATTCTTCCAGTTCTATGTATTCGGGGAATGATGACAGTTCTAAGCTCCTTACACAACATTGTAGCAAAGGACATACTGACCCCAAATCCATAGATCCCTTATGTGTTTGGTGTTTTTATTTTGGGGGTAGTTGACCCCTTCTATTTCCTTTTTTCTCTTTCCTTCACATGGCATAGCCTTACTTAGAAACATATGACTTGGCATAGGGCTTTCCAAGTTGGCTCTCATGTCTTCTTTCTTGTTTGTATTTTTCATTCACTACTTTAAAGTAATTGGTAACAGTATGGTGTGTAGTAAGTCATTTAAAGTGGGGGCATGCATTGGCATTATTCATTTGCATTTTTCCTTTTTCTTGGTTCTTAGTGCAACCTTGTTACTTCATATGATGTATTTTTTCACTTTGTGGATGACATTGGGTGTGATGTCCTTCATGAGCGTGATCTATCTTAGCATATTGCATTCCTCTTGGTGGTTTGATGCAACACACTACATCCCCTAAGTTGTGAATTTTCTATTCTTTGATCATTCCTCTCTTTGAGACATTAGACACAATGTTCCCTAAGTTATAGACCTTGCATCAACTAAGAAAGAATCCTTTGAATGTTCTTTTCATGTTGCATTTTGCATTTTTTATATGGCCACCTTGCATAACATAGCTTGCATTCATGTGGTTCCATTGTATATTTTATGAGCTCCAAGCATACGAAGTTTTGCCTGTCTCATGAAGCTCGAAATGTCATTTTCTTTTGTGGTGCCTTATCAAAGTTATTAGGAGGTATAAATTTGGTATGGTTGAGTGAGAAGCCCAAGCATGAATTTTCCCCATAGCCACCTGCATGTGTGTGAGTGCATACCAGCCATGTCTGTATGTTTCTCACCTTGTTGGCCTTGTCACCCAATGAACAACCATGAGTTTCGTCACCTCAGAGTGAGTATTCATTTCCTTTCTAGACAAACAACCTAGATCTAATCCACAATGGGAGGGACAAATTATCTAAGCTTGATCTGACTCTCTCTTCTCCTTCTCTCCCTCTTCATTTACATCATTCTCACGTGTGTTTCTTGTGCTCATTTTTTTTTCCCATGGGATCTTGATCTTGGGGAATTGATCATCCCTCTTGATTGGTGTCATCTCATCTTGCTAAGCATTTTTTCATTGAAACCCCTCTTGATTTCATGTTCGGCTACTTTAGTGTGAGTTTGAAGCAGGTTCATCTTCTCACTAAAGTGGGGACTAATTGTGGACACACAAAAAGTAACCCTTCTACTTTTTCTCATGCTTAGGCCCTCCTAGTGATTTTGGATTAATTTTTCCTAGATTTAATGTTGTAATGTGGTCAACACATTAACATTAGGTCTTGGACCCTTCTAAATCATTAAGAATTCTAGGATGTCTTATAAAAGTGTTGTGAAGTGTTGTAACCCACTTTCACACTTTTCTAGGACCCTTTCATTATAATTCACTTAAATAACCTATTTTTCACTTACCAAGTCTTATTTCGAAGTGTTGTAAAGAGTTGTAACAAACTTTCATTCTTTTCTAGGATTTTCATCACTAATTCAACCCTTTCCTATGTTTAAATGACCCCTTAATGCACTTTTTGGCCCTACTTAAGAGTGTTTCAGAGAATAATTCCATTAAACCACATTAAATACACTTTAATTCCTAACACCTAGTAAAATTTCCCTGTGGAATCAAGTCACCACCTAGGGTAACTTAGTCCCACTAGGCACAAAAATCAAAATTATTTTAATTTTCTGGTGGGATTTTATTCTCTTAACCTTAAGGTTGGCCTGTGATGTGTTATTTTTGGGAAATATTGTAAAGTAAAGTATAAATAAAGGGTTTTCCCTCAATTTTAATCTCCTAATCTCCTACAATCTTCTAATTTCCTAATTTCCTTGGTGCATTTACTTAATCATTCTCAAGCATTCTAAGCATTATCAAGTTTTCATTGGAGCATCCATTTACATATCTTCATATTTCTACATCAAGTGTTTGGTGAGTTGTAGCATTGCATGTTGTTCATTCATCATTCTCTCTTTATTTAATTTCATTTTCAAGGGTTTGATTACCAAATTGGGGTTTGACCAAGGAAAACCCTTATTCTCTAACCCTTAACCCTTTTTCCCCTCTTTGCATGTGTGTTTTACGGGTCTTGTATACAAGTTTGTCAAAGAGGAAAGTGTTAAAAAGGTGTTCTCAACTCATCAGAGTCATTTTATTCAACAAAGCCCTAATTGAAGCTTGGAGACCTCTTTCAACCTGTTTTCTGTAGTTTTAGAACTGAACACTTATTAAGAAGAGAAGTGCAGACTGATAGCTACATATTCCTATCCCGAATTTCCTAAGATTCCTAGGTGGACTAAGTCACCATGTTTGGTGAATTTGTCCCACTTCCAGGACTGAAAAGTGGTTTCTACATTTCTGGATACCCATTTGGTAGAAACCTATTCCGACAGATTCTCCTCAAAACATAACTAAGTCGCCTAGCTTGGCATAAGTGTCCCAGTTGGCTTCAATAGAAAAATATGTAGGATTCCAGAGCTTCTTTGCATCACATTTTAGTTTCCAGGTGCAACTTTCCAGTCTTGTTCACTTTTTTATTGTTTGTTTGCATTCTTAGATCATTTTGCATGTCACAATGTATTTTCAAACAACTTGCATTTCTTAGGTTTTGCATTAATAACTCATTTCCTTTATTAGTTTATTACATTTACACATTTCAATTAGGCATACTTCATTCATCCTTGCATTTCTTTTTACTGTGTACATTTCCCATTTTAGCCCATCTTTCTCCTTTTAGGTGAAAACCCTAGAAGTGCAAGAAAGTCTTAGGGTGCCAAAATATTTGTACAAATGGCCAAAACATTTTTTTGAAAAATTACTAAATTGATATAATTTGATAATAAAATCTAAATTTCTCTATCATTTAAATTCCTATGATAAACATTAGAAAATACATCATCAACATGGGAAATGAATTACAAGGCATCAAGTCATCATGAGTAGTGACAAAGTCAATAAAAAGAGTAAAAAGTTGTGTTTGATATAAAAGAATAATTATAAAGAGAAACATATAGGTAAGGTAAGGAGCTATATAAGATTTAATAATGTGATTAAAGAGAAAGGAAAACGTAGGAACACAATTAGAAAGAATTGTAAGGGAAATAAGCGGATTAATTAGGTCTCTTTGAATGTGAAAGAAAAATATGTATGAGTCATGATATGGAATAAGATACACATTTGAAGATAAAACAAAAATTAAAAGAAAAAATTAACAAATCAAATATTATTTAGTACTAATCTAGAGATAAATTAGAAGTGGAGGTGTAAGTCAAATAGGTCAATCAAAATTAATGATATAAAGGGTGTGTTAATTGATTATGTAAATGAGTACAAAATTATTCCTATTAAGTATTTTAAATACATAAAACACAACAATAATAGATGATTATAATACTTCGTTTTGACATATGTAAAAAGAGAATTAAAAGTGGGAATATTTTATATAGAATAGGAAGTAGAAAATAATAAATAAATGGAATAAATACACATGGAAACACTAGGAAAAATTGTAATAAAATTCAAGGTAGTTTGAAAACACTCTAAATTGAATTTATTCAATTTACATGATTAGGACCTCACTATAAGCAATAGGTGCACCCAACATGGAGGAAAACTGTAGGATCAAGGAGAAATTGTTGAGGTAATTTTATTATAATATTGTTTAGGTGTATTCAAAACTAGATTTTGATCAAAAAATTATATGAATGCAAGTTAAGATAGTGACAAAAGTGTGGGGGAAAATTAAAAAACACATGTCCAACTAATAGAAATACATTAAAGATTTTTATGAAAAGTTCAAATTTCCAAAGATACAATTATATTTTTATTAACAAATCCTTGAAAATGGAACCAAAAATCCACCAAGAGGCTCTAGACAAAATTTCATTAAAATTATAAGGTTGGGACTTCATTACAAGTAAGTGGTGCATCCAACCTGGAGAAGTATTGGGTGCACCTATACTAGAGGAGACTTCATTATCTATGATCAATGTTGTGCCTAATCTTAGAAAGGATAATTCTAAGTTTGCACCTAGTGCTATACCCAGTCTAAAGAAGTCACAAGATGTGCCTAGGTTTGAGGATAAGTATGATACCTATATTTGTCTAAAAATCTAGATATATTTTCTTTCTTATCTTACATAAAATTATCTAAATTGGTGTTATCTCTAGTTATGTATATATTTCCTCAACACTTACTTTCAAACATAAAATATTAATAAACACACCTATAAAATAAAGGGTTAAAGTAAAAGCTATTTCAATTAGAACTATTGAGGGTTCTTAATTATGGATGCATTTGACACAAATATTCCAATAATGTTATTTTATGAGTAAATTAATCATATTATTAACATGAAAAAACAAATGATGTGTATTCAAAACTAGGATGTAATATATATAAAAAAAATATGGCTGACTTGGGGGACTAAAAAGACTATAAATTGATAGAAAAACTAAAAAAAAATGACATGGATCATAGAAAGGTCTATAAGAAAGGAAGGGTATAATCTATTTTTCAAATATTATGGTGAATCATAAAATATATAAACACTTTGATTAGTTATTACAAAGTTTACATTTGAGATAATGTGATAGATAAAGGGGAAACTATAAGTTCCAAATAGTAGCCTGATAGTAAAAATATAATACAAAAATAAAAATTGACTAATATGAAGATTAATATGTAATAATTTTTTAATTTTTTATAGAATGTAAAGAAAAATGAGGCTATGGCATGAGCTAGTGCTCTAATGGAGCTAGGAGGAGATGGGTGATAGAGAATATGGAAAAAAATGAACATGGGGATTGATGGAAATGGCCTCAAAAGTGAGTATTTCTAGATTAGATAACATAATGAACCATCAAAATAAATCTATTATATATTGTTTAAAACATAAGATAGCATGTGCAAAAATATACAAAATAATTACCAATAATGTAATGATTTGACAATAGAGATTCTTATGATCCTACAAAAATAAATTGTCATGGATGAGATGAAAGATAACACATTGTATATGTTTTCTTAACCTTAACATGTGCTGACCTCTTTGAAATTTTTTTCTAAAAATCTTCTCTCAAGATGAAATTATACTGTTTATATGTAAAAAATTAATTATAAAAACTATTTCAATAAGTTCCCCTCAAGATGAAATTATATTGTTTCTATGTAAAAAGTTAAGGATGAGAATTATTTCTTTTTAATATTTGATGTAAATATGGTTGGAAACATATCACACCTCACTTATGTCAATTACATGAGTTTGTGGTGAGCATTTGAGCTTGATTCAAGGATGATGAAATTTCCTCTTCACTGTGACCAATGATTAGGAGAATTCTTCATGTTAAAGGTGGATCAATTTCATAGGAATGATAAGAGGAAAGGTTTTCCACCCAAGGTTGGTATTTATCAATCATGAAAATGTTGGGAAAGTGAGATTTCAGGAGCTTAAAGGTGGTTGTTTCTCTAAGATTAAGACATAAAGTCTCATCGACTAGTTTGAGTAAAAATATAAAAATATGGCAAGGTGAAAGGGATACAACATATAGAAAAAAGGGATAAAATAAAAAATAGCATATCACAAGGTCAAATAGATCTATAAACCAAAAATATAACATAGAAATCTAGGACAATGATAGGTATAGAAAGAAAAAGATTCAAAAATAAATAAAACCACACATGAGACAATATGACTAAAATGAGTACCAAATACAACAAAGTAATCTATAAAGTATGTAATCCATAATCTTATAGATGATAAAATAAGAGTGATAGATAACATGAGGATGATAAAATAGAAAATGATTATGTTTCTTTAATATGAAATTAATAAATAATAATATACAATTGAATCAAATTTAGGACATGTGAATCACTGTTTTTCTTGAATATTTTGTGAGAACTTGTTTTTTTATTATTAATCCCACATCCTAATTTGAATAATATGAGTTTCAAACTCAGAGCATCATATATGGGGTGAGCTTCGTTATTATCTAGATGTGCCAGTGCAAGGTATTTAGCAAGATCTAATTGGTGAAATTGTAATGAATCGACAACTAAATCACATGACATATATTAGCTAGTGAATCTACTAATTTACTGCCCTCTTTTTAACAATGCATGAGTTGGTAAGAGTCAAAATATTGTATCACTTTCAGTCCTTATTTTATAATGGTGTTAAGCATGTCATCCTTACTATATTTTCTTGCTTGCATGCATTAATTATAATCATAGAATTCCCCTCAATCCAAATAAGTTTGATGCCTAATGACTTTGCCAATTTCAAGCCTACAAGTAGTGCTTGTGCTTCAACCTTATTATTTGTTCCATCTAGAAGTTTTATTTCCAGTGTACTAATAATGCTACATGTATGGTGCTAGAAGATTGGTTTCTCATTGAGAAGATTGGTGGTTGTATGGCAGATGATGTTACTGTTGGCAACACAAGGGAAGACAACTAAGAGGAGGGGTGAATCAGTTGTCACATAAATTTAAACTTATTAAAATTATTAACCTTATTCTCAGATCTAATAAATAAACATGAAAGCATAAACCATCACCACATTAGAAACACACATAACACCAAGATTTTTTATTTGGAAACCTTGTTAGGGGAAAAATCATGGTGGAGGTTAGTTGACAAGATTATACCCTGTTAAAAGTATAAAGGAATAAATGGGGAATGCACATGCATTCAGGCACACTACTTAGAGCTCACTGCTCAATTACAACAAAACTTACTACCCAAAGAAAGACACACTATCTTATAGAAACACTCAGATTACATCTGCAAGATTTTGAAATGAGAAAATAGCATCTGCTAATGCCTAATTATAGTTCTAGTTAAGCACATGAACACTTATTCACACTCTACTCACTCTTCTTCACACTCTGCTTCTACCTTCGAATGATTAGGACATTATTCACACATCTCATACCTTCAAATGGAATAAAAAATCACTCATATATATCTACAACCAAGAATAATATCATTTCCATGTCGACTTTAACAAAATAAAAAATGTATACAAACTGTCGGCCCAAAACATAAATAATTATTAATGTGAATCAACCAATGTTGGCCACAACATAGTGAAGACCCAAAACAACATCCTCAAACACAAAATGTTACAAAACCAAGATCACCTGCATGCAAGATGGATACCTGTCGCATGCAAAAGATATGAAGAACCAAAGAAGATGTTTTGTAAACCTCAAAGTGTAAAAATGCATTAAGAGAATCAATTATTACAAAGATATCAATCCTTATGAAGGAGATCAAGAAACCCTAAAAGGGAAACCCTAAATGAAACCCTAGTGTGCACACTTAATAATTAATTAATTATTAATGTGTGCCTAAGTTTAGCTTAAGTAACAAAGAGGAATAAGTGACTTAATTAATTAATCAATATGATATAATTAATTAAGCATAATAACTTATTACTCTAACACCCCCCCTTAAGATGAACCTAGGAAGAAGCTAAAACACTAGAATAAGATGCATTAAAGCAAAGATGGGTCCCGACAACTAGGCCTGATCAGGTACCCATTTACAAATGCAAGAATGGAGTAGAGAAGGAAAAACCCAGTGGGACAAAACCCCCCTACAATGAGATGACATGCTACAAAGAAGCACTGGAAGAACTCTGTAGAGTAACACTGGAACCGCAATCCAACAAACAAGGAAAGATACTTCTGTCTACAACTGAAACCAAAACCAGAATCATGATAATGTGACAGATACCCGATGCCACGGAACACTCGAAAACTCCAAACGGGAACAACCCTAGAATCTATGAAGCAGCAAGCAATTATTGAAAGATGTATTACTGAAAATGAAGTGCAAAGATGCAAGATGCACCCTCCCAACTGCCAAAATATCCAAGTAATCGCCAAACAACCCATCGGGCCAAATATGGACTAAGTGATCAACCTGGGATAGATACAGAAAAATTGCATAGATAGCAACATAGAGCTCCTTAGTACCTTTCCAATGCCGCAAACGAGGCAAAAATTGGACATTGTGGCAAAAAGTTATGAGCTCGGAAGCATAAAAAGTACATCTGACTTCAAACAGCAATAAATGCAGTAAAACAGAAAAATACTATAAAATAAACTACATTAAATGAAATTTCTCAGAACCAGCTTTCTGGCGATATCTCGTTTGCTCGATTTCGATACCGTATGCCCGAGTTATGACCAAAAGAAAAAAAATGCTCTTTTAGGGAAAATTAGGGCTAGGAGGGCAAAGAGGGCCGACCGTACGCTGATGTCATGCTGATGTCAGCAGTTCACAAGCGTAAAATTGATGGCCATCTGGCCGTTGCCGCAAAAAGTTGGCCCCCCTGCAAAATGAAAAAAAATTGGGCCCTGGTCATCAATATGACCGCTGCAAGGTTGAGCGGGCCGCTAGGGGCTGAGGATCCGACAACTCCGGTTCTCCATAGGACCTAACGGAGGGTGCTTAAAAACCTGATAGGGGCCAGATTTGGGTGCTTGATTTCCCATAAGACCACATGCAGTGCACATAAGCCCACGGGGGCTGGAGAGAGGGGATCGGTCCCCAATACGACCGAAACCTTCAAGAAAGGGCCTGTGGGGGCTGAGGCAGAGCGGCGGCGGGTGCTGGTGGCGAGTTGGAGGTGAGTGGCGGGTTGGTGGCCACCCGATGGCCGCCTGGTGGTTGTCAGGTGGCGGATCTCAAAAAACACTGTGAGCACTGCACAGTTCCCCAAAAACCACTTTTTTAAAAAAAATTACGCCTCGAAAAGCATGTTGGGAGGCCGTATGGCCCCCTGACAATTTTTTTTTCCTTTCGGACCAACTTGCACCAAAATGGACAAATTTTATATGAAAATGGGGGTTTTTGGACGCTTTGGACTCAATGGCGAGGTCTGTTTTGTCCCAAAATGCCTAGAAAATTAGGCTACCCCCAGATTCAATCAAAAATTTTCCAGTGGAAAACCATTGCACTTGAAACTCACTGAAAGGCCATATCTTTAGATCACAAACAGTTAGCTGCAGGTCTACTTTGATACCATGTTACAAAACCAAGATCACCTACATGCAAGATGGATACCTGTCACATGCAAAAGATATGAAGAACCAAAGAAGATGTTCTGTAAACCTCAAAGTGTAAAAATGCATTAAGAGAATCAATTATTACAAAGAGATCAATCCTTATGAAGGAGATCAAGAAACTCTAAAAGGGAAACCCTAAATGAAACCCTAGTGTGCACACTTAATAATTAATTAATTATTAATGCGTCCCTAAGTTTAGCTTAAGTAACAAAGAGGAATAAGTGACTTAATTAATTAATCAATATGATATAATTAATTAAGCATAATAACTTATTACTCTAACACAAAACACCTCAAACAATTATTCCTCAAAGATCCACAACACGCTACAATCACCCTGTCAGCCATGAACATGAAAAACATGAACACACAAAAGAAAATCATCAATCACAAGCACAACAATCAATGCATACATGCAACAAAGATAGAGCATGATCTAGAAACATCCACGAGCATCATGAATCACTATAGAAGAATCCACAACAACTCAACTTACTAGAATCACATTATCTTCTTTTAGGAACACCAACTGAAGCAACAAAATAACTGTTAGAACGCATAAACTCATAACTCAATCAAATCTTCATGCAGATCTCTAAAACTTAATGTGGATAAACTAGATACACTCAACAACAAACCCTTTAATCCACAACTTCTTATCATCAACATACTGAGCTCAGCACCATGCTAAACTTCACTTCATCACTGACAACCCGCAACTTATTTCATTACAATTTTCTCAATATCCTCAACATATACATCCTCTAATATCTTTAAGGAAAATAGTGTTGACATCAATGAAAACCACATATCAACATCATCCAACAATCTCCCCCTTTGGCATTGATGGAAACACATGATGTGAAAAACACCATCAACACAAATTTCTCTTAGCACTTTCTCCCCCTTAGGTTTTGACTCTTTTCTCCTCAACTCTTTCACATGACTCTTCTCCCCACATTTTTTTTCACATGACTCTTCTCCCCCTTTTACATCAATGACAAAGATATATTATATTTCTCCACACAAGCTCTAAACTGCATTTCTGAACATCTAACTACTCCCCATGAGTAGCAACCACCACAAGATCAATCCAGATCAAGATATGACTATGAAATGCATGGACTAATGCAAGTCAATGCATCTTAGTTCTAATTAGGAGGGGTAATCACCCCTAGCTTCCCTCTGAGATACTCAAAAGTATCCTTAGGAAATGGCTTGGTAGAGATATATGCAATCTGTTTCTTAGTAGGCACATACTCAAATCTGACTTCCTTTTCACTCACCTTCTCTCTCAAAAAGTGAAACTTGATAAATATATGCTTGGTCTTTGAATGCAACACTAGATTCTTAGAAATGTTAATTGCACTTGAATTATCATAGAATATAGAAATAGGTTCATCATACACAACTCTGATATCTTTCAACATCTGCTTCATCCACAATACTTGAGTACTATTGTTAGTAGCAACAATGCATTCTACCTCTGTAGTAGATAAGGAAATGGCATTCTACTTCTTACTTAACCATGAAATCAACTTCTTTCCCAAGAAAAATGAACCACCACTAGTACTCTTTCTGTCATTCACATCTCCTACCCAATCAACATCAGTAAAATCACTTAAAGTAAGTTCATCATCTTTAGGATACCATAGGGAAAAATCAACTATTCCCTTCAAGTATCTGAAAATCCTCTTCATAGCTGTTACATGAGATTCCTTAGGATCAGCTTGAAATCTTGCAACAATGCATATGAAATTCATGATATCAGGTCTAGTTTGAGTCAAATAAAGAAATCCACCAATCATCAATCTATATCTAGTCTGATTCATCTTAGGAGAATCGTCATATTGTGTCAATTTACATCTAGTTACCATAGGTGTACCAATCTATTTTGAGTCTTCCATACCAAACTTCTTTAGCAATTCTCTCACATCCTTGGACTGAGATATAAATATCCCTTTATCTAGCTAAGTAATTTGCAATCCCAAAAATAATTTCATCTCTCCAATCATAGACATCTCAAACTCACTCGACATCTCATCAGAAAACTTCATGCACAAAATATCATCTCCTCCAAAATTGATATCATCAACAAAGACTTCAACAATCAAATCTTTATCATGATCAATCTTGAAATACAAATTACTATCAGTAGTACCTTTATTAAATCTAAGCTTCAACAAATAATTATCCAATCTGGCATACCATGCTCTTGGGGCTTGCTTGAGTCCATACATTGCTTTCTTCAACTGACACACCATATCTCCCTGATCAGTCAATTGAAATCCATCAGGTTACTCAACATACACTTCTTCCAATTCACCATTTAGAAATGATGACTTGACATCCATCTGATAAACCTTGAAATTTTTGTAAGTAGCATAAGCAAGAAATAGTCTCATAGCTTTAATCCTATCGGCAGGGGAAAATTTTTCTTCAAAGTCAATTCCTTCCATCTGAGAATATCCTTTACACACTAGTCTTGCTTTGTTTCTGACAACTTCACCTTGCTCATTCAGTTTGTTTCAAAAGACCCATTTAGTTCCAATTACATTTTTGTCCTTAGGTCTAGGAACAAGAATCCATGTATCATTCTTCTCAATTTTTAGTAGTTCATCTTTCATTACTTCCATCCAATGTTCATCTTTGCATGCTTCATTGACACTATTAGGCTCAATCTTTGAAATCAAACAATATTCTTCTGTAATTCTTCTCTTAGTTTGAACACCTTTGTTCTTATCACCAATAATCTGATCTTCTAAATGATTTAGTCTTAGATACCTTTGAGTCTTGGAATGTTCTTGAACTTCAGGCTCTTGTGATCTCACTTATGTATTTTCACTAGTTCCTTCCTCTTGATTTTCCCGATTCACCAGAATGATCTGAACTTGATTTGAAGTTTGAACTTTCTTTCCTTTATATGAACTACCATTCTGCTCATTTGAATCATATCCACAAGTTCCGGATGGTCTAACTATGTCTTCATCAACCTTGACATTAGAAATTTCAACTATTTTCCTTAATCTCTTATTGTAGCACCAGTAGGCCTTGATTTTAGTAGAATAACCAAGAAAGATTCCTTCATCACTCCTAGCATCAAAATTTCCAATATCTTCATCTCTTTTTATAAATAATTTACTCCCGAATATTTTGAAGTATCTAACAGTAGAATTATGACCATACCATAGCTCATAAGGAGTCTTACCGGTATCACTTTTGACTTGTACCTAGTTGTGAGTGTAAATAATAATACTCATAGCTTCTCTCCAGTAGATATGAGGAACATTTCCTTCTAGCATCATAGTCCTAGCAACTTCTTCAATTATCTTGTTCTTCCTTTCCACAACTCCATTTTGTTGAGGGGTCCACAGGGCAGATACTTGTCTCTTTATCCCATGCTATTCACAAAAATAATTAAACTCACCGGAAGTGAATTCACCACCTCTATCTGATCTCAAACATTTAATCTTCAAACCGGTCTCTATCTCACCATAGCCTTAAAAATCTTGAATTTCTCCAGAGCTTTAGATTTTTCCCTTAAGAAAGTAACCTACATCATTCTAGAATAATCATCAATAAGTAACATGAAATACCTGTAACCTTGTAAACTTCTGACTCTAGAAGGACCACACAAGTCAGTATGCATAAGCTCCAACACTTCATTTGAACAATGGTGTTTGCTCTGAAATGAAATTCTAGTTTGCTTCCTTAACTGACATTCTTTGTATATGGCATTAGTAGGTTTCATCAACTTAGGAAGATCTCTCACAACCTGAGTAGAACTTATCTTGATAATATTGTCAAAGCTTACATGACACATTCTCCTATGCCACAAACAACTTTCATCAACTTGAGCAATTAGACAACTTTTACTAGCAGCATTTAGGTGAAAGATATTACCTTTTTTTTTGTACCTGATGCAATCACATTTCTAGAAATTCCCAATATTCTACACTTTCCATCCTTGAATTAAATATTTTATCCCTTGTCAACCATTTTTCCAACACTTAAGAGATTATGCTTCAAGCCTTCCACATATAGGAAATCATTAGTATTATGCTTACCATCAAGAGAAATGGATCCTCTGCCATGGATTACACTAGATTTGTCATCACCAAATCTTACAACACCACCATCATACTTTTCCAAACTCATAAACATACTTTTATCACCTGTCATGTGATGAGAGCATCCACTGTCAATCACCCATTCATCTTTTTCTTCAACTTGAGCAGCTAAGGCTTTCTCCACATTTGTACAACTAGCAAATTCAGTCGGGGCTGGATCATTTTTCTCGATAGCAATAAATACCCATTCATCCTCATTTACATTCCCTTTATCAGATTCATCATCTGTCACACCTTCATCAGCAATAAAATAACACTTTCTTTGAAATCTAGGCTTGTTGGATCTTGGCTTAGGAACTCTTTTCAGACACCTTGAGGCAAAATGACCTATCTTATTGCAAGAAAAGAATTTAATAGGCAACTTCCCTTTATACTTACCTTCTCCTCTGGCTTCCCTCTTGACAATAAGTGCTTCAAGCTCATCTAGTTTTCTCTCTTCGTCTTCAATCTCTCTCATTTCCTCCTCATACTTCAACATTTTTCTAGAAGAACTTTCTCTTGGATCACATCTCTACTTATCTTTTCTGGAGATAATAGCTTTGAATGAAAATTATATCTTAGGAAGAGCATCACCAAATTCATTTAACTCAAAAGCAGTAAGCTTACCTATCAACATGTCTCTGGTTACATTTGTCACAATCTGGATCTCCTCAATAGTTGTAGCTTTGGATTTATATGTAGTAGGAAAGGATTTGAGCACTTTAGCAACAATCTTTGATTCTTCTAATGTTCCACCAACACATTTGATACTATACACAAGTTCATTCACTCTCTACATAAAAAAAGTAATGTTCTCATTATCACCCATTCTCAACATCTCATATTTCCCTTTCAGGCTTTGCAACTTAGCAATCTTCAAATGTGCATCACCTTCATACAAAGTTTCAAAAATTTTTTGGATCTCATAAGTAATCTTCAAATTCATCACATTTGTCATCTCAGAATTAGTCAAAGCACTCAACAATGCTTCCTTATCCTTGATATTGTACTTAGCATACTTAATCTCAACAGTAGTAGAAGGACCATTATGTGGGATGATATACCTATTCCTTGTAATGTTCCATTAGGGTTCACCAATGCATCTCAGATGACACTCCATTCAAGTCTTCCACATAGAGTAATTAGTTCCATCAAATATCGAACTATCCTTCTTATATGTCGCCATCCTGGATCACCTCAAGCTATTAAACTTATTCCAAGGAACTTGCTCTGATACCAATTGTTGGAAACACAAGGGAAGACAACTGAGAGGGGGGGTGAATTAGTTGTCACAAAAATTTAAAATTATTAACCTTTTTCTTAGATCTGATAAATAAACATGAAAGCATAAACCATCACCACATCAGAAACACACATAACACCAAGATTTTTTACATGGAAACTTTGTTAGGGGAGAAACCACGGTGGAGGTCAGTCCACAAGATAATACCCACTAAAATTATAAAGGAATAAATGGGTAATGCACATGTATTTAGGCACACTGCCTAGAGCTCACCGCTCAATTACAACAAGGCTTACTACCCAAAGAAAGACACAGTCTCTTACAGAAACATTCAGGTTACATTTGCAAGATTTTGAACTGAGAAAATAGGATTTGCTAATGCTTGATTACAGTTTCGGTTAAGCACATGAACACTTCTTCACACTCTGCTCACTCTTCTTCACACTCTGCTTATACCTTCAAATGATTAGGACATTATTCGCACATCTCATACCTTCAAATGGAATAAACAATCACTCATATATATTCACAATCAAGAATAGCATCATCTCCATGTCGGCTTTAACAAAATAAAAAATGTATACAAACTGTCAGCTCAAAACATAAATAATTATTAATGTGAATCAGCCAATGTCAGCCACAACATAGTGAAGACCCAAAACAAAATCCTCAAACATGAAACACCTAGAACAATCATCCCTCAAAGATGCACAACATGCTACAATCACCATGTCGGCCATGAACATGAAAAACATGAACACACAAAATAAAATCATCAATCACGAGCACAACTATCAATGTGGATGTACAACACAAATAGAGCATGATCTAGAAACATCCATGAGCATCATGAATCACCACAGAAGCATTCACAACAACTCAACTTACTAGAATCACATTATCTTCTTTCAGGAACACCAACTAAAGCAACAAAATAATTGTCAAAACACAAAAACTCATAACTTGATCAAATCTTCATGCGGATCTCTGAAGCTTAACGTGGATAAACTAGATATACTCAAAAACAAACCCTTTAGTCCACAACTTCTGATCATCAACATATTGATCTCGCCACCATGTTGAACTTCACATCATCACTGACAACCTGCAACTTATTTCATTACAATTTTCTCAATATCCTTGACATATACAACCTCCAATTTCTTTAAGGCCAATAGTGTTGACATCAATGACAAGCACATATCAGCAACATCCAATAGTTATTATGGTGTTCTCATTGATGTCAAAATTGTAGTGATGTCTAAATTGATGCATAGTTGATGTTTGATAAGAATGGTTGACTATCGTGTTGTCAGCAATGTCAACTCACTGCATAGTTGAAGAAGTGTTGGTCCAAAGAAGATCAAATGTGTTGGATAAATTGCCTAAGTCTAAAATGCAATTTTCAAAGTTCAAAGAACCTGTTTTGTGGTCCACATTGCTCCACCATGAAGAATATTTTCATGTGGTTCTAAGATAATTTTTGTGTACATTGGAGGAATCTAACTCCAAAATTTCAATTCTTGAAGTCCTCTATAGTTGAAGTTAGCATTGACAGTGTATTGTTGAGGATATGGCAGAGTTACAATGACAAATTGGAATGCTTCACATTCCACTACAGATAATTTTTATGATATGCAATTTTGAGGATGTCTTTATAGGTGTCAGAATTGTATGCTCCAAGTTTAAAGTATTTTGGAAGTCAACATGTTGAGTTGTGAAAGAACAATTGGTTCATTCTATTGTTGCTTCACTAGCGGTTCCGATCTAAAGGGTTTGAGGTTGTACCAAATTAAAGGATGTATATATTGAACTTATGAGAGTAATTATAGGTCATGCCAACCTATTTTGATGTGTCACACATTTTAGTTTATTTTGTGAGGTGTATGTGGTTGAATCTTGAGTTGACTGGGTATGAGGATGCTTGGTACATCATTTAAGATGACCTAATTTATATTTTTGTTGGATGCGATATATATACAAGGTTAATTCCTTGTGTGAAGAGTGTGATGTGAGGTATGAGATGCAAGATGTAATTAAGTGTTCAAGATCTGAAGAAGATTAGAGTGCAAAGAGGTTGATAAGTGGATAAGAATGAAGTGTGTTAAGTTAGTTTATAAGGCTTAATTGGAATAGTCTCTAGCATATTGTAGATGCATTGTATTAGTTCAATCTCTGGTAGTGAGAAACCCTCTTTTATGTCCTAGCAGTGAGCCATTCCTTCTATTCTATGGAAAATGAGTCCTATAGATAGTGAGCCATTTTTTAATATCTTATAATTGGTTATAATATGTTGTGAGCTAATCCTCACTGTGGTTTTTCCCCTTTTAGGTTTTCCACATAAAATCTAGTGTTCTTGTGTTCTTTGATGTGATGCATGCTTTCTATGTTCCTTTCTTAGTATTGTGGGTGTTCAACAATTGATATTAGAGCTTGGTTCCTTCAATTGGCTTGATCATTGAGGTAGATCTTAGATGCTAAAAACATGACTACAATGAAGTATCCTATTCCTCTAGAAGAGATAATCCTTGAAGGTTTTACTAAAGAAGATTGTGAAGTTGACACATGGAAGGAGAACTCAAGTCAACTCTTGATGATTTGGATAAAGAAAAATCTGAGAATAGAGATCTAAAACTGGATCTTAGTGATGTAGATGAGTGTATTAAGAAGTTGAGAGAGAAACTCAAGAAAACTACAAAAAGACTCAAAGAAACAAATGAATAGCTCAAACAATCAAATGAGACTATCACCAATCTGAAAGTGCAAGTTTAAGAAGGAAAAAGAGTTGAAGATTGATTGAATGCCAAAATGAAAAATAAATATGAAGAATGTTCATTTATTGAATAAGAGATTGGAACTTTCATGAGATAAGATTTGGATAAAGGAAGGATTCAAGAAGACAATTCAAAGAAGAGCTCCACACTGTTGGTGTGAAGAAAGTATTTTACCTAGTTAATTCTTTACTATGGACTTAGGGGACTTAGTTCACATGTTAAGTTTACTTAGGATATAAGCATTCTTCTAGAATTCTTAGTTGTCTTATCTAGGATTTGCATTATCCTAGGTAGTTATGAGTTATTTGTCTCATGTGATAGGATTAAGACACTTGTCATGATCATGTCTAATCCTATCTCCCACCCTTTCCTTTATAAGCAAGGCATCTCTAGCATGTATTGTATTGTATTGTATTGTATAGTATAGCATATTGATCATATTGTATCATATTGCAATTCTTGTTTGGTGGAATAACATCTTCCATTTTTTTTCTCTCTATTTCTTGTGGAGGTTATTTGGTGTTGCAGATTGAAGATCTCGGTTGTTCACTCCAATCTGGTTCAGTTGATGACTGATTTTGGATTCCCTTCGACTCAAAAAACTACTCTTTGGTGTGACAACCAAATTTCCATCCATCTCTCTCGCAACCCAGTGGAGCATCAACGTACTAAGCATATTCCAATCCACATGCACTTCATCAGGAAACTCATCTAGGATGGTGTTCTCAACTTGGTGTATTTTCCTACATATCAATAGGTTGCAGACATCTTCACTAAATCTTTGGCTTCACCTCACTATCTTCAGTTGCAATCAATGCTTGGGGGGAAGGAAGTTGTCCTTGGGGGGTCTCGATGAGTCCCCCTTCCTTCTTCAATTTTCTTTTCAAGATTTTCTCTCTTTTGGAGAGGAGTTTTCTCCCAAAATGTTTTTCTCCTTTTCTCCTTTTGTGAGAGGTTTTTTTTTGTACATGGGTAAGTGCATGGATCTGTGACATAATTTTGGCTCTTAAGATGCCATTTTTTTTCTGAAATCAGCAAAATCTGTTTTACACAAGAAAATGAATATAGTTACACTCAAAATTTCAAGATGTAGAAAGAACAAAAGTTGAAATGCTCCAAGTCTAGTTTCTAAGCTACTAATTATTTTGAAATTAATGAAGTTAAGGGTCTCAAAAATGGGGGGAGAAAACAAGTCATGTTTTTATTATAAAAAAATAGCATAGCGCTTGAGGGCTCCCCCCATTTTGATTAACATTTTTTTAGAATTTCAAAATTTTGAATGGTGAGAAATTAGCTAACACCATGTAGTTTATCCTCATTCTTTCAGATAATTATTTTATTGAATATATAATATTTTATGAATTTTGAAAGTGAACACATCTTGAAAAGATGAAATTTGAGCATGCTCCCCCCTAATTTTTTTGTAAACTAATCAAAATTGAAATTTTTTTCATCATGTGTAGAATGGAGTCTAGTGTCAAAAAATGTAATTTGTTTCACATTTCAATGAATAAGTAAAAATCTATCCTAAAACTAGCACATGTATTTTGATCAAAAATAGAGGCATTTACAATAGAAGCTATGGATCAAAACTTTAACTGAATCAAAACAAAGAAAGAATTATATATTTAGATAGCTAAGAGAGAGCTTAATGCCATCATATTTTTTTTATAAAATTGCATTGAAAGATGCACAAAAGTGACGAGGAGCACAAACAAAAATATGAGGAAATTTGGAAAATCCTGTCAATTAACATGTCTAAAGCAAGTCATTTGGTGAGCACCAAATTTGGTGCTTGCCAAATAGCACATCACATTTGGCAAGCGCAAAATTTGGCATGTGTCAAATGGCACATCACATTTGGAAAGTGCCAAATTTTCCATGCACCAAATGGCACATCATATTTGGCAAGCGCCAAATTTGGCATGCACCAAATGGCACATCACATTTGGCAAGTGCAAAATTTGGCATGCGCCAAATGTGATGTGTCATTTGGCAAGCACCAAATTTGGCACTCACCAAATGTGATGTACCATTTGGCGAGCACCAAATTACATGCTTTGAACAAAATCTTACTTTCCCCTCTCTTTGGTCGACTAGTTTAATAATGCTTAGAGTGCACAGTTTATGATAGTAGATGGATAGTTAAGGTTTTACCTTTCATACACTCTCTGCCTCATTTCCCTAACTAGATAACTCTCTATCTGAAGCCTCTCTCTCTCTCTCTCAGGTCTCACTCCCTCCCATTCTACCTAGACTACTCTCTCTCACTCCAATCCCCTCTCTCAGGTCTTGTTCCCTCCCACCCTACCTAGATAAATATTTCTCACTCCAACCCCCTTTCTCACTCTCCCTCTCTCTCCCCCTCTAGTCTTTTTGTCTCTCACTCCATCTCCCTCTCTTAGGTCATTATCTTTCTCTCTCCATCTCTCTCTCTCAAGTCCCTCCCTCCTACCCCCTCTCCCTCTCTTAGATATCTCACTCACTCCATCTATCTCTCTCCCACTCCCTCCCTCTCTCACTCACTCTATCTCTCTCCCTCTCTATCTCTCTCAATATCTCTCTCAGGTATCTCCATTCCCCCTCTCTCTCTCTCTCACACACACTCCCTCTCTCTCTCTCCCACTCACTCTCTCTCACACTCCCTCTATCTCTCTCCCACTCTCTCAGGTCTCTCCCTCTCTCTCTCTCTTAATACTCTCCCTCCTCTCCCTCTCTCTCTCTCTCAAGTCTCCCCTCCCATCCCCTCTCCCTCTCTGTCTCCCACTCCCTCTCTCTCTCACTCCCTCTATCTCTCTCCCACTCTCTCTCTCCCTCTCTCTCAGGTCTCTCCCTCCTACCCACTCACCCTCCTACCCCCTCTCCCTCTCTCTCTTTGTCAAGTTTCCCCATCCTACCCCCTCTCCCTCTCATAGTCACTCCCTTTATCTCTCCCACTCCCTCCCTCTCTCACTCCTATCTCTTTCGCTCTCCCTCTCCATCTCTCTCAAGTATCTCCCTCCCGCCACCTCTCCCTCTCTCCTAGGTCCCTCTCTCTCTCAATTCCTCTATCTCTCTCCAACTCTATCTCCCTCTCTCTCTCAAGTATCTCCCTCCCACCCCCTCTCCCTCCCTCTCTCCCTCTCAAGTATCTCCATCCTACCCCCTCTCCCTCTTTCAGGTCTCTCTCTGTCTCTCTCACTCACTCCCTCTATCTCTCTCACATTCCCTCTCTCTCTTAGTCTCTCTCTGTCTCTCTCTCCATCTATCTATCTTTGTCTCTCTCTCTCCCTCTCTCTCAGGTATCTCCCTCCCAGCCCCTCCCCCCTCTCTCTCCCTCTCTCTCAGGTATCTCCCCCCACCCCCATCTCTCTCTATCTCTCTATCTCTCACTCCCTCCACCTCTCTCCCATCCATCTATCTCTAGCACTCCCTCCCCCTCCCACCCCCTCTCCCTATCTCAAGTCTCTCTCTCTTACTCCTTGTATCTCTCCCATCCCTCTATCTCCCACTCCATCTCTCTCCTACTCTCTCAGGTCTCTCCCTCCCACCCCCTTTGTCCCACTTTTTCTCTTTATCCCTCTCTCTCATGTCTCTCCCTCCCATCATCTCTCCCTCCCACCCCCTCTCCCACCCCCTCTCCCTCCCCCTCTCTCTCTCTCAAGTCTCTCCATCCTACCTCTCTCTGTCTCTCTCTCCCTCTATCTCTCTCCATCTCTATGTCTCTCCCTCCCAACCCCTCCCTCTCTCTCTCTCCCTCTCTCTTAGGTATCTCCATCCTACTCTATCTCCCTCTCCATCTCTCTCAATTCTCTCCCTCCCTCTCCTCTCTCCCTCTCTATCCTCTCCTCTCTCAAGTAGGAGGGAGAGACTTGAGAGAGAGCGAGAGGGAGTGAGAGAGAGAAAGAGGGTTGAGGACTTAGGATTGAGTGCTCAGTGTTGAGTGTTTAAGGGTTGCAGGTATAGGGTTGAGGGATTAGGTTTGAGGGTAAAGGATATTGAGTTGAGGGTAGAGGGTAGAGGGTTTAATGGTTTAGGGTTTAAGGGTTGAGGGTTGAGGGTTTAGGGTTTAGGGTTGAGTGTTTAAGGGTTTAAGGGTTGAGGGTATAGGCTAGAGGGAGGAATGGAGGGAGGGAGAGGAGGAGGGATAATTTTGATAAAGAGAAGGAGAGAAGAGGAGGGATGGACATAGATAGATGAGGGTTGATAATTCAAGGCATAGGGTTGAGGGTAGACAATTTAAGGGTAGAGGGTAGATAGTTTAATTGTTTATGGTTTAGGGTATAGGGCTTAGGGTTTAGAGTTTAAGGGTAGAGGTTTTAAGGGTTAAGGGTAGATGGTAGAGGGTTGAGGGTTGAGGGTTTTAGGGTTTTAGGGTTGAGAGTTCAAGGTTCGGGGTAGAGGGTTTAGGGTTTATGGTTTAGGGATTAATGGTTAAGGGTATAAGGTATAGGGTATAGGGATTAGAAATTATGGTTTAAGGGTATATGGTGTAGGGTTGAGAGAGAGAGAGTGAGAGAGAGAGGTGGGTAGAGGGTTTAGGGTAGACGGTAGAGGGTAGAGGGTTAAGGTAGAGGGTAGAGGGTAGAGGGTAGAGGGTTTAAGGGTTTAGGGTTTAGGGATTAATGGTTTATTGTTTAGGGTTTAGGGTTTACAGTTTAAGGGTAGATGGTTTAAGGGTTTAGGGTAGATGGTATATGGTTTAATGGTTAAGGGTAGATGGTTTCATGTTTAGCGTTTATGTTTTAAGGGTTGACGGTTGACGATAGATGGTTGAGGGTAGAGGGTAGAGGGTAGAGGGTAGAGGGTTTAGGGTTTAAGGGTTGAGGGATTAAGGGTTGAGGGTTGAGGGTTGAGGGATTAGGCTAGAGATTTTAGTTGGGTTTAAAGGGGTTTAAGGGTTGAGGGTAGAGGGTATTGGGTTTAAGGGTAGAGGGTAGATATTTTAAGAATTTAGGGTTTAAGGGTTTAGGTTTTAAGGGTTTAGGATTTAGGGTATAGGGTTTGGGGTTTATAGTTTAAGGGTAGAGGGTTTAAGGGTTAAGGATATATGGTAGAGTGTTGAGGCTTGAGGGTTTTAGGGTTTTAGGGTTTAAGGGTTGAGGTTTGAGGGTAGAGGGTTTAGGGATTAAGGGTTTAGGGTTTATGGATTACGGTTTACGATTTAAAGGTACAGGGTGTAGGGATGAGAGAGAGGGGGGTATGGGGTTCAAGGTTGAGGGTAGAGGGTAGAGGGTAGAGGGTTTGAGGGTTTGGTTTTAAGGGTTTAGGGTTGAGGGTTTTAGGTCTCCCATTCCTCTATCTCCCACTCCCTCTCTTAGGTCTTCCCCCCACCCTAACTAAATAAGAGAGAGAGAGAGGGAGGGAGAGGGTTGAGGGTTTAGGGTTGAGGGTAGATGGTAGAGGGTAATGGTAGAGGGTAGAGGGTTTAAGGGTTTAGGGTTTATGAGTTTAGGGTTTAGGGTTTAAGGGTATAGAGGGTTTAAGGGTTTAGGGTTTAAGGGTTAAGTGTAGAGGGTAGAGGGTTGATGGTTTAGGGTTTAGGGTTTAAGGGATGAGGGTTTAACATTTAGGGTTGAGTTTTTAAGGGTTTAAAGGTTGAGGGTATAGGGTAGAGGGATTAGGGTAGAGATGGGGGAATGGATGGAGGGAGAGATGGAGGGAGAAGTGAGATAGAGAGAAGGAGATAAGAGGAGGGATGGATAGAAATAGATTAGGGTTGATGATCCAATTTTTAGGTTAGAGGGTTGATAATTCAGGGCATAGGGTTGAGGGTAGACAGTTTAAGGGTAGAGGGTAGATAGTTTAATGGTTTATGGTTTAGGGGTTTAGGGTTTAGGGTTTAGCGTTTAGGGTTTACAGTTTAAGGGTAGAGGGTTTAAGGGTTTAAGGGTTAAGGGTAGAGGGTAGAGGGTTGAGGGTTGAGGTTTTTAGGGTTTAAGGGTTGAGGGTTGTGGGTTGAGGGTAGAGGGTAGAGAGTTTAGGGTTTAGTGTTTAGGGATTAATGGTTAAGGGTAGAGGGTTTAGGGATTACTATTTATGGTTTAAGGGTAGAGGGTGTATGGTTGAGAGAGAGAGTGAGAGAGAGGGGGGTTGAGGGTTTAGGGTAGAGGGTAGAGGGTTAAGGTAGAGGGTAGAGGATTTTAGGGTTTAGGGTTTAGGGTTTAAGGGTTTAGTGTTTAGGGTTTAGGGTTTACAGTTTAAGGGTAGAGGGTTTAAGGGATTTATAGTTTAAGGGTTGAGGGTTGAGGGTAGAGGGTAGAGGGTAGAGGGTAGAGGGTAGAGGGTAGAGGGTAGAGGGTTTAGGGTTTAAGGGTTGGGGGATTAGGCTAGAGACTTTAGTTGGGTTTAAAATGGTTCAAGGGTTGATGGTAGAGGGTAGACATTTTAAGGGTTTAGTACTTAAGGGTTTACGGTTTAAGGGTATAGGATTTAGGGTATAGGGTTTAGGATTTAGGGTATAGGGTTTTGGGTTTATAGTTTAAGGGTTTAGGGTTTAAGGGTTAAGCGTAGAGGGTAGAGTGTTGAGGCTTGAGGATTTTAGGGTTTTAGGGTTTTAGGGTTGAGTGTAGAAGGTAGAGGGTTTAGGGTTTAGGGTTTAGGGATTAATGGTTTAGGATTTTGGGATTAGGGTTTAGGAATTACAATTTACAGTTTAAGGGTGCAGGGTGTAGGGATGAGAGAGAGAGAGGGGGAGATTATTGGGTTTAGGGTTGAGGGTAGAGGGTAGAGGGTATTATGTTGAGGTTAGTGTTGGCATATGGCTTGGGAATATTTCATATGGCTTCTAGTGTTGTCATTGATGGCAACTGAAGCCATTATCTCGGTCTGCAGATTAGGATCTACTTATACCAACAGGAAATGTAGAAGATAGTGTGTTACTAGTAGAAAGCATGAAGAACAAGGTATCCAGTCAGATAGTTGATTTGTATGCTTCACCGGATCATCATTTTGTGTTGTGGACCCCCCGAAAATATTTTTGAGCATGTATGTTACCTTATTGGTAAGTTTTATGGTGTTGCAACAGTCAGTGTATGAGTTAAAAGATTTAGTAGAATAATTTTCTATTTATTTGTTCATTGTGGCTGACTCAATGAATGTAGCATGTCGTGGATGTTTAAGGAGCAGTTGTTTAATTGTTTCTAAGTTTGAGAATATTGTTTTAGGCCCCAGCTATGTCTTAGCCGACTTGTGTGGGTGCGCACTAAATATTGCTCATGATTTGAGCTGACTATTGGTGAATATTTCATGTTTTGTAAAAGCTGACTTGAAGCGATGAAATATTTGATAGCGGGTATATATATATATGAGATCGGTAATTCATTTTGGTGTGTGAATGGTGTGGTTAGAAGGTTTGTGTGTGTGAAAAAAAGTGCAGAGTAGTTGTATGAGTGTACATCAGAAGATCTATGAGTAAATTATTGCTTGTGTAGCAGAAGGTTTTTGTGTAGCAGAATAGAGTAGATCAGAGTAGAAATGTGAATTGGACAGAAGGTCCATAATCTGTTTTATGTGCTTCATTGGAACTGAATCTAGACATTTGTAGATGATATCTTCTTAGTTCAATTTTTTTTGTAATCACAAACACTTTGTAAGGTAGTGAGCCTTCTTCATCTTGAGTAGTGAGCTCTAGGCAGTGTGCCTAAATGCAAGTGCATTCCCTTTTGTTCATACTTTTAATAGGGTATAAATTGTGGATTAATCTCCACCGTGGTTTTTCCCCTAACAGGGTTTCCATGTAAAAATATTGATGTTATGGTGCTTTGATTATCTTGTTCATGTGCTTGCATCTTTATTTTTGTTTATGTGTTGCAAATAGTTTATAATCATAATTAAATGTTTGAATATTGTTGAACACTAATTCACCCCCCCTCTTAGTGTTCCCTCAGTCCAACAATTGGTATCAGAGCAAGGTTCCTCTATAGAAGTTTAATAGCTTGAGGTGGATCTTGAATTACAATGGACTCTGGTGGTATTCAATAGTAGCTTATGGTGACACTTCATGATCTTGATTAGTCTAATGCAAAATTCATGGAATTAAAAGCAAATCTTGTTGATGTTGAAAAATTCATTCAATCATTGAAGGAGAAAATCAATGAGTCAAGAGAAAAGAGGAAGGAACTTTGTGATCAGTTGAAGTAGAAAGAGAATAAAATTTTGGAAGATGTTCACCTGAATCATACCCTAAAAGAGATAATAGAAGAATGTGAAAAAATTGCTAGAGACAATGCTACTCTAAAGCTAACTAAGGAGATTGAAGAAAGAAAGAAGAATGAGGAGAATTTGGCCCAGTCCTTAAAAGAAAAATCTAAGGAATGCAACAGAGTTAACAGTGGATTCATTTAGATGGAGATTGAACTAGAACAATCCAAAAATAATGAACAAGAGCTTGAAAGGAAGATAGTTATTCTTAGAGATGAACTCACTATTGCAAATGAGTACAAGGAGAAGTTTAGGATCAGTTCTTCTAAGCTTGATGGGCTTACTAAAGGAAAAAAGAATGAAAATGACAAGAGAGGTCTTGGCTATGAGAAAGGAGAAATCTCCAGATCTGAACACAAGGATTCCATACAAGAAAATCAGATGAACAAAGGTAGAAGATATTCAGTAAGACAACCCAATGCTCAGAAGTTTAATGGTTACTTCTTTGCTTGCAATAAATTTGGTCATATGGCTTAATGGTGTAAAAGTAAAATAAATTCAAGCAGTCCATCATTTCCCAGTCAGTGTTTTAGTTGTAATAAGTTTGGTCACAAGTCAATTGAATGCAAAAGTATGTATGTTAGTATAAGGAATGTTAAATGCTACACCTATGGAAGATTTGGGCATGTTTCTAATCAATGCAGATCAAGAGGAAATCAGTGGAATGAGTGGTCTAGATAGAGAAATCTGGTGTGTTACAATTGCAATAGATTTGGTCACATTGCAAGATTCTATAGGAACAAAAACATGGATAGAAGAGGTCCGGTATACAGAGGAAGAATCTCATAGAAAGATGACAAAGGAAAAGGAAAAGTGTCTATGGAAGAGATTAGAGATCAAATGAAAAAAATGTGGGTAAAGAAGAGTGAATCTGATGAAGAAAATATGCTTGTACCAAAAGCAGCCTCCGAAAATTGATCTCATGCCTTTGGCCTAGGGGGAGTTTTTCAAAGAAAAATATTTTGATCCCCTATTAGTAGCTAGCACCAGAATGCAAGAAATTGTCAGCAGCTGAGATAGAAGTTTACAAATGCATCAGTGATCACTTTTGCAGAAATATGAAAAGTAGAGGATCCGCAAATGAATTTTTCTCTTGTTGTATGAGAAAACAGAGTTATCAGAAATCCTAGGGAAATGTATTTAATGTGGCTAAAAAGCTAGGTGTGCAACATTATAAAAGGGGTGTTTGCAACACTCATTTATCACCTTGCACATAAGAAGAGAAGGAGAGCCTCTGCAACAAATTTTGAAGAAGTCAAGAAAATTTGGTAGTGAATTCACCAAGTATTTCTAATCATTTATTGAATTCCTAATCTTGTGCTCAAAAGAAAAACTTTGTTCGGTATGGTAAGTAAAATGAAGCAAATCAAAGGAACAGTGAATTTGGATGAATATAGTAGTAGGAAGATTAGGGATGTAAGAAATTTGTTGCCAGCTAGTGAATTGAAGTGGCTTGAAGGTGTGAATGATAAGAATTTTGACATTTGGAATGAGTTTACTTATTTCGCCAATGTGGAAGTGGTTTGAATTATCTTGAACAAATTGGATGGTGATATCCTTACTCTGGATAAACCCTATAAAATTTCAAAAGAGGTAATCGGAAATCTAACAAGATTATGCAATGTTGGTGTTGTTCCAAAAAAGAAGTCGATTTGGAACATTGAAGTCAAAATCCTAACCAAAGTAATAGGAAATCAAAGGGCTCTAGTAATTTCAACGATCAAAGATCCAATAATGAGGTACATTGCACATGTAATTTCATATAAGATCTTCTTCATAAACAAGGAAGGTGTAATCTCGGTAGGTACAGTATATATTGCTCACAAAATGATAATGGAAGATGAATACCTTGATCTATGTGGATTGCTGAAGGATCAGTTAATGGAAAATGTGCAATTGACGAAAGATGCAACCTATGCATTCATGTATGGTTCCCTAGTTATATGCATTATGATATACTTTTTGAATTTCCTTCCTCAAAATGATAACGTGGTGTGGAAGGAAAATGAACTAGTTTGCAAGAAAATTTATAAACATTTCAATACTCTAAAAAATGGTGAGCAAGTTTATGAAATTTTCTTTAGAGAATTGTTTGGAAAGTTTGGAATAGTTAGCATCTCCCTTCTGGTAAGAGCTGTTGAATTTGGGTCCTCTTTCGGTAAGGTGGAGAAGAAGTAGAAAGGGGATCAAGAGTTTGTAGAGAACATTTCCCCGACACTCAAATCTCCAAAATTTGAAGGAAAAGGAAAAGAGCAGGTAATTGTGGATATACCAGATGAAGATTATGATGATTACACTCTTAGAGATGAACTAGAATCAGTAGAACTGGATGTGATAATAGCAGAAGAAAGTGATGAAGAAGGTGCTCTATTCAACACAAAGATACTACAGATTGTCAAGGAGGAAGATGGAATGCAAAAGATTGCTAGCATATGGTTAAATGGACCATCATATGAACAGGACATCATTGAGGACACTCTAGGTAGTTACTTTGTGCACAACAACATTGAATTGGAAAGATTGCAGAATGTACTCCCAAAAGAATTGATTGCATGCATCAAGGAGGCTATGGCCTCTGTGCCTTTGGACAAAAAAAGAGGACGAAGTCATTTTACATCTGAAGGAGCAGTTTAGGCCGTCTCTTGCCAAGCTAAAAAATAAAATGAATGTGTTAAGGCAATGCATTGACTCAGAAAACAAGGTCTACAATTATTGTCTTCAGTGGCCTCATGTGGTTAGTAAATACAAGGACAAGTTGGAACAAATTTAGAGTTATTTGATCAAAATTGGTCATGATTACAATATGTTTTAGGAACATGATGGAGCAGTAAAGAACAAAATTCATGAGTTGCAGGCTGAGCATGCAAAGGTTCACTTTTCTAGAAACAATCTCATGGACACTTTCTTGAAAGTAAAGGATCTAATTGAATGCATATTGGAGTAGCAAATTGAGATTCTGAAGAAAGGAGAAAAGTTGGAAGAAGCAATTACAATTCTAGAATCCCTTATCTAGATCATTAACCGAACATCATAAAATAGAAGCTTGTTAATCATTATTGGGATTGTTGTAGATGCCTGGAAGAAATTTCTTCTAGAAGTAAAAGATAAGTATAAAATAATTTTCTGATTTGTGCAAAATTTGCACTTCAAATTTTAAAATTTTCAAAATGGGGAGTGAGAGATTAGTAAAGAATGTATTTTTCATTGATGCCAAAGGGGGAGAGCAGTGAAAAATGCTTTATCATTCTAAAGGAGAGCAGTTTTTTGTTGTGTTTTGAAATTTTGAGTTTAAATTCCAAAACTTAGTCATTTTTCACTAAGTGTTGCCATCAATGCCAAAGGGGGAGATTGTTGGCATATGGATTGGGAAGATTTTTTATGTCTTCTAGTGTTGTCATTAATGGCAACTGAAGTCATTATCTCGGTCCTCAGATAAGGATCTACTTATATCAGGAGGAAAAGTAGAAGACAGTGTGTTACAAGCAGAAAGCATGAAGAATAGGGTATCTGATCAGATAGTCGATCTATATGCTTCACCGGATCATTATTTTGTGTTGTGGACCCCCCAAGAAATATTTTTGAGAATGTATGTTACCTTATTGGTAAATTTTATGGTGCTGCAGTAGTCGGTGTACGAGTTAAGAGATTCGGTAGAATAATTTTATGTTTATTTGTTCATTGTGGTTGACTCAATGAATGTAGCGTGTTGCAGATGTATAAGGAGAAATTTTTTAATTGTTTCTAAGTTTGAGAATATTTTTTTAGGCCCCAGCTATGTCTTAACCAATGTGTGTCGGTGTGCACTAAAGATTGCTCATGATTTGAGCTGACTATTGGAGAATATTTCATGTTTTGTAAAAGCTGACTTGAAGTGATGAAATCTTTGTTAAAGGATATATATATGAGATCGGTAATTCATTTTGGTGTGTGAATGGCATGGTAAGAAGGTGTGTGTGTGCGAAAAAGTGCAAATCATTTGTATGAGTGTACATCATAAGATCTGTGAGTAAATTCTTGCTTGTGCAACAAAAGGTTTTTGTGTAGAAGAATAGAGCAGAGCAGAGCAGAAGTGTGAATTGGACAAAAGGTCTAGAATATATTTTATGTGCTTCATTGGAACTGAATCCAGGCATTTGTAGATGTTATCTTCTCAGTTCATTTTTTGTTGTAATCACAAACACTTTGTAAGGCAGTGAGCCTTCTTCATCTTGAGCAATGAGCTCTAGGCAGTGTTCCTAAATTCAAGTGCATTCCCTTTTGTTCATACTTTTAATAGGGTATAAATTGTGGATTAATCTCCATCGTGGATTTTCCCCTAATAGGTTTTCCACGTAAAAATATTGGTGTTATGGTGCTTTGATTATCTTGTTCATGGTCTTGCATCTTTATTTCTATTTATGTGTTGCAAATAGTTTATAATCAGAATTAAATGTTTGAATATTGTTGAACACTGATTCACCCCCCCACTCTTAGTGTTCCTTGATTCCAATAGGTAGAAGGTAGAGGGTTTTGATGGTTTGGTTTTAAGGGATTAGGGTTGAGGGTTTATGTCTCCCATCCCTCTATCTCCCACTCCCTCCCTCAGGTCTTCCCCCAACCCTAACTAAATAAGAGAGAGAGAGAGATGGAGGGAGGGGGCTGAGGGTTTATGGTTGAGGGTTGAGGGTAGAGGGTTAATGGTAGAAGGTAGAGGGTTTAAGGGTTTAGGGTTTAGCGTTTAAGGGTTTAGAGTTTAGGATTTAGGGTTTAAGGGTACAAAGGGTTTAAGGGTTAGGGTTTAAGGGTTAAGTGTAGAGGGTAGAGGATTGAGCATTTAGGGTTGAGGGTTTAGGGTTTAACGGTTGAGGGTTGAGTGTTGAGGGTAGAGGGTAGAGGGTAGAGGGTAGAGGGTAGAGGTTTGAGGGTTAAGGGTAGAGGGTAGAGGGTTTAAGTGTTTATGGTTTTAATGGTTTAGGGTTTATGGTTTATGGTTTATTGGTTTAGGGTAGAGGGTTGAGGGTTGAGGGTTTTAGGGTTTAAAGGTTGATGGTTAATGGTAGACAGTTTAGGGTTTAGGTTTTAGGGATTAAGGGTTATGGGTAGAGGGTTTTAGTGTTTAGGGTTTAGGGATTATAGTTTATGGTTAAAGGGTAGAGGGTGTATGGTTGAGAGAGAGATGGGGATTGAGGGTAGAGGGTAGAGGGTTTAAGGGTTTAGGGTTTAGGGTTTAAGGGTTTAGGGTTTAGGTTTTAGGGTTTACAGTTTAAGGGTAGAGGGTTTAATGGTTTAGGGTAGATGGTAGAGGGTTTAAGGGTTTAGGGTTTAGGGTTTAAGGGTTAAGTGTTGAGGGATGAAGTGTTTAAGGGTTGAGGGTATAGGCTTGAGGGATTAGGATTAAGGGTAGATGGTAGAGGGTATTGTGTTGAGGGTAAAGGGTAGAGGGTTTACGGGTTTTGTTTTAAGGGTTTAGGGTTGAGGGTTTAGTTCTCCCATCCCTTTATCTCCCACTCCATCTCTTTCCCACTCCCTCTCTTAGGTCTTCCCCCCACCCTAACTGAATGAGAGAGAGAGAGAGAGGTAGGGAGGGGGTTGAGGGTAGAGGGTTAAGGGTAGAGGGTAGAGGGTAGAGGGTTTAATGGTTTAGGGTTTAAGGGTTTAGTGTTTACGGTTTACGGTTTGTAGTTTAAGGGTATAGAGGGTTTAAGGGTTGAGGGATTGAGGGTATAGGGTTGAGGGATTATGGGTAGATGGTAGAGCATTCAAGGGTTTAGGGTTTAGGGTTTTAAGGGTTTGTGGTTTAGGGATTATGGTTTAAGGGTTTAGGGTAGAGTGTAGAGGGTTGAGGGTTTTGGGTTGAGGGTTGAGGGTTAAGGGTAGAGGGTAGAGGGTTTAAGGGTTTAGGGTATATGATAGAGTGTTTAAGGGTTTAGGTTTTAGGGTTTATAGTTTAAGGGTAAAGGGTTTAAGGGTTTAGGGTTTAAAGGTTAAGAGTAGAGGGTAGAGTGTTGAGGGTTGAGGGTTGAGGGTATATGGTTCAGGGTTTAGGGTTTAGGGATTAAGGGTTAAGGGTTAACGGTTTAGGGTTTCAGGTTTAGAGTTTAAGGATTATGGTTTAAGGTTTAAGGGTAGAGGATGTAGGGATGAGAGAGAGAGGGGGGTATTGGGTTTAGGGTTGAGGGTAGGGGGTATTGGGTTGAGGGTAGAGGGTATAGGGTATTTTGTTGAGGGAAAAGAGTAGAGGGTTTAAGGGTTTGGTTTTAAGGGTTTAGGGTTGAGGGTTTAGGTCTCCCACCCCTCTCTCTCCCACTCCCTCTCTCAGGTCTTCCCCGCACCCTAACTAAATAAGAGAGAGAGAGAGAGGGGGGAGGGGGTTGATGGTTTAGGGTAGAGGGTAGAGGGTAGAGGGTTTAATGGTTTAGAGTTTAGAGTTTAAGGGTTTAGTGTTTAGGGTTTAAAATTTATGATGTAAGGGTATAAAAGGTTTAATGGTTTGGGGTTTAGGGATTATGGTTTAAGGGTTTAGGGTTGAGGTTTGAGGGTTAAGGGTTATGGGTAGAGGGTAGAGGGTTTACGAGTTTAGGGTTTAGGGTTTAAGGGTTTACGGTTTACAATTTAAGGGTAGAGGGTTTAAGGGTTTGGGGTTTATGGCTTATAGTTTAAGGTTAGAGGGTTTAAGGGTTTAGGGTTCAAGGGTTAAGGGTAGATGGTAGAGGATTTAATGGTTAAGGGTTGATGGTTGAAGGGTTTAAGGGTTGAGGTTAGAGGGTATACGGTTAAGGGTTGAGGGTTGAGGGTAGAGGGTAGTGAGAGAGAGAGTAGGGTAGAGTGTTTAGGGTATATGATAGAGGGTTTAAGGGTTTAGGGTTTAGAGTTTAAGGGTTAAGGGTAGAGGGTAGAGGGTTTAGGGTTTAGGGTTTATAGTTTAAGGGTTGAGGGTTGGGGATAGAGGGTAGAGGGTAGAGGGTAGAGGGTTTAGGGTTTAAGGGTTGAGGGATTAAGGGTTGAGGGTTTATGATTTAAGGATTGAGGGTTGAGGGTAGAGGGTAGAGGGTAGAGGATTTAAGAATTTAAGGGTTTGGTTTTAAGGGTTTAGGGTTGAGGGTTTAGGTCTCCCATCCCTCTATCTCCCACTCCCTCTCTCAGGTCTTCCTCCCCACCCTAATTGAGTAACTCCCTCTCCCTCTCAAGTTTCTCTCACTCTCAGGTCTCACTCCCTCCCATGCTAGCTAGACTAATTTTTCTCACTCCAATCCCCTCTCTCACACTCCCTCTCTATCGGATCTCACATACCTCCCACCCTACCTAGAAAAATATATTTCACTCCAACCCCCTCTCCCACTTTCCCTCTCTCTCCCCCCTTTGGTATTTTTGTATCTCTCAGGTCTCATCCCTCCCAACCCCTCTCTCATTATCAAGAATTTTCCCCCACCCTAACTAGATAAATCTCTATCCCTCTCAAGTATCTATTTCTCTTACATCTCAATCCCTACCACACTACCTAGAATAATCTCTGGATATGTGCAGGATCATCATGGAAAAAACAAGCCCTTAAGTGGCAAAAAGTTTAGAAAAATTAGTGCTAGGCAACTTGACGTAAAATTTTGAATAAGTTATCTATATTATTTCAAAAATATGTAACAATAGAATCTATAGCAAATTGAATGTAGTTTCTAAACTACTAGGTTTGTTTAAAAAAAAAAATCTCTTTGGTGAAAATTTGAAATTTCAATGCAGTGGTACTTAAATTTCAGGGAAAAAATAAGTAGGTGTATGTCTGACCACCCTAACCACAATAAAATGATAATATTTTTTTATAATATTTTAGATATAAGTAGAGGACTCATGTCCCGATGTGATGCATAATTTTTTGTAATTTTTTCCAAGTAAATAATTAATTATTAATTTTTTATTACAACTTTTTAAAAAATATAAAAACTCGTATGTCTGACCACCTTAACTTGGTCAAAACTTCATGAAATTCAATTTTTCTTTTTTTAATCCTATAGTATGTGAAGCATAGAATGTGATGCATGTTTTGGATTCAAAAAATGTGATACCATTTGAAAGCTATAGATGTGTTTCAATTAGCCTATCAATTAGGACTTTAGCTATAATTTGAATAGAAAATGAATAATAATTACTTATTAAATTCAAAGTAAAGCATAATTTATATCGGTGGAAAGCTAAGAATCTCCTTTAAAACCCTTTTCGTTTCATCAATTTTGGGTTAAAAAATAGTCATCAGCCACATACCCATCATATTACCACTTTTTGGCCCATCATGATCCTGCACATACCCCTCTCTCACTCCTATCCCCTCTCTCTGTATATCAAGTCTCACTCCCTTCCTCTCTATGTGAGGTGAACATTTCAAAGTAACACATGATTTGGCGCTCGCCAAATTTGGTGTGCACCAAATTTGGTGCTCTCCAAATTTAGCGTGCACCAAATTTGGCACTCTCCAAATTTAGCGTGCACCAAATTTGGTGCTCTCCAAATTTGGCGAGTGCCAAATGTGTTTTACCTTGAAATAGTAAAATAGGGGTTGACCCCATGATTCAGGCCCACATGCTTCTACATTAGTCTAGTTCAGTTCTTTATCCAACTCAAAAATGCCTTTTTTATGTAGTTGACTCCTTGTTGTACCAATCTATGCTTGATCCATCACCTTTTTACCACCAATTTGCATGCTAGACAATATAGAAGAAGACATTTTGAAGTTTCTACATCATTTTACATTATCTAAGGTAATATATTAATTTTGGTAATATTGAAATGTTTACATTAGGTATATTTGTTTGTTTTTGACAATATAAAATAAATTCCTTTAATGATTTTATTAATCATAAAAATTGGACATAGAATTCAACATTGAATTAGATGGGAGTTGCATAAAAAAGTTTTATTTTTATGATTTTGAAGAAAAAAGATGAAAAACATGACATAATTTAGATGAATTCATGTTTAAACTTATATAAACGACATCAATTTAACACAAATTTTCTTATGAATTCTATTTGCATTGCTTATAGTAGTCCATTTCTAGCATGGCTAGTGGAATTCACTCTATTTCATTTTAGGTAGATGTTTATAATGAGTTTTTTTGTTTTGTTTTGACAATATTTATTGTTACATGTAGAATTCAAAATTAAATTAGATGGATGGTGCATGTAAAAGTTTAATTTTTAGGAGCTTGAAGATATAAAATGGAAAAAATGACATAATATATTCAAATTCAATATTAGTGATGGTTGTGGGAAAACTTTTATTTTCAAATAATTTGGAAAACCTAAGAGCTTTCATCAATGTTAATGCAAGTTTCCATTAATTTTTTTGTTCCATAAAAAATTCACCTTCATCATGTGCTTAGATAAATTCAAGTGACTTGAAATAGTTGTTAATGCATGTTTCCACTCATTCATACCATTTACCTTTCTAAGAAATAAAATAGGGGAAATTTTTGTGCAATTAAAAATACTTATTTTCTTTCTAAGTTACCTCATTTCCAAAGAAATGGTGAGTAATTCCAAGATATAGCATCACAAACCCTTCTTTGAATTCATGTTCTTCATGGCTTGGTTGACAATAATAATGTGGTTTTGACAACAATAAACACAAGTTTCTCTAGTTTCCAAAGGTGGAAGAAACTTATACCTCGGGTTTGACACTTCTTTGCTCCTAAGCACTTGTCCAAACTCCAAATACTCCCCTCAAACCCAATTCTTAACATTGATCAATGCTTACATGAAGCAATTTTTGTACAAATCCCTCAAAGTACTAGTTTTTACACAGTATAGTTGCAAAAAGAAACAATTTTTCATCAATAACTCATAAAAATGGATGATTTCTAAGAAACCCTCCTTTTTTCAATACATGCATATAGGCATATAGAAAATTAGTACCAAGTTTCATATATTTTCACTAGACGCATCAAAAGTTATGGGTTTTTTGAAGCTCATTATAAATCCTAGGTTGGGGACAACAATGCTTGATAAGATATGTAATGTTTGATACGTCACATTAGTTATGCAATGTAAAGTAGTGCTTTGAGTTTTAAAGATATGCAATTGAATTTAACCAATGATATCAATATGTTTCAAAAAATTCTTGGTGTGTTTCATAAAATGCAATGTAATCAGTGGTATGGATATGTTTGAAAAAATGCATTACTTACTTTTCTTGTGGTATGGAGGTAGATGTATCATGTATGAAAATTTTTGTAGCATAGACATGTTTGATAATTTCAAATAGCTTGCTACCTTCTTTCATGAAATGCTTTGGTTTGTTTCATAAAATGCAATATAATCAACAATATCAATATGTTTCATAAAATGCATTACTTACTTTTGTTCTATGTGTGTTTGTGAATATGTAGCATTCAATGTCATGCCAAGGAAACAACCAAAGACTCTAACACTCGAAGAACATGTAGTTAAAAATGCAAGGAGAAGAAATAAAAAATTGTAGCCCGTGAAGCAAAGGAATTGCATCCCATACATCCAGAAATTTCTGTGCAATCTAAGAGAGATGTCCAATTGGAAAAATAAAGGGAACGAATGAACAAAGTTTGTGGAAGGACAAATGGATCCCGAATTTGGGGCACATCATCAACCATAGGTGAAGTTCAATGCACATCTCCAGTTGAAGACACACCAACAACAACATGTGGTTTTCCAAGTACATTGGAAATCACATCTCCAATTGAACACACACCATCAACAATATTGCATTTTGAAAGTACATCAACAAACACATCTCTATTGGAAATCACTCCACAAACGACATCTCAAGTTGGAGGTACAACATCGTTTACATGTCAATCTCAAGGTATGTCAACAAACACATCTCTATTTGAAGGCACTTCAATTGAAGGTACGTGATCTATCCCTGATGTTGTTGACATTCCTAATGTTCACACAAATTTACATCATAGAAATCCTCCTAGATTTTTGCATAGAAAACCTACATTTTTTATTGATATTGATTCCAATGTTTTGAAATGGATGCCTAATAAGATTCCAAAATGTTCATTTCAAAGATATGCATAGAGGATATGGAGTTTATTTTTTATGAAGCTAAGTTGGGGTGGAAGATGCCAACTATTTGTTGAAATGATGAGGCAACTCAAATATAGGCCCACTGTAAAGGCTCTTGGGCTAAGAGTTTCGAATGACTCAAGTGAAAATTACATTGTAAATAACTTGACGAGTGCATACGAGAGTGTGGGTTCTACCTCATGCACGAAGAATAGTTCTGCCACACGACATGTGATGACAACAACATTGTTAAGCAATAAAACAAGGAACAAGGTGAACCTTACAAAGAAAATTAAGTCTTTGAAAATAAGTAGATCATCTCTAATGAGAGCTAAAGGAAGGCGTGAAAGAGTGGAGGATCCAAATAGCAATGAGTTATGGGTATTCTCGGGTAGAGTGCCATGGAAAGATAAAAGAATTGCTCAAGCTTGATGATCTATAATAATAGATTATTGGAAGGATAACACAAGGACCTCTCCCAATCAAAAATATTTTCTAAGGAGAATTGGTAGTAAAATCCATGAGCCACATCCAAAGCATTATTTGGATACCACTCAAACCCAATTTTTTGCTGATTTTGTACGAAAGTTTCATGAAATTAAAATATGTCAAAGGTATTTTGAAATGATAAAGCCTTTTTATGTCCAAAAAATCTCACATACACTACATTTTGTTGTAGAGTACATATTGAGTTTTCTAACCATTATGATGTTTATCAATGTATATGTGTAGATATGCATTCTAACAATGTTTTGCAAGAATGTAACATAAGGCCTCCACCTAAATCCTCAAGGGAATTTTTATCTTCCATTTTATGTGAAAGTGTGAATGGTAATTTTTTTTACAAGAAGTCATGTTTGGATGGCACATGTGATCATTGTGGTGGCATGCAACATTTTCCAATTTTCCAACACATGGCTAGTACACATACTATTGGAGACAAAATTGTGGAATTTGGAAAACACAAGGCAGTGGCCTACAATCTAAAAGATGGGAAAGAAGCAAAGAAGTGTGAATTGGTCAGTGATAAGATTCTAGTGTATCAATTTATGGGAATTTTCCATGATTAGGTGGTCTGTGAGTATGCAAGGCATACACATAAAGCTTGTTGGTTGGACTCATAGTTCAAGTTACGCGAGGACACATTTTCAATAAATAGCATCATTTTAGTTGTTGACTTCACAGAGAACTACACACTACAACCACATAACAAGGTGCAATCATAGTACTACAACTCCACACAGGTTGCTATATTTGTGCATATAGCATTCATTCATGCAAATGATAGTACAGAGGATAAAAGGAAAGTATTGAGGGAGTATCACTTTTACATAAGTGGTGATAGCACACATTTTATAGATTTTGTGCCAGGTTTCTTTTAGATGTTCTATGTTGATATGGCTAGTAGGGGTATATCATTCAGTTAGCATATCATATGGTCAGATAACTGTACATCACAATTCAAGAACTCTAGGATTTTTTACTAGTTGAGTAGGATGCATAGGATCACTGGTGTTCCCCATATGTGGAACTTATCAGAGGTCTTGCATGGAAAAGGGGAGCATGATGGAGCGGGTGCATGTATCAAAAGAGCCTTAGCATGAGAAGAGTTAAAGTACAAAGATAGTGTAAAGTTGATAGATGCAAGATCAATTGTCGAGTGGTGCAATCATGCAATGGGTATAGGTAGTGAAGGTAATTCTTTAGTTTGTATATTTTTTCATTTAGTAGATGATACTAACATTGCAAAATATGAAGATTGTTGTGCACTAACAAGATCGAGTGAGCTACACTCTTTTAGAAGCTCTAGTGCAGGTACATGAACTATCCATATGCAGAAGATGGCATGCTTTTGTTTTTCATGTAAATTTCAAGCATGGAATGATTGTGAGTCAACAAAGTGGGTTGATAGATGGTCTGTAAGAATTCTAACCCCACTTGACACTTATCAACTCCCGACAGCTCTACAAATCACATAGATGCAATCATATGTTCACTTTGATCATGTATCAGACCTACGAGAACCAGGTAATATATCTTACTTTCAAGTTTTATTTTGATGTTCATTAAATACATCTAACAAGATGAACATATCAATGTAAGACATGTTTATGCCATTATTGTAGATGAAGACAATGAATAGGGTATAGATTATTACCTGTGTCATTGTATCAAGGAAAAAAGGAAATTGGAGGCCCTAGTTATAGATGGATAAAACATAGAATACCCTATAGGTTTAGTGGTTGTTACTACAACATGGATTAGAAGGTACCCAGTTAAGAATGTTGCATTTTGGTTGTTTGAGTAATAAGACATTCATCGAAAGATTCTTCACTACTTGAACCTTGTAGTCGTAGCCAATGTTCATTTGATCAAATATAAGTGCAGACCTATGAATAAAGAACTTGTGGAAAGTGTGTGAGTTTGACTACAAGGAAATACTTGACACAATAAAGAGTAGACTAGACCTGGATGGTTTCCTAGATTGATTTGTAAGTACATACACATTGAATTTGTAAATTCATGTTATTGATCAATGCTTTCTTTCAAGCATTTAAGTTTGATTATAGAAGGGTTTGCAAAATTTTATTATTGTTAATTTGAAAATTGATAATTATATGTCGCTCTCTATTGAATACCTTTAAGTGAGGGTATTCTCTATTGGTGTTTGATGTCATATGCATTTAGGATTGTCATTGATGCATTTGTGACTGTAGGTTATACCTAAGATTGTCAACTTAAGAAAAGAACAAAACATCGGTTGATGGTGCAAGTTTTAAATGGTATGAGAAACATTAGTTGTTGGTGCATTTTTTGGTTCTCAATCTTCTCTTTCTTTTCCATTTCATAGATTTCTCAAATTCCTATATGCTACATGTTTTATGTTAATTATTTCAGTGATATATTTGAAATTTATATGTAGGATCATCGAGAGATGAGAAAGTAGCCAAAGATGGGCCACATCACCTTTGTAGGACCTTCAATTGATCTAATTATAGCATGCATGAAGGTGATAATAGATCTCATTAGAAGGTGTACGTTTGACATTATTTAGTTATTGGTCTTTTCATGATTTTTATGAGTCCATGTCTGAAATTGATAGGATTTTGCAAGTTTTTTATGGACCAAATTCCAGTGAGAGTACACAACCATGGAGAGGCTACTACCCATATTTTTCCATGGGAGTAGGAGATGTACATGTTTTGAAGCATTTTGGAATGCAAATAACTTGGCCACCTGAGGTGGATTGGAGAAAAGAAACTGGGCAACAAATCCTTTTGTTTCTTCTTGTACAATATATTTCATGATCTGGGTTGCAAATGGGAGGATTATTTTGTTGCATGTATTGCTACAAGTATTGATAAATTGGAGGATTTTCAAGATGTTCTTCCATCACTATTGTAATATTTGTTATTGACTTAGTGTATTTTTTGATATACAAAAATTATGAAAAATTAATACATGCAAATGTGTATATTCCTTAATATATGCCTCAATTAAATGTCTATATTACATTTAAGGTTACTTGTAATGGTTTGTGGTTTACATTTAAAGTTGTCTTGAAGGAAAAGCATGTGGATTTATGAAAAAATCCGAAACAATGTCTTATATTGTACAAAGGAATATTTTCTTGCTCTTCTATAAACCCTAGAACTCCTCCCATCATTATTATTTGACATTAAAACTTGATCAACCCTTCCTCATTTAGTATACTTCAACTCGAGGCTAAAGTTTGCATTAGAAGGCTATGAAATCACCTCTCCAATTAATATTTCCCCACTACATCACGATAATTCTCACAATGATTCTTAACCATTTTTCTATGTCTCATGTTATTACATCACTGTGAGACCCCATTTCTATGAGGCATACACTACCCCTACCTTTTTGATCCTACTGAATTGGAAAGCTAGTGAGCTCTGAAATCTAGTGAGATCATTGGCTTGCCAATTCAATAGGGTTGACAAGGTAGGTGTAGTGTATGACTCATAGAAATGTGGTCTCACGGTGATGCCAATTCGGTAGGGTTGACAAGGTAGCGGCAATGTATGCCTCATAGAAATGGGGTCTCAAGTGATTGAAAAGGTAGGGAAAATGTATGCCTCATAGAAATGGAGTATCACATGATTTACATCATCGAGAGACCCCATTTCCATGAGGCATACGCTTCCCCTACCTTGTCAACCCTACTAAATTGGAAAGCTAGTGAGCTCACTAGCTTGCCAATTCAGTAGGGTTGACAAGGTAGGGGCAGCGTATGCCTCATGGAAATGGGGACTCAAGTTATGTAAGTAGGGGCATCATATGCCTCATAGAAATTGGGAATCATGGTGATTTACATCATTGTCAATCCCCATTTCTATGAGGCATACACTGCCCCTACCTTGTCAACCCTACCAATTTGGCAAGCTAGTGAGCTCACCAGCTTGTCAATTAAGTAGGGTTGACAAGGTAGGGGTAGCATATTCCTCATAGAAATGGGGTCTCATGGTGATATACATCACCATGAGACCCCATTTATATGAGGCATACGTTTCCCCTACCTTGTCATCTACTCCAACAAGCCAAAGTTTAGTGGGATAACACCTTTTCCCATCTCAAATAAATCTATAAATCTATCCTTCCAGTCAATGAGATAACAAATATATCTTGAGGAAAAGGCATATTTTTGAAAGGAGTGATGATGTTAGTGTGGAAAAGAGTAGAGCATAGAGATAGAATATGAAAACCTACATTAAACCACCACAAATAGGTTATGGAGCTCTTGGTCAACAAGTCATCCCTAGGAAGAGATACATTTTACAAGGGACTCATCCCACTAGAAAAATATTTGTATAGAGTAGAATATAATGTAACAAATTAAGATAGAACTCAAGGGATATATGAAGGAATATAAATAAGTGAGTAGGTAGAAGGATAGAAGATTTGTAATGTACAAGACATCTAATAGAATGATGGGAATGTAATATCAACTTTACCAATTGACAAACTTATTATAAAAACTTCATTTATTAAAATGAATAAACCTAATGATTATATATCAATATCAATATAGCATAAAGTCTATTCAAATAAACACTTGTGATGAGATTTACTCAAATTTTGAAATTTATTGCTTCCCTCAAACATTTGTAATTCATGCAATGTAATCCCTTAACAGTCCAAATTGCAAAAGGGAAGCAATATTTGATGGCATGTTACCTAGATACCGTATCAGTTATGGGAATTTTTTCTAAGGAATTGGGATCACGTAGGGAACCTATATAATAACCTCTCTCAGTTTTTGTTATCTTAGAGTCATTTTTTCGTGGTGTCCAATTTTGACTTGATGGAAAAAGTGTCAATTGAAAGCAATGTAAAGTTGCAAAGTGGTGCAACTTTTGTTCTGCAACTCGTGTGACTAAACAAAATATTCCAACACATTCAGATGAGTAAATTTATGCTAGGCATGGTAATCTTTCACACCCAAACACGCTGAATCGCTCTAAGCTACATTCAACCAGCTCGATCCCTTAGGGGTCCAAAGTGCAAAAGGGCAGCAATCTTTGATTGACTATTACTCAAAAAGAGTGACACTTACAAACTCTTCAGTTGATCCTACGAGATTGCGTTGGGCCCCTCTAAAATAACCTCTTGGTTTTTGTTATATCGAAGTCATTTTTTCATGGTGTCTAGTTTTCACTTGATGGAAAAAGTGTTAAATGCAAGCAGTATAAAGTTGCAAAGTGATGTAAATTTTATTATGCAACTCGTGTGACCAAATGAACTATTCCAACATGTTTGTATAGGTATTTTTACACTAGGCATAATCCTCTTTCACACACAAACATGCCGAATCACTATGAGCTACATTCAACCGACTAAATCCCTTATGAGTCTAAAGTGCAAAATGGCTACAATATTTACCATGTTGTTACTCAGACACCATGATACTTAGAAACTTCTTATCTAAGCCTATGGGATCATGTTGGGCCCCTCTACAATAACCTCTCTCGGTTTTAACTATCTTGGAAGTCTTTTCTCGTGGTGGTGAATTTTCATTTGGGGAAAATGTTGTCAAATGCAAGTAGTTGAAAGTTGCAAAGTGGTGCAACTTTCATTCTACAATTCGTGTGACCACACAAACTATTATGACATGTATAGGTGTGTATTTTTACACTAGGCATGGTCCTCTTTTGCACCCAAACATGTTGAATCGCTTCGAGCTACATTCAACTAGTAGAATCCCTTAAGAGTCCAAAGTGCAAAATGGCTGCAAACTTCAGCATGTTGTTACTCAAATACCATGATACTTAGAAACTTATTGTCTGAGCCTGTGGGATAATATTAGGCCCCTCTACAATAACCTTTCTCTGTTTTCGCTATCTTGAAGACTTTTTCCTGTGGTGGTGAATTTTTGCTTGGGGAAAAAATTGTCAAATGCAAGTAGTTGAAAGTTGCAAAGTGGTTCATCTTTCATTCTACAACTTGTGCAACCAAATGAACTATTCTAACACATCTGGGTGGGTACATTTACACTAGGCATGGTTCTTTTTCCCACCCAAACACACTAAATCACTATGTGCTACATTCAACTGACATAATCCCTTAAGAGTCCAAAGTGCAAAATGGTTGCAAATTTCAGCATGTTGTTACTCGGATACCATGATGCTTAGAAACTTCTTGTCTGATCCTATGAGATTATGTTTGGCCCCTATATAATAACCACTCTCATTTTTCGCTATTTTGGATGTCTTTTCCCACGGTGGAAAATTTTTGCTTGGGGAAAAGGTTATCAAATGCAAGTAGTTGAAAGTTGCAAAGTGGTGCAACTTTCGTTCTACAGCTCGTGTGACCAAATGAGCTATTTTGATGCATCCAGGTGGTTATTTTTACACTAGAATTGATCCTCTTTCACATCCAAACACGTCGAATCGCTCTAAGCTACATTCAATTGGAAGAATCCCTTAAGAGTTGAAAGTGCAAAATGACTGCAAACTTCAAAATAGTGTTACTCAGATACCGTGATACTTAGAAAATTCTCATTTGAGCCTATGGGATCATGTTTGGCCCCTTTACAGTAATCTCTCTCGGTTTTCACTATCTCAGAAGCCATTTCCTGTGGTGCTGAATTTTCACTTGGAGAAAAAATTGTCAAATGCAGGTAGTTGAAAGTTGCAAAGTGGTGCAACTTTTGTTCTGCAACTTGTGTGACCAAATGAACTGTTCTAACACGTCTAGGTGGGTATGTTTATGCTATACATGGTCATCTTTCACACTCAAACACGCTGAATCACTCCGACCTACATTCAACTGGTAGAATCCCTTAAGAGTCCAAAGTGCAAAATGCCAAGAAACTTCATCATGTTGTTACTCGAATACCGTGATTCTTAGAAACTTCTCGTCTGAGCCCATGGGATCACTTTGAGCCCCTCTACAATAACCTCTCTCCTTTTTTTCTATCTCAGAGGTCTTTTCCCATGGTGGAAAATTTTTACTTGGGGGAAAAGTTGTCAAATGCAAGTAGTTGAAAATTGCAAAGTGGTGCAACTTTTTTTCTACAACTTGTGTGACCAAAAAAATTATTTTGATACATCTAGATGGGTATGTTTACAATAAGAGTGGTCCTCTTTCACACCCAAACACACCAAATCTCTCTAGGCTACATTCAACTGGAAGAATCCCTTAAAAGTCCAAAGTGCAAAATGGCTACAAAATTCACCATGTTGTTACTCGGATACAATGACACTTAGAGACTTTTTTTCTAAGTGCATGGGATCACTTTGGAGCCCTCTACAATAACCTCTCTTGGTTTTCACTATCTCGGAGGTCTTTTCCCATGGTGGTCATTTTTTTTTGGGAAAAAAATTATCAAATGCAAGTAGTTGAAAGTTGCAAAGTGGTGAAACTTTTGTTCTACAATTCGTGTGACCAAAAAAATTGTTTCAATGCATTTGGGTGGTAAATTTAGGCTAGACATAGTCCTCTTTCACACCCAAACACATTGAATCGCTCTGAGCTACATTAAGCCAACATAATCCCTTAAGAGTCCAAAGTGCAAAATGACTGCAAAACTTCAACATGTTGTTACTTGGATACTGTGACACTTAGAAAGTTTTCATTTGATCATATGGGTTTGTGTTGGGCTCATCTACAATAACCTTTCTCAAAATTTTCTATTTCAGAGGTGTTTTCCTGTGGTGGCAACATTTTACTTGGGAAAAAAATTGTCAAATGTAAGTAGTTGAAAGTTGCAAAGTGGTGCAAATTTTGTTTTGCAACTTGTGTGACCAAACGAATTGTTCTGACACATCTGGGTGGGTACATTTACACTAGGCATGGTCATCTTTTGCACCCAAACATACCAAATTGCTCTGAGCTACATTCAACTGACTGAATCCCTTAAGAGTCCAAAGTGCAAAATGACTGATAACTTCAACATGTTACTCGGATACCATGATGCTTAGAAAATTCTCGTCTGAGCCTATGGGATTGTATTGGGCCCCTATACAATAATATCTCTTAGTTTTTGTTATCTCAGAGGCCTTTTCCTATGGTGGAAAATTTTTGCTTGGGGAAAAAGTTGTCAAATGCAAGTAGTTGAAAGTTGTAAAGTGGTGCAATTTTTATTCTTCAATTCATGTGACCAAATAGACTATTCCAACATGTCCAAGTGGGTATGTTTATAGTAGGAATGGTCCTCTTTCACACCCAAACATGGTGAATCACTTCGAGCTACATTCAACTGACAAAATCCCTTAAGAGTCCAAAGTACAAAATGGTTGCAAACTTTAACATGTTGTTACTTGGACACTTTGACACTTAGAAAATTATCATCTGAGCCTATGGGTTTGCATTGTGCTCCTCTACAATACGCTCTATTGGTTTTCACTATCTCGGAGGCATTTTCCCATGGTGGTGACTTTTTTGCTTAGGGAAAAATTATCAAATGCAAGTAGTGCAAAGTTGCAAAGTGGTGCAACTTTCATTCTGCAACTCATGTGACCAAATGAAATATTCCAATGTATCTGGGTGGGTAGGTTTATGCTAGGTTTGGTCCTCTTTCATACCCAAACACTTCGAATCATTCCGAGCTACGTTCAATTGGTTGAATCCCTTAAGATTCTGAACTGCAATTGTTGTCACTAAATAATGCACCCTTATTGAGATGCAAAACTTAGCCTACTAGTGAAACATTGGATCCAAATATTTAATATCCATGATGTATGGATTTTCATGCTCTAGAGTTATAAAACATGATGTGGCAGCAGTTATAGGACCATGTTTCTCAATGATTTGTCATGTTATTTCATGCATAGAAAATGAGAGTTTTTTTAACTTATTTAAATGATGAATATGGGAGAAATGTGATAACTGCACATGGGTGATGCATCTAGAAATCAATATTATATTGTTGTTTGTACACATCTAATATCTTCATGTAGACAAAGATTTTATAGGCCCTATTAGCCACTTACCCTTCTAGGATGTTTCACCTAAAAGGCAAGGGATGGGGTTAAAAATTTGTTGTTTACAATTCAAAGATGAGATGTAAGGAGAGATGCAATGATGGAATTATGTCTAAATGAAATGTAGTTAATGTACTAATCTAAAAATGAGATTAATTTATGATGCAAAACCCTAAGAATTATAAAGTACTAGAAAACACATTGTGATATGTAAACATGAACTTAATGACCTATAAACGCGAATGAAACCAAATAAAAAGTTGTAAGACAAAAGGTGTGCACCTGGAAGTGTGTTTCAGACTTGAAGCAACTCTGAAATTATGAAAATTCTAATTTTTATGCCAACAGGGACACTTACGCCAGGCTGGCCAACTTAGTCCTAGATCAGGAAAGCTGGTTCAGAGGCCATTTCAGTCAAATGGGTATCAAAATTTATAAAAAAAATCTAAAAAATAAGTTCAGTGGGACTAATTCACCACTAGTGGGGACTTAGTCTACTTCTGAATCTCTGAAAAAAGTGGAAACGGAAGCCCTGGGTCTACATTCTAGTTTCCCATAGGTGTCCACTTCTAAAACTCTAATTTTTGGGCCTGAAGGTGACTTTTTGTTGGTATTTTGGCTAGGTCAACAAAGAGATGTCTTCAATAAGTCTTCAACCTAATCTTCAATGATCTTCAATCCCTCAAAATGCCTAAATTTGTAAACACACAAAGAGAGAAGGAGAAAGTGTTGATTGTTAGGGCATGGGGGTTTGCCTTGGTCAAATCCCTTTTAGGTAATTAAACCAGAATGAAGAAACAAAGTAATGAAGCATGAAAAAATGGGTTCAATACCTTGCCATGATGATTGATCTTGATTTTTTGCAACAATGGATGTCGATTCAACCTTTGAATGACTTAGAGAACTATCTTGTTGTCTTGAAATGATAAAACCTTAGCTTGCTTGACTTGAGAGCATGATGAATGATGAGTGAATGATAAGAGATGTGTGAATTAGTTGGGGGATTGAAAAATGAGGGGAGAAACCCTTATTTTTACACAATTATTCCTAAATTTCTGAAAATACCTCATCATAGGCTGACCTTAGGTCTTAAACAATAAAAAACAAAAAGAAATTTGAATTTGTTTTTATTTTTGAGCCAAATGGGACTAAGTCGCCCAAGGTGGCGACTTAATACACCTAGGAAATTTTGAGTGGATGTTGGAGATTAAGATATATTAAAGGTTGTTTATCAGGTTCTTCAATAAGACACTTAATTAAGGCCTATAAGTGCATAAAGGGGGCCACTGAAAGCATAAGAAAGGTATAAATATTGATGAAAAAGCCTAGGAAAGTGTGAAAGTTTGCTACAAGACTTTACAACACTTTGAAATAGGTCTTGGTAAGGATATTTAGGTGAATTATAACATTATGGTCCTAGAAAAGTGTGAAGATGTGTTACAACACCTTACAACACTCTTGTAAGACATCAATAAATGTATTTTATTCAGTTTGCAAGGGTCCAAGACCTAGTGTGGATGTGTAGACACCTCACAACACCAAATCAATGCTTCATTAAGTCTAATCTGTCATCAATTATTCCCAAATCAAGCAAATTATACACTTTTTGGTGACACACTTCATAATATCATTAAAACTGACCTGTGCATTGATTTCATTTAATGAGATGTCAAGTGTTGTGATATTAGGAGATGCAAATAAATTTTGTTGGTTGGATCAGCAACTATCATGTGTTTTGATGCATGTTCATACAAGTTCATAAAGGTATATATATATATATATATATGCCCATGAGGTTTGAAACATCCACTTGTTCTATATAGATGCAAATGAAATAATTTCTAAGATTTAGAATTAGAACCATTAGTTGTTGGATGCTAGCCTCATCCATGAATTAAAAGCAATACATTTGGCTATGATATTTTTATGGGAAGGATCTCTTATAGTTCATTTGAAACCTTTCAGTGTTAAAGTCCTTGCCACTAGACAATGATAGAAATCAAGAAGCATAGAGCATACATGCAAATACATGAAGTATACACATGAATCATGAAGAATACACATGAACACATGCATTATACATTGGAAGCATGAAGCATATAGGTGAATACACATAATATATGTGAAGTATACACATGAATAAGTGAAGCATACATATGAATAAGTGAGACACAAGTAATTGAAGCATTGCAAAGGATACAAACCACTAGGAATGGAGATTGTTTACACAATACACATTAGATGGAGCTTATTGAGAAATCAACAGCAATTAATTAAGCATTAGATGTAAACAAAATCCATGGCTACAACATTCAAGCATACAATTTACGCAATATGCATGATAACATCATTTAAAAATGGTAGTATCAAAATAATATTTTCTTTAATAAAAAATCCATAAGGCTATACAATTATATATATTGATAAAAGTATATACAATATATCCAAAAAATCCATATAGGCTTAGTACAAAAGAGCCATATGGACATAAAATGCCACATATATATCGATAGTACAAAACATATGTTCCAAAATGCCACATAGGAATACAACAAAAGACCCTAAAACATAGTCATTTCCCTCTAGGGGAGGTAAAAAGATCCCATGTTGCCTTTGAAATTCGGCTAGATGGAGTTCCTATTGGTTCTCTTGTCTTTCGAACACACTCACTAGTCCTCCCCTCTTCACTCTGGACCTTCAACTGATACAATAAAAAATAAAGATGTTAATACATAGAAATTGAATTGTGGAATGACATATAACAACATATAACCACTTACCGCATACATATAGTCATCATGCACATTCACAACATTACCACATCCACGATCTGGAGGGACAACCACCTGTAGCAGCCATCAAGATAGAAATTAAACTACATAAAAGTATCATGATTTTTTTTTTATAATAGACCATAAAAGAACAAATATAATGTCAAATCATCTAATCTATTACATACCTCTCTCAATGGACCAAAACTAACTATTGTTGTAGCAACTTCATGGTCCATTGTGCCACCAAAATCACTAGGGTTGTCTGATGTCAACAACTACAAATGAAACAACATATCTAGCAGTAATATAAAGAAGTTTAGGTAGTCCCTTTATAACTATCATAAATGAAAGAGTAATGATGAGGGCACAGCCTGAGACTTAGAAAATAACCCACAAACAAGGGAATAATTTTATTATTCATAAAATGGAGCTTCTTACATGCAGAGGATCTCAAATCCCCAAGTTCTACAACACATGCAAGTTACAGAAAGCTACAAAATCACCCTTTCGCAATATGTGAGCTTGTCCCCAAAAAGTTACCCAAAAATTAGAAACCTGCCCATAAATAGAGCTCCCCATTAGTTTGGAGCCAAAACAACATTCAAATTTGAGTTTAGGCTATTTGGCACCGAAAATTTACAACCTGAAGTTCAAATTTCAAAAGAGCATTTGCAATTGTATCTTCTAGAAAGTGTGCCAACTTTTCGGGGCCATAACTTTTGATTCGAGACTCTGATTCGTGAACCGTTTGAATTGTTGGAAAGGTCTCGAAGTCAATAAGCTAAAATTTCTACGCTGATTTTAGCAAGTTTTGGGGCCATTCCAGGAACTCTAAGTGCCTCAAATCTAACTCGAAGATTTTCAGGTGCAAATCTGGGAAACTAAAACTGCAATATCTTTCAACCCAGGAATAGAAAATAAAAACCGTAAATTGGGAATTTCATTATGATGAAAAGGGTATCCAAAAATGTAAAAACATCTAAAAACTGAGAAACTTGAAATTTAACTATTTTTGGGTGATGCAAGATTGCCCTTACACCACTGGATGCTCCATCGGACACCCAGAATTTGAGAAGTGACCCCATCATGTCTCAGATGGTGGAGGAAAAACCCAAATGGTCAACCTCGCCTTAGGCAACCAAGATGAATCTTCAACAAGCCTTCCTTTCCATTTCACCAGATATTCTTCATACTACCTGTTCTTGGTACTCTTTCCCACATGACTATCCAGGATTTCTTCAATCTCCTCCTTTTCTGAAGTAGGTGCTGGAATCCCAGTTCCATCATTGGTACTTCCTCTACCCACCTTCATGATACTCTGTCAAATCTGAAATGTTGAACATAGGGGAAATGTTGAATCCATCTGGCAACTCTACCTCATATGCATTCCTTGAATCATGCCTCTTCAAAATTTTATAGGGACCGAACTTCTTCATCTTCAATTTGTTATATGTTCCCACTGGAAACCTTTCTTTCCTCAAGTGGACCATCACTTCATCACCAATCTGAAACTCCTTATACCTCCTCTTCTGATCTGCCTTAGCCTTATACTGCATATTCATCTTGTTAATATGTTATCTTACCTTCTCATGTATATCCTTGATGTGTTATGCAAAATCTTCGGATTCAACACTTATTTTCTTCTCTTGGTCCATCTTCCTCAATTTTGGAGCTATTCTAGGGCTACCTCCATACACAATCTAGAATGGTGATCTACTAGTACTTCTATTGACAGAATTGTTGTAAGAAAATTCCGCCTGGGGTAAGATCAAGTCCCATCCCTTGGATTTATCTCCTACCAAACATCTCAGAAGGTTACCGAGACTCCTATTAACAACCTCTATCTGCCCATCTGTTTGTGGATGGTGTGCAGAACTGAACTCCAACTCTGTTTTCAGCTTCTTCCATAAGGTCCTCCAAAAGTACCCCACAAATTTGGTGTCACGATCTGAAACAATACTCTTTGGCAAACCATGTAGCCTCACCACCTCTTTGAAGAACAAGTCAGCAATGTGGACTGCATCATGGATCTTTTGACATGGAATGAAATGTGCCATCTTTGAAAACCTATCAACCACCACAAAGATTGAATCATTCCCTCGCTATGTCCTTGGCAAACCAAGAACAAAGTCCATACTTATATCCTCCCATGGCCTCTCTGGTACAAGTAAGGGTTGATATAAGCCTGTATTCTGGCTCACTCCTTAAGCCATCTGACATACCTTGCAGCTTTGTACAAACTTCTTCACATCCTATGACAACTGAGGCCAATAATAATGCTCATTGATAATGGCAATGGTCTTATCTCGACCAAAATGTCCTGCCATTCCTCCACTATGCTTCTCCTTTATAAGGCTATCCCTCATGGAACTCCTTGGGATACACAATTGAATTCCCTTAAATAACATGCCATCCTAGATTATGAAATCCAGCCACCTTGTCTTGTCCACTGTAACAAGGTCCTTGCAAGCTTTCCAAGCCTCTGCAAAATCAGGATCTTCAACATACAGTGTCTTGAGTTCATTGAACCCAACCACTTCAATTTGCAACTTTGTCATCAATGTATGCCTCCTACTTAAGGAATCTGCAACCCTATTTGACTTCCCACTCCTATGTTTCAAAACAAAGGTATAACTCTGCAAAAACTCTTCCCATTTCATATGCCTCTGATTTAATTTCCCTAACTATTTATGTACTGCAAGGCCTGATCATCAGTATATAGAACAAATTCCTTCAGCAACAAATAATGTCTCCATTTCTTTAATTCTTGAACTATTGCATAAAATTCTTGATCATATACAAAATACTTTCTCTTGGCATCATTTAACTTTTCACTAAAATAGGTAATGGGCTTACCTTCTTGGCTCAACACTGCTCCAATGGCACAACCACTGGCATCACAATTCACCTGAAACACCTTGTTGAAATCTGGGAGGGCTAGAATAGGTTGCTCTGTCACCTTCTGCTTCAACAGTTCAAAACTTTTTGCCACTCCAATGCTCCACTTGAATTCTTTTCTATCCCCTCTCATTGTTTCAGGTCAGAGGGTCCACAAATACTACTAAAGTTTCAAATGAACTTTCTATAAAAACTAGCCAAACCATGAAAGATCTCACCTCGGTAGCAGTTCTTGGGGTAGGCATTCTAGAATAGCCTTCACCTTCTCTGGGTCCATCTTGAGACCTTCTGCTGAGACAACAAACCCCAAATACACTAACTCCCTCTTCACAAAATTGCACTTCTTCAGATTAATCAACAGTTTCTCTTCTCTTAACTTCTCAAAGGCTCTCGAATATGCATCGGATGCTCATCCAATGTCTTACTGAAAATCAAAATATCATCTAAATACACAATAACAAAACTTCCCAAAAATTCTTTTAGTACCTCATTCATGAGCCGCATGAATGTGCTCAGTGCATTGGTTAGCCCAAAAGGCATGAATAACCACTCGTACAGGCCTTCTTTGGTCTTGAAGGAATTCTTCCATTCATCTCCCTCTCGAATCTGGATCTAGTGATATCCACTCTTCAGGTCAATCTTTGTGAAGTACTGAGCTCCACTCAAACAGTCCATCAGGTCATCCATCCTTGGCAAGCAAAATATGTACTTGATTGCTATATTGTTTATGGCTCGGGAATCTATACACATCCTCCACTCCCCATCCTTCTTTGGTGCTAGTATTGCATGTACTGCACATGGATTCAAACTCTCCCGTATCAAACCCTTTCTCAGCAACTCTTGAACTTGTCTGTTCAACTTCTTATTTTCTGCTGGAGTCATCCTATGAGCTACCTTATTTGGCAAAACTAGCTCCAGGAATCAAGTCAATCTGATGACTGATCTTCCTTATTGGTGGTAAACCCTCAGGTACATTATCAGAAACAATATCCTGAAACTCATCTAACATCCTAGAAACTTCTTCTGGAACCTTCTCACTATCCTCCTTACTCACTCTAGGAATCAATGCATAACACACATGCTCATGCTTCATACCTTCTAAAATTTTTCTTCCATCTACATAACAAATTCTAGCACTACTGCATACCTTTTCTTCGGTCTCCTTAGGGGTTTCAACTTGTGGCGAACCCCATCCTTTGTCAAGGAATAAGTGTTTGCATAGCCATCATGTATAGCTTCGCCTATCGAACTGCCACGACCTCCCCAACAACATGTGACATGCATCCATGGGGATGATATCAAGAGTACCTCATCATGGTAGCTCCGATCTTGAACTTTACTAGAAATCATTGACCAAAACTTTGTGGTCTTTACGCAGCGGGCAATCGATATGGATGTATTGCCTTTCCCTTTAGCTTCAAGTTTATGACTATCTCCTCGACACAGTTATCGGTGCTCCCACCATCAATAATGGCATCACAACATTTTCCTTCACACTTGCACCTTGTCGCGAAACAGATTCTTCCTCTATTACGGTTCCTTTTCCTCGATCACAAGGCTCTCCTAATCACTAGGGCTTCTCCCCTTTCGGCATCATCTGAATGTTCAGATTGGGCCTCCTCATCTGCATGCGCAACCCTTCCACGAATTTCTGGCCTTTTGTCTACCCTTCCTTGGTGTTGTGGACATTCATAGGCTCAATGCCCTTCTTCACCACATTGGAAACACGTTCCTTTGAAACCACCTCTTCCAGATCCTTGTCCATATTTTCCTCATCCTCTACCTCTTTGATCACCACTATTTTGATCATGAGGGCGGTGGAAGTTGTCATTCCTTTGGCTTCGGCTGGTATCCACATCTTCACTTTTCTTTTCATCATCATTTCGGCTTCCTGAAGGTCTTCCATTGCCCCTTATGCTTTGACCTCCTGCGTCCTTTTTGCTTGCCATCAAATCTTTTGTTGACTTCTCTTCCACCTTCAAAGCAAAGATACACATCCTCAATGGTGGTCATTTTGACTGAGCAACTCCTCTTGAATGCTTGGTCATAACCCATTAAGATGTCGGGCTACCTTCTCCTTATTGGCCTCTGTGTGACCCGTTCGATGATTATTTTTGAAAATATTCAATATATTCTTTTCTGAGATCTACTTCCTTGCTTCAACCCTTGCAATTTCTTCAACAGATCTAACTCGTAGTCCACTGGTATGAACTGCTTCTTCAGTTTCTCTACCATGCGATCCCATCTGGTGATCTTGACTTTTCCTCTTCGATTTCTTTCCAACTAGGCCTCTTTCCACCAAATACGGGCATGGCCCTTCAGCTTCATTTTCACAAAATTAACCCGATCTGGGTCCTCTATTTCCTCATACTCAAAATATTCTTCTAGCTCGTTGATCCAGTCTATCAACTCTTCCGGGTTCAGACTTCCGGAATAACTAGGGACTTCTACTCTAGGTATTTTCCCGATCTTCAAAATGGCCCTTATTAGCTGCATTTGGTCTTGATCAATTGCTTCTTCTTCCTCTTCTCCATCTGAACCTTCTTCCTCTCCTTCATCCTCACTTTCCTCCCTCGGGTTTAACCCTCTTCTCAACTGTTCTTGTAATGCATCAATCTATCTCTGGAGGGTTGCCAGTGCATCTCTTCCACTAGCATTTCTGCAACCTTGACCACCTCTGGCACCACCACGCATCACTTTTGGAGGCATCTTTTCTTGACCTCGACCCACAACCACGGTCCTAGTGCGAACTGCCTCACGATTGGCGATTTTTCCACACACTCAAGAAAACCTCACTCTGATACCACTTGATGAGGGCGCAGCCCGAGACTTAGAAAATAACCCACAAACAAGGGAATAATTTTATTATTCAGAAAATGGAGCTTCTTACATATAGAGGATCTCAAATCCCTAAGTTCTACAACACATGCAAGTTACAGAAAGCTACAGAATCACCCTTTCGCAATATGCGAGCTTGTCCCCAAAAAGTTACCCAAAAATTAGAAACCCACCCATAAATAGAGCTCCTCATTAGTTTGGAGCCAAAACAACATTCAAATTTGAGTTTAGGCTGTTTGGCGAAAATTTACAACTGAAGTTCAAATTTTAAAAGAGCATTTGCAATTGTATCTTCTAGAAAGTGTGCCAACTTCCCAAGGCCATAACTTTTGATCCGGGACTCCGATTCGCGAACCGTTTGAACCGTTGGAAAGGTCTCAAAATCAATAATGCGCTCAAAATTTGCTACGTAGATTTTGGCAAGTTTCAGGGCCGATTTGGGAACTCTAAGTGCCTCAAATCTAACTCGAAAATTTTTTGGTGCAAATCTAGGAAACTAAAACTGTAATATCTTTCAACCCATGAATAGAAAATAAAAACCATAAATTGGGAATTTCATTATGACGAAAAGGGTATCCAAAAATGTAAAAACATCTAAAAACTGAGAAACTTGAAATTTAACTATTTTTGGGTGATGCAAGATTGCCCTTACACCACTGGATGCTCTTGCATCAAGTAAACGATTGGCTTGAGTTGAGACTATAGTATAGTGCTTATAGATCACAAAATGGTGAAAGTACTAAGTCCACTATGTTAGTCCAAATTCTTGCAAATGCCAAAGTTTAGTGCTCATTGAGATTCATATTGCATATGTTGATGAACTAATGTTAATGAGGGTATGTTGTCAACTTAGTGATAATGCCACAATGAAGTTCACATGAATGAAGTGAGGATTACTATGTTACTAGCAACTTTCAAAGGGATAATGGAACATACGATGAATTAGGACGTGTATAGGGTTTCACTATAGCACATGAAGTTGGTTGTTGAGGTGTGCAGCAGTAATGGAGAAGACAACTTTGGTCAATAATGAGTGGAAGGAAAGATTTCTTCTAACAATGTATATGATAAAAATTGGATGGACGTGCTATAACATAGAAGGGATAAAGAGACAAGACCAACAAGGGATAATGGAACATATGGTGAAATAATAGAGGGTACAATGGGATGGGAGTTGAATGCAATAATGGAACATGGGATGGACTAGAATAGATTAATGGGATGGGCTAGGATGTCATAAAAAAATATAGCATGAACTATTAGAGGTTAATGGGATCGGATTAGGAGGGAATATATTAGAGGTTAATGGGATCGGATTAGGAGGGAATATATTAGAGGTTAATGGGATCGGATTAGGAGGGAATAGAGGAACATAGGGTGAATTAGGGAAATATAGTGGGACAAGACCAAGAGGGGATAATAGAAAATAAGGTGAAAGAAGAGAGGGAAATGGGATGGAAATAGAAGAGGTTTATGGAACATAGGATGGACTAGTATAGATTGATGGGATGGGCTAGGATGGGATAACAAAATATAGGGTGGACAATTGGACGTTAATGGGATGTAATTAGTAGAGAATAATGCAGCATAGGGTGAATTAGGAGGTGTCTTGGGTTTGGCTATAGTACATGAAGTGTGAACTTGACCTATGTGTAGTAATAATAGAGAAGAATTGTCTAGGATGAAACGTGGATAAAGATGGTATAACATAGAATGGATAAAGGAACATAGGGTGGAACATAAGGGATCATGGAACATCTAGGGTGAAATAATAATGGGTACAATAAGATGGGAGTAGAAGGGAATAATGACACATAGGATAGACTAGAAGATATTAGTGGGATGGTCTAGGAGGGGATCATGGAAAATAGGGTGAACTATTAAATGTTAATGGGATGGGATTAGGAAGGAATAAGGAACAAAAAGTGAATTAGGAGAAGATAATGTGACACGATCAAGAGGGGATGATGGAACATAGAATGGACTAGTAGATATTAATTGGATGAGCTAGGATGGGATAATAAAACATTTTTATGGTGAACTATACTAGAGGTTAATGTGAGGTAATTAGGAGGGAATATTAGACCATAAAGTTAATTAGGTGGTGTCTAAGGTTTGAATATAGGACATGAAGTGGGAACTTGAGGTGTGTAGTAATTGTAGACACATAAAAATGGTCTCGACTTGCAAACCATATTTTCTATGATGACCATGCTCATCCCTCACATAATTCAATTATTTAATCATTTCCTAATGTCATAATTATTCCTCCCATGGTTATTTAAATAACTAAATTACATTTATTTATTTAATTATGTTACTAATCAATCCTTATTCTCTCCAATCATTTAATAACATTACCATTTATCCTTCAATTAAATAACATTATCCATTTAACCCACTTTCCATCCCACCAAATAAATAATTAAAACAATTATTTATTATCTTTTTCCTCATTCTCATTTATGAATTAAACCATTATTTAATTCATAAGTCAACCTTTCTACATAAATTAAATAATTTCTATTATTCCAACAACCTCTTTTTTTCCACCATTGATTTGATTATCTCCAATTAAGTCTCAACCCTTCATTTCAAAGTTTTCCCTAACTTTGACCTAATGTTTCCCTAACCCTAATCCTCCTTATCACATTGAGTTCTATCCTTTGATATTAGGGCTTCACCAAATTTTAATCTTGGCCATCCATTCTCAGTTTGGCATTCTTTAAATGACCCTCTTTCAAGTCATTTTGGACACACAAAGCTACACACAACAAGCTTGAGAAGTTTTGAGCACTTGAGCACTCATAAATCTTCAATATTTTGCTTGTCTTGATCATAGGCTATGGTTGCACTTCAAATCTGAGGGAAATTATATAATTTGCAGCAACATGGAGAAGGCCAATGGAGGTCAACCAATGGAAGCCTGAAGACTAGGCTTCAAGGAACATAACCGCTACCTCCCAGCATAATGAGTGATGACTTTAGCATATGATTGATTGAAGATTATTGCTCTCCCAACGCTATTGGTTGTTGCTCGTCCAAACTCTCCTGCATTGGTATTTTCCTTCTCCAATTTACTGTGCTACAACAATTACTCTGATTGATTTATTTTGCAACTTATTTAATTTGGTGTGCTACTACCTAAAGACAACATATCAAACAAAATGTGAAAAAAGAAGATGGCAGGATGGTGGCAGACGCTTCTATTTTAAATGTTGTATTTAATGGGCACCGTTGGGAGATATTTCAATTTCTACTACTTAATTTTGACAAAAGCTCTAGTCAATTCATTTTATTTAATTTCATTTTAATATTCCTTGTGAGGATTTGGTTCAGCTGCTATATATGATTGATAATGACGAGGATATCTTGACATTAATTATGGAATCTAACTTGGTTTAATTTTGTGTCAGAGTTGGTTGAACAAAAGAGTGCATCTTTACAGCCTAAAGGCTACATATTCAAAAGCACATGTGCGAAGAAGATTTGTAGTCGGTTGTAGAAGGTTCCATCTTAATTGCTTTGTTTGATTGTTGGGGTGTCACGACAGTGCATACAGTTGGGAGAAACTTCTCTCTTTAATGCCATCTTTGACAAAAGATATTTATGCCTACTGTAAACTAAGTTGAGTGGACTTTCATAGCTCTATCTTTGTCTTATCAAATTCATGTGTATGAGAGGCGGCTGGCAGTTGGCTAAAGATCATCCATTAATTCTGACATTGTTTGGCACACATCTCGGGTGGCAATTGGCTACTCCTCACATTTTACTGCCCCCTTAAAATTTCGGCAGCATCCATCGAAGGTCCCAGTCAACTTACAACTCTATCTTGAGCAAAACCATTTGTGGCTTGTCATGGCTCCGAGGAGTGGTTTTTTTTTTAAGATTTTAATTTTAACCTTTACTTTTTAGTTTTTATTTTTAGTTTTAATGTAATGTAATTTTTGTTTTAATTTTACTTTAATGTAATTTTAAGTTTTTAATTTTTAGTTTTTAGTTTTAATTTAAATTCACTTTTAGTTTTAATGTAATGTAATTTTTTGTTTTAGTTTTACTTTAATGTAATTTTAGTTTTTAATTTTTAGTTTTTAGTTTTAATTTAAATTGGTTTAGTTTAAAATTTAGATTAGTTTTTTTTAGTTTTAAATTAGTTTATATTTTAGATTCTTTAATTAGATTTTAATTTTTCGTATTTTAAATTAGTTTAGATTTTAGATTGTTCTTAATTAGATTTTAATAGTCTTTTTTTTATATATAGTTATTAAGTTTAGATTTTCAATTTTTAGATTTTTTCATTTTTTAATTTACCTTTTAAATTTACATTTTAATTCTTTCCTTTCTTTTTAATTAGATTAGATTTACATTCAATTTTTAGTAGATTTAAATTATATTTTAATCTAGATTTTAATTTATATTTTTCCTTTAGATTAGATTATTTTTAGATTTTGTTTTTCTAGATCTTTTGATTAATTAATTTAGTAGTTTAAATGTAAATGTAGATTAGATTTAATTTTATAATTTAATTTAGTAATTTAGATTAGATTTAATTTTAGTAATTTTTTTAACTTAGATTAAATCTTAATTTTTATTAATTTAGATTAAATATTAATTTTTGTCAATTTAGATTAGATTATTATATTTTTTTTAGATTTTTAAATTAATTAATTTAGATTTTTTTTTTAGATTCTCATTATATTTAACTTTTTAGATTAGATTAATTTTGTATGTTTTTATTAGCTATATTAATGTTATTTTTTTTCTTTCTAGTTTAATTTTGATTTTTGTGACTAATCTTTGACCTTTTTTTGCAGGTTCAAATGTCCACGATTCAAGATTTGCAATGCCAATTGTCGCTTGTCAAATATTGGAGACTCAAAACTACTAATCGTGTTTTGCTGGGATCTTGCTTTAATTTTTCTTTATCTTGAGTGCATTTTTCACACAGAATGCTTAGTGGGCCTAAAACAAACTTGCGTGTTTGATTTAACATCATAAGAAGGTTTAAAATTTACAAGTGCTTGCATTGTCTTGTGGTGTGCATTTTGTTTCTAGGTGTGTATGATTTTATCTTGTGCCATTTGGTGATCTTGACAATTAGAAACACCTTCAGACATTTTGTATAACCACCCACACATTTCAATTTGGATATTAAAATGAAAAATCTTGTCTTCAAATTTGTGTAACCCTGATTAAATAATAGAAGTATCCTCTCCCCTTGTGCACTTGTGCAATCCTGGGCACAAGATAAACTGTTATTGACTCTAGGAAATTAGGCCTTCCTTGGTGGGAAAAAGTACACACCCCAAGGTGACTCAAACTGACAATGAAGCTCTTTGGCCAAGCTACCCCCGACCGATATATAAATGTGACTCCTACTTGAAAACTTAGGATTATGAGTGTAGATGTGTCACACGGACAAAGTAGAATTCCCCGAAACCCTATTGAGTGTAACCTCTTTAGGCTAGAATTCCTCCTTTAATAGAGCTTAATATTTTCCCCATGTGTGACCACTCAAACGGGGGTCCCGAACTAAAAAAAATTGTGTAGTAGCCAAAATCATTTATATTTGCTAGTGCAACAACGGTCGTTGTGAAGGCATCCACATTCTTGCAATTCTTAGTAGAGGTGATCAATTTTCCATGGGATTTTCATGGGGGTTGGAAGTTTGGTTGGCTTGAGAAGTGAGTGCAATGTAAGGGGGAGCCCGTGTGGCCAAGCTTATGGATTCACATGCTAAGAATAAGTGTGGTTGGGGAAACCCATGTGGAATCTAGAAAATATTATCCTAGCTTAACCTAGGATTGTGCTTGTTTTCATTATGCTTGATCAAAGAAAAAATATTGTGTTTTCCAAGTGTTTTCTCAAACATTCAAACAAACAAACAACATCTCACAAATTTGGAAACACACATTCAACTTGAAACATTTCAAAATTTGGTCAAACTTGCAAACAAACTAGGTATTCATTTTTTCTGTAATGCATTTGTTGTCCTCTGTAATGAATTCCCTCTATTGAGTCACATTTGAAGCTTTCTATGAGGCAATTACTCTGCTAAAATGCATTTTCAACTTTATGAACTGCATGTGCTTATCTAAACCACATTTGCATCTTTCTGAGTTATATTCACTTTGCATTTCTACTTTCTAGAACACATTCAGTCTTTCTGAGCCACATTTGCCATTTTCTGTGACATAATTGTTTTGTAAAGCCGCATTTGTTATCTTTGGCAACACATCTACCTAGTATGAACTGCATTCACTTTACACAAAGCCACAACTATTTTCCCGAGTTGCATTTTCTATCTAGAAAGATGCATTTGCTGAACCCATGACGCATCTGCTATACTGCAACGCATTTGAAACCTAGAACGATGCATTTTCCTGAAAAAAATTAAAACACTATTGGAGACCAAAACTCAAGATCCAACTTGTCCAATCTGTCGTTAAACATCTTTTCCAACAACATCTGTCAAAAACCAGAAAGAAAATTGCTCAAATCTTCAATTTCTTGCACATTTTAGTTACATTTTACCATAGGTTCATCTTTGCAAAATTTAGGTCCATCCTTTAGAGTTCATCATCATCATTTTTTGTCATAAACTAGTCCTTAGGTCATCATTTCATTTTCATAGTTTGGGTTAGGAAAACCTTACCATACTTTAGAAAATCATTGCCTTCAAAAGTAGGTTATCATTGGACTTAGTCATCATTATTTCCTTTAGTCATTGTCCTTTTGTGAGACCTTTCCAACTCATATGTCAAGTTAGGAAACCTCACTTAGTCATCTTTTCATTGTCATTTAGTCCTTCAAACAAGTCCTTTGATATTCCAAAATTGAGTCATAGATCAAGCTTAGGGTGGTTGAGTACCCTTCTTCCAAAATACTTAGACCTTTGCATTTACATATCTTAGACATTCAAGTCATCTTAGTCCTAATTTTACATACCTTATTCCAAAAATACAAAAAAAGAATAGTGTCATAACTTGTCATCTTAGTTTTCATTGTCCTTTGGCATTAGTCATTCCCTTTAGACAACATTGTCATATTGCATTCCTTATTGTCAAAAATCCAAAAAGATAGTTTGCATTTGCATACCTTATTTGAAAAATCCAAAAAAAAAAAACACAGTGTCATCATCTAGTTGTCATTTTCATTTTCATCCTTCTTCCTAATTTGAGCAATTCCTTATATGGTTGAAACTAGGCTTCAAAGAAAAAGAAGGCATATGTCCAATTTTGGACAAGACACCAACAATAACATCTTTTCTAATGACATGAACCAAAACATGAACCAAGACACGTCCTTTGTCAATTCTTTCAATGAAATAAACATGCCATCATCATCATGTAACCCCTTCAAACCATTTATACAAAGAGACCAACATGGACATATATATGCAAAAGACTTAGAAGCCATAGTGCAAAATCCTAATGTAGCCAAGTTTGTGGAATATTTCCTCTTACATGACCCCCAAAGGTATCTAGCCATGATTTTGGACCAAGGGGTTAAGTTACCACATGGCTTTGACATTAAGACTTTGAGACCAACCTCACTCGATCACAATGCCAACAACCACAATGCAAAAAATGCCAACACTAGTCAACCTCTAAACAACACAAACATTGCCACAAACACTATCAATGCCACTTCTCGTGACACATCCAACCAAACACAATCAATGCAACATCCATTGGAGGGACACCAACTATGTCACAAGCCATGTCACAATCAATGCCTACAATGACAACAACATCATCACAATCAGTTGGAGCTACCTTTGGATCCACCGCAATGGGGCAAAGCACTTCAATTCCCATATTCGGCACCTCATATAGTGCCATGGGAACATCATCATCAAACCCCTTCATTGGTACCACATTTAATCCCCTTGGAGGAAGTAAACGATGTATTTTCATTAGAACACCACAACCAAATGTCAACACATCGTCACAATTTAATACCAATACTTCCCAAGGGAAAAACATAAATGTTCCCCATGGACAATTCCAACAATTTGGACAAGGCAATCAGAATACATAGCCTATGGCTTCATTTGGACACAAAAACATTCATGGCCAACATATCCCACAAATATCAACTCAAATGGATGGAGGGCACATTCCTACATATGCATCACACATTCATACCCATCAACATGTACCTAATCAAAACTTGCAATATCAACAACATTCCAATCAAAACATGTCATACATCTCACAACAACACATCCCATGACAAAATCTGAATGTCTCTTCACAACAAATGGGGACACATGGGATACCCATTACTCCAATGTGTGATGCAACAAACAATCCTATAATTGATGTCTTGCAAGCTCAAGTAATGGACTTACAGAAAACCATTGAGAATATGAAAATGTTAAACAAAAAGTCACATGCGTCATACGACTTATGCCCATATCCTTTTGGCACAAGACTATACATGCCACCATTTCCTCCTGGATATGTGGCACCAAACTTCACCAAATACAAGGGCAAGACTAATCCTATTGAAAACGTTCGAGAATTCATGACCAACTGTATGGACATTGCATATGAACAAACTTACTTGATGAGACTCTTCTCCAAGAGTCTAACAGGACCCACACTTGAATGGTTCTCCACTTTGAAGGGGATAAAAAAATGGGATAAACTTGCAGACAAATTTGTGAAAAATTATGCCTATAATATTGATATAGACACCTCCATCACTAGCTTATGCACACTTACACAAGAAGACGTTGGTGAAACTTTTATCCCATTTTTCCAAAGATGGAGAAGTCTAGCAAGTCATTGTCATATTGACATACCTGAAAAAGAGAAAGTTGACATGTTTGTCCAAACACTCCTAGGTCCATTGAAATATGGCTTACAAGTCCACTGCTGCACAAATTTTACAGACTTAGTTGAAAGAGGTGTCCAACTGGAAAAGGCTCTTATTGCTAAAGGAGAACTGAAATATGGCCCTAAGAACACAAACAAAAACTAGCCTTTGGACAAGAACAAATACTGGGTCGAGAACAAGCACATAACCAATGATGATGTTGTTGACGCTAAGGCAGTCAACACAATGGGTCTTGTACTTACTCTTAAAGGAGTTCAACCACAAAACACACAAATAATCACACAGACACCTACTGCTAATGCCATTCAAAATAATCAAAATAATCAAAAAAATCAAAACCAAAGGCAACTTCGTCAATCTAGACAATTCCTTAGAAGTCGCACATATACCCCTTTGGGTGAGCCAATCGAGGACGTCCTCAAGAAGCTCCTTCAAAATGGTGTCATTAGACTAGAAGACCCTAAACCATATGACCCAAGACAATTTAAGCCATCATGGTGGGATGACAATGCTTTCTGTGATTACCACTGCACTAAAGGACATAAAACCTCTTCTTGTCGACAATTAAAGAATTTGGTTCAAGACCTCATCAAAAATCACACAATTGAAGTGGGTGGGCCACAATTTGCATCAAATGCAGACCATACTATTCACAAGAACCAATGCAATACCATGGTTCAAATAACCCCTCTACATGAAAGGCTAATAACAATAATCAAGCTAATTATGCCCGCATTGGGTCTGATTATTCTAGTAGATCCATTATCAATCATATTAGAACAACTGATAAACATGTCACCACACCATCAAGAGAGCCCCTGAATGTAGTGTCACTACCCATGGGGAAAAATTCACCATAGTTGGTTCTCCTCCTCCTAGACAACCAAAGATAACAATACCTAGTCCATCCACCCAATAGTCACAACCTCGTTCATCGACCAAATAACCTCAGTCCAAAGGGTAGTTCAACCTCATTGACCAGCTAGGGAAAATTCCTACACACAAGGCCATACTTGACAAAACATTACAAGAGTCTTTTGTCCCTTAGGACATTGATGTTAACCAATTTGAATCCATGGTGGGATACCTAAACATTCCCCATCACATAACATTTTCAGACCAAGATTACTCATCACCCAAATCCAATCATAATGACGCCTTTCATGTTGAAGTATTCATCCATAAACATAAGGTCAGATGAGTTTTAGTAGATGGCGGAGTAGGACTGAACATATGCTCCCTAAAACTTGTTAAGGCTCTAGGATTTTTTTATGCTTGTGCAGACACTACAAATAGCACAGTTATCAAGGCGTATGATGATGAACACTCCTCTCGGAGCATAATCACACTCCCTATTCGGATAGGACTAGTCATTATGGATACAACCTACCAAGTCCTAGATCTGGAACTTCCTTACAACATTTTTCTTGGTCGACCTTGGATTCATGCCCTAAAGGTTGTCCCATCCACCTATCACCAATGCTTGAAGTTTCCTTTTGAAGGTACTGAAATCACCATATGTGGAGATCTCGACCCATTTTAGTATTGTACCAATTTGAGAAGCATCTCTAAGTTCCAAGTGCCCATTAACTGTGAAGCTTCAATAGCTTCTTCCTCCAAATACATTGATCCATCCACACTTGCTAAGCCCTCCACATCTACATCCACCACTTCGACATCCACATCCACCTCTTTGACATCCAACACATCATCCACCACCCCAAGCACTGATCTAAGTGTCAAGATACAGGACCAAGGGTGTGGAGAATATAAGCTAAACACGTCCTATTGCATAACAAAAATACCCAAGTCTCCTATCATTTATGGCAAGCCTTGTTTCATGATAGAGTCAAAGGAAATTTTCAAAGTTTCTCCAAAAATAATATTCATAAAGTGGGGCGACATGAGAAAAGAAGACACTGAAGACGTATTGTCTTGGATCTACAAAGACCCAAGAAATTCACCCCCATTTCCAGTAGAGATATATGGTAAAGGCTATGACATAGCAAAGGAGAAAGGCTACAATGGAACTAGTGGCCTTGGCAAAGACCAAATAGGAAGACAGGAACCTCTAATGCCTACTGGAAGACTAAAACCTCTTGGGTTAGGGTTAGGACCACTTGAATCTAGTGATCAATGTACCAATGTACTTTCTAGTGAGAAAGTGAATGCTTCAGAATGTGTCGAGACAACTGAATACCCCTTTAACAAAATTGACTCACAAGAATGGGAATTTGGCTCCCAATGATCCCTAAGTGACTATTTCCTTGATGACTTGTTCCTTGAACCTAGAGAACCTACAATTGAAGAGAGGTTCCAACAAATGTTTAAGCTTGATCCAACACCAAATAATGACAACTCTAAAGTCCCAAGGAATAATGCCAAGTCTAAATTATATTCTAGCCCTGGCAGTGACCATCCTTCTGCCAGACCCATCCAACCATCTTACAGCAATGACCCTCACTTGGAATCATCTGACTCCACATAACACTACCAACCCCGATGCCAATCCATTCATCCCTTTATTTTTACAATGAGTATGAATCAAGTGAAGGAGAATATTGGATAGAATCTGATGTGGAGTTGGATAATGACAATTTTATCTTTAGCCTCTCTAAATCCATCGGCAAGCTTTCTGCATCCTCCCTGCCATTCACCAATACTGATGATGGTATTTCCTTAGTCTACCCACATCTAATTGATTGGGATCAACAAGGCCCATCGGTTATGGACATATTTTAGAATGATGAGGCCATTGCAAAATTCATGGGACTTCGTGAGGGTATACCAAGTGGAGACCACAAGGCTAGATTTTCTATTGAACTAGATTGTCCAACCTACTTCAGGGAGATTGTTTCATCTTCTAGTCGCAAAATGAAGAATAAAAATAAAACACAACATGACATGTCTTTAGGTGAAAACCGAAAGGCCCCTTCTAGCGATAAAAAAGTAAAAATAAAGGACATATCTAAGGATGAAAACCTCCTTGAGGCACTCAAGGATGGAGGATTGGACTTTCTCCCCATCACTCAAGAAAAATCAGCAATGCTTATTGAAGACACCATTGAAGTTAACATAGCTACTATAGAGGACCCTAAAATGGTTCTCTTTGCTGCATCACTAATAGAAGAAGAAAAACCAGAATACTAACAGTTCTTTTTAGAACAAAAGGCAAACTTCCCATGGTCTTACACTAATATGCTGGGACTAGATTTAGAATTAGTATTGCACCATTTTCCTTTGCTTCCAGATGCTAAGCCAGTCAAACAAAAATTAAGAAAAATGCACCCCTAGATTGCATTACTTGTCAAAGTTGAACTCAAGAAAATATTAGATGTGGTTTTTATAAGGTCAATAGATTATGCAGACTGGATATCCAATCTTGTACTTGTCAAAAAACTAAATGGCCAAGTCTGCATTTGCACAAACTTTCATGATCTTAACAAGGCATTCCCAAAAGATGATTTTCCATTGCCAAATATAGACACTATTGTTGACCTCACAATAGGATATGAGATGTTGTCCCTTATGGATGGTTTCTCAGGTTATAATTAGATTTAGATTGCCCTTGAGGATTAGCACAAAACAATATTCACATGTCCTTGGGGTACTTATTGTTGGAACATCATGCCTTTCGGTCTTTAGAATGCGACTGCCACATATCAAAGAGCCATGACAACAATATTCCATGACATGATGCATACACTAATGGAAGATTATGTGGATGACCTTTTGGAAAAATCATTCACACGCAAAGATCATCTCAAGGTACTAGAAAAAAAATTCAAGAGGTTGGAAGAATACAAGGTTCGTCTGAATCCGAAGAAATGTGTCTTTGGTGTGACGTCAAGCAAACTTTTGGGGTACATAGTTTCTCATAGAGGCATTGAAGTAGACCACACTAAAGTGAAATCTATATTAGACATGCCCCTACCCAAAGGGATCAGTGACTTAAGGGCATTACAAGGCATACTACAATCCATTTGATGCTTCATTGCACAACTTGTAGACAAATGTCAACCATTTCAGTATCTCTTGCACAAGGGCATCCCCTTTGTGTGGACATATAAATTTCAGGAAGCCTTTGAACATATTAAACAATATTTATTATCACCTCCAGTCCTCATGCCTCCCATTCAATGAAAACCTTTGATTTTATACATTTCTACAACTACCTCAGCATTGGGGGAATTGCTAGCACAAAATGATTATGAGGAAAAAGAAAGGGCCATATACTACATCAGTCGCATGTTGGCTGGATATGAACTCAATTACAAACCCATTGAACATTCTTGTCTTGCAATCATCTTTGCCGCCCAAAATCTAAGGAATTACATGTTAAATCATAAGACACATCTAGTGGAAAATATTGATCCTTTGAAATATCTTCTAAGTGGCGCAACATTGGCAGGTCATCTGGAAAAATGGGTTATGATCTTGAGTGAGTATGACATACAATATGTGGAATGAAAGGCCATAAAAGGAAAAGTAATAGTAGACCAACTTACAGATGCACCTATGCCAGGTAATCATCCCCTCGTAGCATATTTTCCTGATGAGTCTATATTTCATACAGAGCCTAAATCACCTTGGAAACTATACTTTGATGGATCTCACACCAGTCATGGCTCAGGAGTAGGTATACTATTTATCACCCCACAAGGAGACTCCATCCCTAAGTCATTTCGTATTTCATTTCCATGTACAAATAATATAGCAGAATATGAAGCACTCATCACAGGACTCTGAATGGTTGTAAAATGGAAAATCAGGAACCTTTAGATTTTTGGAGACTCTCAATTGGTCATAAATTAGGTCAACAACGAATATGACACCAAAGAAAAAAATTTAATGCCGTACAAACACATGGTTGACAATTTTGAGACATATTTTCACATTGCTTTTGATCAAATCCCAAGGGCACAAAATAAGGCTTCAAACGCAATGGCGATGATTGGCTCTCTCCTAGATATTCCTAGCAATGTGCCATAGTTTTAATTTTTGGTGGAGCAACAATTGGTTCCTGCATATAACGTGGGTATGTGTAGGATCATGATGGGCCAAAAAGTGGCAATATGATGGGTATTTGTAGGGTATGTGGCTGACAATTTTTTTTACCCAAAATTGATGAAATGAAAAGGGTTTTTAAAGGACATTCTCAACTTTCCAACAATATAAATTATGCTTTACTTTGAATTTAATAAATTATTATTATTCATTTTCTATTTGAATTACAACTAAAGTCTTGATTGATAGGCTGATTGAAAAACATCTATAGCTTTCAAACAGATCACATTTTTGGAATCCAAAACATGCATCACATTCTATGCTTTGCATACTATAGGATTAAAAAAAGAAAAATGAATTTCATGAAGTTTTGACCAAGTTAAGGTGGTCAGACATATGATTTTTCATATTTTTTAAAAGTTGTAATAAAAAATTCATAATTAATTATTTACTTGGAAAAAATTACAAAAAAATGCATCACATCTGGACTTGAGTCCTCTACTTATGTCTAAAATTTTATTAAAAAAAATTATCATTTTATTGTAGTTAGGGTGGTCCGACAAACACCCACTTCTTATTTTTCCTTGAAATTTAAGTACTACTACATTGAAATTTCAAATTTTCACCAAATAGATTTAAAAAAACCTAGTAGTTTAGAAACTACATTCAATTTTCTACAGATTCTATTCTTACATATTTTTGAAATAATATAGATAACTTATTCAAATTTTTATGTCAAGTTGCCTAACTCTGAATTTTCTGAATTTTTTGCCACTTAAGGTCCTGTTTTTTCCACCATGATCTTGCACATACCCACATTCCAAAATAAAAAATGGTTTGTGAGCTTGCCGTCCCCATTCCCCATGGTACACAGATGTGTATGACTACCTTCACTCCTAGTCCCTTCCCCCCAACCTTTCAAATAACCAGCGAAAGTCCTTTATCTACAAAGCCGCCTGATACACCATCATCAATGACACCCTTTACCGCCATAGCTTTGACAATACCCTTCTTCATTGTCTTGACATTGATGAACCAAGAACAACCTTACATGAGGTACATGAGGGTATATGCAGATCCCATACGAGTGGCCCAACTTTAGCCAAAAATATTATGAAACTTGGGTATTATTAGACGACAATGGAAAAGGATGCTCTTCAGTTTGTGAGAACATGTCATAAATGTCAAGTACACAATGATCTAATTCACACACTAGTGCAAGAGCTTCATCCAATCACTTCTTCGTGGCCCTTCACACAATGGGGACTCAACCTCGTGGGAAAAATCCATCCTACCTCATCCAATGGCCATAAATTCATCATCACCATGACTGAGTATTTTACTAAGTGGATCAAAGCCATCCCTCTCACATACATAACTAACAAACAGGTCTCCAAATTTATCCTTAACTACATCATCTACCCATATGGTATTCCACAATCCATCATCACAGATAATGGTCGTCCCTTCAAAAACCAAGACGTCTGTGAACTTTGTGAATTCCTCCACATCCAACACCATTTCTCCACGCCCTACTACCTGCAAGGAAACAATCAAGCTAAGGCATCCAATAAGACAATTATCAAACTTCTTAAGAAGACCGTTAATGATGCTAGTCATGATTGGAATTTACAACTCAACCCTACTTTGTGGGCCCACCAACATCCACACACCTTCTAGAGCCACTCTATTCACCTTAGTCTTTGGAGCTAAAGCTATCCTACCAATCGAGGTTGAAATCTCATCCTTTTGAGTCTCCATGAAGGGCTTGATTGATGATGAAGAATACCAACAGTCTAGACTGCATGAATTGGAAATGCTTTATGAATACAAACATAACGCCTTGAACCACTTACAAGCATATCAAAACCATCTTTGTAGAAGCTACAACAAGAGAGTAATGACTCAAAAATTTGACATTGGCAATTTGGTTCTAATGCAAAATCCTAAGAATCAGTCTAATAGAGAAAATCCTGGCAAATTTGAGCCCAATTGGCTAGGTCCTTACGTCATCACGTCCTATTTTGGTTCCAGAGCATATCATCTAGCTACTCCAGATGGTGAACAACTGGCAGAGCCCATCAATAGTCTACATCTTCGGAAGTTCAATGCATAGCATCGGAAAGTCTGGCTGAAAACCTTAAAAATACCAAAAAATTGAAAAATATAAAAATATTTCACCTTGATGAAAACTTGGAAAATAGGCATCTTGGTGACACCAAAAAAATGAACAAATGACAAGAAAATAGTAAAGAGAAATAATTCGTCCAATAGTGAAAACCGGGTAAATAGGCGCTTTTGAAAAGCACCATGGTGAAAACCTGGCAAACAGGTGCCATGTGTAGTCAGTCATCGCTTTGCCATCTACTATCACTCTATCTACCTTGGACCATAATAAACATCCACTTTTTTGACATTATGATGACATTCACTTTGACATCATGCCATTTCTTTCCATGGCCGAAAAAGGTTGATATCAAGTCTCGTATACTGTCCACTCTCCATACTGAGCACGTCTTTTCCATCCCATTCTGCTTGGCTCATTCTCAATTTGACTAGGGGCAACCTTTTATCATGTGACTATAGTGGGTATTGCACATGGTCTTGACAATCGAAAAAGTCCTAAAAAATCCATAAAAATCATAAAATGTCCTACAAAAATCCATAAAAATTAGAAAATGTCCTGAAAAAAATCCATAAATATTAGAACATGTCTTGAAAAAATTCATAAAACTCAGAAAATGTCTTGAAAAAATCCATAAAAATTAGACAATGTCCTAAAACAGAAACCCAAAAAAATCAAAACATGTCAAAAAAAAAAAGACAAAAACATCCAGATAACACTCAAAAATCTCAAAAATAGAGTTAGAGTCCATCAGGTCAGTCATTGTCCTCGTCAAACTACATTGGGTCTATATGACTTGAATTAGGCACGACCATCTATTGATGTTCCCCCGAGGCATTATTCAGTCCTTTAGGCGTTGTCAAATAACATCATGATTTAGCACTTTGTCATTTCAACAAAGTCAAGAGTCGTGTCAAACTACAAGGTCTCTATGCATTTTCTACGTAGGCAAGGCAATCATCAATGTGCCCTGAGACCCCCTAGGTTCAATCCCTTAGGGTTCATTAGGTCAAGTCAAAACATGTCCTTCTTGACGACATGCATCGTCAAACCGTCAAAACTGTCAAACTAATCAAATCGTCAACTTGTAAACTGTCAAGCACTCAACATTTTACAAATAAATATTTGCAAACATATTCAATGGCTATTGATTTTGCTAGTTTATTTTGTCTTATCTTTTGATTGATTTGTCTCTTGGCCACGTTACTAGCTACCTCGAGGATGTCCCATGAAGGATTTAGAGGTGCGATGATGTCTCATGACCTATTTTTCCTTGATTGTAGTTGTATATGTGTTTTTTATGCACTTCTCAACACAGGTAATGTGTATGTGCACTACCTCTCTTGAAAAGAAATCTTCCGTCAGCAAGTTGTTGAACATCTCCCCAAGGTCTCTCAGGTGTTAGGTCATGACTTGCATGGAATTTCTCAGTTGATATTTGATGTGAGTTTACTGGTAATCATGGGACGGACTTATGTAGCTAGATGCGGAATGGATCTTAAATTTTGAAGTTTCTAAAGTGGGGGGCATGGTGTCATTTGTTGTAGGTTCAAACAGCAATCTAAAACTTCAATGTTTTCTTTAAGTTTGGCTTTACAATGTGCAATGAACCTTGACACAGACTGTTTCTAAAAAAAAGAAAAGATCGAGGAAGAGGGAAGGTTCCTGGATCTGCAACTAACTGTGAATAGTGATCATGGAGGTTTTGCTATGGACATCTCCCTTCAAATAGAATTCCACTTAACAAAGAAATCTATAGTATCGTGAAATATGTGCTATCTTCAAAGGTCTGTAGATATTTTACCATTCATCCACCATTTACATGCATGAATAAAGATAAAGATTTAAAGAGCAGCTTCAAATTTCAACCCAAGTTAACTTTGCAAGGCCATTTACCAGTAGCAAACAACAAAAAGTATGGGCTGAAAGGCATCAACATAGCAAAATTTTCTACAATCATAGGACAACATAACTAAAGTCTATCTTAGCACTTTAAATCTAACTAAAAAAAAATAGCTATGTAAATCTAAACAAAACATTTAACAATGGAGATTGAACCATGAAACATGTGGAGAAATCAAAAAATACACCAAGTCAATATATTTCCATTATAAATTTCAGTAGCATGTCTTTACAACTCAACTCCCTTTGGAAATGAGAGTAGACCCCATTTTATAGTGCCCAAAAGGTAGAACGAATGGCCAAGATTGATTTTCATTGTGTGGCCAAGATTCACTGCAAAATAGGGTTTCACCTACCCCCGAATATATTACAATTTAAAATTACATTCTTTGCTTTTCCCTATTTTGTCCTTTAGTGACAGCACTGTAGCATTTTGTCTTTTGCAGAATGCTCTTTGCTATAGCTATTCCTTCAGGAGCTCTTCACTGATAATAGGGCTTCCCTCCTACTTCTTCAAAGTTGCATATTCCATAAATTATAGAATGACTAGCTGGAGCTTGTCCACCTCAATGATCTCAGACCGCAGCATCTGGTAACTCCATTCTTTTGCATTATCCTCAAGCTTCTTCTAGTCTTCATCATACTTTATGGCTTGATCACTAAACAACTCCAACTGGGTGAAGGCACGGGCGGCAAAACTCATGAATTACATTGTTATCTCATTGGACATCCCGTCCTCCATCTTCTTCTGAAAATAAGGCTTTATCTTCTTTGGATCCATCTGTACTGTGGGCATGTCTTATTTTGTCATCAACTTCAGATATTGGGTGCAATCTGTCCTAATTTCCTTGACTGATTAGAGGTCTGGATGAATATTGTCAACTATCTACTCTAACCTGTCCCTTCTATTATCAAAGTCTCGCCTCCACATGTCCACCAACCAGTGGTCATCTCTTTTGAATGCGAGCTCCTTTTCCCATGTGGCATTTGGTAACCAAAGGAGGGCCTCGATCTTTTGGTAGGTGGAGTTGTATGTTGCAAGGAAGTCAGCTTAGAGCTTCTTTGTGCCTTCCAAAGATTGTTCTAGATCCAAGAATTTGTTGGCTATCCAAACAGCTCGACCGATACCCATGTTTTTGACATAAAGGACCTGCTGGAACCAACTCTCTGTAGTCTTGTCCAAGTTCCTTCTCTTCTCTAGTTTTTCAATTTGTTCTTTGGACATTAGTAGCGGTGCTGGAACTGGTGGGTATGTCCTAAACTAAAGACCATTGTTGGATATAATCCATCAAGGCGGTGACTTGCGCTTTGAGCTCATCTTTCGAGACCTTGTCCCCTTGTATCAAGTGTACCACCGTAGCCACCGAATCTTCAAGATTCTCTACCTTCTACTCCCTAGTAGCAGTTCCCAAGTTGATGGTGGAAATGTTATAGCTTACTCTTTCCTGGCCAACCACTAGTGTTGCTACTTGGGTAGTCCGAGACCCAAAGGCATCTATGGTCATCTTGGATCTGACCTTAGGCTTCTTCTTCTTCCTAGTTGAGAGTTGCGCTTGAGCTAGGATGGCTTCTAGCCTCGCTCTTGGATCCTTTAGAGTGGGAGTCTTCTTCCGAAGCTACCTCTCCAACCACTCGGGCATGACAAACTCTCCTTTTGGTGACTCTTGATCACCTTCTCCTTGCCCCATTCAGACTTTCGATTGTGCACCTTTCATTTTGGTACTATTTTCCTCTTCTTCATCAGAATCTTAGATGAATGTGAGGCGTTTGACGAGAGGTTTAGTAATCAATTTCCCTCGGGGAATTTCTTCTTCCTCGATTTCCTTTTCCTTTACTTCTTCAATCTGTTCATCCTTGTGTATGTACTTCTCGAGCTGGTCTTCCTCAACATCTTCTTCCTTCCCAGGAAGTGGCACAATTTGCAATTGTCTTTCCCCTATAGAGATTTCTATGTCCTTTGCTTCCTTTTCACTCTCTTGTTCCTTTTTGGGAAGTGACCCTTTTGTCTCTTCTTCATCATGTTTTAGCTATCAGGCCATCTCTTCTTCAAAATCGTCATCGAAGGTTTGTACGATGACTCTACCACCAACATCCTCCTCCTCATCTCTGCTCTCGGAAGAGCCCATTCCTTCCTCTTTGTAGGCCACCCTGTCAATTTTCTTATATTCATACTCTGGGTGTTCATGGTACTCATCGGCCTCCTCTTTACTTGCCTCCAAGGCTTCTTGTTCCCATCTCTCCCACTCCTCAGAAATTAACATTGTGGCCTCCATTGTTGGTGGTCCCCTAGGAGGTTGCGAGGGTGTGACAACAGCTAGGACCCGTGCTAATGCAGTCTGAATGGTGGGATCCATGAAGATCTGGGAGAGCTCAGAAGGAATATTTTGCATGTGCTTTGAGAAAGCCTCAGGCAATGCGAGAGCAAGAAATGGTGTTGTTACTGTGGCTAATGGGAGTGTAGTAGTAGGCGACATGGCGGTGGAGGAGGAGTCAATCACTATTACAGGCCCAACCGAAGATGAAGGGGCAAGATGGAATGAGATATCTAATGTCGGTGGGGACGTGGCAACCATGGCCAGCGAGAGAGATGATGGGGCAGTCGAGATAGGGGGAGCCAGAAGAGGTTCAAGCTGATCTGTCCTTTCTTCCTCACCTTCTTGGATTATAGGTTACTCCATGGTTCCCTTTGTTCACTTGGGCTTCTTGGAAGGTGAGCCTCCTACATCTTTCCTTGTGTATAGCTTGGGATCTAGGGACTGCTATGTTTCTATTCCTTTCATCTTCTTCAACTTGGTGATCGGAGGAGATTTGGATGTCCCACCCGTTGAAGTTGTGGCTGTGACATCTTCAGTGGTACTCGGCTCACTCTTTAGCCCTTAAAATGTTAGGACCATTCCTTGTTCCTTTAGTTGGGCCACTTGTCTTTTAACCCATTCTTCAGTCTAGGCCACAATGGGTTTGGTTACGATGTCAAGGTCATCGACCTCCTATTCATCTCAGTCAATTGCGAGTAGTGGTAAGTTAGAGACTGCATTATACCTAGGATCCATAACTGTGCTTTCATTTTCCTCAACTTGATGTGGTATAGGGAACAGTTTCACCCTTCTTACGAAGTATGTAGTCATCCTCATGTAGTGCCTAGCATGCACCTCTTTGTCATCTTGGCAATTTTCCCAAAAATCCTCAACATGATACAAGTGGGCGTACTTTGGTCCCAGCGCTTTCCTCACATGCCCATACAAGTCCATCTATGAGTGAGTAGTGTGTAGTCGAAAGTGGTACTCTTCCAATTCCTTTTCTGAGTTCCCAGCACACTAGGAAGTTTGCAATTTATACATGCCCTGATCGAAGGTCAAGGGATAAGAGATCCTTGCCAAATGTTTGTTGTTGAGGATGGTGTGCACATGTTGCAGTTGCCGAGAGAGTTCCAATAGTATAATACTATCATTGGGGTACCAGAGTAGATTTTTTGGTCTTTCAATGAAACCCTGGGTGCGAGTGTAGGTGAATTTGGAAAATTACAGGAAGAGGAAAGTGTACTGCTTTAGGAATGCCTGTGCGCTATGAGATACCCTCCTCTAAAAATTCCCTCCAAGTAATTAGATGATGTGACCAATGAAGGCGTCATTAACCCTACAATATTCCTTCTTAAAGTTTCTAAATTGGAGTTGGGGATATTGGTCATAGGCTTTCAGCTTTCGGCTCCTCTTCAAGCACCACAAATAGTCCACCATACTGCCTTTGCTCTGCCAGTGAATAGACCAGATAGGAGGTCATGTAGAATTTGGAGCTCTTTTTTACATTCATAAATTGCTCATGGAAGTAGTTGCTAATGATGCCTCCCCAGTGGAATGAGGCTTTCGTGGTGACATCCTCATCCCCACGAAGGATTTTTTCAACAAAGTACACCATCCATTCGTGAAAAAATGTAGCAGAAGGTAGGCCCATTACCCGACTCAACATGGTGATTAGGTTATGATAGTCTTCATGAAAATCGGTGCAAAAGAGCTCCTGAGGGACTTTTGTAGCACTGCCTCTTTTCTCCTTGAGCCAGAACTGGTTTATCAACCTTCTGCAACCCATCAGGTCTTCATTCCAAGTTGCCTTTCCCTCTTCCATCATGGGCACTTCCATTTCCTCAAAGGTAGGAATGTGGAAAGTTTTTGTGATTCCCTCGGTTGACATGTCAACGAGAATATTCCCATCTCTATCAATGATGGTCCTTGTCTTGGGTTGGTAGGCCTTCTGACAAGCCATGACTAGTTTAGGGGCAATGAGAGAAGGGGGGAAGCTTGCAGGTTTTGCAATTCCACTCTACATGATCAATATGGCATTGTCAGTCTTTGGGTGGATTCTGACCCTTCGTTTAAATTCATCAATATCGATATGGCCGATATTGGTGTCTGTAATTTATTTCTGCTCTGTGATGATTTTCGATCGTAGAGGTTCACCCCAGAACTAGAACTTCATCTGGTCTTTATCCTCCTTCCCATGAGGAGTCTTGCCCAATTTCTTTCCTTTGTCCTTCTCTATAGTTCCCCTCGAGGGTCCTGCACCCAATTCCATATATCCTGCATGCATGGACACAATGAGTACAACCTTTTGAAAACATTATCATTAGCCAAAATATCATGAACTAAATCAAAGTAGACATCATATGAAAAGTTAAATATTTTCCTTTTAGACACCATTAATCATTTTTTAAGGGATTTCGGACAATCCGGGCATAGGGGGCGGAATTCCCTGGTAGGAATGTTGTTTTGAAAGGGTGAATAGGCTGGGGCGATCCAGGTGGTTTATTCCGTTTTCACATTTTGATGGTTTGAAAGGCTTATGTCAGAGAGGGCTAAATTTGAGCACATGTGTTGAGGTTAGTTTTCAAATTTGAGGTCATTTAGGTCACTTTTGGGGCTCTCAGAGGTTCAACCCCAGAAAGTTGTCTACAGTTTGCTGTCTCTAACGGCCTAGGGGAGACGGAGTTCTGGGACCCGGAAGGCTAAAGGACAGCAGGTGGTTCAAGCCCAAAGGGGTAGAAAGTCATCGATGCCTCACCGTTTTTCTACAGAAATTCAAAAACAGAAACCCGGATGGATCAACTCGATGGACCGGACTCGGGGGAGTGCTCGGTCGACAACTTTTTGCGTTAAGGTTTTGGTAAGCAACTGGTTGGTCAGAGCCCGAAGGTTTGAAAGGCGGGCACATTTTTCCCCTTCTGGACTAGCAAAGGCAGGATGGAATCTTGGATGGCGGAGCCTGGCAAGAGCAAGGACGCCAAAATTTGATGTTTCTATCTTTGCGACAAAAGGCAGGTCGAGACCCAGGAAGCAGGAGGATGTCATTCGTCAACCGTTTGAAATCGAAAAGTTGCCATAGAAGTCCACGGATGGAAATCTGCAGATCGAGACCTGGCGAGATGATAGATTGGTACGTTTGAGAGTTTACCGTTAGACGATGAGAAGCAAACCGGGTCCCAGAGCTCGGGTAGATGGGGTCACTCTGTCATTTGGAATCTATGAAAACTTCACAGAGTTCCTAACATTAAAGTCCAGGGGTTCGATCTCAAGAAGTCAAAACAAAGGCTAGGTTTCATCACGTTAGTTTGGGAAATTTTGATGGAGAACTACCAACGGAGGTCTAGGGTGACAGGCCCGAGAGAGAATGCAGCCGTTTTGAAAAAAAGGTTTATTTTGATAAGTTTCGCCGGCAACGGAAGGGCCTGGGCCTAGTGGGCTCAAATTCCCTGCATGAAGAATGGTGGCGGTGAAGGAAAGTTTTTGATCGATCAAAGAAGGCCAATTTGAAGGTTTTTTAGTTTTCCAAAATGTTGGTTTAGTGTGTTTTATCAATTTTTAGCTAATTGAAGCATTTTAAACCCATGTTATTTATCATTTTAGGCACAAAATTATGAAAAAAAACCTCTAGGAGGGCGAACAAAAAACCTACCTCGAAAGCCTGACAAAACATGAGGTGGGATCGATGATGAGAGGTCCAACGATGATCTCAGTCACGCAGGCTGCAGGCGGTGGATGAGTTGATCTCCTCTGGCAAGCGCTCTGACCTCCTCTACAATCCTGACAAATGAAAATGACAGGTTGGGGCCTAATATTTATACCCTCCTCTACAATTAGTGGCCTCATTTAATGCTTGTACAGCTGACCCGTTGGTTGGTGAAATTGAAATTAGCGAACGGTGGCGGGAGGACTGGGGCTCGGGTACCAGAAAGATGCAAGGTCGTGGGCACTCAAAACTGTATTTAGAAAACTATCGGCGAAGGGGATCTTGAGGCCCGGTGAGCGAAGTTCCGTCAGTAGTTAGCCGTTGAGAATGGCGAGGTCAAAGCAAAATTCTGGACTCGAAAGTCCAGTGGGGCGAGCCTAGCGGGGATGAAGGCAGCTCAAATTTTTTGTAAGTTTTACTGATGGTAGAGAGGGATCCGTGCTCTAGGGTTTGGCAAGGTGGAAGCCTTCTGCAGTTTGGGAATGACAAACACCCAGAGGAAACCCAGCCAAGGAAACCCAGTAGGGTGGGCCTGCCAGGTCCCATGGTCGTTGGCAGAGGCCAACTTCCAAGGAGGTTCTGTAAGGCATCAGGACTTAGCAAAATTGGAGGGGATAAAATTCAGCCAACTCAACATGAGACTTTAGAGGCACATTGACCACTTAGGACACCAAAACGGGGGCATGCAAAATGAGGCAGCGATAAAAATGACCCGACAAGGAAAAAGAAAAGAGGGTCCCAATTTCGAATGGGGCATGTGTGCTGAGGGCACAACAAATGGTGACTCTACTAAAGAACGCTCCTGAGTGTTCTCAGGATGAATATTCATTTAGGACCTAGAATCTCTAGTTTCGTAGACTAGGGGCAGACTTCCAAGGGTGAACTAGGAGAACAAGATCCTTAGTTGGGTCATTCTATAAGACATCTCAGAAGCATGTAGTGAATTTATTCCTTTCCATGGAACTGTGCCAAGTGGCTGCTAATCCAACTGAGCAAGCTACGTAGATCGTCCAATGCCAAAAGTAAACTGGACATTGCCCCGCTACCAGTTAGGCATCCATAGCCTAGACAAAGTTGTTGTTGTGATCCCAAGGATATTGCTCCACTGCTAGTCAGGCATCCATAGCCCCGATATAGTTATCCACACACCCATACAGTCGCTTGATTTCAGAATTTTCTTTCTTTTCGTTCCTTTTGATATTTCGTACAACTTGTATTATTTTCTTATCTTTTGCTCAACTGTGTAAGCGTCAAAGCCTAGAAAGGGTTTGGGAATCGTAGTGGTCACTGGAGAGGACTTTGGATTTTTCACTTACTAGGGTATCATAGTAGCCATTGTACAGTCCTTTGGAAATAATTAGCATGTACTTTGTGTAAGATCTGAGATGTGTGTAAAGAGATCCAACCAAGGGTTGAGTTCTAAGGTAGAGTTCAAATGAGGAGATCATTCCTAGGTCGCTTTCAGGGACCAATAGTTGAGAATAAATGCTCAGCCAAAGAACACCAAGGATGAGCAACAAAGTAAATTGTTCATCAAACGAGCATAGCCACCACAATAAAAAATAGAAGGCACCCTCCTTACGAAACAAAATAGCCAGGGAACAAGCAAAACTGAGCGACATGAAACAGCAAGACGCAAGCAAACCAAAAGACAACCTACTCTAACCTATATATAGGTATTTACAGGAAAGAGCTCAATGGAGCTCAAGCTTGGAAGTAATGCTTGAGGTGTTGCCCATTGACTGGCAATGGGACATCTTCACCAGTTAAGGTCTTATGCAAAAAGCATTGTCTCCCAAAATTTCAGCTATTTGAAAGGGGCCAAGCCAAAGCTTGTCGAATTTTTTGTGTCCCCCTTTCTTTTCATGGGCCTTGTCCCAATATAGGACTAAATCAGCAATTCTAAAGGCCTTGATCTTGGCTCAATGGTCAATCCATCTCTTAACCATGCCCTGATGCTTGGTGAAATTTTTGATCGCACAGTCTCAGAATTCTAGATGCAAGAGCTCAGCCAATCGAGCTTCTCTACGATCCCCTCCTTCGTAGAAGTCATTGATAAATTGGAGAGTTGGAATCTCTAGGTGGATAGGAAATATGGGCTCTAGGCCATAAACAAGATGGAATGGGTAATCACCAAGGGCAGCCTTGTGGTGGGTGCGGTCTGCCCAAAGGGTGAATCGGAGCTAGGTATACTAGTCCTTGGGATTCCTATCTAGCAATTTCTTGATCACTGTGATCAAGTTCTTGTTTGTGGACTTAGCAAGGTCGTTTCCTTGAGGGAAGTAATTAGACACAAATTTAAGGGAAATCATGTAGTCGAAGGCCCAATCAAAATTTTTTAATGAAGCAAATGTAGGTCCATTATCACACAATAACGCATAAGGACAACTAAAGCGATTTAAAATGAAACTTTCCAAAAAAATTGTCACTACCTCAGTTGTGCATTGCTTACATATAATTGTTTTTGTCCATCTAGTATAGTAATTATAGCGGTAAGAATGTACCTGTGTCCCATGGATGATGGAGGGCTTACCAGACCAATGAAATCAAGACCCCATTGCGCAAACGGTCTCACCTGCAGCACGGGCTGCAGTGGGACAGCAACATTCTTCTCCTTGGTGGCAATGGTCTGACATGTGTGACATGAACAAACATGGCGATGAGCATCCCAGAAGACAGTTGGCCAATAGTAACCTACTCTTAATATTTGATGTATAGTGGAGGGCCCGGATCCATGACCAGTGTCAAACTTGTCATGAAATTCTTTCAAGACTTGGGCTGCTTCTCCCTTGCCAAGGCATCTCAGGTAAATGCCTTCATGATTCCTTTTGTACAAAATTGATCCTTGCAACATGTAACCGCTATTTTTCAGTCTAAGGGAATGTTTTTGGACTCCTTGCAAGTGGGGTGGACATTTGTGATTCAACAAATAATAAACAACACCCTTGTACCACTCTCCTGGGGAAACATCTTCGATCTAATATTTTTGCACTGTGAGTTCGGGTCTGGCCTTTGCTGCTGCTTCAACAATCGTGTGGGTAAATGCCTATCCTCTTACCAACTTCATCAGTTGGATTTCCATATCGTACTCTTTGAGTAATGTAACCCACTTGGCTCTTCCTTCACCCAATTCATTCTACATGAGCAGCATCTTCACTGCGGCATCAGGGACGATGGCGAACACTTTGTTACACAAGATGTAATGCCTGAACTTCTTCACTCCTCTAACTAGGGAATATGCTTGATTTTCTACATTGTAGTAGTGCAGTTTGGCATCTTTCAATGGAGCGCTCTTGAAGGCGATCAGGTGCTCGTTTCCCTCATTATATTTTTGGGTGATGATGCTAGCACAAGAGTGCTCTCAAGCGAAAGAATAGATATAGAACAACTTCAGATAGTTTGGGCTGACCAACATGGGTGCCTCAGTGATGGCTCACTTGATTTCTTCAAAAGCCTATTTGGCTTTGGGAGTCCACTCAATTTTGGCATCTTGCATTAACATGGCATTGAGTGGTTTAACAATTTCAGCAAAACTCGTGATGAACTTCCTGACAAAATTGATCTTTTTGAAGAAGGATTTTAATTCTTTCTTACTACCTGGTGGTGAGATCTTTAGCAAATATTGAATACGCTTGGGGTATATGAATATTCTCTGCTCTGAAATGATATGTCCAAGCAATCTACCCTTAGTCACGTAGAAGATGCACCTTTTTGGGTTAAGGGAAACTCCAAACTCCCTACATCTCTGAAACACTTTGCATAAATCAGAGACATGATCACTCCTCCTTTTAGAGAACACAGTTGAATCATCCATATAGATGATTATGCATTTTCCAATCAAATATTTGAAGGTGATATCCATGGCATGTTGGAAAGTGGCGCCAGCATTGATGAGCCCAAAAGGTATTCTCATATAAGTGAAGGTCCCCCACTTGGTGGTGAAAACAGTTTTATGGAGATCTTCGTACTAGACCATAACTTGGTTATATCTAGAATACCCATCAAGGAAAGACATCATTTGGGAGCCGTTGACAATTTGCAGCACCTCATCTAATGAAGGCACTAGATAGTTGTCATTTTCTGAAGCTCTATTTAGATTGCAGAAGTCCACACACAATTTGATTTCTCCATTCTTTTTTCTAACTGGGACCAAGTTGGCTACCCATGTGGAATGCTTGACTGGGAAGACAATTATTGCTTAAAGCAATTTTTGTACCTCTTTGTAAATGATGGGCTCTAACAAGGCATTAATAGGATGCTTCCGCTGGTGAAATGACCTCACTTCTATTTTGAGAGGGATGGTGTGCATGATGATGGAGGTGTCATAATTTTTTAGATTTTTCATAGCTCCATGCCACCACGTCATGATATTTTCACAAAGCATCCATAATTCCTTTCTTTTCTTTAGGCATGTACACTTTGCCAATAAAAACATTTTTGGTCTCTTCAGTTGTCCCTAGGTTGTGAGCATCACACTGGTTGCCTATGGCTTCCTTCATTATATGCTGATCCTTGTCTCTGATTTGATCCAAATAAAATATGCGTTCAAGCTGAACCATACCCCTTGGGATCACGTTGGTTTTGTGGTTGATAACTCCTTCTATATCCAATTTGGCCTTTTCCAGATCAGCTTCATCAATTATTTGGGTCGTGAAGACATCAAAACTTGTGATGAAGTCGAGGATATGCTTATTGTCATTGAAGACCTGAAAGTGAGTGACATTATCATGGACAGACATTGTAGAAGTCATCTCAACTGTAAACTTCTTAAGGCCAGATAGGGAGAGGGGTTGCAGACTGCTGGTTGCCTGAGCCAATGCATCAGTTGTATGATTCTAAGTATGAGGGATCAATTGTATATTAAATGCATCTAAACCTTCTAAGAGATCCCAGACCCTATGCCTATAGTTTGTGAGTCTTCTATCACGATAGGAATACAATTGTCTAACCTGTTTCACTACAAGTTCGAAGTCCCTAAACACTCGCAACATTTTAACATTTTTCTTTATAGCCATGAGAAGACCATGCACTAATGCTTTGTATTATGCTACATTATTAGTGCAATAAAATTGTAGCCTATGGGTACCGAGAAAAGTCTTACCCACTAGGTTGATGAGTTCAAACCCGACACTGACTCCTTGTTTTGATTTATATCCATCAAATTGAAGCGTCCAAAATTTGGAAAGCTCTTTGACTCCAAGACCAACTTGGCTCTTGCTTCCTTCTGGTTGGGTGGTTGCCTTGGTGACCTTTTGGGAATCTTACAGCTCAAGGTATTCGTTAACGGGTGTTTCAGTTAGCACCTCCTTCGGCATTTCCTTCTAGGGGACAGTTGATTTTTTGACATGCTCTACCACTGCTTGGCACAGGTAGCAATCAAACTCGAAGTGGGCAGCATTGTGAATTATGCACCAATTTGGTAGCAAGAGATCCTAGAAATCCATTTGGGCACCCAAGCTGAGTTGATCCCTTACACACTTTTCCATGAATTCCTAGAAACCACTGAGTAGTCCCTAGTTGTTGCCTTCATTGGGTTTATCATCTGATTCTACCAGTATTTATGTACTCGGAGACATTTGAGTAAGGTCAGTTGGAGGGCTGCATTGCACCAAGAGGACCTTGGTAGCATGCTCTTCTTGGGGTTCACCATGGGGTTCAAATTCATCCTGGTAGGTAAAGGGATAGTAGTTTCCCAATCTTGTCTCAACAAACAACACCTCATTTAGGTTGTTGTACTCTGTGATCATGTATCTCATATGAGGCTTACGGTCTATACAGATCTGATTTGGTAGCCCTTTCCATGGCATCCACATATGGGAATGGTCTATGACAACATATCCATTCAACGTTCCGGTGAATTCCCTTCCTAAGATGATCCTGTATGCATCAGTGATATCAACCACTTGAATATCAATGACTTGTTGTATCCTTGGATCTGCAACAATTTGCATTGGGATCCGATTCATCTCTCCCACGATGTTGATATATGTTTTGTCCAGCTAGGTCACTTTCCTTTTTGAAGGTGTGGGGGTAATCCCAAGAGTCTTGCATACTTCCAGAGGCATAACATTGGCGGATGCTCCTGAATCAAGCAAGCAGTTATGCAAGTTTTTCCTGAATATCCGAATGGTGGTAAGGAAAGGGGGAGTTTCCAATCTTCCTTGGAAGAGGCCCATGGGCGTGTCTACCTGACCTACTTGAGCTTTGTTCTTATCACAAGTTTTATCCTTAATCTTTCTAGATGACTGATCCTTAGAACTCTGCCTATTGTTTTGGTCTGGTTCCTTTCCTAGCTATTTACCTGTAGACTGATTTGAGGGAACATCCTTCCTTTTCCCTATGTTATCCTGTATCACAGGTTCCTGCCTAGGTTCTTCCAAGGTGACTCTTTTAGCTGATGCCTCCTATGTCGTGCTAGAGGATGGGGTCCCATTGAGTACCCTAAAGAAGGTGTGCCTTACAGTAGAGACATTGAGTAGTTCGAAGGCAGATAAGCTGATTTTTACTTTCTTGAACTCTTCTGCCACATATTCACCCATCTGTTCAATCTCAGAGCCGAAGGCTCAACCTATCATAGAGCTAGAAGGGTGGACTTCACTTTGACTAGAATTATTTTGGGGTAGGCCTTGGGGCAGGTTTTGGGGCTTATTTTGAGGCCTATCCTTATTGAAATATTGGATGGGTATATGAGGAAGCCCAGGGTTATTGCTGACATTAGGGTCAGGCGAGGTAGTAAAATTATTTAGAGGAGTAGAGGTCGTAAAGGATCCACCTACCTGTCTATGCCTAAGGAAGTAGGGAGTTGCTCTTTGGTGGAACATGTGAACCTCATCCACATGCATTTCTTCTTCATCTAGTGGACCATTATCTACTGAATCAAAAAGATGAGCCAAGGTTTTCTTGTTACTTACCTCCCGCTCTTCTTTGATTGTAAAGGGGGTAGGCTCAACTTCGGGCTGATTGTGGTCGCCTCGTAGAAATGACACTTGGTTTACCATGAGAAAGGAGGAGTCATAAGGCTCAGACGGAATGATATCTCTGCAACTGTTACTATCAGCAACATTTTGGACCTCAATTTGGAAAAATTTTGCAGCTATCTGGAATTTAGGACAATCCAACTCGGAGTTTCTACTGGTCTTATGAATTGGGCACCGTCCGGACGAGGCTGCATCGGTGAGGTACACCCCACTAGTTATTCTTTCATTGTTGGCCATCTGATCAAGAGGAGTAGGGACACCTTCATTATTGGTACTTGTATTCCACGTGTGGTTCTGCCTCTAAGAAGGTCTCCTCTCAGAACTTTGATTCAAATTTTGTCTTCTATCATAATTTTGCATGGAAGAGGCGCTTTCTTCCTAGTTTTCCCTACTGTCCCTATTGTCTCGGTTATCCCAATTAAGATTGGCCTAGAGGCTACACTGGGATGCCTGCAACTGATTATTCTGATTCTTTAAGTGCGTCATTTACGTGGACATTTTCTTTATCATCTCTGTTAGCTCTTCCAATTTTGCCTTCTCAGTAGTGTTGCTTGGCTGTGGTGCTGGATTTTGGAGAAAGACAGGCAGGGCTACCGACTGATTCTGATGCACTAGAGGGAATTTCGGTCCTAGAAAAAATAGTGGTTCTTGCAGTTGTTGAGAATACACCTATTGTTGTTGGGGAGCCTGAGGGTAGCTTTGTTGTTGTTGAGGTTGCAAATAAGAAGGCATCGAAGGTGCATAATTCATTGGTTGTCGAGGGTGCAGAACGATGGGTAGTTGAGGCACCTGGTTCATAAGAGGGGTATGGTTAGTGAATGTTTGATTAAGCCCTTGAACTTGCATTGGAACTGAGATGTTCTACCCCAAATCTGCATTGGCAACAACCGCCTCTGCATAGGCATTTACTAATGAGGTGAGTGGTAGATGCATCCTCTTTACCAAAGCTGACATAAGGTTTTCCAACGTCGCATAGTAGACTAGGAGGGCTACGACATCATTATGAATGTATGGGTCCTGAAGCCTTGTGAAGGCATGATGGAAGCAGTCATTAAAGGATCCAATGGGTTCATTAACTTCCCTCCTGATGGACATAAACTGCCTGTATAACTCTGAGGGGCTGATCAAGATCTTATATTTTTGCAGGAAATCATTCTTCATGAGGTCCCATGAGGTAACGGACCCCCTCGGCAAATTGATGTACCAATAAAAGGCCTCCTCTCCCAATGAATATTGAAAAAGGCAGCATGCAACATCTTCATGACCGATTTGCATATTTGTAATTTCTTTTTTGAATATTTTGATATGTTCTTCTGCCATCCTTTGTGGGTCACGAGGATTGAACTTTGAACAGAAGCCCTCTAGACTCTTGAGCATATCATGGTAAGCATCAAATTGCAATGGAAAAGGATTTTGTGACAACCAAGCCATGGTGGGAGGTGGAGGTGGTATTTGTTGTTGGGGAACAAAAATCTGGAGTTGTTCCTATATTGAGACAATAGCCTGCGCTGCGGTTGTTTGGACTGTACCTTGGGCTTGAAAGGCCGAGAGAGAGGCATCTTCCTGGCTGCCAGAGATGGAGGGTGAAAATGCAGTTTCAGATGGCTGGGTGGAAGATGAACACAAGCTGAATGAAGGTGAAGGTGGAAGGGAAGTGGGTGGAATGGAGGAAGAGGAAGAAGTAGCATCTCCTCCCTTAGTTCGTTTTGCCCTTGCAAGAGGTTGCAACTATTGAAATTCTCCCTTGTTTGGTGTCAACCATAAAACTCTTTGAAATCTTTATGGGGAGAATGATCTGATTCAATCCAACTTCTCAAGGCCCTCCTTCTAGCGCCAGTTCTGTTGAAGTGTTTTTTATGCACTTCTCAACACAGGTAATGTGTATGTCCACTACCTCTCTTGAAAGGAAATCTTCCAACAACAAGTTGCTGAAAATATCCCCAAGGTCTCTCAGGTGTCAAGTCATGACTTGCATGGAATTTCTCAGTTGATATTTGATGTGATTTTTCTAGTAATCATGGGGCGGAATTAGCTGGATGCGAAATGGATCTTAAATTTTAAAGTTTCTGAAGTGGGTGGCTTGATGTCATTTGCTGTAGGTTCAAACAACAATGTGAAACTTCAATGTTTTGTTTAAGTTTGGCTTTACAATGTGCAATGAACCTTGACACATACTGTTTCTTAAAAAAAAGGAAAAGAGTGAGGAAGAGGGAAGGTTCCTAGATCTGCAACTAACTCTGAACAGTGATCAGGGAGGTTTTTCTATGGACAACTTCCTTCAAACAAAATTCCATTTAACCAAGAAATCTATAGTGTCGTGAAATCTATGCTATCTTCAAAGGTCTGCAGATATTTTACCATTCATCCACCATTTACATGCATGAATAAAGATAAATATTTAAAAAGCAACTTCAAATATCAGCCCAGACTAACTTTGCAAGGCCATTTACAAGCAGCAAACAACAAAAAGTATGGGTTGGAAGGCATCAACACAACAAAAATTTCTACAATCACAGGACAGCATGACCAAAGTCTATCTTAGCACTTTAAATCTAACTAAAAAAAAAAAGGCTATGTAAATCTAAACAAAACATTTAACAATGGAGATTGAACCATGAAACATGTGGAGAAATCAGAAAATACACCAAGTCAATATATTTTCGTTATAAATTTCAGTAGCATGTCTTTACAACAACTCAAATCCCTTTGGAAATGAGAAGAGACCCCCTTTTATAGTTCCCAAAAGGTAGAACAAATGACCAAGATTGATTTTCATTGTGTGGCCAAGATTCACTACAAAATAGAGTTTCACCTACCCCCAAATATATTACAATTTAAAATTACATTCTTGCTTTTTCCCTATTTTGTCCTTTAGTGACAACACTATAGCATTTTGTCTTTTGTAGACTGCTCTTTTCTATAGCTATTCCTTTAGAAGCTCTTCACTAATAATAGGGTTGCCTTCCTACTTCTTCAAAGCTGCATATTCCATAAATTTTAGAATGACTGGCTAGAGCTTGTCCACCTCAATAATCTCAGACCGCAACATCTAGTAACTCCATTCTTTTGCATTATCCTTAAGCTTCTTCCAGTCTTCATCATACTTTACGGCTTGATCCTTCAACAACTCCGATTGGGTGAAGGAATGGGCGGCGAAACTCATGAATTCCATTGTTATGTCATTGGACATCCCATCCTCCATATTCTTCTAAAAATAAGGCTTTATCTTCTCTAGATCCATCTATACTACGGGCATGTCATATTCTGTCATCAGCTTCAGATATTGGGCACAAACTGTCCTAATTTCCTTGACCCATTCGAGGTCTGGATCTACTTTGTCAACTATCTAGTCTAACCTTTCCCTTGTGTTATCGAAGTCTCACCTCCACATGACCACCAGCCAGTGGTCATCTCTTTTGAATGCGGGATCCTTTTCCCATGTGGCCTTTGGTAACTGGAGGATGGCCTCAATCTTAGGGTAGGTGGAGTTGTATGTTGTAGGGAAGTCGGTGTAGAGCTTCTTCGTCCCTTCCAGAGCTTGTTGCAGATCCAATAATTTGTTGGTTGTTCGAATAGCCAGGCCAATACCCATGTTTTCAACATAAAGGACCTGCCGAAACTAGCTCTATGTAGTCTTGTCCAAATTCCTTATCTTCTCCAATTTATGAATCTGTTCTTTGTACATCAGTTGGGGTGCCACCTTGGAACTGGTGGGTATGTCCTCAACTGAAGACCATTGTTGGATATAATCCGTCAAGGCGGTGACCTGCGCTTTGAGCTCATCTTTCGAGACCTTGTCCCATTGTATCAAGTGTACCACTATAGCCATTGACTCTTCAAGATGATCTACCTTCTATTCACTGGTAGCAGTCCCCAAGTTGATGGTGGAAATTTTATAGCTTACTCCTGCCTAGCCAACCACTGGTGTTGCTACCTGGATAGTTCAGGACCCAGAGGCATCCATGGTCATCCTGGATCTAACCTTAGGATTCTTCTCCTTCCTGGTTGAGAGTTGCGCTCAAGCTAGGATGGCTTCTAGCATCGCTCTTGGATCCTTCAGAGTGGGACTCTTCTTCCCATGCTTCCTCTCCAACCACTCAGGCACGGAAGACTCTCCTTTTGGTGACTCTTGATCCCATTCGCCTTGCCCCGTTCGGACTTCCGTTTGTGCACCTTTCATATTGGTGTTGTCTCCCTCTTCCTCATATGAGTCTTGGATGAATGTGAGGTGTTTGACGGGAGGTTTAGTAATCAATTTCCCTCGGGGACTTTCTTCTACCTTGATTTCCTTTTCCTTTACTTCTCCAATCTATTCATTCTTGTGTACGTACTTCTCCAGCTAGTCTTCCTCAACATCTTCTTCCTTCCTAGGAAGTGGAATAATTTACAACTGTCTTTCCTCTGTAGATATTTCTATGTCCTTCGTTGCGTTGTCGCCCTCTTGTTCCTTCCTGGGAGGTGACCCTTTTATCTCTTCTTCATCATGTTTCAACTGCTGGTCCATCTCTTCTTCAAAATCATCATCAAAGTTTTGTCTGATCACTCTACCACCTGTGTCCTCCTCCTCATCTCCACTCTCGGAAGAGCCCGTTCCTTCCTCTTCATAGGCCACCATGTCAATTTGTCGATATTCATACTCCGAGTGTTCATGGTACTCGTCGGCCTCCTATTTACTTGCCTTGAAGGCTTCTTGTTCCCGTCTCTCCCACTCCTCGAAAATTAACATTGTGGCATCCATTGTTGTTGGTCCCATGGGAGGTTGCGAGGGTGCGGAAGTGGCAAAGATCCGTGCTAAGGCAGTCTGAATGGTGGCATCCATGAAGATCTAGGAGAGCTTGGAAGGGAGATTTTGCATGTGTTTTGAGAAAGCCTCAGGAAATGCAGGAGTAGGAATTGGTGTTGTTACTATGGCTAATGGGAGTGTAGTGGTAGGCAACATGGTGGTGGAGGAAGGTGGAGTAGTCTCGACAGAGGATGAATCAATCACTATTATGTGCCTAGCCAGAAGTGAAGGGGCAAGATGGAATGATATATCTTCTTCCGGTGGGGACATGGCAACCATGGCTAGGGAGAGAGACGATGGGGTAGTCGAGACAAGGGGAGCCAAAAGAGGTTCAAGCTAATTTGTCCTTTCTTCCTCACCTTCTTGGATTACCGGCTACTCTATGGTGCCCTCTGTTCACTTGGGCTTCTTCGAAGGGGAGCATCCTAGATCTTTCCTTGTGTATACCTTGGGATCTAGAGACTTCTCTATTTCTGTTCCTTTCCTCTTCTTCGACCTGGTGATCAGAGAAGATTTGGATGTCCCTCCCATTGAAGTTGTGGCAGCGACATCTTCGGTGGTACTGGGATAACTCTTTAGCCCTTCATATGTTAGGACCATTCCTTTTTTCTTTAGTTGGGCCACTTGTCTTTTAACCCATTCTTTAGTCCAAGCCATGATGGGTTTGGTTACGATGTCGAGGTCATTGACCTCTTGTTCGTCCCATTCAATTGCGAGCAGTTGTAAGTTAGAGATTGCATTATGCCTGGGATCCTAACTGTGCTTTCATCTTCCTCAGCTGTATCTAGTATAGGTAATAGTTGCACCCTTCTTACAAAGTATGCAGTCATCCTCATGTAGTACCTGGCACACACCTCTTTGTCATCCTGGCAGTTTTCCCTAAAATCCTCAACATGATACAAGTGGGCGTACTTTGGTCCCAGCGCTTTCCTCACGTTCCCAAATAGGTCCATCCATGGGTAAGTAATGTGTAGTCAGAAGTGGTACTCTTCCAATTCATTTTCTGAGTTCCCAGCACACTGGGAAATTTGCAATTTATACATGCCCTGACCGAAGGTCAAGGGATAAGAGATCCCTACCAAATGTTTGTTGTTGAGGATGGTGTGGACATGTTGCAGCTACCGAGAGAGCTCCAATAGTATAATCTTGTCATTGGCGTACCGGGGCAGCTTGTTTGGTCTTTCAGTGAAACCCTGGGCATGAATGTAGGTGAATTTGGGAAATTACAGGAGGAGGAAAGCATACTGCTTTAGGAATTTCTACACGCTGTGAGAGACCCTCCTCTCAAAATCCCCTCCAAGTAATTAGATGATGTGACCAATGAAGGCGTCATTCACCCTACAATATTCCTTCTTAAAGTTTCTAAATTGGAGTTGGGGATATTGGTCATAGGATTTTAGCTTTCGGCCCCGCTCCTCTTCAGGTGCCACAAATAGTCCACCATATTGCCTTTGCTCTGCCAGTGAATAGACCAGATAGGAGGTCATGTAGAATTTGGAGCTCTTTTTTACATTCATAAATTGCTCATGGAAGTAGTTGCTAATGATGCCTCCCTAGTAGAATGAGGCTTCCATGGTGACATCCTCATCCCCGCAGAGGATTTTTTCAACAAAGTACACCATCCATTTGTGAAATAACGTAGCAGAAGGTAGGCCCATTACCTAGCTCAACATGGTGATTAGGTCATGATAGTCTTCATGAAAATTAGTGCAAAAGAGCTCCTGAGGGACTTTTGCAGCACTGCCTCTTTTCTCCTTGAGCAAGAACTGATTTATCAACCTTCTGCAACCCATCGGGTCTTCATTCCAAGTTTCCTTTCCCTCTTCCATCGTGGGCACTTCCATTTCCTCAAAGGTAGGAATGTGGAAAGTTTTTGTGATTCCCTTGGCTGACATGTTAGCGAGAATATTCCCATCTCTGTCAATGATGGTCCTTGTCTCAGGTTGGTAGGCTTGTCGACAAGCCATGACTAGTTCAGGGGCAATGCTAGATGGGGGGAAGCTTGCATCTTTTGCAATTCCACTCTACCTGATCAATCTAGCATTGTCATTCTTTGGGTGGATTCTGACCCTTTGTTTAAATTCATCAATATCGATATGGCCGATATTGGTGTTTGTGATTTCTTTCCAATCTGTGGTGATTTTCGATCGTAGAGGTTCACCCTAGAACTGGAACTTTATGTGGTCTTTATCTTCCTTCCCACAAGGAGTCTTGTCTGATTTCTTTCCTTTGTCCTTCTCTGCAATTCCCCCCAAGGGTCTTGCACCCGATTCCATATATCCTGCACACATGGACACAATAAGTACAACCTTTTGAAAACATTATCATTAGCCAAAATCTCGTGAACTAAATCAAAGTAGACATCATATGAAAAGTTAAATCTTTTCCTTTTAGACATTGTTAATCACTTTTTAAGGGATTTCAGACAATCTAGGCCCAGGGGGCGGAATTCCCTGGCAGGAATGTTATTTTCAAAGGGCGAATAGGCTGGGACGATCCGGGTGGTTTCTTCCATTTTCACATTTTGATGGTTTGAAAGGCTTATGTCAGAGAGGGCTAAATTTGAGCATGTGGGTCAAGGTTAGTTTTCAAATTTGAGGTCATTTAGGTCACTTTTAGGGCTCTCTAAGGTTTAGGCCCAAAAAGCTATCTACAGTTCGCTGTCTCCAATGGCCTAGTGGAGATGGAGATCCAGGACACGAAAGGCTAAAGGATGGTAGGTGGTTTAGGCTCGGAGGGGCAGAAAGTCATCGGTGCCTCGCCATTTTGGAATGGAAATCTAGAAACAGAAACCCTGATGGAGCAGCCCAGTGGACCAGACCTGGGGGAGTGTTTGGCCGATAGCTTTCTGCGTTAAGGTTTTGGGAGGAAACTGGTTGGTCAGAGCCTACAGGTCAGAAAGGCAGGCACGTCTTTCCCCTTCTGGACTGGCAAAGGCGGGACATAATCCCGTATGACGGAGCCCGGCGAGTGCAAGGATGCTAAAGTTTGATGTTTTTATCTTTACGACAAAAGGCAGGTTGGGACCCGGGAAGCAAGAGGACGTTAGTGGTTGGTCGTTTGAAATGGAAAATTTTCCATGGAAGTCTGCGAACTGGGACCCGACGAGATGACAGATTGGTTCGTTTGAGAGTTTATCGTCGGGCGTCGAGAAGCAAATCAGTTCCCGAAGCTTGGGCGGATGGGGTCACTCTACCATTTGGAATCGGTGAAAACTTCGTGGAGTTCTGAACACAAAAGTCTAGGGGTTCGGGCACGAGAAGCCAAAATGGATGCTAGGTTTCATCGTGTTAGTTTGGAAAATTTTGATGGGGAACTACTGACGGAGGTCTAGGGTGACGGGCCCTAGAGAGAATGCGACCGTTTTGAAAAAAGAGTTTATTTTGATAAGTTTCGCCGGTAGTGGAAGGGCATGATGGGCTCAAATTCCCTCCATGAAGAATGACGACGGTGAAGGAAAGTTCCAGATCCATCAAAGGAGGCCAATTTGAAGGTTTTTTAGTTTTCCAAAATGTGAGTTTTGTGTGTTTTATCAAGTTTTAGCTAATTGAAGTAGTTTAAACCAATGTTATTCATCATTTAAGGCACAAAATTATGAAAAAAGGCCTCTCGGGAGGGTGGACTGAAAACCTACCTTGAAAGCCCAACAAAAGATGAGGTGGGATCAACGACGAGAGGTCCAACGATGATCTTGGTCGCGCAGCCTATGAGCAGTGGATGAGTTGATCTCCTCTGGTGAGTGCTCTGACCTCCTCTGCAATCCTAACAAATGAAAATGATAGGTTGGGGCCTAATATTTATACCCTCTGCAATTAATGGCCTCATTGAATGCTTGTACGACTGACCCGTTGGCTAGTGAATTTGAAAATAATGAATGGTGGCAGGAGGTTTGGGGCTCAGGTACCGGAAAGACACAAGGTTGCGGCCACTCGAAACTTGATTTATAAAACTTTCTGTGAAGGGGATCTCGAGGCCCAGTGAGCAGAGTTTTGTCGGCAGTTAGCTGTTGAGAACAGCGAGGTCAAAGCAGAAGTCCAGACTCGAAAGTCCAGTGGGGCGAGCCCAATGGGGATGAAGGCAGCTCAAATTTTCCACAAGTTTTACTGTTGGCAGAGATGGATCTGGACTCTAGGGATCGAGAAGGCGGAAGCCTTCCACCGTTTGGGAACGGCGAACACCCGGAGGAAACCCAGAGAGGGAAACCTGGTGGGACGGGCCCGCCAGGTCCCAAGGCCGTTGGTAGAGGCCAACTACCAAGGAGGTTCCATAAGGCATTAGGACTTAGCAAAATTGGAGGGGACAAAATTTAGCCAACTCAACATGAGACTTTAGAGGCACGTTGACCACTTAGGACACCAAAACGGGGGCACACAAAACAAGGTGGTGATAAAAATGACCTGGCAAGGTGAAAGAAAAGAGGGTCCCCATTCCAAATGGGGCATGTGTGCTGAGGGCACAACAATAGTCTTCAGTATGTCTTGATAAAAAGACTGGGGCCACTTAGCCCTTAGTATGAGTTAGGACATTCCTTGTATGTGACTGTCTATTTTTTGCAAGTGGATGACCTTGCACACCTTAGTCTATGTCATATCATGGTTTTTGTTTTCCATTTATCTCATTTTACTACCCAATGATGATTATGCAATGCCTATGATGTTATTTGGAAAAATATTGAAGTATTCCTTTTTCATCCAACATTCATGTCTTCCATGCTAACATTTCTTCTATTCCTTCATCCTCTCATGTTCTCATCCATTTCGAGAGAACACTCATGTTCTTTCAACCCACCTATCCTCTCAAGGGGGCATACCACCACCTCCTCATAATCCTTCCTCTCCCTACTTTCACACTGGGGCATATTTTTCACTTGTTTTCTTTAACACAATGCGATAGATTGCATTATGTCAAAGAGGGGCAAAATGTAGACACATAAAAATGGTCTCGACTTGCAAACCATATTTTCTATGATGATCATGCTTCTCCCTCACATAATTCAATTATTTAATCATGTCCTAATGTCATAATTATTCCTCCATGATTATTTAAATAAGTAAATTACATTTATTTATTTAAGTATGTTACTAATCAATGCTTATTCTCTCCAATCATTTAATAACATTACCATTTATCCTTCAATTAAATAACATTATCCATTTAACCCACTTTCCATCCCACCAAATAAATAATTAAAACAATTATTTATTGTCTTTTGTCTCATTCCCATTTATGAATTAAACCATTACTTAATTCATAAGTCAACCTTTCTCCATAAATTAAATAATTTCTATTATTCCAACTACCTCTTTTTCTCCACCATTGATTTGATTATCTCCAATTAAATCTCAACCCTTCATTTCAAAGATTTCCCTAACTTTGACATAATATTTTCGGGTATGTGTAGGATCATAATGGGCCAAAAAGTGGTGATATGATGGGTATTTGTAGGGTATGTGACTGATGACTTTATTTTTACCCAAAATTGATGAAATGAAAAGGGTTTTTAAAGGAGATTCTGAGCTTTCCTCCAATATAAATTATACTTTACTTTGAATTTAATAAATAATTAGTATTCATTTTCTATTTGAATTACAACTAAAGTCCTAATTGATAGGCTGATTGGAAAACATCTATAGCTTTCAAACAGTATCACATTTTTTGAATCCAAAACATGCATCACATTCCATACTTTGTATACTATAGGATTTAAAAAGAAAAATTTAATTTCATGAAGTTTTGACCAAGTTAAGGTGGTCAGACATACGAGTTTTTATATTTTTTAAAAGTTGTACTAAACAATTCATAATTAATTATTTACTTAGAAAAAAATTATAAAAAAATATGCATCACATCCAGACAGGAGTCCTCTACTTATTTCTAAAATCTTATAAAAAAATTTATCTTTTTATTGTGGTTAGGGTGGTCAGACAAACACCTACTTCTTATTTTTTCCCTGAAATTTAAGTACTACTGTAATGAAATTTCAAATTTTCACCAAATAGATTTAAAATAAATAAATAAACCTAGTATTTTAGAAACTACATTCAATTTTCTACAAATTCTATTCTTACATATTTTTGAAATAATATAGATAACTTATGCAAATTTTTACGTCAAGTTGTCTAACTCTGAATTTTCTGAATTTTCTGCCACTTAAAGGCCTGTTTTTTCCATGATGATCTAGTACATACCCTTCCCTAACCCTAATCCTCCTTATCACATCAAATCCTGTCCTTTGATATTATGGCTTCACTAACTTTTAATCCTATCCATCCATTCTCAATTTGGCATTCTTTAAAACACCCTCTTTCAAGTAATTTTGGACACACAAAGCTACACACAACATGCTTGAGAGCTTTTGAGCACTTGACCATACATATTACTTCAATATTTTGCTTTTCTAGGGCATAGGTTATAATTGAAATCAAATACGAGGGTAATCATACCATTTGTAGCAAGATGGAGAAGGCCAATGGAGGTCAATCAAGGGAGGCTTGAAAACCAAGTGATAGTGTTTCAAATTTTCATGTTTCTTGCTCTCCATTGTGCTCTATTGTTGATTGGGGATTTGATAGTTTTGTGCTATTTGCTATTGCTTACAATCTTTCCCTAATATAGTAATAATGTATTATAGATTTGGTCAATAATGAGCATAAGGAAAGGTTTCTTGTAATGATATGTGTATAAGATGAAATATGGAGGAAGGTGGTAAAATATATAAGGTGTTAAAGATTGGGATATGTGATATAAAATAGTTAAAATGTGCGTGATGAAAGGAATGGAAGAATGAGATGGACATTGAATGGTAAATATAATTAGGATCTCACAAGACCAACCAATGTTTGTGTTTCTAATCAATTTTTTTAGATTTGTATATGCAAAATTATGAAAACTAGCTAACATTGTTTTACAACACCATTAATGAATAAAGGCTACCTGAGTGTAAGTTGTTTGAGGAAATGAATTGTGAGGTGTGGAGGTTGAAGGTTCACCAAGAAAATGTTTGACATCCAATCATGTTGTGAGACAAACATTCAAATATAACATTCAAATGTTCAAATGCAATAATAATATCTTTAATACTAGTTGCATACCTATGGACTCAATGTCGAGAATGAATAAGGGTTTGTAGGAATGGAGCATGTCATAAACATTCTAACCCTGAAATTTCATCATATCAAAATTCTGCTAATTCAGTTATTCTTAAATTTCAAAATATAATTTAATAAACAACATTAAAGGAACTTGTTGAATTTTATTTGAGTGTGAATGCTGAATGTATCATTCAATTAATCATTTGTGAAAGCCATCGCCTCTGCAACTAATGTAGGATGTGTAGTTGCATCCCAAGCACTCTGATAATTGTACATACAAATGACACCACAAGCACCATAATGGTGGGGTGGAGCTTGGGTCCTACACGTCTCCTCCACATTAGGCTCTACTAGAGGCCTCACACACTGTAAAATGGTTTGGGTGAGTGAGCTAATTGACTTTAGCGTGTCCACCTCTACACTATCCTTAACAATGGAAGGAACAATGACATGCTCCACCATGGGTCCGGCCAAGGGTCTCGGTGCCAACTATGGATTACGTCGTGCAATAGGTCTATCATGTGTGGAGCCCCCACCTCTACCCTCAAATTCTAAGATGTTAAAATAATTTGGCATCTTATTGAAGACAAACTCACAATAGAGTTTCCTCAAAAAGTATTGTGGTACCTCATGGTTATTGCATGGAGGTTGGTCAAATACCATCCACCACCGCTCCCAAAAATTATTTTTAATTAACTCATGGTGGCACCAATGGATGGGAACCTCTTGCATGCATGAGACGAAGGTACGTTGGTTCTCAGGTTTGTAAATAGAGCACACAAGTTAGCTTTGCTAATTTTTTATTTCTTCACATCTGTATATGACAAACCACTAGCATAAAATTGTCTCATCTCATGCCTTTTATTTGACCAAAAATTTATTTTCTCGCTCATTTCGCCTACATGAGATACAATTGACTTCAATGATTTGGAAATCCCTCTCCTATAAGGGTGGGTTTCAGCATGCTCGGTTAATCTTCCAATTAATTGTTCAATGTCTCTTTTATTGTTTTCAATTTGATTTAGAATATTTTATTGTGTTCCTTGAGGATGCCTATGAATTGATGGATGGGTTTTAGGTTGTCCTTGTATAGGAGGCACTTTGTGAGGGGGTGATTTTGAATTCTCAATGTTTCGAGGTGGACATTTATTCCCTGAGAATTAGAACAAAGTTTTATTATAAAAACCTATTTCAATCTACATTCTAAATCAAATTCGAAATAAATAGAATAAAAATACATATCTCTTTGCAATCTTTGACCTCTCTGACATGTTGGTGGAATCCTCATGAAGAATTGCAACCTAAGAGTGAAAAAAATGGATGAGATTTGGAGAGTGTGAGTTGTAGACCTCAAATCCTCCAAGCCAAGATGCGGGTTGAAATGAAAATCAGGTTTGAAATGTGTTTTGGGCTTTTAATTTACTTTTGCATTTGGCGCATGCCAAATTTGGCACTCGCCAAATGCTCAATTTGGATGTTTTCTTGTGAATTTTTCCAATTTGGCATCAAAATTGTGTCACAGATCGGTGCACTTATGCACATGGTTACCTCATCAGGCCTTTGTTAACGAGACCCATCATTTGCATATTTGGACTGGTTTGTTCCTCCCTAAGTTGCACTTAAGGGGGGTGTTGGTCTGAATAAAGTAATGTACCTAGTTAATTCTTTACTAGGGACTTAGGGTACTTATTTCACATGTTAAGTTTACTTAGGATATAAGCATTCTTCTAGAATTCTTAGTTATCTTATCTAGACAAGTCATAGTTGTCTTATCTAGACTTTACATTATCCTAAGTAGCTATGAGTTAGTTGTATCATGTGATAGGATTAAGACATTTGTCATGATTTTGTCTAATCCTATCTCTAACCCTTGTGTTTATAAGTAATGCATCTATAGCATGTATTGTATTATATTGTATAACATATTGATCATATTATATCATATTGCAATTCTTGTTTGGTGGAATAACATCTTCTGGCATTGTTGCTTCTCTCTATCTCTTGTGGAGGTTATTTGGTGTTGCATATTGAATATCTTGGTTGCTCACTCCAATTTGATTCAATTGATGACTGAGTTTGGATTCCCTTCCACTCATCCCACTACTCTTTGGTGTGATAACCAAAGTGCCATCCATATCTCTCACAACCTAGTGGAGCATTAGTGTACTAAGCATATTGATATCCACATGCACTTCATTAGGCATCTCATCCAGGATGGTGTTCTTAGCTTGGAATGTTTTCCTATAGATCATCATGTTGCATACATATTCATTAAACCTTTGGATTTTCCTCGCTATCTTCAGTTGCAATCAATGCTTGGGGTGAAGGAAGTTGTCCTTGGGGGGTCTTGATGAGTCCTTCCTTCTTCAATTTTCTTTTCAGCTTTTTCTCTCTTTTGGAGAGGAGTTTTCTCCCACAAGGTTTTTCTCATTTTCTCTATTTGTGAGAGGATTTTTTTTGTACATGGGTACCTCATCAAGCGGACTTTGTTGCTGATCCCCATCTTTCACATATTTGCATTGGTTTGTTCCTCCTAAGATGCACTTATGGGGGGTGTTGGTGTGAATAAATTCTTGTACCTAGTTAATTCTTTACTAGGTACTTAGGGGACTTAGTTCACATGTTAATTTTAATTAGGATATAAGCATTCTTCTAGAATTCTTAGTTTTCTTATCTATACTTTCCATTATCCTAGGTAGTTATGAGTTAGTTGTCTCATGTGATAGCATTAAGATACTTGTCATGATCTTGTGTAATCCTACCTCTCACCCTTTCCTTTATAAGCAAGGCATCTCTAGCATGTATTTTATTCTATTGTATAGCATATTTTATCATATTGTATCATATTGCAATTCTTGTTTGGTGGAATAATATCTTCCATTGTTGATTCTCTCTATTTCTTATGGAGGTTATTTGGTGTTGTAGATTGAATATCTTGGATTCTCACTTCAACACACACCACTTGATGATATGATTTCTAGATGTAAAGATTTTAAAGACAAATAAGGATTAGGTTTTGAGAAAGGAGAAAGTTCAAAGATAGATCAGACCCCAAACAATGTTGAGAAGAAGAATGACAAGAAGAGAAATGTCAAACAGGTTTGGAACTAGAAGAAATATTTCAAAAGGCCCCCTATTAGACAACCTAATTCATAAAGGTATTTATCTTTCAATGGTTACTATTATTCCTACAATAAATTTGGACATAAAGTTTTGGAGTGTAGAATAAAAATGAATCCTTATGTTCAATCATTTCCTAGTCAATGTTATACATATAATAGAATTGGTCATAGAGCTAGTGAATATATAAATTAGATGATGAATGGTTACAATAATGCCATGATGTTTCAATATTTCAATGGATATTGTTATGCATCTAATGGATTTTGGAATAAGGCTAATGAATGCAAATATAGAATGGCTAGAAGTGAGCTTGTTAAAAAATGTGTCACTTGTTACAAATACAACAAATCAAGGAACATAGTAAAGTTTTATAGAAGCAAGAATGTGATACGGGATTTGTTTCACAAAATAAGGCTAATCTGATAAAGAAAATGGATCTAGTTGAGATGAAGAATGAAATGAACAAGATATAGAAAAATAAAGGATTGAAGTGAACAATGAGTCTATACTAGTTCCCGGTGCAAATGTTTCCTCCATAAAGTAGACAAAGAGCTTTGGCTCAAGCGAAGTTTTAATAAAAAAATGTAAGCCTCTTCCAAAGATATGGTGTTGATGCCTTCATTACAATGATATAAGGTGTGGTTTGATGTTCTTGATCTATTGGTGAAATCGCTAGTGAAAAAATTCTTGGTGTGGAAATTTATGGAGATACTTAAGGTGCCTATGATGATATAGTGATGGTTGCCAACTTTTTTAACTAACTTTGAATCAATACATTAAATGATTTTTAGGTCACCCAAAATGTTCTTATAAGTGGTTTTGTATATGAAAAGTTCATTTATGATTGAATTCTTGAAAAGTGAAGAGTGGAGTAGAGGTGAGGTGAAGTGTTTCCACAATATCACAATTTTTACAATTTCTTGCTTATCCCTTGTTTCAAAAGTTGTTCAACATGTTTATACCTCAAGTAGTTAAAGTTGTGGATCATCCTCAACCTAAGTTTAAGAAGCACCCCAATGAATCCATGGTGATGGATTCGAAAGGTGTTTTTCACATATTCCTTATGGTGTATTGCATACTGAGGATGTGATAATTTATATCCACATGAAATTGGATGAGTATAATCATGTGAAGTTGGGATAATTTTGGGTAGACAAGTTAACTGGTGATAACTTTGAATTGAAAATAGAATATGAAAGCTTGATAGAGAAGAAACTAGATGTGTGGAACAACTTTCATATCTTTTGTTATGTGGATGAATGGGTTAGATACATGTTGAGTAGAATTCATGATAGATTCATTTGGTTAGACCTGCCACACATGATGAACAAGGAATCCATTAGGGTTGTGATAGGGTTATGTTCCACTAGACCTATTCCAACTCTCAAATATGTAAAGAATGAAGTGGTAATGAAATTAATTGGTGCCAAATTTGATAAAAATTCTCTAATAGTAAAGGATATAGAAGATCCAATAGTAAATTGTGTGTCTATGATGATAAGTTATAAAAATTTCTTTACAAACAAAAAAACTCTATTTATGCCACCACGATTAACACTACTTATGAGATGGTGAAGAAAGCCATGGATGTAGACTTTGTGTGAATTTCTAAGACAATAGTCATTTGAGAATCTTTAGAAGACAAAAGAGTCTCGATACTGCTTCTAGTATGGTACCCTGATTATATGCTTACTATTTTACTTTCTTAGAGAAGTTCTCAATACAAGGAACATTGTGTGGGTGAGTGATATTCTAGTTGATATACAAATAAGAGACCACTTGAGAAGTTTAGGTGATGAAAATACCCAAAATTTTGCTTTGTGGGGTTTCTTTAAAACTTTTCAAGAAAATATGCAAGCAAGAGAAAGGATTCCCAAAAGTGTTGTTGAGAAGTAAAAAAATGATATTATCTTCATGGTCAACAAATATTGTTGCATTATGTAAGTTGTTGAACCAAGAATAGTATTGATTCCTAAAATGGGATATGAGGTTGTATAGGATGTGATTACTTGTCTGGTAGAACATATGTTGAGTGTACCTAGAGATCCTAAAGAAGGAAGATATAGTGCATATGAAGAAAAAACTAGTGTAGTACATATGGAACAAAAGCAAAAGGAGGTCAAGAAAAATGTATAGAACATAAAGGCACAAGTTGTGGAAATGATGGATTTATCAAAGAGTCCTATAAGAAATCTAAAGGCATATCCAATTCACTAGAAGGTGCTCCTAGCATTAGAAGGTTAGGTAGGACCTCTACCCCCTCTTTGGTAGTTCCTAAAGTCTTTGAAACTATGCATATTGTTGGTGTGAAGAAGAAGCAACATCTAGTGCTCCTGCAATGCAACATAATCCTCCACAGAGGAGAAAGAAAGAAAAAGCTACAAGAGAAAGATATATCAGCTATGAGGATGAATATGGCATAGAAGAAGAAGGACCTCAGTTGATCCGTAAAAGGAAATATGGTGTCTCTCAAGTAGAGACAAGCACAAAAAAAGAAAAGGCAGACATAGTTGACATTAATAGTGAAGAAGATATCAAGAAGTAGATGCAAGCATTCAAAAATTCATGTGAGGTAGAAAGAATCAAAGTCTAGAAAAGAAGAAAATTTACCCAAGGCTAAGGGGAAGAAGAAAGAAAAGACTCCTCCAAAAAAGAAAATATAGCCCCCTAAGGCTAGATGCATTGTTTAATGGTATTTATGAGCATGGAATGTTGGAAGAAACCACAAAAAAGTATCTAGAATCAGATGATATAGATAAGACAACAATAGAAAAAGAAATTGTGAAGTACATGGTAACATTTTGTACCAGCTTAGGAAAAACTGAGGATCAGTTTCCCGAGGATTTGAAGAATGTGTCATGTTCCAGAAGGAAAGAGGTTGTTGAAGAAGATGCCAAAATTGGGGCATTTTCCTTAGAGAAGATTGGTTCTTCTCTTTCTAATGAAGATAGAGCAATATTGGCTCAACTATATAGTAGAGAGTTTAGAACAAAATAAGAGTTAACACCCTAATGAGTAGGGATAAAGAAGATATTAAGAGGTTGAGAAATGAGACAATGCAAAAGATTGCAAATCTAGCTAAAGAATTGGGAATTTCTTCGAAAAGTGGAAGTGAGATGCAACATATCAAGTTTTTGTCCTGAAAGTAAATGAGCTTGGAAATACATAACATGAGAATCTTTGGAACATGAGATTGAGAAGAAAGAAGAAAATGTGAAAGAATATGTGGCCACAAGTAATGCCTCTACGGTGATGGAGAATGTTGGAGAAAAAAGTTATAATGAAATGTAGAATGTCCTAGATGAGGAGGAAGCACAAGTAGAACAGAGTCTACCCTTTCTAGATATGAAGAAGGATGAAGAGAAAAAAGAAGAAGAGGTCCTAGAGAAATATGAGGCACAAAATAATGAAGACATGCCTCCTTCGGATAATAAGAAAATTACAAAAGAAGAAAAGAAGATTGAGGACCAATCTGATAGTGATAAAAGGGAGAAGAATAAGTAGAAGGAAAAATAAAATGAAAATATTGTTGGTGAATCCTTTGAATCCTCTAGAGATTCATTGAAGAGTATATTAGACATGTAATTGTAATTCAAACCAATAGTATCTACACAATTGATACAACTTCCAATGCAAAAAGGTCAAGTGGACATGGAAAAAATATCTCCCCTGTAGAAGCTTCAACTTGGTGATGTGTTTCATGCCTTCACAAGGAAGGATACATTAAAAACTCACCAAAAGAGTATAAAGTTAATTGAAGAAGCAGTTAAGGTGTTAGAAGAAGTTATTCTCGGAGCAACAATTGATGACTCTTTATCTAGTGTGGAAAATGAAAGTGCTTGTTTTCTGGATTTACTATATATTTTTTTTATGCAAAAAAATACATAGTAAATCTAGAAAACAAGTACTTTCATTGAATATGGACTATGGAAATCTTATGTCTCTTAGTGTGAAAAAGTTAAAGCTACTATTGGGTTATTTCAGAAAACACTCCATTAGTTTCGAAGAGAGGCTAAAAAAAGAGATGACAAAGAAGGTCAATGACATGATATTGACCAAAATATCTAACAAGTCCAGTGTTGCACATGGAAAACTACAAGAAATTTTGAAAAATGTGAAAAAGTATTTGGATGAAGCAAGGATTTTGTTTCAATTTTTTTAAAAATGGCCTAACTCAATGAAGAGAATTAAGGACCAAATGGACTCAATCAATTCATATATTTCTCAGGCCTTAGATGTGTATGATCTGATAAATTATGAAGATGTTACTACAAGGATGTCAATATAAAATTTCCATGGACAGGTTTTCTAGGTGCAAGAGAAAAAGGAGAAGATAACAGTGCAGTACAATCATCTTAGAGATTTGGTAAGTGTAAGGGTTACTCCCTTGACTGGTGTTTTAGCAAATACGAAAATTAGAAAAAAGAAATTTAGTACCCAGTTCATCAGATGAAGGAGAAGACCTCCTTATGCAATTTGAGAACCAATGCTACATGCTTTCCTTCACACATGTAGTGCCCCTCCATTCTCACTATGGATGTGCAGGTAGTCTAACTTTGGAACTTGGAGTTGAAGGTAAAATAATAGGGATATTTAAAGGTATGTGCTAATAACATTAAGCAGTTGATGTTGTGTATTATGAATTTATGGACTATGTGAGAAGGTTAAGATACTACTTATTATATATATTTAAGGATATGTTTATTATGATGTGTGTGTGTGCTCAGACATGACCATTACTAGGATGCAAGCTATGTGCATATTTGTGCTATGGAAGGGCTTTGGTTATCTTTAGGATTTTAACATGATTTTGACATATTACTACCATGATGATATGATATTATGATTTTGATTAAGATTTTATTTATTATCATGAAGAGGTACTCACTTGTATTCAAGTGTTGTGGTTGCACACGAAACATGAGCTTTTGTTAGTACTTTTGTGAGTATGATGCATATTGTTATGTTATTATTATTATGTAGAGATTTATTTAGATAGTTGGGCGATGCAATAGTATGTAGTTAGGTTAGGAGGAAAGAGTGGCATTGTACCATTGGACGTATGGAGGACATACGGGAATGAGATACATTTGCTAGAGTTCCTTTACTAGTACTTTGGCTATTATGCACATGTGCTCTAACTTGTATGTTTGAGTGAATATGATGCAGGAGCATCTAGTGGTGTAAGGGCAATCTTGCATCACCCAAAAATAGTTAAAATTCAATTTTCTCAGTTTTTAGATGTTTTTACATTTTTGGATACCCTTTTCATCATAATGAAATTCTCAATTTACGGTTTTTATTTTCTATTCCTGGGTTGAAAGATATTGCAGTTTTAGTTTCCGAGATTTGCACCTGAAAAATCTTCCGAGTTAGATTTGAGGCACTTAGAGCTCCCGGAATGGCCTCGAAACTTGCCGAAATTGGCATAGTGAATTTTAATCTCATTCTTGACTTTGAGACCTTTCCAATGGTTCAAACGATTCGCGAATCAGAGCCTCGGATCAAAAGTTATGGCCTCGGGAAGTTGGTGCACTTTCTAGAAGATACAATTGCAAATGTTTTTTTGAAATTTGAACTTCAAGTTGTAATTTTTGGTGCCAAACCGCCTAAACTCAAATTTTAATGTTGTTTTGGCTCCAAACTAAAGAGGAGCTCTATTTATGGGCAGGTTTCTAATTTTTTGGGTAACTTTTTGGGGACAAGCTCACATATTGCGAAAGGGTTATTTTGTAGTTGTTTGTAACTTGCATGTGTTGTAGAACTTGGGGATTTGAGATCCTCTGCATGTAAGAAGCTCCATTTTCTGAATAATAAAATTATTCTCTCGTTTGTGGGTTATTTTCTAAGTCTCGGGTTGCACCCTCATCAAGTGGTATCAGAGCCGGTTTTCTTGAGCGTGTGGACAGATCGCCGATCGTGAGGCAGTTCGCACCAGGACCATGGTTGTGGGTCGAGGTCAAGAAAGATGCCTCCAAGAGTGATGCCCGGTAGGCATGGTGATGCCAGAGGTGGTCGAGGCAGCAGAAATGCTGGTGGAAGAGATGCACTGGTAGCCCTCCAAAGATAGATTGATGTGTTACAAGAGCAGTTGAGAAGAGGGTTAAACCCGAGAGGAAAGTGAGGATGAAGGAGAGGAAGAAGGTTCAGATGTAGAAGAGGAAGAAGAAGCAATTGATCAAGACCAAATGTGGCTAATAAGGGCCATTTTGAAGATCGGGAAAAGACCCAAAGTAGAAGTCCCCAGTTATTCCGGAAGTTTGAACTCAGAAGAGTTGATCGACTGGATCAATGAGCTAGAAGAATATTTTGAGTATGAGGAAATAGAGGACCTAGATCGGGTTAAGTTTGCAAAAATAAAGCTGAAGGGCCATGCTAGTATTTGGTGGAAAGAGGTCTAGTTGGAAAGAAATCGAAGAGGAAAAGTCAAGATCACCAGATGGGATCGCATGGTAGAGAAATTGAAGAAGCAGTTCATACCATTGGACTACGAGTTAGATCTATTGAAGAAATTGCAAGGGTTGAAGCAAGGAAGCAGATCTGTGAAAGAATATACTGAATATTTTCACAAGATAATCATCAGAATGGGTCACACAGAGGCCAATAAGGAGAAGGTAGCCGGTATCTTAATGGGTTACTGACCGAGCATTCAAGAGGAGTTAAGCCTAGTCAGAATGACCACAATTGAGGATGTGTAGCAGTTTGCTCTAAAGGTGGAAGAGAAGCTGAACAAAAGATTTGATGGCAAGCAAAAAGGACGAGGAGGTCAAAGTGGAAGGGGCAGTGGAAGACCTTCAGGAAGCCGAAATGATGATGAAAAGAAAAGTGAAGATGTGGGTACCAGCTAAAGCCAAAGGAATGACAACTCCTATCACCCTCATGATCAAAATAGTGGTGATCAAAGAGGTAGAGATGAGGGAGATATGGACAAGGATCTGGAAGGGGTGGTTTCAAAGGAACGTGTTTCCAATGTGGTGAAGAAGGGCATCGAGCCTGTGAATGTCCACAACACCAAGGAAGGGTAGACAAAAGGCGAAAAGTCGTGGAAGGGTTGCGCATGCAGATGAGGAGGCCCAATCTGAACATTCAGATGATGTTGAAAGGGGAGAAACCCTAGTGATTAGGAGAGCCCTAGTTGAGGAAAAGGAACCAAAGCAGGAGGAAGAATCTATTTCACACAAGGTGCAAGTGTGAAGGAAAATGTTGTGATGTCATTATTTTGGTGGGAGCGATAATCAGGTGTTAGAGGAGATGGTCACAAAGTTGAAGCTAAAGAGGGAAAGGCACCTGCATCCATATCGAATTGCCTGGTTGCAGAAAGACCACAAAGTTTTGGTCAATGAGCAGTGCCTAGTAAAGTTCAAGATCAAGAGCTACCATGATGAGGTACTCTGTGATATCATCCCCATGGATGCATGTCACATGTTGTTGGGGAGGCCGTGGCAGTTCGATAGGCGAGCTATACATGATGGCCATGCAAACACTTATTCCTTGACAAAGGATGGGGTTCGTCACAAGTTGAAACCCTTGAAGGAGATAGAAGAAAAGGTATGCAGTAGTGGTATAATTTGTTATGTAGATGGAAGAAAATTTCTAGAAGGTATAAAGCATGAGCATGTGTGTTATGCATTGATTCCTAGAGCAAGGAGGATAGTGAGAAGGTTCTAGAAGAAGTTTCAGGGATGTTGGATGAGTTTTAGGATATTGTTTCTGATAATGTACCTGAGGGTTTACCACCAATAAGGAAGATTAGTCATTAGATTGACTTGATTCCTGGAGCCAGTTTGCCAAATAAGGCAGCTCATAGAATGATTCTAGCAAAAAATGAGGAGTTGAACAGACAAGTTCAAGAGTTGTTAAGAAAGGGTTTGATATGAGAGAGTTTGAGTCCATGTGCAGTACCTACAGTACTAGCACCAAAGAAGGATGGGGAGTGGAGGATGTGTACAGATTCCTGAGCCATAAACAAGATAACAATTAAGTACAGATTTCCCCTGCCAAGGATGGATGACCTGATGGACTGTTTGAGTGGAGCTCAGTACTTCACAAAGATTGATCGAAGAGTGGATATCACTAGATCCAGTTCAAGAGGGAGATGAATGGAGGACTTCCTTCAAGACCAAAGAGGGCCTGTACGAGTGGTTAGTCATGCCTTTTGGACTAACCAATGCAGAGCATTCATGAGGCTCATGAATGAGGTACTAAAAAATTTAGGAGGTTTTGTTATTGTGTATTTAGATGATATTTTGATTTTTAGTAAGATGTTGGATGAGCATCGATGCATATTAGGAGAGCCTTTGAGAAGTTAAGAGAAGAGCTGTTGATTAATCTGAAGAAGTGTAGTTTTGTGAAGAGGGAGTTAGTGTACTTGGGGTTTGTTGTCTCAGGTAGAAGGTCTCAAGATGGACCCAGAGAAGGTGAAGGTATTCTGGAATGGCCTACCCCAAGAACTACTACCGAGGTGAGATCTTTCCATGGTTTGGCTAGTTTTATAGAAAGTTTATTAGAAACTTCAGTAGTATTTGTGGACCCCTGACTGAAACAATGAGAGAGGGATAGAAAATAATTCAAGTGGAGCACTAGAGCGGCAAAAAGTTTTGAACTGTTGAAGCAGAAGGTGACAGAGCAACCTGTTCTAGCCCTCCCAAATTTTAACAAGGTGTTTCAGGTGGATTGTGATGCTAGTAGTTGTGCCATTGGAGCAGTATTGAGCCAAGAAGGTAAGCCCATTGCCTATTTTAGTGAAAAGTTAAATGATGCCAAGAGAAAGTATTCTGTATATGATCAAGAATTTTATCCAATAGTTCAAGCATTAAAGAAATGGAGACATTATTTGTTGCCGAAGGAATTTGTTCTATATACTGATCATCAGGCCTTGCAGTACCTAAATAGTCAGGGAAAATTGAATCAGAGGCATATGAAATGGGTAGAGTTTTTGCAGAGTTATACCTTTGTTTTGAAACATAGGAGTGGGAAGTCAAATAGGGTTGCAGATGCCTTAAGTAGGAGGTATACATTGATGACAAAGATGTAGATTGAAGTGGTTGGCTTCAATGAACTCAAGACACTGTATGCGGAAGATCCTGATTTTGTAGAGGCTTGGAAAGCTTGCAAGGAACCTATTACAGTGGACAGGACAAGGTGGTTGGATTTCATAATCCAAGATGGCATGTTATTTAAGGGAAGTCAATTATGTATCCCGAGGAGTTCCATGAGGGAGAACTTGATAAAGGAGAAGAATAGTGGAGGAATGGCTAGACATTTTGGTTGGGATAAGACTATTGCCATTATCAGTGAGCATTAATATTGGCCTCAGTTGTCACAGGATGTGAAGAAGTTTGTACAAAGCTACAGGGTATGTCAGATGGCTAAAGGAGTGAGCCAGAATACAGGCTTATATCAGCCCTTACCTGTACCAGAGAGGCCATGGGAGGATATAAGTATGGACTTTGTTCTTGGTTTGCCAAGGACACAATGAGGAATGATTAAGTCTTTGTGGTGGTTGATAGGTTTTGAAGATGGCACATTTCATTCCATGTCGGAATACCCATGATGCAGTCCACATTGTTGACTTGTTCTTCAAAGAGGTGGTGAGGCTACATGGTCCAAAGAGTATTGTTTCAGATCGTGACACCAAATTTGTGGGGTACTTTTGGAGGACCTTGTGGAAGAAGCTGAAGACAGAGCTGAAGTTTAGTTCTGCACACCATCCACAAACAGATGGGCAGACAGAGGTTGTTAATAGGAGTCTAGGTAACCTACTGAGATGTTTGGTAGGAGATAAACCCAAGGGATGGGACTTGATCTAACCCCAAGCAGAATTTTCTTACAACAATTCTATCAACAGAAGCACTGGTAGATCACCATTCTAGATTGTGTATGGAGGTAGCCCCAGAACAGCTCCAAAATTGAGGAAAATGGACCAAGAAAAGAAAATAAGTGTTGAAGCCGAAGATTTTGCGGAGCACATCAAGAATATACATAAGAAGGTATGAGAACACATTAATAAGATGAATATGCAATATAAGGCTAAGGCAGATCAGAAAAGGAGGTATAAAGAGTTTCAAATTGGTGATGAAGTGATGGTCCACTTGAGGAAAGAAAGGTTTCCAGTGGGAACATATAACAAATTGAAGATGAAGAAGTTTGGTCCCTATAAAATTTTGAAGAGGCATGATTCACGGAATGCATATGAGCTAGAGTTGCCAGATAGATTCAACATTTCCCCTGTGTTCAACATTTCAGATTTGACAGAGTATCATGAAGGTGGCACAGAGGAAGTACCAACGATGGAACAGTGTGGGATTCCAGCACCTACTTCAGAAAAGGAGGAGATTGAGGAAATCTTGGATAGTCGTGTGGGAAGGAGTACCAGGAACAGGTAGTATGAAGAATATCTGGTGAAATGGAAAGGAAGGCATGTTGAAGATTCATCCTAGTTGCCTAAGGCAGAGGTTGATCTTTTGGGTTTTCCACCACCATCTGAGACGTGACGAGGTCACTTCTCAAATTACCCTAGGTGTCTGATGCAGGAGCATCCAGTGGTGTAAGGGCAATCTTGCATCACCCAAAAATAGTTAAAATTCAAGTTTCTCAGTTTTTAGATGTTTCTACATTTTTGGATACCCTTTTCATCATAATGAAATTCCCAATTTACGGTTTTTATTTTCTATTTCTGGGTTGAAAGATATTGCAGTTTTAGTTTCCCAGATTTGCACTTGAAAATATTCTGATTTGGATTTGAGGCACTTAGAGCTCCCAGAATAGCCCCAAAACTTTCCGAAATCGGCATAGCCAATTTCAAGCGAGTTCTTGACTTCGAGACCTTTCCAACGGTTCATATAGTTCACGAATCAAAGCCCTGAATTAAAAGTTATGGCCCCGAGAAGTTGGCGCACTTTCTAGAAGATACAATTGCAAATGTTCTTTTGAAATTTGAACTTCAAGTTGTAATTTTTGGTGCCAAACCGCCTAAACTCAAATTTTAATGTTGTTTTGGCTCCAAACTAAAGAGGAGCTCTATTTATGGGCGGGTTTCTAATTTTTTGGGTAACTTTTTGGGGACAAGCTCGCATATTGCGAAAGGGTTATTCTGTAGCTGTTTGTAACTTGCATGTGTTGTAGAACTTGGGGATTTGAGATTCTCTGCATGTAAGAAGCTCCATTTTCTGAATAATAAAATTATTCTCTTGTTTGTGGGTTATTTTCTAAGTCTTAGGTTGCGCCCTCATCAGAATAGGTAATAGGCTACATCTCCACCTAAATTAGCAGGTTTAAGTGTGCCTCTAATCCCAGTGGTGGTTGAGGAGATAACATCTAGGCCCAAGTTATACCCCAACCCTAGCCACTATCCCCAATTAGCGACAATTGATTTAGTGTGTGGCCACTTTTATGGGTTGTCAAGGGACAATGCCCGATCTCCTTTACCCTATGGTTGGAGTGTTGCACGTGTGTGAATGTTTTGTTGGGTTATGTGATTATGTGACTCCAATTTCTAGCTTTGAGTGTGGATTCAGTTCTAATGGTGCCAAGTCCTTTGGTAAGTCAAGTTAGTCACTTTTGTGATCATTCTCATTATTTATGTTTTGATGTGAATGTCTCTTTTCAACAAGAAGTTATTTTGTGGTTTTTTCTTGGTATCTGATTATGACCTATTTAAGTGAAGTTAGCTTCTAGGTCAATTATGTTGTTGGTAACTATAGTTTTCATGTGGTTGTTAAAGTGTGATTTAATGTTGTTATATATATGTATATATAATGCTATGGTTATTCTTTGGTGTGCGTGAATATTGGTTATTACTATTATTATGATTATATGTGTATTATGTTTTATGAAAATACACTAACTCATTTGACAGCAAAATTCGACGAAAATGTTCAATGAAATATGTATAATTTGATGTATTGTCGGGTGCTTGTAAAATTTGATGTGTAATTTATCCTCGACGTTCATCAAAATTTTGACTAACCTGGGGTTCGTCGAAATGTCGACTATCAATTTTGTCGAAATTTCGAGAAACATGAAAAATAGAAAAAAAATCAAATTGTGGCCAACATAAAGAAAAGTGAGTTCGCTAATTTATTACGATAGTGTTTTTCTCTACTTGAGATAGTTTGTGGAGAACTAAGGACAATTTTCTTGGGAAAAATAAGAAAAAATTCAAGAAGATATCGCTAGGTTGAGGGTAGTCACTATCTTTTTGCAGAATTCAGTTGTGAAGTCAGATTTGTAGTTCTAGGTTTGAAAATCATATTTTAAAGAAACATCTCATCAGATTTCATTTTTAGAGGTTTAGGGTTTTTGAGAATTTCATGTCTAGATTTTGTTGTGTGGAATCACCATAAGATCACAACCAAGGAACAATTCTTGTGACTATAATTATGTGATCCATAACTCTATTGGTCATGTGGCACAGTTGTGCTATAACAAATATAGGATGCATTCATGTGTGACCCAAGTTTAATGTGGCTATGTTGTGATAGAAATGGAGGCACTCATATAATGTAGTTAATTCAGGTTGTATAATGTAGGTGTCAATCATCATTGGGTGCATTCAGGTTGTCTCAAGTTTAACAGGTTAGGATGTAATTATAGCATGATCGAAGAGTGATTACCTCTTGCTGCAATAAAGAGCCTATAACTCTGGTTGATATGCAGTGGTTCTGTTATACCAATTATGTAGTGCATTCAACTACAACCCATGTTTAATGGTCTATTCTAGAGAGTGATCAATATATTCTAAACCTTATGAATGTTACTTAAAAGTGTATAGCTTAAACTACAAACCAAGTTTGTTACATACTTGAATGCAATCTTGGGTTACCGCAAACTATAATAATGTGATCTGCTAATAACCATTATGGAAAGTATTAAAGCAAGACCCATGATATATAGGATACATTTCCCTGATCAAGTTTGCATACCTTAATGATCAAACACAAGCTTCCCACACACTCTAGGATACAATCCAAGATCATACCACAACTTTGTCAAGACAACTAATTTTCTGATCCAAGATTTAAGGTTTTTTTTATACCAACATAAGCATTGGTAAGAGCATGATTAGGGTACAAACCCTAGGCCTTCATAGAAACATAAACAAAAACTATAGTGGATTAGTAAGGTTGCAATACTAGAAAGATTGAGACATTGTAGGTAATAACAAAATCTTGCAATCTAAATATTGTAGCCAATAACAAGCACACTATGCAGCTTACTGACATTTGTAAATGCAATCTACAGTAAGAAGAATGAAAGTCACTTGAGATGTGACAGTCAAAAAGAGGCTGAGTAGTGACAAGATAATAAAGCTCAAACCTTGCATAGTAAAGTGGAGATTTTAACAGTGATTTTCCTTACCCCCTTGCTGACCTTAAGGGTTTTTCAAATGCTTTTGGTAGTGTTAGACAAGGAAAATTCAATCAAGGAATGACTGTAAAAATGAAGTAACAGTGGTAATCATAGGTTCAATGTTTCTTCTTAGCCATTAATGTATAATGGAGGTAGTGGATTGCATGTTTGAGCAGTGTTTTGAGACTCATCAAAGATGGGAGAATAGTGAATAATACCTTCTGGACTATGAAGTAGTGCCAATAAGGTTGAAGGATCTTAATAACTATAATACCATGAAACAAGGAGTCCCCTGTAGTAAGCAGGCAGTCTATAGGGCATAGTTTGATTTTATAAAAGGATGCTCATGAAAGGAATCTTCAAGTGACAGTGAGTGAGTTGTTTGAGATTGCAGCTGAGGGTGCAATACCCAGTCTTAAAGGAAGTTAGCAAAGCAATAAGTGTGCAAGTAAATAAAATCATACACAACAAACAATTCACAATGTTATCTTTCATAATGCTTTGAGTTTGAAGAAAAAAATCTCATTGTATCTTCATGATGAAAGTGGTGACCTTAATGGTCAATCACTGGCAACCATGATTTTAAAACATGCTATTGTACTTATGGAGGCAACATTTTAAGCAAGGCAGTGAGTGGTGGTTTGGAACAATGGTAGGTATGAAGGACTTGCTTTATATGCATACTATGCAGTCTAGCTTAAGACACCGTTCTTAGAAGAGATTGAAGGTGGATTATGGAACTCAAGGGTTACCATGAAAAGGATTAAAGCAAAGACTGAGATCTATTTAAAAGCCACGGTCATGAAGATATTAAAGATGTCACATGCAAAACCCTAGTAGCTGGAGTAATGAATACAGTGCCAAAGAGGATAGTGTGCTAGGGCAGATTTAGGATATCTCCACATTATCTAATTATAGGGAAATACATCATTTATTTATTTAATTAATTAAAAGAAATCATTCTAAACCCTATATAGGATACATTGATACTTCAAAAGCCTCTGAAGGAATTTGAGATTATACAAATATATGTCAAGTAAATACCTAGATTACAAATAGTAGTAGGAACAATGTAAAATTTGTTGAGCAGAGCAGGAATGAGATAAGCAACAATGAATCCTATGCCTCCTTTCACGCACATCTTCTCACCATTCTCTGTCATTCTTTACAGAAACACTTCTCCATTTGGTGGTCTATGCTAGAAAATAATGTTTTGATGAAGGTTTTAGAGTATGTTTATTAAAATGAAAACTCCATTCTGGTGGGCTACGCCTAAAAATAAGATTTTGACAAAAGTTTTAGGGTATGTTTATTAAAGTTTTAGAGTATTTTGGCGGGCTATATTCTTGATTCCTTAAATGATTTATTCAAATGGATTGTGACTAAATAAATGACTAACTATTTAGTCATTTTTATTTTAATGACTAAATAATTTTTAATCAACGACCAAACTAGTAATTTATTTACTCATTTATAGTTGAGTTGCAAAAAATGAGCAAATTTAGTCATTTTTAGTTGTTGTGACTAAAAGTTGTAGTCACCTAGTCATTTATTTTCCAAATTCTACTAGTGTGTGCTTCCTTGTGCGATTAGGGCTCTCTCAATGTTGAGGGCCCTAGGGATAAGCTCGTCATAAGAAGTGACACATTGCATCTTTAACTAAAAGGATAAATCTGTATTGACATTCGCAATGATGATTCCAACTTGTTGCTCCTTAGGAATGGGTCACTTGCTCTTACTAGCTCGCTACCTCCATTATTGTAGGAAGTTTGCGATCAAGTTCAATATTTTGATTTTAGGAGTCTTAACGGTTGGAAATCATAGTAAAATCAGAATTTAATAAGTTTTGGAATTAACATTTTAAAGTGTTTTTTGGGGTCATTAACTTCAAACTATCTTCTCTTTTGCAGGGGTGGTTGCATACCAAAAAATTTTGGCGTAAAATATCAGAATTATTAGATTTTGTTACCTGTCTATGAATAAAAATTATTGGAGTGTGAGTTTGATATTTTTTGAAGATCTAAATAGTCAAGCTTGGTAAAGCAAAATCATGTCAGATAATATTAGTCCAGAAAAAAATGAAGAGACACTTGATAGATTGTGGGCTACATTGAAAAGAAAGGGTGATGTGAAATATTATTGTCCTTGCAATAATTGCAAGGGCTTAAAGACGAGATGACTTTTAATCACAATAGATGAGAAACATTGTAAGCAACATGGTCACGTTGAAGGGGGGCATGATTATCGTCCATTGGTAAGTTGTTCATTATATGTGTTTATATTGATTGAATTTGTAAATGTTTATATCATTTTAAAATTTTATATATATATATAATCACTTGATCATGATCATGGTTTATTTGTGTCTATCATTATTATAAAGGTGGGGCACCCTAGGGCAGATGATATGGATTATCACGACCCAGAGAATGTGGTTTTGCAAGCGGACGAACATGGAGCTATGAATATCGAAGATGAAGTTAATGATCCTATGGAAGAAGATGATCATGCACCAGAGAAGAATGAAGCAGAGAATATCAAACATATGAATAGGCATTAGTTAATCAAATAAAGAAATGATATCACAAAGATTCCTCATAAGCTTACTAGATCAAAATTTCCACCATAAATTTGGTAATATAATCACTTTATCGAATAAGGCAAAGGGTGATTCTAATACCAAAATATACCAACCCTAGATGTTCCAATAAATGAAGATGATTTTTAAGGAATAAGAGTTCACTAATTGGGCATAGCTTGTTAGTGAAAATATTCATGTGTATACTTGACTTTAGTCATTATGAAAATAAATCCATAATGTTTTCCTATGTGGTTTATTTAGTGGCAAGACAAGGAATTTTTTTAGTATTGACTACAAAGGTTCGAGTGTTGGGAGAAGTAGATGGGTATGTGCAGGAACATGATGGGCCAAAAAGTGGTGATATGATGGGTATGTGTAGGGTATGTGGCTGGCAACTTTCTTTTACCCAAAATTGATGAAATGAAAAGGGTTTTTAAAGGAGATTCTCAACTTTATACCAATATAAATTATGCTTTACTTTCAATTTAATAAATAATTTTTATTCATTTTCTATTTGAATTACGACTAAAGTCCTAATTGATAGGCTGATTGAAAAACATCTATAGCTTTCAAACAGTATCACACTTTTTGAATCTAAAACATGCATCACATTCTATGCTTCACATACTATAGGATTAAAAAAAATGCATTTCATGAAGTTTTAACCAAGTTAAGGTGGTCAGACATACGAGTTTTTATATTTTTTAAAAGTTGTAATAAAAAATTCATAATTAATTATTTACTTGGAAAAAAATTACAAAAAAATATGCATCACATCGGGACATGAGTCCTCTACTTCTATCTAAAATCTTATAAAAAAAATATTATCATTTTATTATGGTTAGGGTGGTTAGACAAACACCTACTTCTTATTTTTTCCCTGAAATTTAAGTGCTACTGCATTGAAATTTCAATTTTTCACCAAATATATATATTTTTAAATAAACCTAGTAGTTTAGAAACTACATTCAATTTTCTATAGATTCTATTCTTACATATTTTTGAAATAATATAGATAACTTATTCAAATTTTTACGTCAAGTTGGCTAACTTTGATTTTTCTGATTTTTTTGCCACTTAAGGGCTTGTTTTTTCCATGATGATCCCGCACATACCCAGATGGATGAAGCCAAGTTTGGGAATTCTACCTATAATTAGAATTTAAAAAACGACAAGGGAACTACAAAATAGTAAATTATGAATTCATATTTCCTATAATTTTTGAACTTTTTAGAAATGAAAATGTTAGAATATCTGCAAAATTTGAACAAATCACAGAAAAATGGGGATATTGGTTCATCTTGTCTCTCAAAAAAACATACATTAGAGTAGTAGATTCAATGGGGCTTCATATATCTTACCAATATTTTGTAGTGATAAGGTTGACTGTTAGAATTTTTAAGACATATAATTGAGGTATATATGGAATTTATAGAAAAGAATAAATAAAAAGTATAATTCCCTTTCAAATTGGGATATTATACTTGTGTAGTTATAATTATATGCTCCAAGAATTTGGATGAAGAGTTGTTGGAAATAAATTTTAAAATGTTTGAATCCAAACTAAATTATAGTCTAGACGGAAAGGTAGAGAGAGTATTTGGACTAGGAAACAACCACATATACATTATTAAAGAGTTTTGGGATGACTACTAGAATGATCATGATGTCAGTAAAATAAGTTTTTGTAGAATTTTTGTCAAGAAGATGAGAGCTCTTAGTATTGGAGTGAATATTCCTTCTAATCTATCAAATGATAATTTTTTGAATCTTATCTATGATATTCAAGGTCTTGATAATCAAATCATCCAAACTATAAATTGGGAAATGAAAGAAGATCTTTATACAAGTGTAATAAGAAAAGCTATTGAAAAAATTATTTTATCTTGGCTCAAAATAAAAGCTAGATAGTTTGAAAATAAGAAATATAAGAAAGTAAAAAGGAAATATGAATAGTCCTTTAGAACTAAGGAGTCTAAGAAGGCCAAGAATAATTCAAAGGAAGAAAATATCACTATATAAAAGCTATAAGAAGCTTTGGATAGTGCTAGGATAATATGCAAGGTAGATAAGGTAGGAGTGGTGTTAGGCGTTGGGTATACCCTATTATACATGTTGTATCCAACTAATCAACAAGGATTACCTACTTAGGGGTAGTCAAGAACTACAACTTCTTAGGGATAGTTAGGAACTAAAACTTCTCAAGGGTGGTTGAGAATGACAAATTCTTAGGGGTAGTTTGGAATAACAACTTATTAAGGGTAGTTAGGAACTACAACTTCTCATGGGTAAATAAGAACTACAACTTCTCGGGGATAACATGTTGCAAGGTGTGCTAGTTATTTTTTTAGAACCAAACTTATTCTTACCACAGACCTATGAACTTTCTAGGAACAATTATCAGTAAGGGTAAGGATTGGCCAACACATGAGTAAAGGATTTTAGGTCTTCACTTCGGGCTCTATAAAACCCAAGAGGGTAATCCTAATCAATATGTTTGTAGATACTAGTGTGTATTAGTATCAAACACAGGATGAACAAATAATTCTCCTTTAATGTTTGATAGACACAATATCCTAAATATTTGGCTAACCTCCAAGACAGTGACTAACCTCAATAGGAGAAGATATAACTCATTAAATTCCCACACACCCAGAAAGAGCTTTATAAGTGATTTGATTATATTTTGTGATCAATAGTTGAATTGGTCACCATAATTGGAGTATGATTACTTTGCTAAACCAGTGCCATATTCTTAGAATGGAGTCAAACCAGATACCCATATGACTAGATAACAATTTTGTATTTAACAATGCCCAAAGCTTCAAAAATATTGCATTACAATACTCCCATTATTCATTTCCATAATTTACTTCTTACTACCATCCTCACACAATATTTATTTCAAGCCCACTGTTACATTCAAGCATTTACATACATTCATTGAATGGATAAGCAAGAATAGAACAACACGTCTATTGGAAACCAACAGAGACAAATAAGATAACCATTGATTATATTATGCATAGTCTGTGTAAACTATACATAGGAGAGTAATATATAGAAATTTTATGCTACTCTACTATATGCATTGTCATTGTCATTATCAAAACCATATGCATATCGATTGAGTTTTTCTAGAACATCTTATTGGAAAGTTCAGTATCTATTTTGTTTTTGTGTGTAACTTCTTAAAAAAGAACAACCTACCGACCTCTCTATGTAACTAGCCTTGAAATCCCTTTTATAAGACAAGGGAGCAACAAACACCAGGCTGAATTACACTTACATTTCACTTTCATTTCAAAATGAATTTCAACAGAAAGTGAAAAAAACTCCCCAATTGGTTGCAAGCAATCATGTGTATGTCAGGGGAGAGCAAAACAAAACCCCAAAAATTGTTAGCCAGAGCAGACCCACCATTCTTCAAAAATTTTTGCTATCGCAGCATCAAAAACATGTAAGCTCATTTCATCCCGAGAAACATCACCATCAACATCAAAGGGAAAAGTAAATAAAGACCCATATCACAATACACTAGCCAAAGAGAGCAAGATAACACAAAGGACCAAAAACTGAGCATCCACTGAGAAAGGGAATAGGGTGCTACTTTTGCTTGTCATAAGTAAAGTAGGTGTACCTGCTTGGTGTCCTTATTATAAGTGGAGTAGCCATCACCACCTCGTCCTCAAAACCAACCAAATCAGCCATAGCCATGAGATATTGATGATAACCAGAATCAATCTCATCTCCACTGTCAGAGGAATCATCTGAGACTTCAATGGGAGAATGATGATGTCCCATGTAAGCTTGGTGATACCTATTCCTTCTTGTAGCTTCCCTCTCTGGCATATCAACTTTCTTCTCCTTGCCTTTGGCTAATTCCTCTGAGACAATTCAACCTCTCAGGTGATAAGAACGTTTGATCACACCCCGTACAATTTTTTTGGCAGCTCTTGCATTCTTCTTTGGTGTCACAGGGATTTATGGCATATCCCATTCACCTTGGGGAGAAATGTCATGAGATTCAAGTGGGTTGAACCTCTTTGACCTATGGACTAGGTTGATGTTCACACTCACCTTTCCCATTTCCTCACTTAGCAACTTATCAAATTTTTTGAGAATAAAGACACCACCCTACTCAAAAATAACAAGCTCAAAATCACACTTACTCTCAGACTCCTAATTCTCATAAACAATTAGACAGTGATAATAATCAAGTAGGTAATCTTCATTAAATAGAGCAATTGGTGTGTGTCTGCATTAATTTTCCAGGAAAGCTTGTGCGAGAGCACTAGCAATTGATTACCCTGGTTTTGAATCTCAACCATTGATCATACCTTGAAGTGAATCAACAAATAATTAATTAGGATGATTAATTATGACAAGATTAGAAGCATGTTTTTGATACTTGTCCCCAATAAAGAAACTTGAGTGAGATAAGCATCCATTTAATTTGCACATTAACCATACACTTAGTGTTTAACCAACCTGTCGTGTCACATTTACCCGCTCACCCATGGGAATTAATTTTCTTGCAATTGATCACAATAAGACAGTGGGGAGGGATCATGATTTATCTTTAGAATATCGACACGTACCCTGCCTTACTTCAATTTCACCTTCCCACGTGTACTATCTCCTGACAGATTTGACGACCACAAAAATGTTTACAAATTTCACATGCATACCCAAGAATTAGTTCTAATTTAGTGTCATTTTTATCTTAGAACGATCTCGACCAATATCTCTAATAGCCTCTATCTTTACTAGAAACCTTTTAAGTCCTTTGCAATAGTCTGTGTGGCACTTGTTCGTGTGCTTGTTGAAGAATATGGGACACAAGTGGGTCCCTCATGAGATGGCAGGGAGTGGTCAAGATTAACCCACATCACTCACCATCAACCGTCAATTTCCTTCCCTGCGAAGCAATCATCGTCATCAGAGCTTAGAAAGTTTCTCAATAAGTGGCAGCTGTCTTCCTACCCAATAGACCATGTAACTATCTTTTCTTATTGCTTTCGATGGATGGGCGTGCGGCGAATGGTCCCGATGAGAACACGTTTTGCGGTGTCCATCACTGATCCTTCTCTGAATTATGTCCGCCAACCTTGTGGAGACACTGGTCCCACCGCTAAACATGTGTAGACATCCAAATTTGACCACTTCCATATGGTCAAATTTGTCTCCTTATTCATCCCTTTAACTCATACACCTCATCCTCTTGGTTAGTATTAATTAAATCACTTAATATTTCATGGTCCAAGCCTCAGGTCCCTAAAGTATTTAATTTAACAATTAAATGCTTTACCTTACACCTTTTCCTCTCTAAATTAAATAAATACATCAATTTATTTAATTTAGTCATTTAATATTTTTGAATAAAATCAATTTAAATTTTTTCCTTTTTCTCTCTCCTTGTCACATCCTCCATAATCCCTCTCTAATCTAAATTAATTTAATTAATTCATAATTAAGATGTGCATCCTCTTAATCAAGGATTAATGTCACATTCTCCTACATTTTCCACTTGCTTCTAATCTTCCATTAATTATCCTAATTATGTCTTTGCACAACCTTAATCAAGGTCATTAGCCACATTTAGCATCCCTTTTTAGTCAACCTTTCCATTTTCCTTTCTTGGCATTGACCCTCTTTCCCATGTGAATTTTTAATTCACATTTATTCACCCTAGGTCTATCTCCTCCCCATGTAAATTTTTAATTCACATTTTATCCTTTCAAGGCTTACCTTATCCCCATGCAACTTCTAGAACATTTGACTTGTCACATCAAGTCAAATGTGGACAAGTGCTTCCCTTTTTGGAACCTTGTCTTGTCCATGGGATTCTTCCAAGCATGTGAAGTTTTAATTCATATTTATTCACCCAATATTCTTCTCATCCCCCAATGTACTTCCAAGGTACATGTCCTTCTTACACATCATGTACCTCCCTTCCACATCATCTTATCCTTGGCCATCTCACATTCCACATGTCAAGATGTGAGGGCTTGTGAGTCCTCAACTCACCATAGCCCTACATCTTGATCTTGGTGGCTCAATCTCAACCATTGAATTCTCTAGAGAATTCAAATTTCTCTATAAATACCCCCTCTTCTAAGACATTTGGAAGAACACTTAGTCATTTTAGCATCCTTATGCTGTCATTTTGAGAACTCAATTCACAAGTATTTTCACTCACTTAGCCAAGCCATTTTAGCCATTTGCATTTGCATCCTATCATATAGTCAATCTTGCATTTAGTCATATCCATAGCCATCCAAAGAGCATACAAGTTTACATCCACAAGGGCCAACTAAGGAATTTCAGCAACAAAGAAAGGTATATCAATTTACAATCTTCATTTTATCTTATTTTCTTTGTATTATCAATTCCTTAGGCTAATCTTGAGGTGTCCCTATTGTGTTTTTCCTTATTGCATAATAGTTGTTTTGCATCTTTAGAATAGGATAAAAACTTAGATCACATTTATGGCATGCCCAGTGGGACCCACAAATGGGTTCCTTTACTTTACATTTGCTATTGTTGAGATTTTTTGTAGGTACATGTCACAGAGGGGCGACTATGCCCTCTGGTTCACTGCAAAGGGGAAACTATGCCCTCTGTTTCACTGTAGAAAGGTGAATACACCCTCTGTTTCACTGCAGAAAGGTGATTACGCCCTCCAATTCATTGCAGAAAGGTGATTACGCCCTCTGGTTCACTGTAGAGGGGTGACTATGCCCTTTGGTTCACTGCAGAAGGGCGACTATGCCTCAGTCTAAAAATCTATTTATGACATTTTAATACAAAAGGGCGACTACGCCCCAGTTTGAAATTTGTTTTCTAACATTTTACTACAAAAGGGAAACTACGTCCTGGTTTGAAATATGATCCTAACATTTTACTACAAAAGGGTGACTACACCCTTGTTTGAAATCTGATCCTAACATTTTATTGCAGAAGGGCGACTACGCCCTGGTTTGAAATCTGATTCTAACATTTTACTATAGAAGGGTGACTATGCCCTGATTTAAAATATGATTCTAACATTTTACTGTAGAAGGGTGACTATGCCCTGGTTTGAATTTTTTTTGCTAACATTTCACTAGAAAAAGGTGACTATGCCCTCTGGTTTGTTGTAGAAGTTCAACTGTGCTCCTCTGTTTGTTGCAGAAGTTCAACTGCACCCTCCTGTTCGCTGCAGAAGTTCAACTATGCTCTTTTGTTTGCTGCAAAAGTTCAACTGTGCCCTCTTGTATGTTGTAGAAGTTCAACTACGTCCCTCTATTTTCTGCAGAAGTTCAACTACGCCCTCTTGTTTGCTACAGAAGTTCAACTACGCCCTCCTATTTGATGCAAAAGTTTAACTATGCCCCTCTGTTTGCTACAGAAGTTCAACTGCGCCCTCCTGTTTGTTGCAGAAGTTCAACTGTTCCCTCCTGTTTGTTGCAAAAGATCAACTACGCCCTTATGTTTGCTGCAGAAGTTCAACTACGCCCTCTTGTGTATTGCAGAAATTCAACTGTACCCCTCTGTTTGCTACAGAAATTCAACTACGCCCTCTTGTTTGCTGCAGAAGTTCAACTGCACCCTCTGTTTGTTGTAAAAGTTCAACTATGCCCTTCTATTTGCTGTAGAAGTTCAATTGTGCCCTCTTGTTTGCTGCAAAAGTTCAACCATGTCCTCCTATTTACTACAGTGGGGTGGATACGCCCCAAAACAACATAGTTTGGAAGGTAAAACAGTCATTTTAGCTTTGTTTTTGCTCCCATTTTTTTTTTTCAGATCCTAACCCAGTAACATTTTTTTTGCAATGATATTTGTGTGTTTGCTAACATTTGGTAGCATATTCTTGTGTAATTGATGAAGAACAAAGGATAAATCAACTAACATTTTGCTTGTAGGGCTATTCGTTTGCTCAGATTTTTAAAAGCTATCTTTGTTGTTTTCGTTAATCTAATAACATAGTTTAATTAGGGGAAGTAATATTCATTGCTTGTGTTTGTTTTGTGTCACCCAAGGGGGCATTGGTTTATTTTCCATCTCCCCTTGCACTTCGTGTGAGCCTGGGGAGTAGTTGGAAACGATTAGTGCCTTCTTTTGAGTGGGACCTACTTGGGGATTTCATCACCCCAAGGAACAATTCCAGCCACGCATACTAGCAGGGTATATAAAAGGGGGACAACAAAAGTTGTACCCCAATCCAGTCATGTTGTAATTGGCAGAGCATCGAAGCTAGGGTGATACCTAGATAGACATCAAGAGTTGGTTTGAGCCCTTCAGTATCTCGCTAGGGTTCCCGACTTATGCTTGTGAAAGGTTGGTGTTCATAGTTGTGTCTCACATACCGAGAGTATATCAAGGACTCCCTAGAAGCTTTGTGCATCCTAGATTAAGACCTTTGTTGACCATACCCTTAACACTAATCATAGGATTTTGCTTGTTTAAAGTGTCTTCCTGTGAAAAACCTATGAACTTTTTGATAAATTGGCCTTATTATCATCATTTTGAGTCCTTGCCATAATCATTTCCATCTAAACCAAGCCCCGTTTACCGCAGAAAGGTAGTCACACCCTCCTGTTTACCACAGAAAGGCGATCACGCCCTCTTGTTTATCATAGAAAGGCAGTCATGCCCTCCTATTTACTACAGAAAGGCAATCACACCCTCTTGTTTACCACAGAAAGGTGGTCACGCACTTGTAGCCTACTGCAGAATGGCGAACTAGCTCTGTTTAGTCTCTAAACCATTGTTTAATCATTCCAAACCTTTATTTAATCATTCCAAACCTCTGTTTAATCATTCTAAACCTCTGTTTAATCATTCTAAACCTATGTTTAGCCTCCAAGCCTCCATTTAATCATTCCAAACCTATGTTTAATCATTCTAAACCTTTTTTTTGTCATTATAAACCTCTGTTTAGCCATTCCAAACCTTCGTTTAGCCATTCCAAACCTTCGTTTGACCATTCCAAACATCTATTTGACCAAGTAGTCTTTCATCCCTTTCAATCCTCCGTTTACTCATTTCGAGTAATCTTTCATCCATTCCAAGCATCCATCTCCTCATTCTGAGATTTGTTCATCCTTTCTAATCAATCATTTACTCATTTCGAGCTTTCGTTTCCGCGACCTGAGAGTTGCTCATCCATTCTAAGAAATCATTTACCAGTTTCGAGTGCTTGTTTATCCACCCCTATCATTCATTTTTCCAATCCGATCATCTATTTCATCAATCTGATTATCTAACACCCTGCTCCAATCAATTGTCTCTTCATTCTAACAGCCTATTTACCCGCTCAAAAATTCCAAAAGCAGTGGGGTAAATTTTACCTACAGTGGGGAAAATATTCCCTACAGTGGGGTGAATTTTCCCTAGAAAAGGGAAAATCCGTCCCTCTGTGAGGGTAGATCCGCCCTGAAAGGGAAAATTCACCCCTCTGTAGCAAAAATTTGGCAAACAGATAATAAACATATCCAGTTCCCAAATCCAACCAATGGAACCAATCCCATCATATCTTTCAATCCAATCCTAATCTAAACTTTAATCTAATCTCAATTTGATATTTGGTCCATCCACATTTTTTCGAGCTCATCCATTCATCATCTGAATCATATCGATACATCATCCTCAAGCATCTCTAGGTTACACATACCTTATCGTTTCCCCATCCAAATCCCTTGATCTTTGTTTCGGGTTATTATCTGAATTGACCTAAGTGTCTAAATTGATCATCATCATCAACATCTGCATAGGATTGTCATCCATCCTAAGTTAATCATCATTGTTGGCCTAATCAATTCACCTTCAATCTCAAGTTGGATTTTGTGCTACAATCATCCATTCATCCTTTAATCCGATCGATCAGTATCCTAAGTCACCTAGGGTAACCTTTGAACGGGGTTTTCCAATCACTCTCATCATCCTATCTGATCCATCATTTGATCTTATCAATCATCGATCGATCCTATCAAATCCAATCCACTCACATCCTTATCCAATCACCTTTGACCCAATCAATCTACTTCAATCTTGGTAGATTTGGTGTCGTAATCATCCTTTGATAATTGATCCTATCGTCAGAATCAATCCCATCGCATCGTCCAATCATCCTAATCTGAGCTTTAATCCAATCCCGATTTGAGCTTTAGTCTGTTTCCATCCAAAATCTTTGATCCATCATATTTATCCTTTCATCATCATGAATCCTTATCCTCCATCAATAGTAGTCAAGGGAAACCCTAATTACGTCTACGATGATAATGAAATTTTTTTCTATCAAGAAGTATACGACGTAGATCCCCTTGATGCTATCATCACTAGTAAGCTTTCTCCACGCACTTTCCATAATCCAGTCACCCCTTTAAACTATCTTGTTATGTCTTCACCCATGCCTAATCATGCTCCTTATGCTACCTTTGACAAGGGATGTCTAGTATCTTCCTCATCCACATATCCATCATATCCTTCATCTACACCTTCCTCTTATCTGACACCTGCATCCTCTTATCCTAATCTACCATCCCAATACTCTTATCATAATCTTGCACCCATGTCACACTATCCTAATCCTCCATACCAATCAACCCCATCAACTTACCCTAATCCAACATTTGCATCTCTCTATCTTGATCTAACATCCACGTCTTCACATCTTAATCTACCATCCCAATATACTTACTACAATCTACCAGCCACATCCTCTTGTCTTAATCCACCATCCACATATCTTAATTCACCATACCAATATCCCTACTTTAACCCTCCATCTAATCATAATCCACCATCTACTCCTAGTATTACATCCAATCCCATTCTTCCATCTCACCCTAGGCCACTAATCCATAATCCTAGTCCTCCACCAATCCCTAATCCTCCACCTATTCCTATCATGCCATCTCAACCTAGAGTATGCAAATTTCTCAGTCCAAAAGTTGTCCAAGGACTCATGACAAAGAAGACATCGCCAACTCCACCACTTGAAATCATGGAACCATGCCATCCCAATCCATCCTCCATGGTCACTAATGATGAGACCCCTCTCCATCCCACAACTATCATTGATGTTATCACCCCTAACACCACTCAAACCGTCAAAACCATCACGTCCTCTGAACCCACTGAGCCCTAATATCCTACTCCAAGATCGGTCGAGCCCATCAAAAATAACCAAATACAATCCACTCCTACACCTAGATCCTCCCAACCCATCGCAGATCTGAAAATCCAATCCACTCCTCCCACTCCTAGTATCACCGAAATCCCCTCTCATGAACTTCATGAATCCTCCATCCTTCCACCTCACCTACTTGAAGAGCCCATCCAACATGCCTCCATTGTCATGCCACCTACACACGATGAGTCATGCCAAGAGTTTGGTCCAAAGCATATCATATCCCCTCTTCTACATCAAGAACTAGCCATCCCAGCTATTCCACCTCAAGATCATAATCCCTCATCCACTACAGTCCATAATCTCCTTGTCACTCAAGATTCCACCACTCCATCTCATGATCCCTTATCTCCATCTCCATCGCATGAGCCCTTATCACTCGCTACCACAAATCTAGATCCTATCATGTCACCTAATCCCTCTCTTGATCACTCACCAACTCCCTGTCCTGATCAAGAAGTTGCTACTCCCTCATCTCCATCTAATGATCCTCCACCATTGCCTAAACCTATTTTCCCCACACTTCTTGTATATCCCCTTGGTACTCTCACATTTTTCCATGGTGGTCTCCTTGTAGAAGAAGAACAAAAAATATACACCACCTATCCTCCTCCACCTAATAATGGACTCGCATCATTCTTCCTGAATAACAAAAATCCTGTCATGGATCAAATGCTTAAGAACATGAATTACCAAGGAAAAGGTTTAGGCCTTCATGAGCAAGGTATTCTAGAGCCCATCCAGGTCAAAGAACAAATCTGTATGCAAGGTCTTGGACCTATTTCCCAAGACTCACAATCTAAAGATGTTGGTACAACCTCTAGAAATCCTCAATGAGCCTATTCCAAAAGAAATATAGGCTCTTCCCATCACTTCACCAGATCATATGTTGCCATTCCTCCTCCTCCATCGTATCATCTCAAAACAACCATCCATATTCCTCCATCATCTGCTCCATCCATTTTTTATCATTACATCCCTCCATCCACCATCTCCTATCCTTCATCTACTCCATCCGTCTTGGGTCCTTATGTCCCTCCACTCACTAAGTCCATTTTTGGCCCTTATATCCCAAAATCACCCCCTCCATCTCATCATACTCATCCTTTCATCCATCCATCACCTATCCATATCACCCATCATAAACATCCCACTCGCATATCCCATAATTAGGATAAACAAAGGCACACACCTAAACATCCTCCATCTACACATAATCCCCATACTCCTACCTCCATCACTCCATGTCATCCATCTCCTCGTACCCATCCCATTTCTATCAAAAGCACTTTGGATACTAAAGAAAAAAGGCATAAATCCAAACATCCGCATAAATCTAAAGCTCCCCATGTCTCCTCTAAAAGACATGGTGATGAAAAGAAAAATTAGATCCAAAATCCAAATCAAACCCATCAGCCACAAAGGCCCACCAAAACAAAAATCAAAACCATGTGGATACCAAAGAAAAAATATGCAATACCTTCAAATGAAAATTCTGTAACAACATCCAAAGTTTCTAATCCAAAAGCTAATCATATGCCCCTTTCATCTCCCAAATCTATTTTGGGTCCTTCTGCCCCAAAATTCACTATCCCATCTCCTCCATTATCCCCATATTCCCCATCCATTAATCATCTTATCCTTTCACATACACCACCACATGTGCCAATGTTGGTCCTGAGCTCACTACCCCATCATTTTATCCATACCCTTTATGGCATCCCATCCATTATCCCACATATCTTCCCCATCAAATCCCTCTAATTCATCCTCTTGCATAATCCATTTATCCTAATAAGGTTGAACCAACATCCAATAGTCACTTCACACATGGACTCTTAATACCTCATCTGGAACTTGATGCTTGAGCCCGTCATCCTTATCCCTATTGCATGTCTTCTAAATCTACTTATTCACATCTCTATCCTTGTCCATCTCCATCCACCTTCTATCCAAAAATCCAAAAAAGTAAAAAAAAAAAATAGAAGTCAAAAAAAAAAATCCAAAAAAAAAGAAAAAAGTAAAGAGAAATAATTCATCCAATGGTGAAAACTTGGAAAAAAAGCGCCTTGGATAAGTACCGTGATGAAAAACTAGAAAACGGGCGTCATGCGTAAATCCCCATCCGCCCTTGTCCACACTTGGGGAAACTTCCTGATATGTATTCCCTCCATTCACTATGCTTCTTGCTATGCTTCCTGTTATGCACACAACTTCTTGCTATACATCCCCTTCATCCTTTTCCTCCATCCTACCTATCTTCCACATCTACCATCATATCCCACTTATCTCAATCCCTCGATCCTCCTTGTGATATTGATATCGATAGGGGAAAACATATAAACATGCTTTGGACACCTCTTGGCATACATTCCTCTTATCCACACACTATCCTACTCCTTATTTGCATCCATCTACCTTCATCTTTCTTCCTTATCCATGAATCCTATCCATATCCATCTCACTCCTTTATTAGACTATCCTTCTACCTTCCATCCCTCATGCCTCATCACACATGACATACTTAGAGTGGGGGAATCTACTTCCTTTGTGACATAAGTCCTTGGAGACATCATTCCTCAATCTTATCAATCCCTTCTATCTCCCCATCCTTATCTTCCTACCTATCCTTATCCCCCTATCCATCCATCATATCATCCCTTCCATCTCCCCATCCTTATCTTCCTACCTATCCTTATCCCCCTATCCATCCATTATAACATCTCTTATGTCTCCCCATCCTTATCTTCCTATATGTTTATCTCTATCCTCATCCCATCTCATAATCCCTTGTCATTGGTATCTAGCTATAGGCTACTCCCCATGCAACCCAATGCCATCTATCTCTTATTATCATCACTTCTACTTCTTTTGCACATATTTTCAATCTCCTATCCTTTCTCATCATTCATCTCTCTATCATATCATCATCCCAATTCATTTTGATGATTTGGGCCACTATCCCATTCCTGAGCTTCGTGTGATCACCATCATCCTATCCAATCCAATAGATCTATTATGTCTCATCATATATGTCCCATCATTTTATCCCCTTATCAATGGTCATCTAGCCATCCTTTATCCATCGTTTATCTTTGATCTTTTGTCGAACTACGTTGCCCCTGCGCTTTCACATAGGCAAGGTCGATCCTTTGATCATCCCCCGAGGCTCCTTTATCATCTATCATTGGTTGTTCTGCTTCTATCTGTCCTCTCTTGGTCCTCTATCAAGGTCTCCATCGTCCTCTTCCCATTTTTATCCATGGTCAGTCATCATCCTTTTATCGAACTACGAGGGCTCTGTGCTTTCACGTAGGCAAGGCTAATCTTTGATAAGCCCCCGAGCCCCTAGGTCTTTAGGGTGTGTCAGTCTTGTGTCATGTCTCTTGTGTCCTATCATCAAGCTATGCCCTTATCTAGCTGGTTTTTAACAAACAAGATCCACTTGTATCATCAGATCTAATCGGTTCCGAATATCCTGCGCCATATCAATTTTTCAGTTTAGTATCCATCATCGGTCTCAACATGATGCATCCTTCCTAACAAACCTCGTCAATCCCATCCATCCCCTTGATCCTATGGCAAAGGACGTTTGAAACTTGATTGCGATCTTTTGATGCTTTTGGTTTTTGTTTATCAGTTGAGCTCCCTATCATCACTTGTCAAATCCACCATGATCCATCATATTATGGTGCATTTTGACTGGTTAACATAGGGGCGTATCTTGGTCTTTTATTGTTGTTGTCTATTGGGTTATCCCACGTAGTATCCACCAAGACCCTTGTGATCTTGTGTTATGCTGGGACATCCCTTTGTGCTTGCAGTTATCCCAATGCCTGGCCCGACCAAAGTCTTTGTCACTTTGGGGTGTTGGAATAGCCTTCTTGTTTGTTGTGCATTAGACACCAATCTACCTTGGTCCATCATACCTTGGTGTATCATGTCTTATGCTATATCAAAACTTAGTGCTCTGAAGAAGGAAAATCATATTAGGATTGCATTTCATGGTCATTACTGTTGCATTGCATTCACCCTATGATTTTGGTTGTGCAAATACTTCACATCTCTTTTTCTTTTCTCTTAGTTTCTTTCCCCACCCTCTCTCGCTTCGCCCTAGTCAGAGCAAACCTGTCTTCCAGTAGGGGGGGTGCACCCCGCACCGAGGCGGATACACCCCCAAGCCGGGGTGGAAGCGCCCCTGTGCCAAGGCAGAAGTGCCCCAATCTGGGCGAAAGTCCCCCCACACTGGGGTGGAAGCACCCCAATCTAGGGCGGAAGCACCCCAGACCCCTAACATCCTAGAGCTTCCATTTTCAAATTGTGTGCCCAATTGACTCCATGCAAATGCCAATCTTCTTAGTTTTTCGTGCTCTTTCCAATGACATATACCATGTTATACTTTTGAGAAGTTTCTTGGGACCCATTTTCCATCCCCATCCGCCTCCTCGAGGGTTCATTCCCTATCATTCCTCTCCATTCCTCTGTCATGACCCTTCTCCCGTGAGAGCGAGGCATCCCCTTTCACTTCCCTCTATTTGGGCAGCTCACGTGGCCTCCCCTATGGTGGGGCATTTCTTTTTTTGGCCGTTTTCTCTATAGAATCATCTGCATTTTATTTTCTTTGAAACCCTATTATCCTAACAGTGTTTCAAAGAGGGGGAAAATGTAGACATCCAAATTTGACCACTTCCATATGGTCAAATTTGTCTCCTTATTCATCCCTTTAACTCATACACCTCATCCTCTTGGTCAGTATTAATTAAATCACTTAATATTTCATGGTCTGCGTAAGGTCCCTAAAGTATTTAATTTAACAATTAAATGCTTTACCTTACACATTTTCCTCTCTAAATTAAATAAATACATCAATTTATTTAATTTAGTCATCTAATCTTTTTGAATAAAATCAATTTAAAATGCTTCCTTTTTCTCTCTCCTTGTCACATCCTCCATAATCCCTCTCTAATCTAAATTAATTTAATTAATTCATAATTAAGATGTGCATCCTCTTAATCAAAGATTAATGTCACATCCTCCTACATTTGCCACTTGCTTCTAATCTTCCATTAATTATCCTAATTATGTCTTTGCACAACCTTAATCAAGGTCATTAGCCACATTTAGCATCCCTTTTTAGTCAACCTTTCCATTTTCCTTTCTTGGCAGACCCTCTTTCCCATGTGAATTTTTAATTCACATTTATTCATCCTAGGTCTCTCTCCTCCCCATGTGAATTTTTAATTCACATTTTATCCTTTCAAGGCTTACCTTATCCCCATGCAACTTCTAGAACATTTAACTTGTCACATCAAGTCACATGTGGACAAGTGCTTCCCTTTTTGGAACCTTGTCTTGTCCATGGGATTCTTCCAAGCATGTGAATTTTTAATTCATATTTATTCACCCAATATTTTTCTCATCCCCCAATTTACTTCCAAGGTACATGTCCTTCTTACACATCATGTACCTCCCTTCCACCTCACTTCCACATCATCTTATCTTTGGTCATCTTATATTCCACATGTCAAGATGTGAGGGCTTGTGAGTCCTCAACTGACCATAGCCCTACATCTTGACCTTGGTGGCTCAATCTCAACCATTGAATTCTCTAGAGAGTTCAAACTTCTCTATAAATACCCCCTCTTCTAAGACATTTGGAAGAACACTTAGTCATTTTAGCATCCTTATGTTGTCACTTTGAGCACTCAATTCACAAGTATTTTCACTCACTTAGCCAAGCCATTTTAGCCATTTGCCTTTGCATCCTTTCATATAGTCAATCTTTCATTTAGTCATATACATAGCCATCCAAGGAGCATACAAGTTTACATCCACAAGGGCCAACCAAGGAATTTCAGCAGCAAAGGAAGGTATATCAATTTACAATCTTCATTTTATCTTATTTTCTTTGTATTATCAATTCCTTAGGCTAATCTTGAGGTGTCCCTTTCGTGTTTTTCCTTATTCCATAATAGTTGTTTTGCATCATTAGAATAGGATAAACATTTAGATCACAACATGATACATGGCCATCACCCGCTAGCCATTATGTTTAAAATAATATGAAATAAACCAACATGGGCACGTGGGGAGTGGTCAAGATTTGGCCATGTCTCAAATCTACAATCGTTGATCTTCTTTGAATGGCGCCAACTATCTTCACTAAGGAGATCGGGCCCACCAATGTACTAGACACGTGGTTGAAGCTCATCAGCCCGTGTGAATAAAATAAGAAGTAAATTAGTACGAGCACACGAGGAATGACTGGGATCAATTTCTGATGATCGAAGGACTAGCATGAAATCCCAATTCTGCACATGATGCAAAAGTTAATCTTAAAAGGGGACCATCACTAAGCAAATGGGAACTTGACTCATAAATGACAAAGGCTAAGGATTTAAGATTATAAAATTAAGCTTCGACCATAGGAAAATTTAATACTGAGAAGGACTAAGGTGACTGATAAACCTAAAATCAAGGGGCTGGTGAATACAATGACACCAATGGAATAAGAGGCAACTTAGACAACTGGAGACTAGGAACATTAGGTCAATGCAATAATATAATGACCAAGGGTTTTTCTAGACTTATAGACCAATTGTGGAGGGTTTTAAATCATAGGACCCTAAAAAAATTATAAGAAACACAACCCTAAGGCAGAAACGAGGGTTCGAGCCAAATTTTGCATAGTTGTAGAATGGAACCAAGAACTTTTTGAGGGGTTCCATCAAGGTGTGTGCCCTTGGTCTCCTTGTATCAATGCAGTGCAACACTCAGGTTCATGAGATGGCTTAACCACCTCCCATGGATTCATTATCTTTGTCAATTGTATTGAGCATTAATAGGTTGATCTATTGGTGCAACATCAGCCATCTGTGTAACAATTGGTATCAGATCCTGGGTCATGGGTTTGAACCCCTTGCTTACGTTGGGGGGATTTTTACAAGGTGTGTGCCCTCGGTCTCCTTGTGTTATGCAACACAGTTCTTGGGTTCGTGACATGGCTTAACCACCTCCCATGGATTCATTAACTCTGTTGGTTGTATCAGGCATTGACAGGTCGATCTTTTAGTGCAACAACAATTGTTTGTGCAACATAACATACAACCACAAATACTCTAGGGTAAATAAAGTAAAATATTTAGGAATATGAAGAAATTCAATATAGACCCTCATCTAAAAGGAATAAATAACCAATCATGTCACATCTTGTTGAGGTATCTACTCCATCAATTAGGAAGGAGGAGGATAAGGTAGAACAAGATAAAATGAAAGAAATGGTTAAAGACGTTGAAGAAAAACTTCTTCATAGACAATTATTTTTGTAAAACCCTTTATGTCCATCTTCAAGAACTATATCTATAGAGGAATTAGTTGAATTTGAAGAGGAATCATTAAAAGAAGAGAAACTAGAGCAACAAGAACAACAAATATTAGAACTTAAGGAGATATCTTCAAAAGAAATATAAAAATAACAAGAAGATAAATATGAAGAAAATAAAAGTGAAATATAAAAGGAATGAGAAATAAAATAAAATGAAGAGACCCTTAGAGAGAAGGATCATCAATAACAAGAGACGCCCAAAGAGATAGGTCATATTGTTCAACACCAACATATTGTGCCTACTTGACTAAATTTGAACTTGGATAAAAGGTAGAAAGTAGTGGTAAACCCATTGCATATCACAATAATAATAGTCTAGGTAGAAGAAAGGTAGAATAGTTAAGAAACCTAGAATCCTTTATATAACAAGAATAAATGATTTTAGATAAAGAATTATAGAAATATCCACTTCTATAGTTGAGAAGGATGAAAAGGAATTCATTGCTATAGATTATAAAAAAATATTGAGTTAATCTTGGTAAGGAAACTAGGAAAGAAGAAATTTCTACTTTAAATTTACTAAAGTAGAAACATTGAAAATTTGAGAGTGGATAAAGAAAATAATAAAAAATGGAAACTACAAAAAATAAATATGTTTATCGAGGAATTAATTACAATAGTATCGTAATAATAGAGTGACACTTTGTATAAAATGAAGAAAATATTTGATGCTATGGATGAGGGGAAAAAAACAATTAATCAAGCCAACAAAGTACCATATCTATGATCTCAATTATATAATTAGGCCCACTATCTTGAGAAAACTATGCACTCATTTGTATCAAGATTGAAAATTGAGGAAGAAAATTATAAAAATAATATTCTTATATTCTAAGAAATGAAAAGAGTGGCCTCAAAATAGTTGAAAGTTGAAGGCATTTTATAGGATCTAAAAAGCCAAATTTTGCACAAAAATTTATAAGGTAACTACCTTTAGATGATTCAATAACTCACTCTACACCAAAGATACTAAGAGAGGAAAAATAAATACATCAAATTATTTACAATTTTGAGGATTTTGTATTGATATAATAATTCCAAAGCATATACATGATGGAGAATATAGGCCTAATTTAGTAGAGGTGGTCAAAGAAATCTCCTTTAAAGGAAGACGAAAAATGAGTTAAATTAAGCTACAATTTTTGATAATATTATTCTAGAAAAATGTATGGAGATTAAAGTGAATTTTAGAGTTGTTGGAAAATATTTTAATTAAAATGAAACAACAAATAGAGTACTCTCAAAAAGATTTTGAATACTATAAGTTTAGGTATTAATGGTTGGATGGTCTATATGAGACAAGCTTAGTCAAATGTCTAACAAAATTTGAATAGTATCAATAGAAATAGAAGGCATCAAGATGATTTGAAATTCAATTTTTTCCAAAAAAAAATTATTACTATTTTTTATAATATTAGGTTTATTTCATTATTTAAAACAATTTATTATTTTATCTTCATGGGTGATGAAAATAATAACTTTGAATGTAAATAGGTCCCACTGCATCTATAAAGTGGTTCTTATATTTTAGGATAAAAAATAAGAGAATCTAGACCTATTATAAACTTTCATGAAATCAACATAATGCTTTTACGTGAACTATTTTGAGTAAAGTAAAAACAAGAACGATTAATAGATAGAGTTGTTTTTTGGGTGATGCATTAAAAAACTACATGCATGATTTAAAACAACTAATAATTAGTTGTAATTGGGTGTTTTCCCCTTTCCTTCCATTATAAAATAGTAGGAAAAGGATATAGATCCCTTAGTTATTTTTCAATATATTTTTATGTTATTTTATTTTAACTATAATAATTGTTAGTTAGAAAGAAAATGTTGAAGAAGGTGAAATTCTAGTGTAGCCATCTTATTGGGGTTGTCATCAAAATTCTTAAATCAATAAAGATTTCAACTTATTTTAATTCATCTATTCTTGAGTGGTGAAGTGCACTATTTCATATCTTGTATATTTATTATTTATGTAAAACTTATGAATGTTCAATGATAAATATGTTTGAATGGGTTACTGAAATAATATGTTAAATTTGTTGTGGAATATAGTTATTTCATGTATTTACTTCTCTCATATAAAATTCCTTTGAATTTTACATGCATGTTATAATTGGTTGAGTTAAATTTAATCATAATACTGTGGGTTACTAAATTTTCCACATTTTCATTATAATAGATTTTAATTTGAACACTAATCTTACTCTTTAGCATTAGTCTAGTAATCCCAAATTATCTTTTAATATTTTTTATAATCTTTTAGAGTTGATTAAATTAAAAATAAAAAACATAAAAAGACATAAAACATAAAATGATTAAAAAATAAAAAATATAGATTTAAGAGAAGTGAAAAATAAATATCTAGATTGAACAAATGATATAACATACCTCTTGAATTTAAATAAACCACATTGATCAACTAAGTTCATCCAACATGGTTGTGACTCAACTGCTAGGACCTTGGAGATAACAAAGATATTTAGTTAGTTGTATTTTTAGGAGAGGTAGGGTGACTTCATTCTACCTATGTTGCATGTGTTAATTATTCCATCAACACTTTCTATTTATCACTCCCCTCCTCCCAATTACTAGGAAATATTTCCACTAGTCTCATCTCTTCCAAAGCCACTATGTTTTATTCTTCCTTGAAATGGAATTGCTTCATCTAGCTGTAACACTATCTCAAAGAGGGGAAAATGTAGATTTATAAAATCACCAACATCCTAACTACACCCAATTTTATCCCCTTCCAATATTTTTGATTAGATAAGCTGGTAAAATGGTCCTAGTCCCTTACACATTAAAAAATATCATCAACCAAGTTTGAGACAACATTAAAATAAGGAACAATAGGAGACACTGGTTGGCACCACCAATTATATCTCCTTCTAATGTTAATTAAACAAAACTAGATATTTTATTAACCTTTCTAGCCATCTTCCTAACATATTTGAATAAATTTTGATCTTTTACTTAATTATTTTTCATTTTAGCATTTTCCTCTATAGTCCATCCTTAATTTAAAAAATTATGTGAGTGCCTAATTTGCAATTAACTAACAAGAGACAACAAACAAGCGTTAATAAAGTTAGAAATCCAAACAAAGCACTCCCTATGATATTTTTAGTGAAATCAAGATGAAAACATGAAAATGAAAGCATAAGTAAGCTAAATGATAACATGTAATCATCTAAAAGAACTAAACCTCCACCCCATAGGGGGATTGGTGATCCTTTGATGTGGAAAGAAGCCCTTTCCAATTCCCTTTCATAAACTCCAATGATGTAGTTGATTCCAAGTACCTAAGATGATGAAACAAGCTCAAAATATGATGAAAATGGTGAATGTTATGAGTGAAATTTCCTATAGTAATAATGCTTCAAGTTGTGGATCCATATTGTGTAGAGGAAGCCAATAGATAAAAGGGGAGTCAATAGGAATGTGACACTTGTTTCAATTCTATTGCATGAGGGTGGAACACATTTTGGGGAATGTGTAGAGTAAAAGAGATGTAAGAGGAATAAATGGAAATGGTTGAGGATTTGAAAGGATGTAAAAAAAAGTAAATGAATGTGGTTGAAGATTTGAAAGGATGTAAGCATAAGTAAATGAATGTAAGAGGGATTTATGGATGTGTAAGAGGCTATTTAAAAGATTTGGAGGGAAATTGAATGAGGAGGTAGTTGAGAGGAATATTCTTAGGAATATGCCATTGTGAGGATAAATAGGGTAATTAGTTAAATAAAAGAAATGAATTTCATGTGCAACTTGGTTAGTTGACCATGGGTTGATTTAACTCTCGGGGAGTTAAAAGATAGAGAATTTGTTAATGATGATTAGAAAGTGATTTAAAGTTTAATTAATTCAGAATTAATTAACCTAGATGGGTTAGGGGATTGTGAAATTTGATTTGATTTATTTAATCAAATGAGGGGACTTTAGGGGAATTTAATTAAATGATTTGATTTAATTAATTGGTCAGTCCAAAGTGATTTAGGAGGAAATGGTGTTAGTTAATCAAAATCAGATGCATAATATCAATCAAGACTTTTTAAGTGTCTACATTTTTCCTCTCTTTGAAGCAAGGTACCTACTGCGTTGGTTCAAAGAATAACACTGTCAATATCAAAATTCTTTTTAATTTTTTTTTTTCAAATGCCCCATTATTTCCCCTATGGAAGAAATTACATTGCTACACCACCCCCTCGAGAGATCAAGAAAAAAATTTAATTTCGGTTCGAGCTCACGAAAAATAGGTTCAAGATGGTGAAATGAGAAGGTTAGACTAACAAATATATATTATGATGATGATGCAAATGAGATGTTTTTAAGATGCTTAGAATAATAAATCTATATTATCCTAAACAACTTAAATCATGATGCAATGCATGTGAGATGGATGATGTTTCCTATTATGATGATATGTCATGATTATGTAGGATGTAGATGGTTTATGGATGCAAGATGGATGTGAATAGATTTTGTTTGAATTTCATCATACCATGTTAGTTCATGGAGAAGATAGAAGAAATAGAGGGATCAACCATTGATTTTGAGACGATGCAGAAGTCCAACAAGTCTATGAGTCATCGAGAATTTATTAGATATGATGATAAGTGTTGCTTATCTAGTGATTGAGGACATAAAGAGAATAACTTTCCTTATGTTTGATAACTCACATAGATATGATGCATCAAGGTACAAACAACCAAGATGGCGTGGTATCTAGTGCGATGGGCTTTGACTCAACAAACAGATAGAATTATCCTTGTTCACACCTGACATACGAAACCTTGTTAGAGTGTAGCTTGGACATTTCAAACATCTCAGACCAAAACATAGAAAGGAAAAACCTCCCAATATAATAGTCAACAAGATATTGAAAAAATCCTCCTTACAAACCAAACAAATATTTAGCATGACCAAGGTTATATTACAAGAATATCCAATAAACAAAACAATGAAAGATAATGATCAATGCCCCATTCCTTTCTCTCTAAATCATTTTGATTAGACATCATCAAGAGGTTATTGGAATGAGCGCAATAAGATAAATCAAAAGAAAAGATCAAGGAAACAAACAAGTTTATGCTCTTCATATCTCTAGCAAAGACTAAACTACGGTGATGTCTGACGTTAATGTCCATTGTAGGAAAGATGTATCCTAGGACATGATGTTATAAAATGATTTTGAGACTAACGGGATGACGGTCTATTGATACCAAGAGTTGACCAACTTGTTTACCTACTGATCTAGACTTAGGACCTTGATATTTGAGTTTACACTTTCAATTTGCTATACTTGTTTCGGCCTGTTTTGCCAAAGGTTGAAGATGACAATTGATTTATTGTGAGTGGATGTTTATTGCAAGTGAGTGAAATGGGATGGATGATTTTGGGTTTTTTTAATTTTTTTGGTATTTAGAAATATTTTGAGGTTGTTTTTGGATTTTTGAGATGTTTTACAAATGTTTTGATTTTCAAATTTTCCAATGTTTTTGTGTTTTCTAAGATTTTGACCAAGAACCTAACCTAAGGACCTATCCTAGGGGCCTCGGGGGCTAATCAAAGGTTAGCCTTACCTATGTTATACACACAAAGACCACATAGTTCAACTGGCACAAACTCATTTATTGATGAAGTATGAATAGTGTTGGGTTGTCAATTTATTATGGTGAACTCCTAAGGGACTAACCTAATGTCTTAGGGGCTGATCAATGATTAACCTTACCTATGTTCGAGCTCAGAGACAATGTAGTTTGACATGACAACTCCTTTTTTGAATTTTTTCTATTTTCAACCTTTTCTTTGATTTTTTATATGTTTTGGATTTTTTGGATTTTCTTGATTTTATGAATGTTTTTGAATTTTCTGATGTTTTGAAGGATTTCAAGGATATACATGAATCCAATATAATGTAGGTATAAGGACATTCCCCCAGTGTGATGCAATAGACTACCTCGATATAGGCAAGACAAATTGACCTTAGAAGTATGCCAAGTAGTAATAAGATGGAACATGATATCGACGCAGGATCAAGCTATGATACAAACACATATGGGTGATGGAAGAGATGATGAATGAATGTGATGGGAAGCAATGCAGAACAAGCTAAAGAAGCCATGGTGGATGAATAGTGCTTTAATTACACGAGGTGCCTATTTTCCAGGTTTTCACCAAGGTACTTGCCCAAAGTGCCACCGAAGTGGTTTTCACTAGAGGACAATTTTTCTCTTACTATTTTCAATCCTTTTTATAATTTTTTTGGATTTTGATATATTTTGACTTTTTGTATTTTTGGATTTATACCTTGCAAACTTAGGCATAAAACTTTTTGAGATGGGAGCTATTGTTCGGCTCCTGTAGAGGCTCCCCTTTTGGTGTTGACAATTGATATGCTCCTAATTTGTAACTTTTTGTGATGATGAAGGGCCCCAACCAATTTGGTTTGAACTTACCTTTGCTATCTGGATTTGGTACATTTTTTAGATTTTATTTCAGCATAAGCTCTCTGACTTGAAATGACTGTCTCTTGATCTTCTTATTATAGTTTTTTTTTAGACGGTTTTGGTACACCTATAGGTGGTTCAAAGCATCCATGTACCACTCATCTAGCAATTCCAGCTCATTCAATCATGACACCTGATACTCTTCATCTGTATTAATATTTTACAATGATATTCTCAAGGATGGGAGCTCAACCTCAATAGGAAGGATGGCTTCTAATCCGTAGACTAGGGAGAAAGGGTTTGTACTTGTAGGTGTGTGGATACTCGTTTGGTAGGCCCATAGGGCAGGGTTTAACTGTAGGTGCCAATCACGACCAGCTTCATTGACAATTTTATTGAGAATTTTTACAATGGTCTTGTTAGAAGCCTCAGCCTGTCTATTACCCTGGGGGTAATATGGGGTGGAGAAGCAATGTTGGATATTAAATTTTTGGCATAGCTCATGAACATCCTGGTTTTTGAAGGGTGTTCCAATATCAGAGATAAGGGCTTCAGGAACATCGTAACGGAAAATGAGGTAGTCCAAGATGAATTTAGAAATCTGCTTCACTGTGATATAGGTCATGGGGATGGCTTCTACCCACTTTGTGAAGTATTCTATGGCAGTAATAATTAACTTGTGTCCATTAGATGAGGTGGTTGTGATTTTTCCAATGAGATCGAGCCCCCATTGTGAAAAGGGCGAAGGTTTTCTAATCGGTTGGAGCTCTTGAGTTGGTGCATGGATGAGGTCTCCATGATGTTGGCATTGCATAAATTTTTAGACATAGTCGTGAGATTATTTCTCCATAGTAGGCCAGTAGTACCCTGTCCTCTGCAGTTTCTTGGCCAAGGGTATACCACTAGAGTGAGAACCACAAATGTGATTGTGCACCTCTATTAAGGAAATCAAAGCTTCCTCAGGGTTAAGGAATTGCAATAGGGTGCCTTTGATACTCCTATGGTAAAGGGTGTCATCTAAGATGATGAAAAGGGATGACTTTTTAATAAAGGTTCTCTTGAGGTTTGAGGGGATGTCGATAGGGAGGACTCCTATTTTCAAGTAGGTGAATATGTCATGGTACCAAGGGTCACTGGGACCAATAATTTCTCAAATGAACTCAGATTCTGGTACCTCAAAAGATGGTATGAGAGGCTACTCTACAAGGAATTCATGTTTATGGATGTTTTGTGGGATATCTAGTAATGATCTGACTGTAGCCATAGCGTCAGCTACTCTATTGTTTACCCTTGGTATTTTCTCAAATGTTATGTTGATGAAGAACTCCTTGAAACCCTCCACTAGCTTTTTATACGGGGCAAGTTTGTCATCCTTAGTTTGATATTCATCATTGAATTGGTTTATAATCAATTACAAGTCCCCATAGACCTTGAGTGCCATGATTTTCCATTGTACTACAATTCAGAGTCCTATAACAAGAGCTTCATATTCTACGATGTTATTGGTGCAAGGGAAAGATAACCTATATGATTTCGGGATATAGTCACCTTATGGTGTGATGAAGAGGAATCCTACTCCTGACCCATGCTCTTGGATTAGTCATGATGACCTATATATCTTGAAGGAGTATTCTCGTTCTCACCCTTGGTCTACTCGGTAGTTTATCTGAGAGGTATTTGGCCCATTATATTTTTCAGATGTGTTTGTTTTTTGTTCACTTTCATGATATGGATCTTGAATTATTGTCTAATGGTTCTGGAGGATTCATACTGGAAGTTGTACAGCTTGTTTTATCTCCTTGTTACTTATGAGAATTGGTAGGAGATGTTGTATGGGCTGATTTCTTGAAATGGGGAATGAACTAGCTTGATCTTCTTTGAGATGCTTACATCCATGTTTTTTAAATTGGTTTGATCTTGGTGATTGAACGGATGGATGTTGTTAAAGCTTCTCTTTTGGGTTGTGAAGAAGATCATTCTTGACACAACTGGCTGTTAGAAGTGTATGTAGGAGGATGTTCTATAGGAAGATGATGTGCAGAGTTTCTCTTTGTGGCTGTGAAGGTTTGTGGTGAGAGAAATGTTTCTTGTAGCAGTTTGTTGCAGGTTGTGCACATCATTGTGAATATTTCCTTGGTACTACATGGTCACATGTTCTATGTGTTGTTATTGGTAGATTTGTGATGCCTTTTGATCTTTCAGATCTGGATTACTCAGGCAATGGGAGTTCCTATATGTGTCTTGTCTTCTTCGACTGGTTGGCACTTGAAGCTTGTATTTGCTGTTAATGAGTTGATTATGGTTTGGCATAAGTTTACTAATGTTGATACCTATGAGGTATGTGTGATTGGATGGAATAACATGAGCTGTGGGTGCTATCTTCAGTCACGTGGGTTTATCAGTTGGACGGAGGCAATTAGTCTGATTGTTGTTCTAACTAGTGCTTTTTTATCTTGTTTCTAGAGAATGACTTCACTGTTGTGTTCTATCTGAAGCTTTGAAGTTGATATTGCTTCTATATAGCATTTTGAGCACAGTGAAGTGGTAGTAGTATCTGATTGATGATATCACTGGGATCTTTTTTCTTCTGTTCATTGGAATGGTGCTTATTCACCTTGGCTTGAATCTTTCTTCCACAGGTGGCATGTTGGAAGATGACAGGGTTTGTTTCCTGAATGGTGCACATCTTGGATGTTGGTACAAAATTCTTGATGGAGCATGAGAGCATGTTTGAGGTCTATGTGGTTTCCTAGAAGGCTGTGATCAGTTGCTTTGTTGGACAGTGAGTTGCAGCTGGATGCCTGGTCTTGGTTGCAGATTGTCTGGTGGACTGAATCTGCGGAATCCTGTTGATTGGGTGTCTTGAGTGTTGCGGGGTCTGAACTGGTGGAGCTAGTGTGATCTTAGTTCCTAGTTGTTTTGGAGGTGCATGTGTGATCTTCGTCAAGTGGGAGATTGTTGGAATTGATGGCTCAATCTCATAGGCTGAGACTTCTAAGAAAGCATGGTCGTTGTGACATTCATGTTGTCTGGCCGATTTGCTAGTTGATCCTGAACTATCGCTGTGACCTCCTGAATTTCTTGGCATTCGGCATCTAAAACCTTTGGCATAACTTGGACTATCAGAATGATGTCTCAGTGATGATAGGAAGTCTTGTCGATATCGGCATGACCTTTGGTTTGTCTGGCCAATGTGATAATCGGTATAACTTGCTCCTATCGGTAGAAAGTCTTGGCGACTGGGAGATGTCTAGCCGACACTTGGTGTCTATCAGATATCGGGGAGACTTGGCTGAAAGGGTTATATTTCGGCATGAGGCTTTACCACTATGAATGTCTTACCGATAGTTATCTTCTAGAGTCATTGGAGAAACTCATGTGTTTCGGGATGAAGTCTTGGCAACTTGGAAAGTCTCACCGATAGTGAAGCTTTCGGGTCATCGGTGTGACATAAGCGTTCAATATGAAGTCTTGGCAATAGGGTGATGTCTTGCTGATAGGTAATGAAGGGTTCGGTAAGACTTTGAGCAACAAGCGGTGTCGGGGAGACCCTTGGCCGAAAGGCTTGTTTCGGTATGAGGTCTTGCTGATATGAAATGTCTCACTAACACCGATAGCATATGGTCATCCGGGTAACACAAAGGTCTCGAGAAGATCTCTCAGTGACTATGTAAAGTCTTACCAATGGGTATGTACCTTGGTTCCCTCGTGGTGACAAAAGACTTCGGTGTGAAGTCTTGGCGACTTTGAGAGTCTCACCGATAGTCTTCGGGATGACTTGTTTGCTTGGTGTAAGGACCTGGCGAAAGACAAAAGTCTTGCTGACTCGGTATGACATGGTGTGATGTCTTGATGAAAGACGAATGTCTTGCCGACTATCGAGCACTTCAGTGTGACTTGAAGGAATCGGTATGATGTCTTGGAAAAAGACAATTGTCTCACCGAATGGAATACTCATGTCGGCATGACTTGAAGACTTCGGTATGAAGTCTTGGCGAACTGCGGGTGTCTTGTCGATGGAAAAGCTAACATCAATATGACCTTTGAACTTTGGTATGATGTCTCATCGAATGGCGATTGTCTAGCCGATGAGAATGATGAGGTTGATGTGACTTGAAGACTTCGGTGTAATGTCTAGGTGAAAAGCGATAGTCTTTCCAATTGATGAACTCTTCGGAATACCTTGTGATTTTTGATGTGAGGTCTTGGCGACATGACGAAGTCTTAGCGATAGCTCTCTGGACTAGATGTAACCTCTTGCCGATAGGGATGACTCTTGGAAATATCGAATGCTGGTTGTGTTGGCATCGGGGAGACATGGTTAGTGTCTCACTGACATGACAACACAAGTTGAACACCCTTGACCATTTGAAGATTATCCTACGTGGTGTGACCTGGATGTATTATCTTCTATGCAAGGAAGTGGAAACATCTACGATGCTGAGTTGGTTGATTCGATAGTTGTCATCCGATAGTTGGAATCAAACCGTTTCATAGAGGCTTTGAAAATGAATGCATATATGTATGCAATGGATATTTTTTGCAGTGGGTTAAAGAGCCAGAGAGAACAAGAGAACAAGAGAGAGAGTCGAGTGGCTGGTTGAAAGGCTGAGGCCATGAGGTAAAAGCAGAGGAAGAGAGAGGCAAGGTTTTACTACTGGAATCTCTCCTAACCATGAATGCCATAGTTGATCTCTCATGAAAATTTTGCTACCAGTTGTATCCAGAATGAACAAGATGTAATCTCTGAAAAGGCTATGAGCCTGAAATTGTATTGTAACCATTTGTTGCTGAATAATACAATGGCTCGATCTTTGGAGTGTGGGGTTTTTTATCTAAAAGGATTTTCCCCACGTAAATCTATTTGTTCTAGTTTCTGTCTCATCTTTCATGTCTGTTAGTTCTTGTTGTAGAATCTATTAATGCATGTTGTTGAATTTACATGTGCTTCTCACAGAAGGATCAATGTGGGAAATAAACTATGTCTGTTTCTGCTTTCGGACGTAGTCAAGTACGTGTCTTTGAGCAGCCTAATGCAAATGAAAGTTACCAAAGGCACTACTATTATGGAGGTTTCTCTGAGATGCACCATAGATTTCCTTACAAGTGGTATTAGATCCTTCGTTTGGTCATTGGTTCTGGGTATTTCTCCTGTGAAGATTTCTTAGCTTGTGGGCTGGAGGAAATCTGGAGGAATGAACTGATTTATTGATCCTTTGGTGAGTGGAAGTCTTGTGTTATTCGAAGACAGCACGCAGCTTGAAGGATGGTGGAGATGGAAAAGGGAGTTGATCATGTTTGCCTATTGTGATATGTGTCTCCTGATTGGTAGTGGTATAACCTTGGTGTATGAGGTGTATTTTCTTGCTCCGTGGCTATGTAGCAGTAAAGCTTTCATATTGGGTGTCTGTCTGAGAGGCTCCTTGATGATATGGAGAAGCCTAGTTTGTTTTTTCTACCATGGAAGAGAGTGCTTATGCTAGGCGGTGTTTCCTGGTTTTGGAAGGCACTGTTTCCTATTAACCTCGAATACATAAAAGCTATGGAGTTAATCATCAGATGATTTGCAAGCTTCTGAAATAGCCTTTCTCCCTTTCTTGGATGCATGTACATGTTGGTGGTTTAGAGGCCTGGATTTCCTGAACTGTTGTTTTCCTTTTAAGGATGTTTTGTACTTGCATGGATCTGTGGTTTTACAGGTTTTACACGGTTAAGAAAAACTTGTGGTCATTTGGAGCTATTGTTAAACTATTTTCTAGAGCATGGTAGGGGTGTTACTAGATGAGATAGTTGCAGTTCTGCATGAATGCTTTGTGCATGGTTTGAGAAGGTGTGATTTCTTCTCTGCATGGGAGTGTTGGTACGTGATTTGTCACTCAACATTCTTGTGGTGGTGCTTGTGGGTTCCTTGGTTATGGTGCTCATTGTAGACATGCTTGGAAAATCAGGTTTGGTGTGATTTGGTGTTTGAGTCATGTTGTCTACGTGGTTATCCTCTTTGATATCTTAGTTTCCAATACGATAACGGGTTTGCATGTTCGATGTTTGTGATCTACGAGTTATGCGGTTGGTGGATTAGCTACCCATTGGCTGAAATGAGATAACTTGGAAGTGGATTGTCTTTATCCATGAGGTTGATTCATTGATGGTGTAGACTTGTTAGCTGGCCTTTTCTGTGGTCACTTGTGTATTGGTGTGATTGTTTTGAGATGAGAGGATGGATATTCTTGAGTACCTGAGTGGTCGGTTATGGGAACCTAAAGCAGTTGGTCATGATGCTTGGAGAGCTCAGGTGTCACGTTTTAGTGGGAGCTCTAGCAGTGACTATGGGTTCATCACATGGTGGTGAATGGTATTCTTTAGTGTTGCATATGTTTATTTGGATCATGTTGCTGCAGAAGGGTTTTTTTTCATTTGCATGGATATTATTTGAAGATGTGCAATATCTTGGAACCATGGAGGGCGCTTGGAGCCTTTGGCTGAGGTGTTGGTGGTACTTGACAGGTGATGTTGGTTTTGAGTCTATTTTCTTTGTGTCATGGTATACTCTTGGTGCACTGGAGTTTTGGCATTGTGCATTAGACCATGGTGAAGTTACTTGAAGCATAGTATCTCCTAAGGGGATATGTAGATCATGGTGTCAACATAAGTTCCTAATTCAGATGATTGGAGCTTTGATAGTGGTCTAAAAGTCTGAGAAGGCTACATCTTGGTTGAACGTAAGTTCAATAAGAGACCTATGAGGAGATTTCTCTTGGATTAGTCATGATGACTTGTATATCTTGAAGGAGTATTCTCGTTCTCACCCTTGGTCTACTCGGCAGTTTATCTGAGAGGTATTTGGCCCATTATATTTTTCAGATGTGTTTGTTTTTTGTTCATTTTCATGATATGGATCTTGAATTGTTGTCTAATGGTTCTAGAGGATTCATAGTGGAAGTTGTACAACTTTTTTTATCTCCTTGTTACTTATGAGAATTGGTAGGAGATGTTGTATGGGCTGATTTCCTGAAATGGGGAATGAACTAGCTTGATCTTCTTTGAGATGCTTACATCCATGTTGTTTTTTAAATTGGTTTGATCTTGGTGATTAAACGGATGGATGTTGTTAAAGCTTCTCTTTTGGGTTGTGAAGAAGATCATTCTTGACACAGCTGGCTGTTAGAAGTGTATGTAGGAGGATGTTCTACAGGAAGATGATGTGCAAAGTTTCCCTTTGTGGCCGTGAAGGTTTGTGGTGAGAGAAATGTTTCTTGTAGCAGTTTGTTGTAAGTCGTGCACATGTTCTATGTGTTGTTATTGGTAGATTTGCCATGCCTTTCGATCTTTCAGATATGGATTACTCAGGCAGTGGGAGTTCCTGTATGTGTCTTGTCTTCTTCGATTGGTTGGCACTTGGAGCTTGTATTTGTTGTTAATGAGTTGATTATGGTTTGGCATAAGTTTACTAATGTTGATACTTGTGAGGTATGTGTGATTGGATGGAGTAGCACGAGCTGTGGGTGCTATCTTCAGTTGCGTGGGTTTATCAGTTGGACGGAGGCAATCAGTCTGATTGTTGTTCTAATTGGTGTTTTTTATCTTGTTTCTAGAGAATGACTTCATTGTTGTGTTCTATCTAAAGCTTTGAAGTTGATATTTCTTTTGTATAGCATTTTGAGCAAAGTGAAGTGGTAGCAGTATCTGATTGATGATATCACTGGGATCTTTTGCTTGTGTTCGTTGGAATGGTGCTTATTCACCTTGGCTTGAATCTTTCTTCCACAGGTGGCATGTTGGAAGATGACATGGTTTGTTGCCTGAATGGTGCACATCTTGGATGTTGGTACAAAATTCTTGATGGAGCATGAGAGCATGTTTGAGGTCTATGTGGTTTCCTAGAAGGTTGTGATTAGTTTCTTTGTTGGACAGTGAGTTGCAGTTGGATGCCTGGTCTTAGTTGCAGATTGTTTGGTGGACTGAATCTGTGGAATCTTTTTGACTGGGTGTCTTGAGTGTTGTGGGGTCTGAACTGGTGGAGCTAGTGTGATCTTAGTTCCTGGTTGTTTTGGAGGTGCCTGTGTGATCTTCGTCAAGTGGGAGATTGTTGGAATTGATGCCTCAATCTCATAGGCTGAGACCTCTGAGAAAGCATGGTCGTTGTGACATTCATGTTGTTTGGTCGATATGCTAGTTGATCCTAAACTGTCGCTATGACCTCTTGAATGTCTTGGTGATCGGCATTTGAAACCTTCAGCGTAACTTGGACTGTCAGAATGATTTCTTGGCAACGATAGGAAGTCTTGCCGATATCAGCATGACCTTTGGTCTATCTGGCCGATGTGATAATCAGTATAAGTTTCTCCTATTGGCAGAAAGTCTTGGTGATTAGGAGATGTCTGGATGATAGTTGGTGTCTATTGGATATCAGGGAGACTTGGCCAAAAGGGTTATGTTTCAGTATGAGGTCTTACCAATATGAATGTCTCGCCGATAGTTATCTTCTAGAGTCATCGGAGAAAATCATGTGTTTCAGGATGAAGTCTTGGTGACTTGGAAAGTCTCACTGACAGTGAAGCTTTCGGGTCATCGGTGTGCCATAAGGGTTCGATATGAAGTCTTGGTGATAGGGTGATGTCTTACCAATAGGTAATGAAGGGTTTGGTAAGACTCTGAGCGACAAGCGGTGTCGACGAGACCCTTGGCCGAAAGGCTTGTTTCGGTATGAGGTCTTTCCAATATGAAATGTCTCGTCGACACCGATAGCATATGGTCATCGGGGTAACACAAAGGTCTTGGGAAGATCTCTCAGCAACTATGTAAAGTCTTGCCGATGGGTATACCTTGGTGCCCTCGTAGTGACAAAAGACTTCGGTGTGAAGTCTTGGTGACTTGGAGAGTCTCGCCGATAGTCTTCGGGATGACTTGTTCGCTCAGTGTAAGGTCTTGGCAATAGACAAAATTCTTGCCAACTCGGTATGACATGGTGTGCTCGGTGTGATGTCTTGACGAAAGACAAATGTCTTGCTAACTGTCAAGCACTTCGGTGTGACTTGAAGGCATCGGTATGATGTCTTGGCGAAAGACGATTGTCTCACCGAATGGAATACTCATGTCGGCATAACTTGAAGACTTCGGTATGAAGTATTGGCGAACTGCAGGTGTCTTGTCGATAGAAAAGCTAACATCGATATGACCTTTGAACTTCGGTATGATGTCTCATCTAATGGCAATTGTCTTGCCGATGAGAATGTTGAGGTCGATGTGACTTGAAGACTTCGGTGTAATTTATGGGCGAAGAGCGATAGTCTTGCCGACTGATGAACTCTTTGGAATACCTTGTTATTTTCGGTGTCAGATCTTGGTGACATGACAAAGTCTTAGCGATAGCTCTCTGGACTGGATGTAACCTCTTGCTGATAGGGATGACTCTTGGTGATATCGAATGTTGGCTCTGTTGGCATCGGGGAGACACGGTTAGTGTCTCACCGACATGAAAACACAGGTTGAACGCCCTTGACTATTTGAAGATTGTCCTACTTGGTGTGACCTGGACGTATTATCTTCTATGCAAGGAAGTGGAAACATCTACGATGTTGAGCCGATTGATTCGATAGTTGTGATCCGATAATTGGAATCAAACCGTTTCATAGAGGCTATTGAAAATGAATGCATATATGTATGCATTGGACATTCTATGTAGTGGGTTGAAAAGCCGGAGAGAAGAAGAGAAGAAGAGAGAGAGTCGAGTGGTTGGCTGAAAGGGCAAGGCCATGAGGCAGAAGTAGAGGAAGAGAGAGGCAGGGTTTTGCTGCTGGAATCTCCCCTAACCATGAATGCCATGGTTGATCTCTCATGAAGATTTTTCTACCAATTGTATCCAGAATGAACAAGATGTAATCTCTGAAAATGCTATGAGCCTTAAATTGTATTGTAACCGTTTGTTGCTGAATAATACAATGGCTCGATCTTTGGAGTGTGGGGTTTTTTATCCGAAAGGATTTTCCCCACGTAAATCTATTTGTTCTAGTTTCTGTCTCATCTTTCATGTCTGTTAGTTCTTGTTGTATAATATTTTAATGCATGCTGTTGAATTTACATGTGCTTCTCTCAGAAGGATCAATGTGGGAAATAAACTGTTTGTTTCCACTTTAAGACATAGTTGTACGTGTCTTTGAGGCAACCTAATGGAAATGAAATTTACCGAAGGCACTACTGTTATGGAGGTTTCTCTGAGATGCACCATAGATTTCCTTACACATCATGGAAAAAATAGGCCCTTAAGTGGCAAAAAAATTTTAAAAATCAGATTTAGGCAACTTGACTTAAAAATTTGATCTATATATTATTTTAAAAATATGTAAGAATAGTATCTATAGAAAATTGAATATAGTTTTTAAACTACTAGGTTTATTTAAAAAAAAAATCTATTTGGTGAAAATTTGAAATTACAATGTAGTAGTACTTAAATTTCATGGAAAAAATAAGAAGTAGGTGTCTGTCTAACCACCCTGACCACAATAAAGTAATAATATTTTTTATAAAATTTGATACATAAGTAGAGGACTCATGTCCAGATGTGATGCATATTTTTTTCTAATTTTTTTCCAAGTAAATAATTAATTATGAACTTTTTATTACAACTTTTTATTTAATATAAAAACTCATATGTCTGACCACCTTAACTTGGTCAAAAATTCATGAAGTTCAATTTTTTTTTTAATCCTATAGTATGTGAAGCATATAATGTGATGCATGTTTTGGATTCAAAAAATGTGATATCATTTGAAAGCTATAGATGTTTTTCAATGAGCCTATCAATCAATACTTTGGTCATAATTCAAATATAAAATGAATAATAATAATTTATTAAATTCAAAGTAAAGCATAATTTATATTGGTGGAAAGTTGAGAATCTCCTTTAAAAACCCTTTTCGTTTCATCAATTTTGGGTAAAAATCAAGTCGTCAGCCACATACCCTACACATGCCCATCATATCTCTACTTTTTGGCCCATCATGATCCTGCACATACCCAAGTGTGTTATGAATCTTCAGATTGATTGGAGCCTTCGCTATGCACTCCTTAATTGTTTTAGTGTCTATGGTGCTTCCATTTCGAGGATTGCTTTGAATTTTTTAGGGTTTATCTCAATTCCCCTCATTGACACAATATATCTGAGGAGCTTTCCTGACGTGACACCAAAGACACATTTCTTGGGATTGAGCATTACCTTATATTCTTCTAGTTTCTTGAAGATTGGACCCAACATTGATATGTGGTCTTGACACATTCTTGATTTGGCTAGTATGTCATCCACATAGTCCTCTACATATTTGTGGATCATTTCATGAAAGATCATATTCATAGCCCTCTAATACATTGCTCCAACATTTTTGAGCCTGAATGGCATCATATTCCAACAATAGGTACCCCATGGACAAGTGAAAGCTATTTTATGTTGGTCATCCTTTGAAATAATGATTTGGTTGTATCCTAAAAACTTGTCCATTAATGACAAAATTTCATGACAAGTTGTCAAATCTACAATCATGTCTATGTTGGAGAGAGGGAAATCATCCTTAGGGCATGCTTTGTTCAGGTCCTTGAAGTCGGTACAGATTCAGATACCCCCAGTGGGCTTGGAAATAGGTACAAGGTTGGAAACCCATTCTGGATAATCAATGGGTCATATGAAGCCAGTGTCAAGGAGTTTCTACAACTCAAGTTTAACCAATAAGGCGATCTATGAATGCATCTTTCTCAATTTTTGTCTTATTGGTTTCGCCTCTGAATAAACTACTAAATGATGGACTACTACCTCTGGATCGAGGCCAGACATGTCGGTGTATGTCCATGCAAAGTTCACTTTCCTTTCTTTTAGAAATGCTACTAGGTTTTCTTGTTCCTCAGTGAAAAGTGACCTAGCAATATTGAAAATGATGTACGGTGTCTCTTCAGTTCCCAAATTGATTGGATTGCAATTCTCTGCTAGGATTGTTAATTTCTCTTGATGAATGGCACTAAGGGGAAGATTGAATCCCTCATCCTTTGGTGCCTTGGAGAGGTTTTCACCATTGGATCAAACTTTATTTTTACTATTTTGGGATCAGAAAGTGCCACAATGTGGTTTTCACTTAAGGATCTAGATGTTACTCTTAGATTTTCTATTTTGCAACTAAGAGATTCAATCATTTCCCCATAGTACGCATGTTTGTCCAACTCAATATCAAACCCTACTTTTTATGGTATCCATGTGGTATTTCATCCCTTAGTCCCATGAATTCTAAGAGAGCCTCATCATTTTTGAACATGTCTAAGATCAATGGTCCTTGTTGGTCATAGTTGATGAGTTGGGGGTAAACGAGCTTTAGTTTGGTGACTTGGTTATGGCTCAAATGACATGGTGGCTATCATAAAAAGGGAGGAATCCACAAATAGCATGGGTAGATTGAAGATGGGATCCTCAAAAGGACTACTAAGCGATACAGGTATTGATGGTGAAGCTTTGACTGTTTTAACAGAAGCACCTTTGCCAAGTATGGTTATCTTCATATGGGTACATCTGAGGCCAAGATTCTTAGGGAGCTTCTTAGGAATGATAGGTTCAAACAAGCCATTGTCATTTTTCTTGAGCTTTTCATTTTTATTGCAGCCCCAACCAAACATTAACTATAGACCTTTGTTGTTTTCTTCCATGGGAAGATCTGGTACGGGTCTTTCATCTTGATATAAAAATCTTGATACATCCTTTTGATCTATCACCTCTTTGCTTAGGTCTCCCCACTTTTTGAAGGTGGTGGATTCTACTTTGAAGGTCTGAGATGTTGTGTCAATTGGTTGTGGTTTTTTGTGAGATCTAGGAGATTGAGGTAGCCCTCCTAGATCACAAAGGCACTCTTTTCCATCTTATAGTCCCCACACCCATTATCTTGGATTACATCTTTGACATCTGGGATGTTTTGAATGGTAGATTCCTTTGTCTTAGAAGTGGAGGCTAAAGTGGATGGATCGACATAGGGAGATGTGGGTGCCTCATCATTTTTCAAAACTTGGGGGATCTTGTAGTATTTGGCTTCCAAATTTTTGCAATAATAGAACGATTCAGGGTCACCATGGATTGTGACTTCTTGATTTTGGTAAGGAAATTTTACACATTGATGGAAAATGGATGTGACAACTTGCATTCCATGGATCCATGGGAACCCTAGGAGAATATTCTAATGGATTTCAAAGTCAAGGACCTGGCAAGTAGTTTCCATGATTTCTAGCCTTACTTGGATAGGGAATTGAATGGTTCCTTTAGACACTCGCTCTTGATCATCATAGGTCCTAATGGTGATACCTTTCCCCTTTTCAATGACATCCTCTAAAAATCTCAAATTCTTTATTAGTTGTAAGGTACAACTATTCAAACCTGCACCCCCATCCACCAAGACTCTTTTGAATTTGTTCTTATGGACTAATAGTTCAAGATGGAGTGCGTGGTTATGAGATGGTTGGGTTGGGAGATCATGCTTAGAAAATTTAAGGACGTGTGGTGTAGTGATATGTCTGACCATAGCTTGAAATTGGTCTGCATCAAGGTCTATGGGAATGGAGGATGCAACCAATGCCTTCTCGAGGATGTCCCTATGTGCAGGAGATATCTTAAGCAACTCCATGATGGAGATTTAGGTGGGGGCCTTTTTTCAGTTGTTCCAAGATGCTATAACCACTAGGGTTTGATTTCAAATTGGCGGGCGATGTCTTAGGTGGTGGTGATAGTCCTGGGATGGAAATTTTACTGCTACGTGTGGTGACTCCACACTCAGCTCTAGGTCCTTTGATATTGACAACTATTACCCATTCATCCAATGATGCTACAACATGGTCATAGATATGGTTCACATTGTGGTAACTTTTGCCTTTACCATTGTTGTTTCCTTTATTATGATTCGGCATTAGATTCATGTATATTTTGAGATCTCGATTCCTTGTTGGTTGTTCAATGGTTATAACTTTATTATCAATGAGATATTGGATCATATTTTTGAGTCTCATACAACTAGCTATCGTGTGTCCTTTATTTTGTGAAAGTAACAAAGGTGCTTCTCGTTATACCATGGTGATTTAACTTGAGGCTTTGGGTAATTTTTGTAAACAGGGCGTGTGATGAGATTTTCCTATACTAGTTGTTGCATGACATATTCAATGGGTTCCCCAAGTGGTGTATATTTTTCATTTTTGGGGATATTTGTTCTTTGGGGGTGGTCCCCCTTGAGCGTTTACATTATTGACAGTTTGTTGGTTTGTTGTTGTGATGGGTTGGTTTGTGAGGTGTTTTGTGTGTTGATTTATGGTTGTGGGTATGTTTTTTGTTGCGTATTCTACCTTGGGGTGCTAATAACAACCTTGGCATCAATGACACCATTGTTGGTGAAATTTTTATTCTTGGCCCACGTGTGAGGTTTTTCATTGTAACTTGTTGACGGTCAATTGTCTTGGTATATGGGTGTGCCCCCTTTTTTTATGAGGGCCCTTTCGATGTTGAGCATTTTGGGGATCAATTGGTCATATGTTATTATGCATTGCATTTTTAGATGGAAGGACAAGCTCCCTTCAAGGTTAGAGATAATAGTCTTGATTTGTTGTTCCTTTGGTATGGACCATTTGCTCTTATTGGCTCTGGATCTCCATCATTGTAAGAAAGTTGCAAATGTTTCTCCCTTAGCTTGTTTGAGGTCAGATAGTTCTTCTAGGCTTACCTCCATGTCTAGGTTGAAGGAGTAGTTTTCTATGAATAAGTCCACGATTTCCTAGAACTTTTTGATTTTGGGAGGTAAGTGGGAGAACCATTCCATTGTGGGGCCATCCAAGCTTTGAGGGAAATGCCGCATAAGATAGAAATCATCATATGCTACCTCCATGCAATGTACATGAAACTCTTTGATATGGTCCTCATGACTTCCCTTCCCACAGTATTTGTCAAATTTTGGTATTTTGAATCCAAGTGGGAATGGAACCATCACAATGCTTCTATCAAACAAATAGGGGCACAAATTCCCTTGTGTGTGATTTTTTTAATTTTATGGATTGGATGTCCTATATCTGTTGTGAGAGCAATTTGACTTGTGTGGGGAGGTCATTTTATGGATTTGGTGGTGGGATGTGCATGTTTTGGGATGGTATGTTTTGTTGGAAGAAGGATGGGGTGGCTTGCATATTTTGGTTTAAAGCATTCTGTTGCACGTTCATGGGAGGTTGCTATAATTTTTGGTGTGTTAGAAATGCTTGTTGGTATGCCTGTTGTTGTTGTTGTTGTGCCAACAATGCTTGTTGTTGAGCCAACAACGCTTGTTGTTGAGCTTGTTTTTGTTGTTGTTGTTAGGTCAATAGCGCCTTTTTGTTGGGCCTTTTGTTGTGTTGCTTGTTGTTGTTTTGCTATCAATGCCTATTGTTACACATGTTGTAAGGCTTGTTTGTAGGCTTGTTGTGCTTGGTATTGAGCTTGAGCTTGAGCTTGGGCTTGGGCTTGTGCTTGTTCTTGTTGTTGTGCCTATTGTGTGGCTTGTTATTGTCGTAAAGCTTGTGCTTGTGCTTGGGTTTGAGCTTGAGCTTGGAATTGTTGTAAGGCCTTTTGGTAAGCTTGCCACACTGCTTGTAATGTGATACTGTATTAATTTTCTACATTTGGATTTGGAGGTGGAGGTGGAGAATTTTTTGGGATGGTGTGAGATGGTGTGATGAGAGATTGTTGGGGTTGTTGTTGAGGTGTTTGTTGAGTGATGACAAGGGGTTGTGTGGTGGATGGTATGGTTGATATGCCTAGTCCTTGGGAGACTAGATTTTGGGATGTTTGGGGTGTTGTATATTATGTGATGATTGGCTAAGAGATTTGGATTGGTGCCACTTGGTGTTATGATATCAGTGGCATGCTTGGAGGATTTGGTATGATAGATGTGTTGATTTCATTTGTGCTTAATGGGTTGATTCGATTTGATTGGTTTTGGATTGATGTGTTGGATGAAGGGAGTTACCCTATACCTTGAATTGGTGTGGATGATGATGTCAAGATAGGGAATGGTGGGAAGATTTGTGACGTGAACATCCCTTGTGGAAGTGAAGATGAAGCATTGAAAGTACCCACTTTTCCAAATAAATCCACTTGTCCTTATGACATAGTGGGGAGAGAGCTTTGCATATCGAGAGGGTATGTTGATGTTGTAGAAAAGGTGGAAGGGTTGTTTGTATCATGGAAAATGAGTGGCACATATGGATGTTTAGGATCTTGTGGGATGATGCTAGGAATACATAAGATCGTGTTGGCCTCTAAATTTTGGTTGTTGACAAGTGGGTTCCCTTGAAGGAATTGGAGTAACGAACTTCCCTTGGTGATCATTGGTTGACTTGGGGCATGTGATGATGATGGTTGAATGATGGGTTGGGTGATGCTTGGGAATGAAGGTGTGAATGATGTTTGTGGCATGTTCCCAAAAGGTTGTTCAATAATAGTGCTCACATCAAAATTGGAAGGGAGTTTAGCCCCTTCATTTGCCAATGCCAACATGTATTGTGTGGGATTTAGCCTCATGACTGTGTTGACAAGCTTGTGTATTTCAGGATTTTGAACTAGTTCTAGTATTTCTTCTTGGGAAATCCCTTGGAAGTTGTTGGTGACATCCTCCACTTGGAAACCTCCCTCTTGAGGATCTTGTGGTAGTTGAGGGGGATTAAGTGGAGGGTTGATAGATTCCCTAGGGTTGAAATCCGATGTTTTTTGACTTAAATCACTTGAGGTTGATGTTTCTTTGTTTTTCTCCATGAGCTTCTTGTATTGTGATCTTGTTTGGACCATAAAATTGGGATCAAATTTTAGGAATATAGGAAGTAAATCTCTAACTCCTTTGGTTGATCTAAACTTTAGGTACAAAAAGAAAATCTAGGATGTTTAAGGATCAAAGTGATGATGATGTGAATGATGAGGGGTGAATGATATGGATGTTTGAAATTTTGAGAACTTTGGATGAATACTAGACCTTAGGATTTTTTTTATTTTGATTTGGATTGATTTGATTTGGATAATGAACTTATAGATCCCAAGATGTTAGATGTGATATTGGGATTAACTTGTCCAAAAGGGTTGCTAATTTAACTAAATGTGTGAGAAAGGATTCATTCCCACACACCTAGCCAAACAAGATAATTTTGATTTTGATTTAAGGATTTACCAAAAGTCTAGCATAGATGATTTTTCCAAACTTCTAAAAGTTGTTTGTGAGATGGGTTTTGATGGGTATGGTGACAAATGAAAGTGTTGGTTTTGATCCTAGATGAACCTAGAAAGACTTCATTTACAAGACCAAGGTGTTGAAGAACATGATAAAACTCCAAAGTTTTTCAAATCCTATGATCCAAAAAGAGGTTCATATTGAGCATACATGTCTGTATTGTTGAGAGGAATAAGTCTATAAAACCTTGTTACCTTCTTGCTTATTTTGTGGTATTGTGTTAGGTTACACTTTCTAATGTATCTTCTTATGACCTTTTGAGTGTGACACCTAAGTTTGCAATGACAACATAAAGAATTTTTCTTTGGAATCTTGATTTTGTAAGAAATCATGAGAAAAAACACACATGAGGGGTTCAATTGTCTTTTTATCTTGATTAAATGGATTATTTTTACCATATCAACACATCTTGTTTAAATTCCAAACTAAATGTCTATGTCTCAACTCCTTTTCATTCCACAAGGTCCATTATGTGAAAATCAAAGATTCAAGGCCATAGTTTCCCTAGATTGACTTTGAAGAGAGTAAATTGAGAAATGAGCCCAAATATTTAGAAGCCTCTAACGATAAAATCCCTCGGGACAAGCAACAATAATTGGACTCCTCAAGGATATTCACTCTTTCCAAAGGGTTTAAAATTTTGTTGACTTGTTAAATGTTTGTTTCCAATGTTTTAGATCCACAAAATGTGTTCAACTAACTTGCAACTTGTACAATCCTAGGCTACAAAGATACTACTTGCTAAGTCCCCACTTGGATTTCTCTAAATACTAAGACAAAGCGAACAATTAGAGATTTGGTGACATTGGCTCCCCTCCACGACACACACTTCTTGGGACCACCAAATCTCAAAATCATAAAGATCTGGAGATCGTAAGGATTTTCCTATTTCTACTTTGAATAGTACAAATGTGGGGTTGCTTCAGAATGACCATTCCTAAACCAGCAAACATAAATTTTTTTGGTTACTAAACAAATGGTTCGTAATAAGGGCTTTCATTCAAGGTGGTCATACATGCAAAAAGATTAGCTGAAGACTATGGTCAGTCAAGAGGCCTCCCAGTCCCTTCCTAAGAAGATATTTTGACATATCACATGGATACTATAGGTGACACTTGTCGGTATGACACATCCGCACCTATTAATGTGTGAGTAAGGTTTTAGGGTTGAAGACCCTTAGTTAAGTTAAAATTCGAATTACTTCTTTCATGAGCTTTTAAGAGGTCTTAAAAAGACATATTCTATGTAATTTCACCTTTTCTAGTACCCTAAGGCAAGTACCTATGGGTTGAGGGTCTTTATGACCATATCTTGGGCCATATCCAAGATATGACCCTCATTTATTGCTCATTTGAATGAGTGACGGATTTGGGGACCTTGGGATAAGGAAAGAGTGTTTTGAATCTTTGACTTTCAAACTCATTTATGAGATGAGAGAAGTGAGATGGAGTGGTCAAGTATTGTACCCTCCTCTTAATGAGGATGAAGACTTTTGGGATAGAGTAGAATACACTCCTTCCATTCCCATCTCCCAAAATTTGGTCACACATGTGTGAGCACTTGTGGGAGATTGTGTTTGAGGATGGAATGAGAAAATGACAAGTGTCACTCCCTCATTCAAGAGGATTAAAGATGAATCCCTTTATATTTTGTGGGAAAAGGAAAAATAGGGGGGTTACCCACTTCTCCTCTTAGAGAATTGGAGTGAAGATGGTAGAGAAAAAATGTGGAGAGGAGAGGATTCCATCTCTTTGGAAAGGTAGTGATGAAGATTGGCTTGGGTTGGAGAGGAAAGATGAATGCAAGAGTTCAGTCCCTTCATCTAAAATAAAAGAGATAAGTTCTTCCTATTTCCATTACCCTTTGATTATTGGTTGTAAGAAGGTGATGTATCGCATGGATCATGGTTGAAAATAACAAGTAGAGAACCTAGATGCATGAAATTGGTGCTATGTTAGTTTTGTCCTTTTGTAATAATGAGAAAAAACTCCATTTATCATCATGGAGCTCAAGAATTCCTTGCTCGGGGGTATGGCTAGAGCCCACGAGGCTCCATGACGCCATTACAGTAGGGTCGAGAGCAAGCCTAAGTTCTTGTTATGTAAATCATTATTTTTCTTCAATCATATTGGTATTAATGCATGTATAAAAAGATGGGTTTTATATCTACTTAATGAAAGAATGAAAACAGTAAAGTTTATTCCATTTGCATGCTAATTATTTTATCCCTTGAGTACAAAATGTAATATGCGAAGATTAAGTAGTGAAAATTGTATCTTATGTAAAAAAAAAAGGGTTCTTTCTTCATGGGAATACTCATATTTGGAATAATCTGTGTTGCTATATCTCCATTAGATTCTTGCTGAATCAATATTGGGAAGTGGCTCTTGAACTCCCTTGCGTGGTAGATTAATGGTGTAAGGAAACTTGATAGTTCTTCCCTTCTCTCCAAATAAAATGGAGCAAGAGGCATATCTCTAATCTTTGGCACATAACAGTTATGTTCAGTTGTTCCTAAATGAAAGATTTTGTTGAGTAAAATATGTGGTCCAATTCAACAACATTATTGCATTAATATGGATGGTGTCCTAGCTTAAAATCTATATGTAAAATGATGGTAAAATAACTTATTAATATGTTGATTTTCTAGTAAACCTGTGTACAGGTGAGAATTCCAACGAAACAAAATAAAGGAGTGAGAATTTACAGTAGCTGCATCATGAATATGTAAAGGAAATAATGTGTAAGAAAACAACAATGTGAGTAATATATACCTGTACTTTTAATGGAATTATACAGTGCATTGAAAGAATTCTATGTCTTCTTTTATTGCACATATAACGCATACATTTTAACAAGACGAACAGAGTGATTAAAACTAATAAACGAATGAAAGATTAACAGAAAAAGAAGAGAAACTAATAAAAGGTAAAAATAGGGAGAGACAGAGGTGTGTGAGGGTCGAACCCCAAGCACATGCCGTCCCTTAAGGGCTGCGGTTGTGTGTGGAGAAATAAACTCTTGCCAGCCTCATCCATCATGTTCTCGCTACATGAGGACTGAGGGTGTCTCTTGATGATCGGAAATTGCAAGTGGGAGATTCCTTAACCTCTACATTTCAAGCTGTCATTTGTAGTGCCTCTGTTGCATTGTAATATTCCCCAAGCGTACTTGTAACTTGCTTGATATTGAAAAAATGATATAGATGCATGATACTGACCCTACATCTAGTAAGGTTTTTCCCGCCTTGTATGATATCCAGCCTTTGATAGTTTGCCATGTTAAGAAAGAAATATATACATATCTTATAATATTTCAGATTCAGTTTAGGATTCATTAAGTGTCACCTGCAGCAAAGTTCTTAACCACATACTAAACAGGTAAATAAATTTGCAGGCACCACTAATTACATGCTATGCGTAATGCAATGAAAAGTAAAACAGGTAATGCAGGGCGCTTATTATTAAATGAATGCAGGTAAAACTTTATAAGAATGTTAAGCAAACATTTAAAGAAGCACGATAGCATTGTAACTCATATTCTTTGCTCTCAAGGCTCGAACACATTCTAAACCATCGGTGCCTATTTTGAAGATGATTTACAGATAGCAAATCTAAGTGAGGAAAATAGCAGATCAAATCAAACTAAAATGAGACCCTGAAAGATAACAAAGGAAATAGCCTCGACTAGGGTACAACATAGTCATTATTATAGTCCAGATCTCAAAGAAATAAATAAAGAAAAAAAAGAGAGCTTAACGTATAGGGTCTGAATTCTACGTTGTCGAACTAGCAGTAATTGAGGTTTGTCATAAGCGGCAGTAGAAAAATGGTGCAACAGTTACATATTGGAAAATCTGAGAGGACACTTCCGGCCCGGCTTAAACATCACACACTAAGCTATTTTGACTGCTTATGTGGCAGATGTGGGCCCAGTTCTATAGCCAGCGTCCGTTCCCATTCCCGTTCATACAGTAGTTGCCTTAATCTCAAATTCAAACGGTTCCCGCGCGGAAGTCTGGTGGATGGTTTGTTAGTATTAAACAAGACATCAGAGAAGCATAGAAACGCAAATGGTTGCTGCAACGGCGAGGCTGGGAGCTTTGGAACAGGGTATGAACATCCATTAAATCATAAAGGAAAGGGGATTATAATCAGACATTACAGTCGCCAAATGCTCTGGTACATATGTATGCAAAATGTGGAAGAATATAAAGGCACGTAAATGTATGCCTCAAAAGAAATGTGGTCTCATGGAATGCTATGATTGCAAGATACACGCAAATTGCGTTTGTTGGAAAGAATTTTAAAACTTTTGCCAAATGTGCAGGTGTAAAGCCAGACTCCGCAACCTTTGCTGGCATGCTCCCAGCCTGCTCCCAAAATGGGAGCTTTGGAAAAGTATATAGACATATTACAGGATAAATGTTGTGAGATGTTGTAGCTACAACTGGTCTGGTAGACGTGTATGCAATGGAAATGGAAATGTGGTCTCATGGAATGTGCAGGTGTAAAGCTAGACCCGCAACCTTTGTCAGCATCCTCCCAGCCTACGCGAAGATGGGAACTTTGGAAGAGGGTATGGACATCCAGTACAAGATAAACGTTAGAGAAATTTTGTCAGATGTTGTAGCTGCAACTGCCCTGGTAGACGTGTGCAAAAAAGAACCAAAAAATTAAATGAAAAATGAAAACAAATCTCAATCTAGGGGAAAGGAATATTTAAAATTACTCACTTACAAATGCTATATTAAATATTACTCACAGAAGTGTCAAATTTTAATTTCATATATATTAGGGTGTCTTTTTTACTCAAGACATTTTCACATTATAGAGAATATTATTGTAAAAAGAATGTTTCGATAAAGCATTAAAAACATTTTTCTCTTGATTAGATATGCATCATTCAATTATATCATAAATCAATGAAAAGTCAACTTTCTTCAATCAATTGTCATCCATTATCTAGACTCCACAATCTTTTCCAGCATCCTTCCAGCCTATATCAAATGAGAGATTTTGAATAGGGTATGGATATCCATCAAGCATAAAGGATAGATAAATTTTCTCAGACATAGTTGCAACTATTCTTGTAGACATTGATGCAAAATGCAACTACATATTTATAAGTAATTTTGATACCATAGATAATTGTAGGTACAATTCTTCTTCTTCTTCTTCTTCTTCTTTTATTTTATTTTATTTAGACTACAGGAATTGGTCAACTATCCATCCCCTTATAAACTATAATGCGCTCGGTAAACTTTTTTCACATGATCGGTGGCACTGGCGCGACACACCCTCCGGTACCACAGGTTTGGGGGGAGACTAGACCTCGTGACCTCTTTCCTGCAACAAGATGTTTTAGCCAATCAAGCTAGGCACCCTGCACCAATTGTAGGTACAATTCACCATACAAACTAATGAAGAATATCTAAGTTTAAGGTAGTTGAGGAAGGTTTAGCAAAGGTATATGTTTATGTTGAAACTAGTGAAATAATCATTTTGTGGATGTGCATTATATGTATGAATTGTAATATTATTACATTGTGACAATCTATGTTCAAGTTAGAGTTTTCAATTTAAAGTTGGATAGTGTTCATTCATATCCATATAATTAGTACCACTATTCTTTGTACCATTCCTCCTTATCATCCTATGACAACTCTACATTTATAATATGATTTTTCCTTCCACTACCATTTCATTCCCTCTTTCCTCTCACTCTCTTTAGACAACCTCCATTCTACCCATGCTTCTCATACCACTACTACTTGCACTTCTAAACCTTAAAACACTAGTGAATTAGTTTGATCAACTTAAGAAGAAAGTGGATAATATGCTTGTAGCTCTGACTCTATTATATATAATCCTACACATTTCACACCTTTTACATTCGAGGTTGTCACACACACATTGCCCATTGGCTTTATTGTAGCTATATTTGAGTTATATTATGAAAAAGGTCATCACAATGTTCACCTATGAGATTTCAATGATAAAGTATCACCTAAATTATTTCCATGAACCCTAAGGACTATGCCTTGAATAATATAATCCTTAGGTTCTATTTTTATCCATTATTTTGATGAGCTAGCCACCTCTTTCTTATAACACTTATGTATCAATATTGGCTTATAAATAACTAACTAATTTAAATAAATGTTCACAGATACATAATGAGTTACTAATGACTATGGAATTAGCTTCCAATATTTATGTGGTAGAATTTGTGTGCATGCATGTAAAAAATATTGAACTTCAACTATTTGAATTTAATGGTTGAAATTGTGGGGCCTTCCCTACTTCTTCCAACCTTTCAAAATATCAAAAGAATAATGAATTTCAAAAAGGAATGATGAGAAATAAAATAAATCTAGTTCCAATCAAATGTCTATCAAATCTAATTTTGCATCATTCTAAAATTAAGGGCCTAGGAAATTTACAAAGCTTAGCAAACCACTGGATAATGTTGTTCAAACCTTCTTAATAATTTGGCAAGCCTTAATTCCATCAACCTATTGGACTCCTCTAGAGGATTATCTAAGAATTATAATGAATAATCCTTCTACAATTTCCATGGAGTTAATGGAAACCACACATATACATGTATGGAATTCAAGCATAAAATTCTAGATCTCATTGATAATAATGTGATTCACATTGATGGTGTGAATGAATGGGGAAATTATTTGGTTGATCCAAGTTAAAAAAAAATTGGAAATTTTATGCTAATAATTTTCCATTGCATACACAATTTAACAATATTGAACACTAATAGGTATTCATGCATCCTACTAATTCTATAATGTATACACACATGAATAAAGACCCTATGGATACAAAGTATGTTCGTTCCTCTTCCCATAGTTCTGTAAAAAATATTTATGGCTATTACTCATCAAATTTTCCCTCCTTATGTACCTCCAATTATTTAATTTTATGAGGAGATCCCAAAGCACAATTATTATGATCCATTTTGTGGTCATGGTTTTCTTCATGGTAAAAAATGTGAAGGTATTCACATTAATCTAGGAAATTAGTATATAACATATGCATAGAAGAATTTGATATAATTAAAAAGTTAGCATCAAACAATAATATACATTTATGTGGGGTAGAGGGCCTAGCTCGATTGGCTAAAGCATCCTATTGTAGGTAAGAGGTCACGAGGTCTAGTATCCCCCCAAAACCATGGTACCAGAGGGCATGTCGCACTAGTGCCACCGGTCACGTGAAAAAAGTTTACCAATCATACTGCAATTTATAGGGGGGCGGATATTGACCGATTCCTACAGTCTAAAAAAAAACAATAGACATTTATGTGTTGCTCTAAACATAAACAATGACATTCTTGTGGACACTTTGCGAAGGTGTTTATTCTTGACATGAAGCGTAAGGAGGTGGATGAATTTTTCAGTATCATTCCTCCATTGGTTAGATTTTATATTTTACTTGGGAGACCTTAGTTACAATAATTAAATGTGATACCTTTTATGATACATCAATGTCTAAAATGTGTTTGTCAAGAGAAAATTGTGAAGGTGATGAGAGATGCATATGTACCTATTTTGAAGTCATGTTGCTCAGATAAGGTGGAATCATTATAGCAACATCAAGATTAAATGTGTTATTCATCCCATATTTGACTCTCAATTGATTATATCTAACTATTGATAATTTTATTAACAATTAGAACAACACCAAGATTGGGAATGATATACCTTAATGACAATAATTTGAGTAAAGTGGATCAAAGTTTGTAGTGAGGCTAGAAAGAAAATCATTAGATGCTTTGGATGATGTGCTAAATTACTTGTTTTGTGAGTAATTAATGATAATAATTTGACTAATTATGATTACATTTTCTTCACATGTGTAATAATCCCAACAAAAAAATTGAAAAATCAATTTTAGATTTGTGAATTTTAAATAAAATATTACAATCCTAGATTATCCATAGTTTTTGCATTAAAAATGAAATATAAACTCTAAAACATTTTTCTTATATTCAATGGGTCTAGAGCACATCAAAATGTGTTGCAGGAATAACATAAACAACATCAACAACTATAGCAACAATAAACTAAAATTATTAATATGCTTAAACCCATAACAAACAACTTTAGAAAACACAAACCCGAATAGTTGGAATCTTACAACTTTAAATGCTCATTCACAACCTTTGAGTCAAATTGTCCTACAAGGCCATGGATGATCACTAGTTATCGCCATTTATAACAATATCTATAGAAAATTAGTTCATAGTAGGCATGATTTTGATTAAGGTTTTCTATTCTAAAATATCTTAGTATAAATTTTAATCACATATTTAGACTAACCCATTTGCAAGATAAGACACACTCATGATAATAGTACTAAAAACATGATTAAAAAGAACCAAAATTTAATTTAAGAGCCCAAACCTATAAATTTAGATTAAATTTTAAGTTATTGTGTAGATTATTTAAAACTTATATCCTTATGAGTTAATACCTACAATTATTGGGGATTCAATGGATTATGTGTAAGGACATCACTTTCTTTATCTTGAGCTAGTCTGGACCCTTTACCCACCCTTTACCTGGTAAAATTTGGAACCAAGTCCCTCCCATTATATGTTGGTGTTTATGGAAAGAGAGGAACAATAGGATCTTCAAAAACATTGAGATGAATCCAAAAGAGGTATTTGGTTTTGGGTCTCAGATCATTACTGAAAATATCTTGCTTTTCAAAGGGAAAACCCCAGACAAAGGTCCAACTAAGGTGGAAATAAGCATGGAAAAAGCTTGGCACTAGAACCTGGATGCCAACTCTTATAACAACTCCAGGTCCCTAGCTCGGAGTGCCACTATTTGGAAACCCCCTAAGAGGGACTAGTATAAACTAAATTTTGATGGGGCTACTAAGGGAAACCCGAGCATAGCAAGTATAGGAGGTGTGATCAGGAATTACAAAGGAAATATTGTGGTTGGTTACACTGGGGGGATTGGTGTTCATTCTTCTATGATTGCATAAGCTAGAGTGTTGTTGAAGGGCTTAAAATTGGCTGTGTCCATGGGGATTGAGAACTTGCATATTGAAGGAGACTCTAAGTCAATTATTGATGTTGTTAACTTTGACAGATTACTGGGGTGGAGTACTAAAGACATTCTTCTTGACATTAGACTCTTAGTGTCAAAGTTAAAATTAAAGGTTGCCAACCATATTTACCGGGTGGGGAACCAAGTGGTCGATGCCTTAGCCAATCCTGGCACACACTGGAAATTGTCCAAATGTTGGCGTACTTTAGGGAACCTACCTCCTAACATTCAGGGTTTAATATTGAAGGAACAAAGTCCTTACCTGACCCATGATGATAATTGAACATGCACCTAGCTAGATTTTCTAGGGGGTCCACATGCTTGTCTGTTGGGATATGTGGACAAATTCTTCCGATGAGATGGATAATAAGTGGCATAATTCAAATTATGGGATGGATCCTAAATTGAAAAAGGAAATCATGAAATGTTGTGATAAGTACTTGATGATTAACTCTAAGTTGGACCATACCTTACGTAATCTCCTTTTGGGGATCTTGATAAGCTATCGTATTCCAAGTTCTTTGATTTTGATTTTGATGTGACTAATAATTATGAGATAAAGCTCCTTATTGGCCCTTTATTGTCCACTATTTTGGCTCTGCATCTTTTAGCTATCCTTTTTGGGTTATCTAATTTTGGCCCACCCCTAAAAGCTAACTCTTTAGATGTTTCTAATTCTAGCCCCGGGGCCATCTTGCCTAGATTTATGTGCAACTTCTACATGGAAGGAAAGCCTTCCTTTCCTTTCACGTCCAACTTACTTAGCCGATTGTGTGCGAAGATCCTCATTTATGATTCCACTAATATTTTTTTTTTTGAGTTACTAGTTCATGTGTGCGACCTATCCTTAGCCTTGATTGTCAAAAACTGTCATTTTTGGCTTAAAATCTTAAGGTGCGGGTAATTTTTCACCTTTCTATTATCTCTAACCTTGTTTTTTCTCAAGGTTCCTGGTTATCCTATGTGTAGTGTGACATAATCAGAGGTGATAGGGTGTAGACGGAGCCCGATAACTGCAGCGAATTTTGCAAGGATCTGCGTGTTTGACACATTTGTGTCAAGGGTGGTCTTGCTCCTCTTCTGGATAGACTTGTGGTCCATGACCCTAATCTATCTGCTTAATTTGTCAACTTGTGGAAAGATTATCATGTGACTATGGGTGGTTTTTCCTTCACTATGGATGAGAAAGTGATAGTGTAGGCGACAGGTCTCCAGTGCACTGGTATGAAGCATCTGAAGCACACTCAAACCAGGATAATGAAAGTATGAAATTTTTTTTTGAGGGGAATGAAGCATCAGTGCACAACCAATCAGGTTTTGATTGGGAGGCTCTCCCTCAACCATGGAACCAGGTGTTCCTTACCTTGATGAAGTATGTGATGCTAGAAGGTAGGTACAAGACCTATTACGTCTACCATTTCCCTCTCTTGAATTGCCTCAAGCATAAATTTTTGTTAAGCTTTCCTTTTTTCTTGCTTATGGACCTTGAAAATTCTATTGAAAAATGTGTTGAGGTTGTTGCTTTGAATCCTAATGACCCTCCTCCCCTACCACTTCACCAGGGCCTCATTTTGAGGCTCTACCACTTCCATCTTGCTTTGTGTTCGCCTAAACCCATCTTGGCTATTTGCATTGAAGAGATTGAGCCTCCCTCTACGACCAACTTATCTTCGACTGAATCTAAAGGCCCTATCAGGAAAAAACACCCAGTCCCTGCTAACTTGCAGAAACCCAAACCTGTTGTTAAAAGGCCTAAAGGGAACAAGGGAGTAGCCCAGACTAGTGCGGCGGCTAGTCTGTGTGAACTTAAATAAGCCCCCATCAAGACTACTAGTAATCCCACCCTGAAAAAGAAAGGTGAGGAAGGTAAAAGCTTAAAGGAGCCTCTGAGCAAAGGAAAAAATGTGGTGAGCAAGGACTCTATGGGGGATACAGTGGTTGTGAAGACTGTGGTTATTGGTTGTAATGCCATCATTCAACACTCTAGAAGGCTGGCAAAGAATAGCAAAAACATGCAGGTTAAAGATTTGGATATGGAAGAGGAGCTATCAGACAACAAAGATAGCAGGGTTGAGGAGGTTTCAGAAGGTGAGGAGGAGGAGCATGCTAGAGGACCTCACTCCATCCTTGATATGGGAAAATTTCAGAAGGAGGGTTCGACCTCTCATTCCTTAGAACCTTTGGATGTTGAGCAGGCTGGTCCTGACAACACTATGGTTGTGGGGAGGAGCTCTCTGTGTTAAAGGAAATATTGGAGAAATTGGAAAAAAAAGTATATGGTTTGACCTACTTCACCGTTAAGTTGGTTCACTATGTCACGAGTACCTTGTTGGCAGTTATGAAGGATGAGATGGACATGAAAAAGATAGAAGACCATCAAGAATGGGTTAGAGATGATGTTGTCCATCTCCTGTCTAAGAACTGGGAAGATGTCAAGTAGTCTGCTGCTAGTCCATTGTTTGTCTGTCTGTTGATTGTTCGTTGTGTCTTTTTTTTGGTTTAGTGTTTTTTTTATGCTTTTTTGGTCTTGAACTCTATTGGCCCTTGTGGCTCTATGTGAAGGGTACAACACCCTATAAATGTTGCTTACTTAATAAAAAACAATAACTTTTGAGTAGAAGTAGCTAGTGATAAGGACCCTTAATCATCCAAGTAGAAGGGGAAGTGTATAATTTCATAAAAAAATAGATCAATGACTAGTATTTGTATATGGTTGACTCAATAAAAGATAGCAGAGAAAGTAAGTGTTGAAAAGGAGGGCAAGTGTCATGAGTTGGGAATGGCATGAGAAATCTACCATATTAGTAGAGTTCTAGTTGCCAAATAATGGTCATTCTATGAGTGTATAATGATGATTATGCTAGTTATAGCTAGAAGGTGTTGGCTTCTTTAGTTGTTTCAACCATTGACTTGTGCTTGGATCCATAGGAGTTGTTGTAGCTCTCTATATATGTAAATATGGGTTCAGTTATTTCAATAGATAATGTCTTATAGAAGGGATTTGACTAGTATGTCTAGCAAATCCTATGTGTGGTAGCCAACTCTCTATAATATATGAAACAAATAAGGCATAGAACTAATTTAATACTTGATAAGAATTTGATCTAGAGAGGACTAGATGGCTAAATCTACACACCTTGCCATCACCCCGTGAAACTATATACTTTTTTGTGAGCGTGGCCAAATGGAATAATAGACTATATGATTGGATCATCCCTAGAATTTCAGCAAACTTGATCTTGTGGTGGCCAAAACTAAGTGAAATATAATTACTTACATAAATTATGGAATTGAAGGTTTGACAAAACTTATACACTATATGCATTATTCACAATAAACTCATAGATTGACACTATTCAATATCCATAGGAACATAGGGTACTAAGCATTGAAACTAATACTTATAGGTTCTAGAAATTGCCACATGATCATTTGACATAGAATTGAAAAATGGATTATATTTATATTCTTGTATAAAATTTGATACTATTGGATTGCAAGCTAAATATTAAGTTTAGTAGCTAGATAATATGGACCTTAAGTTGAGTTTGGATCCTTAGTGCCCACATGTAATTAAGTTGTATTTAATAGCATATTCATCAAACTTTGGGTCAAACTTAAGTTGTATTTACTAAAATAAGTTACTATGCCATCAATCCCTACTTTCCTCTATAGATAAATTGATTTAGATTATGTAAATAAACAAAATAAATGGATCTATCTTTCTAGTAGCTTGGAAGGGATATGTCACATATCATAAATTTGGAAGATGGTTCTTTGGAGTCTTTCCCTTAATGGGTCTTCATCAACCTTGTCCATATGCATATCCTATGCCTCATCACCACTCTATTCTACATCCATATCTCTTTATTGAGTGCTCTCCATTGCCTCTAACATCTTGTAGAGGTCACAATAATTTTTCTTGAGATTTTTTTATTCTAGGTGCTTAGTTGCTTCCTCGTCTATTAACAATAACTCCTCCATCTTTTATTCTCTCCTTCCTTAACACTCTTCCTATAAAAAAAATGAAACCACAACTTCTACATTGACCAACACAATGGAGGGAATTTACACTACCTTCTACCTATCCTCAAACTTTATTGAGGATAAAAATATCTTGGTTATAAACTTTAGTCATTGCCATGTAAAGTTTTCACCTCTCCACAAGCCAAACCTTAGGCTATAAGACCAAATTTGATACAATTGTAATGTGAGATCCCAAGTGAAGGTATGCCTAGTGATATATAGCAATGAGGATTGCAATGGAGAACACATTCACAACATGGAAGAAAACACAAGGAGATGGTATGAGAAAAATGCTTTCCAATAATTTGAATGACAAAGATTAAAACTTTATGGATAAAATACATAAATATTTAAACTTGACTATATATTTAGATTCAACTCCTATTGTAAGACCAACAAGAGGACCTTGACCTTTTACACAAAACTACTATTTATTAAATTTTATAATGAGATTTTAGTCGCTAAAACCCACCAATTTTCATCAATGTAGTTTGCTCTAGCATTCAAACTTACAAACTTTATCTAATATATTAAAGACAATCCATTGCTAATCTAAAAAATGTAGTAGTTAATATTGATCAAATCATCCAATGAAATGCAACAATAAAGTATTGGTCATGTCTGATTGCCATCTATTACTCATGTACAACTTCCATGTGGACATTTTATTGACTATTGCTATTTGTACTCAATCTAGTTCTTGTTATTATCAACATACAATGTGGGTTTATCAATCATGTAGCACTCATGACACGATGACTGACACACCATTGTATGATCTTCCTTCTTCCACACACATGCTAAAGCTTAGTCACAAAACTTAATGGCTTGTAAGATTTCACTTTCCAACCACATGCCCTTACATCAATAGGAAAATGAAAATCACTATATCAAGTGCTAATCTTGCTAATGCAAGCCAATAATGTTTTGTACTAGAGTGTACCTTGAAGTGTTAGCTCGATAATGGATGGCAATTGATAGAAGAAAGTTGACTTTTCATTGATTTACGATATGATTGAATGATGCATATCAAATCAAAACAAAAATGTTTTTAAAATTCGTTTTGTAATAATATTCTCTATAATGTGAAAATGTCTGAAGTAAAAACACACCCTAAATATATGAAATTAAAATGACATTTCTTGAGAAATATTTAATATAGCATTTGTAAGTGAGTAATTTTAAATATTTCTTTCCCCTAAATTGAGATTTGTTTACATTTATTATTTAATTTTTTGGGTCTACTTTTTTCTACACGTCTACCAGGGCAGTTGCAGCTACAACATCTGGCAAAGTTTCTCTAACGTTTATTCTGTAATGGATGTCGATACCCTGTTCCAAAGCTCCCATCTTGGCACAGGCTGGCAGGATGCTGATAAAGACTGCAGTTCTGGCTTTACACCTGCGCATTCCATGAGACCACATTTCCATTTCCATTATATACACGTCTACCAGACCAGTTGCAGCTACACTATCTGACAAAATTCCTCTAACGTTTATCCTGTAATATGTCTATATACTGTTCCAAAGCTCCCATTTTGGGAGCAGGCTGGGAGCATGCCAGCAAAGGACGTTGCAAAGTCTGGCTTTACACCTGCGCATTTGGCGAAAATTAAATTCTTTTCAACAAACGCATTTTGCGCGTATCCTGCAATCACAGCATTCCATGAGACCACATTTCTTTGAGGCATACATTCACGTCCCCTATATATTCTTCCACATTTTGCATACATGTGTACTAGAGCATTTTCGACTGTAATATCTGACTATAATCCCCTTTCCTTTATGATTTAATGGATGTTCATACCCGGTTCCAAAGCTCCCAACGTCGCCGCTGCAGCAACCATTTGCGTTTCTATTCTTCTCTGATGTCTTGTTTAATAGGAACAAACCCTCCACCAGACTTCCGCGCGGGAACTGTTTGAATTTGAAATTAAGGCAACTACTGTATGAACAGGAACGGGAACGGACGTTGGCTACAGAAACGGGCCCACATCTGCCACATAAGCAGTCAAAGTAGCTTAGTGTGTGATGTTTAAGCCGGGCCGACACTTCCATTCTTTAACAATGTACTCTCTAAAGTAGATATGATCATATCGGGTTTCAGTTGTCAGATTTTTCTGAGCTCAAATAAGATAATCACACTTCTCTTTGCTAGAATATAATTGGAGGATAAGGTTCTTGGCCAGGCATCGAAGATATAGGATTCAAGATAAGATATGATAACACAAGCTAGATTAGGTTGTATTTTAAACCTGTCTGACCATTTACTGCTGTACGCCACCTCCTTTAGACTGTGAATGGGTCTCTGACAAAACTCAGATTGTTGATTGACATGGGAGGTGATCGGTCTGAACATGCCCGTTATGACTGTAGAGATATTTGTGTGATTCAAGCTGGCATGCAACCTAGGTAGCCTATCAGTAGTGCTATTGCTTCCTCGTTTTAGTATTTTTATACAGATCCCATTTCAATACTCATGCTGGCCACAATAACCAGTCTGCCTTATTAAAGGGCGTGTTAATAAAGAATATATTAACGTAAATAGTATCAATCAAATGAATAACATTAACATCTAATTCAAAGCTACAGTCTGTATCCGCAATGAAATAATAATAAATATATTAATTTGGAAGCAGCGAAGTGGCTGCCAAGAGTTTACAGCCGTGATTGAATTATCAATAAAACCGGGTATTAATAAATTAACTCACTAACAATAATTGCGTATGGTAAATTAAAAGTAGTATAAAACAATTAGGCTTGGATGATTTTAGTTAACCAAGTTTTAAAGCCGGAGAAACTCCAAATTACATTTGTATTTACGGTAAAAAGAGAGGGGATACATCCCTGTATTTTTTTTAAAAAGAGAGCTGCTAGTAAATTAAGTTTTTATTTATTTAGATAAAATAAATATCTTTATTTGTTTTCCTCTTCCTCTCTCTTTAATGGAAAATAACACAGATGTATATATATAAAGGAATTAAGAAATATTTAATGATATATGTTATTTCTCAATTTCAATATATATGGAATAATATTAATACTATTAAAAGTTACCATCATTTTTTTACGGGCTATCATATGCACGCTGATATTAATTTTGTCCACAATAAAACATTCTTTTTACTATGGCTCATTTTTTACTATGCACTCTAATATTAATTGGCTGGGAATTAAAAATATCTGAACACATTAATATTATTGAAATTTAATATATCAAATATTAGCCATAAATAAGAATAATTGTAAAGGCAATATTAAAACTATTATTAAGAGGTAATTTACGCAAGGCAATAAGTGTTAATTTCAATGTCTCATAGATCTTTGGTTCAAATGTTTCTACGTTGCTTGGTTTGGTGTATAATTTTTTTTAACATTACTAATAAAGTGCCGCATAAGGCATCCATTTACTCACCCACCTCATTCACTTTAGATAATATTAGAGTTTGAGTTTTAGAGTTAAATTAATATGAGTATTGATAAAAGAATTAAAGATAAATAAGTAAAAGGGTGGGGCCCTTTTAAAAGTAACATGGTTTATTAAATATAAGTCCCCCTCATGAGATTGCCTTTTTTTTTTTATAGAAAAGAGGAAGATAAAATTAAAAAATAAGAAATGAATAATTATTTTAATAAATAGCTAAAAAGTTAAAGTGATTATTGTATATGGTATAAATCTAAAAATGTACAAATGTATATAAGCAATTTTGTTATTGTAATAAGATGAGATTATTTATTATATATATGATGTATATAAGACATTTTAAAAAATAAATATTTTATGTATTATATTGGTTATTATTTTGGAAATAAGAAATTTAAAATTATTATGTACAATTTATATAAAAATAATACTTTTATTATGTGATAATTATATTTGAATCGAAAATATAAAATTTGTCTAATACCTATATTATGTTTTCACGGGAACACATGGTATAGTGTATTTACGTCATTGTTTCAAAAAGATTTAGTAATGTTTTTTCCCTTCTGTCAAAATTTGGACATTACAGAAGCGTAGGTATACAACTCATGCTTATACTAGCATTATGTCTCAAGCCCTTAGAAGGTTAACTAGCTTAATTATTGTCTTTTAAAAAAAGAAAAAAATAATTGGGTTTTTCTAGCAGAAATTGTCGACATCATAGCGTGTGCAATAGATCTTACACACTAGACCCCATTATCCTCACACCCTACCTCTAGGTGATGTGTCGCTAGTGATGACATTTGTACATCATCATATAATGTGTAGAGTACATTACCATGTGCGTGGATGGTTGGCAATTATTAGTGTTTTATAACTTTGTTTAAAAAATAAAAATTGTTGATTGTGTTTGTGTCTTAAGTGCAAAATTTGGGCATGACATGTATGACTTTCATCACACACACATTATTTATATAGCGGCTTGAAAGAGCTTGGCTTTAGGTTGTTTCCACTTGGGTTATTCCCTCCTTTCGAAGAAAGGAGGAAAATCCTCTAAAGATAGATAGAAGCAAGGAAGTAAATTTGATGTTCAACCACCCAAATTGTATAAAGCGTAGGGAGGGAACACACACAATGCCATTTCCTTACACTAGCATGGGGTTAATTTTTAGATCCAAATTGAAATATGTGGGTGATTTAGGCAACCAATGTCAATGGAATTCTATGATTCTCAAGATCACCGAGTGGTGCAAGAGAAGTGCATACTCATTCAAGTGATAAGAATTGAAAAAATCACAAAACAAAGAAGGCACAAGTTCTTTTTAATCCAAAAAAGTAAAGGTGAGTTCGTTTTAAGCACCAAAAGCTAAGTATGAATTTGTCTTGTTACATTTTAGTGCACAAATCAATGTCTAGTAAGTTCCTAATGTTCAATTTTTAGTCTAACTTTGAAAAAATTGAGTAGATGGTTAATTTTAAGCCCAAAGTAATGCTAGTTAGTCCTAAAATAGAAAAAAAAGTAGAAGTGGAAAGCCTAAGCTATTACAATGAGCATTAAAAAATTCTTTTAGTTCTTCAAACTAGTTTTCCTCTTTAATTTGCAAAGGCGACACTGGGAAACAAAGGCGATGCTCTGTAGGCTAACAAAGGTAGTGCTGAAAATGATGACACTAGTGAAATGCAAAGGTGATGCTCTGCAGTAGATAGAGAACACAAATGTGACACTTTAGAAAAGGCGATGGTATGTCAGAAAGCATAATTAAGTAGAAAAACTAAGCAGACAGAAGCAATGCTATTGCAAAGGTCACACAACAAGAACCTGTGACTGTGACACGATGTGACAAAGGTGATGCTAAAGACAAAGGCAATGCTTTGCTAGAAACAAATGTGGTGTTGTATGCAAAAGTGGCCCTATATGGAGCAAAGTTGGTGTCACCCTCATGTAGCTACAAAAAATGTCAATTTCAAACCAAATTTGTCAAAATTAAAAAGGTTATCCCTCCTTCTAGCACCAAAATGTGAGTGCCTAATCTGCAATTAACTAACAAGAGACAAAAAAAAGTGTTAATCAAGTTAGAAATCCAAACAAATAACTCCCTATGAGATTCTTAGTGAAATCAAGATGAAAACATAAGTAAGCTAACTAATAACATGTAATCAACTAAAATAACTAAACCTCCATCCCATAGGGGGATTGGTGCTCCTTTGATGTGGAAAGAATCCCTTTCCCAATCCTTTTGATAAGCTCCAATGATGTAGTTGATTCCAAGTACCTAAGATGATGAAGCAAGCTCAAAATATGATAAAAATGGTGAATGCTATGAGTGAAAATGCCTATAGTAAGAATGCTTCAAGTTGTGGATCCATATTTTGTAGAGGAAGCCTTTACTTATAGGATTCAAGGGTTGAAGAATGAGAGAAATTGGTGAATGTGGGATAAAAGGGGAGCCAATAGGAATGTGACACTTGTCACAATTCTATTGGATGAGGGCGGAGCATATTTTGGGGAATGTGTAGAGTAAAGGAGATGTAAGAGGAATAAATGAAAATGGTTGAGGATTTGAAAGGATGTAAGAAGAAGTAAATGAATGTGGTTGAAGATTTGAAAAGATGTAAGAAGAAGTAAATTAATGTAAGAGGCATTTATGGATGTGTAAGAGGCTATTTAAAACCTTTGGAGGGAAATTAAATGAGGAGGAAGTTAAAAGGAATGTTCTTAAGAATATGCCATTGTGAGGATAAATAGGGTAATTAGTTAATTAAAAGAAATGAATTTTCATTTGCAACCTGGTTAGTTGACCATAGGTTGATTTAACTCTTGGGGAGTTAAAAGCTAGAGGATTTGTTAATGATGATTAGAAAGTGATTTAAAGTTTAATTAATTCAGAATTAATTAACCTAGATGGGTTAGGGGATTGTGAAATTTGATAATTTGATTTGATTTATTTAATTAAATGAGAGAAATTTAGGGGAATTTAATTAAATGATTTGATTTAATTAAATATGATTAACATTAATAAAAAGAAAGGTGAATTAATCTAATAAAATTAATTATTTGATTAATAGTAGAAATTGATGAATTTAACTAAATAATGTTGATTATTTAATTAATTGACTAGTCTGAAGTGATTTAGGAGGAAATGGTATTAGTTAATCATAATTAGATGCGTAATATCAATCAAGACTTTTTAAATGTCTACAAATTCAACATTTATTCAATTAAGTTTACTTTTCACAATCCTATCCTTTAAAAATTAAATAAATACAAGTTATTTATTGAATTCCCTGAAAATTACACCTCAAGCCTTTTTTTGACTAAAACTAATTGGTTAAATAATAAATCCACTTACACATTCCTAAGCAAGCTTAAGCCATGGTCAAACTTGTACATGTGTCCAAAAATAAATTTGCATGCACTTTTCTATCTATCCCACTTCTCCAAAAATCTTGTCATGAAATCTTATCCATCTATTTCTCTAAGAAATAATGACCCTTCACATGTCTCAAAAAATACTTTCTAAAATTTTGAAAAGGTTGTTTTTGATCTTCACCTTTCATCATTTCCCAAGAAAATCTTTGATCATTGAAGTCCTTGTAATCTTGGCCCTCTTCAAATAAACTAGTCACAAGTTGACACTTAGATGCTTCTCCTTCCCTCAATCTTCTTAATCATCCTCAATCATTAATATGTTGGATCATCACTTTGATTAATAAATAAACCCTCTTGGAAGCCATTTTTATAAGTCTTCTTGGATGCAAAGTCATATTATCAATTTAAGAATCCGCATACAATCATCACTCAAGAACAAAACCATTAGAGCACAATCAAACACATTTTGTTTATGCATCGATGATTTGTGGGTGTGAGAACTTTAATTTTTTAATATTTTGTTCAATTCCTTCACTAAATTGAGGTGTCAATTAGATTAATATAATTTGAATTTCATAATTTAAGTCCTTATTTTGTCTTTACATCTTGATTAGTCATGTGTGTGTGTGTGTGTGTGTGTGTAGACATGCAAAATATGCATACATGTCAAATAGTTTAATCAAATAACCTTCATTTCATCCTTCAAATTAAATAAATCCACTTCATCATTACATCATTTAAATAAATCAATTAAATCCTAACATTTCATTAATTAACCTTTATCTTGCATCATCCTTTAATTAAATAAACTAAACTTTATTTAATTAAAAGACTAAAGTCATATTCCATCCCTCTTTGATTTAAATAAATCCAAATATTTGAGTCAAATTGGTCAAACTCACCTAATCATCATTAAGCTAATTTAATCCTAATTAGCCTAACCTAACCACCCATCGCATTCTCTAGATATTCCCACTTGCACAAATAAATCAATTTATTCATTTATAAAATCAACATTTTCACTCAACATGGCATCTTTGAGGAATATTCCCTCAAGTTTGAATTCAAAATCAAGTGGACATGTACATCCAACAAAGCAATTAATGTCTCTTACATGTCCCTTGCAAAAGTCAAACTCAACATTTACTCTCAAATTCAAATTTGAAATCTCCCTCTCTTTGGCACATTGACCAAAATGTGCTCATCCTCAAACCTATCACAAGTTGACAAGTGGACTCTTTTCATTAGCTTGTTTTTAGTCCCACATTGCTCCCTCTTGAGCACTCTTAGCATTTGAGAATCTACAAATAGAGGCTTCATCCTTCAACAAATCCTCCACAATCTCCACAATCTTTATGCAAAGTCATTCTCTTAAACGAAGAACTGATTTTGCCCACCATCACTCCATCTTCAAGGAATTTCATCATTTAGCTTATCTATCAAGGATTGGGAAAGGGCTATTTTCCACAATAGCACCAATCCACTATAAAATATAATTTTCTCCATGTTTTATTATATGCTTTCAATTTATCTATCTAAATCTTTCTTGCTTTGATTGCATTATTAGCATGTGGAGTTATTTCATAGAGATGTTGATTATTAGTTTGGTTTTAAAATACTAACCATTTGCATATTTTCACATCTACAGTATGCATGTATGTATGTGTAGAAACCTAAATTTGACCATTTATATTTGGTCAAATTTACTTTTATTTCATCTATTTCACCTCCTTGTCCGCATTAATTAAATAATATTATCATTATTTAATTAATATCCATAATTTTCCTAAGGTCTTCTAAGGTATTTAATTATTTAATTAAATACTTTATAATTACCTTACCTTTCCTCTCTAAATTAAATAAATAGACTAATTTATTTAATTTAGTCACTCACCCATATGGGAATTAAATTTAATATTTAAATTTGAACCCACTTTCTCTCACCTAGTCACATCCTCCATAATCCACCTCCTTGTCTACATTAATTAAATAATATTTGTCATTATTTAATTAATATCCATCATTTTCCTAAGGTCTTATAAGGTATTTAATTATTTAATTAAATACTTTATTATCTATCTTTCACCTCTAAATTAAATAAATAGACTAATTTATTTAATTTAGTCACTCACCCCTATGGGAATAAAATTTAATATTTAAATTCCCCCCACTTTCTCTCACCTAGTCACATCCTCCATAATTCACTCCTAATCCTAAGCATGCTTGCTAATCTCATCATTAAGATGTACACATTCCTAATCCTTGATTAGGTGTCACATCCTCCAACATATGCAAGTGGATCCTAATTTCTCTCCATTAACTTAATCACCCACCTAATTTGCTACTTCCATAATCAAGACCCATGGTTAATCAAACCTAATCCTCATGCCATTTATGACATATCCCCAACTCAACCCTTTATTTATTGCTTTCTCCTTTTGGAGAAGCCAACCCATACCCCTCATGGAATTTTTAATTCTATTTTATTCACCTAATTCTTTCCAAGAAATTTCAAATTCCTTTTCCCCATTCCTATGTGGATTATAAGGGAATTTTAAATTCCCTTTGTCCCATCCTCCCATGATTTGGGAAGATTGGACAATAAACTCCTTTATGAGGAGATCTTTCCCATTCCCTATTGCACTTACCAAGTACATTACACGTCCTCTCATGCCCTCACATGATGACAAGTATCATCACCATAAGGGTTGATGCCTCAAGGCATCTCAACCCTTGATCTCATCCTTCCCTCAATCCTAGCCGTCCATTTACATTTCTCCCTTTTAAATGACCACACAACCATTTTTGCAACATCTACAATCAACACTCATGCACATTCAAGCCTTCATGCAACCTTCATGCAAATCCAACCATATTGTGACCAAATTTGAGCTAAAAAAAGGTGTTATGCTGCCAAAATTGGTGTAGAGAAAACATATCATTGAATCAATGGGGAAATCCTAACATTGGGCTCTTCCTTGGTCCCATTTTCACTCTATTTGGTGCATGTTTGAGCTTCATCTTAGGCCTTATCTTGAGTTTTTGCTTGGTTTTATGATTTTCTTGGTTTATTTGTGTTTCATTGCATTCTTAGGTTGTTAAAATTGCCGCACACATTTCTAGCATGCACAGTGGGATCCATGTCACAGGTTATTTAATCTATATTTTTTAGTTTTCATTTTGATAATTTGCAAGTTTTAGCTTTAGAGGCGGATCCACTACATAGGCGAATATGTCTACCTTAGGGGTGGATGTAACACCTTCAAGGGAAGATGTGCTTCAACTCTGACCCCCTCCAACACTAACCACCATTAGAGGTGGCTTTGAATTCTTCAGAGGTGGACCTAACTCCTTGATAGGTGGGCCCACATCTTCAAAGGAGAATTTTCATTACAAGTGGTTGCACTTCTTCAGAGGTGACATTTTTATTTCTTTAGGGGTGGCTTTGCTCTTCTCATAGGTGACCTTGTTGGTGTAGAATTTTAATTTATTACTAGTTTATCAATACTCTACTCATTTGTGTTGTCAATGTTTGTGATTATTCCCAATCCAATTGTAGCCATGTTTTTCAAAGATTGGAATATCTAAAATACTAAATTATTTCCTCCAAGGTGATCGGTCAAAGATATTACATAAGTATTTTTTGCACTAGCTAGGAACACTCCATTTTCTAAAGGGGTTAATTAATTATTTACTGTGTTTGGGATCATTTAATAATGTATGCTCTCCCCTTGTATCGTATGATGAGCCTAGGGATCAAAAATCATAAATTGATCCAAGTCCACCAAGGAGTGCTAGCCTACATGTATGCTCTCCTCTTGCACTATGTGTGAGCTTGGGGGTCAAAAAAGCCTAGCACATCCTTCCCTTAAGGAGGCTTTCTTGGGGATTTCATCACCCCAAAGGATGAACTCAACCATGTAAACCGGTGGGGTATAGAAAGGTAGGAGACCAAAATTTGTACCCCAATCCAGTTGTGTCATGTTTAGCAAAGCAAGCAATGATACTCAAGTGATTTTGAGTTAGGTGTGTAGGGTTGGTCCAAGTAGCTTAACTAATGTTCCTGACCCATTCTTGTGACAAGATGGTGTTTACATACATGCCTTATGCATCCTCCTAGTGTTTAGAGGATGCAGTAGATCGCTTCTATTTAGCCTAGCTTAGGACCTTTTGGTTGTTTCCTATCATAATGCAAGGTAAAATATCATGCCTAAAGATACTCACCATGTATCCCCTTGAGTAGAGGTAGGAATTCTTTGGGGAAGGTCTCAGGACCTCCAAAGAAAGGGAGAAGGTGAGCTCGTTGCCTCTTTAGTCATGTGCCACTGGATCCCTATCTACTGACTCTCACTGAGTGACACTTCTTTGCCAACCTCGGGATATTAGCTGCAAGGCTAGTGGCCCTATGGTAGGTTAACACACCTACATGACTAATCTATGTTTGTATGCTATCTAGTATTTCTTCTTGTACATACCAGTGATTTCCTTTTATCTATTCTAGTCCATGTTTGTTTTATTTTTGTGTTATCCTTTGTCATAGGGTCGTTTACTTGTCCTTAGGTAGATATGATTGTCTTAGAGGAAGCTTTGTTGTCTCCATAGGTGGGTGCACATTGTTCAAAGGTGGTTGTACATCCCCTATTTGATTAATCTTGTCAGTCCATTGTTCTTAGGTGGATCCGCTTATATCAAAGGTGGCTCAGTTGTGTCCATAGGTAGTTTCTCTTTGTTCAAAGGTGATTGTGCTTTCACCATCTACTCCATCTAGTTGATCGACCTTCTTAGGTGGATACACTTCCTTTAGAGGTGGATCTGTTCTATCCTTAGGTGAATCCACTTTGTTCATAGGTGGATACATTGTCCATCCCTAGTAATACATCTTGGGTGAGTACACATTCTTGATAAGCAACTTCAATTTACTCAGAAGCAGATCCATTTGTTCTTAAGTGGCTCGCTAGTTAGTCCATCACCCTCTTGCTTAGGAAGATAAACTATCTTGATAGGTGATTATGCTTTACTCAAAGGTAGATTTGTATAGGTGGACCTAATTTTTCCATAGGTGAATACACTCTATTCTTAGGTGGATCCATTTCCCATACAAAAAATCGAGAGTGAATCCTTTCAACCAGTGATAGCTCTTATTGTCCCAAGTCTAATTTTGTGATCAAAATTTTTTTATCACCTCCTAATCTTCTATATCATCTATTTTCATCTGGTTGCATTTTTCAAACATCATGGAACCATCCTTCTAATCACATAAGGACATCCCTACATGCATCTAATCAACATACCCATCATCGAACATCACAACCTAGCCTCCTAAACATTGAATTGAGAACTTTTACATCCGAATCAATCAAACGATCAATTCACATCATTATCTTTATGCTTGCTTAGGAATCTAGTTTGTCTAAAGTAGGTAGTCATCCTCATCCAAATCAACTTTCCTCAAGTGAGAGGTCTAGTTTATGATGTAATTACCCTTCATGCTTGAGAAAATTATCTATCTCAATTACTATCTCGTCATCTCCATCATCTAGTCTACTTGAGAACTTAGCCTATCTCAAGTAGCAATCAATCCCATTTTCATCAAATTAGGTTCTCAAACTTAATTGGAGTGCTATATCAATCAATCATATAATCGATAATCCAATCATCAATTCAATCAATAATTTAATTGATCAATCAATCAACTATCTATTCAATCATTTAATTAATCATCCAAACATAATTGTTTAGTCTTGTCCTTGGGATTCACATCATCTTCATCTTCCAATTACACCTTTCATTCTCATTGTCACTAGATCACAAGCTAATAAATTCATGGAACAACAACAATCTCATCAATCACCCTATCCTCCTAATCCACCTTCCCATGGGGGATCTCAAAAAACCAACATGCATAGTCAACCAATGGATCCAAATCCTCCTCATGGACAAGTATCTAATGAGGAAGAAATGGTGGTGCAACCTGAAATCACTCTAGAAGAGTATCTTAGCAATCCAACCAATGTGAAAATGACTTATCTTCTTATCAATGATTATTCAAAACAAATTCTTTCTATGTTACTCATGTAAGGCACCAGACCTCCACCTAGGTTTGATATGATATACTACTTGGGCATGTCTAGACCTTTAAAAAATTAAGGTCCTTAGACCTCTCATGTCCCTCATCCACCCCTAGTCTCTCAAGGTCCCTAGGCTCCTCCTAAGAACTCTTAGTCTCAACCTGAATTCAAAAATGATGTGCTTATCTAAGTCCCACCTTCTCCCCTCTGAATTACCATTATGGGGGCTATACTAGACTTTAGTAATTCTCAATGCCTACATCTACATCATCTACACAATTTCATAATCCCATCTCACAAAACACCTAAAATTAACCATCAAAAATATCTACCCATCCCTCACATTCAGGAAATACTCGAGGCACTACTTCTAATGCTTTAGCATTCGAACCACTGCATGCTTCTCAGATATTGACACAATAGGTTTATAACGCCTCTCATGAATCTACTCCATCTTCATCCTAGGTTCCATCTCCTCCAAATCAAACTCCATAATTAAATTCTAATCATTCCATTCCACCACATCCTAATCCACCATTACAATCTTATCAACAAAACAATCACAATCCAATCAACAAATCCCTTCCCAACCACATTGAAATTCTTTATCCCAATATTCGTTCCAACCACCACATTCATATCCTAATCCACTACCTCACCATTTATCACCTCGCTATCATCAACATAGCACATCATCATCTTTCATGGAGTCTCCTATTCAAGATGCATATTATCAACCACCTCCACCTCCTACTACTCCACATTAACAATACACTTCACTAGATCCTACCTATCACTACTATTCATAATAGCAATCACAAAACCAATCATATACCAACTCGCTCCAATCCCAATCTAATCCACATCAACATCAGTCTCATCCTCAACAACCATCACATCATCCGCAACACCAAAATTACAATTACCAATCCAATTCTTCATCATATTACCAACCTCCTCCATCTTATGGAGGTGTACCACAATACTCTTCATGAAATCAACCCAATCCATCCTAATATTATAAGCATCCCCCATCACAACAACAAATATATCCTAATCAATACCAAAAATTTACCAATCCACTCCAATCATCACAAAACCCTCCATATATCCAACCACCATTGACATATCTTAATCAACCACTTGATTCATCTCATCAGCCACCACCTCCATAAAATCAACATACTCCCCCATCTCAATCTAATTTGGTAGCTCCTTTCTTGTTTGTGCCTTGGAATAAAGAGTGAGAAGGTATTAAAGCCACTCTTAGAGACTTGCAAGAAGGAACCTCCACAAATAAGTCTTAAATTTAAGGAAATTTTCTTGTATCCATTTGATCCATCAATTGCCACAAATCATTTCCATAAACACTTTGAAAAATTGAAATTTGACGAGTACAAGGGAAAGAATGACCCATGCAATCATATCCAAGAGTTTTACATACATTATCAGGTGGTGGTCTACAATGACAACTATATCCTTTTTTTTTGCCTTGTAATCTTGGTGGACAAGTGTTAGAGTGGTTCCTACACTTCCCTCACAAGTCTATTTCAAAATTTGTTGATTTATCAAAAAATTTGGTGGCTCAATTCTTGTATAACCCTGAGAAAGAAGTGGATACAATGGACTTGATGACTAACAAAAAATGACCTAGGGAAACATTTTCTAATTACCTACAAAGGTGGTGAGCTCAAGTAAGTTGTCTTTCATGTCATCTCCATAAGAAATAATTGGTGAATATATTTGTTGAGAATATTCATCTTGAGATGGCTTATCAATGTCATCTTCATTGTGCCTCTACCTTTTCCATAGTCATTACCAAGGGTGTCACCATCAAAAAAGATCTTATCACCAAGGGATTAGTCAAAATTTATAAGAATAATGATAAACAATCAAATGCCAAATCTCGTTACTAGAATAAGAACAAAAATGTTGTCAATGATGGTGCCATAGACACTAAGCACATCCAAGTAGCTATCACCTCCCAAGGTAATCAAAACAAACCAACCCCATTTATAGACAATGTCATATCAGTTCCTCAAGGAGCACCACACCCTTCCAATCAATCTAATCAAGGTAATACCAAACATACTTTCACACCTTTGGGAGAACCACTTGAGGCAATCTTTCATAGATTGGTTCAAGATAATATGGTTATATATCTAGTTACCCAACCATTCGATGAGTCTAAAATGAAGCCTAATTTGTATAAGGATAATGATTATTGTGACTACCATAGGATCAAAGGGCATTCTACTAATAAATATATGAAGCTTAATAATTATATCCAAAATCTTATCGATCGAGGTGATATCATTGTTGAGGGTAACCAAACCACATTATATAATGCTCAATTGTAAATATTCCAAAATTCCCTTCCTAAACAAAACCAAGGAGCTAGTTCATCCAATGCAAATACTGGTTCCAACAATAGTCAAAATAATCACACTAACCATGTGGATTATACTAAAGTTCCTTTTAATTATGACAATGTGGTCAATTGTATCATGAAAGCCTATCCACGAGTGTCTATGATTAGAGTGAAGGCTAAAGAACCAAAATGTTTAGTTACCACTCATCACACTTGCATATCCATCCTTGGTCCATCAAATTCATCCCAATGGCCTCTTATAAACCAACAATATAATATCCTAGATCATCTTGGAAAGACTCCTGCAAAAATATCCATCTTGGATTTATTGAAGTCTTCCCATATCCATCATGAAATCTTTTCCAAAGCTTTACAAGATGCTCGAGTACCTAATGCCATCGATCCAACTTAGTTTCAAGCTCTTGTGGGATATTTATCCTCTACATACTAGTTGGGATTTAGTCAAAATGATATGCCACCCATTAATCCCTCTCATAACCATTCCCTTCACATTGAAGTCCCCATTTATAAAAGGTTAAGCAAGTTTTTATAGAAATAGCTTTGCCCTCAACTTGTGTACATTGAAGCTCATTAAATAGGTGGTGTATACTCCAGTTGATTTGGAAAACCAAGTAATTACAATAAAGGCTTATGGCAATGCTGAGAGAGATTCAAAAGGCACCATTTTCCTTCCAATTCAAGTGGGTCCCACTATGTAGAACACTACTTGTCATGTTCTTGACATTTACCTCCCATAGAATCTTCTCCTTGGATTCCCATGGATTCATGCCATGTAAGCCATCCTTTCCACTTATCACCAATGCCTTAAGTTTCCCCACAACAAAATTAAAGTCACCATCCATGCCAATCCCCATCCTTTCAAGTATTGTCATTTTCTTGAGATATCATTCCCCAACTCTAATGCAACTCCATCTTCCTCCTATTTCTATCCCAACACCCTCCCTGTATCTTCCACTCTGTCATCCACACTTGAATCCACCTTCGTCAAGGTCAAGATCATAGACAAAGGGTGTTGAAAGTATGAAATGAGCACCATGCTTAATGTGGGAATGATGCTCCTATCTCCAAGCACATATGGGTGTCCATCTTCATCTCCACAACTACAAGAGGAGATAGGTAAGAACATGGGCCCAACCAATTTTTAGTCTCAAGGAACTTTAACAAAAGAAAAAAATGAAGAAAACATTAAACAATGGGTATACTATGAGGAATATAAGACTTCTTTTACACTCTTGGAATATTTTCAAGAAGTATATTCAGTTTCTGATCAATTAGAACAAAAGGTCAACTATCAAGGAGGAGGATTGGGGGTTCAAACAAAATAAGGTATTCATAATCCTATTGACTTACCCACTCAACCAAAATATCGAGGGCTCGGTTATGATAAGAAAAAAAAGAAATCCACACTATCTAGCACATTGAACAATGTTAATACAATTTTTTTTATTATTGAATTCATCCACAAAGAAGAGGCTATCAAACATTCTTATGATGATTTGAATGTCTCCTACCACTTTTCCACATCCATATTTACTATTATCCTTTCCCTCCACCATCATGAATTGATTGATTGGTACCAATGAGGAACAACACCTATTGATGTTTTTGCTAATGATGAGGCATACATACACTTCATGGGTTTGGAAGAGGATTATCCATCAGGGTTTGTACTTGAGCTTGATCAAAGTACTTACTTTGGGGAAGATGAATACCTTAGCCACAAAAGTAAGAAACAAAAAAATAACCAAGGGTCTTCTAGTGAAAACCTCTTTCAGGCACTTTTAGACTCATCAAAAGTAAAAGCAAAGGGTGTATCCTCTAATGAAAACCTTTCTAAGGCTTTAGAGGATGTGAATGTTCATCTTCCCCTCATAGGTACTTATTTATTAGAAATATCATATATTTTGATAAAGGAGACTAAAGAAATTAATCTGGGTACCAAAGTTGAATGAAAGATTACCTACATGGCCAAATATTTATCAAAGGATGAATATCAAGTATTTTCCAAGATCCTTCAAAATGGCTTCATCGACTTTGCTTGGTCCTACTCTGATATTCCTAAGCTAGATTTTTCACTTGTAGTTCACCATCTAGATGTACTTCTCAATGTAAAACCAGTTAAACAAAAGCTCCATAAAATGCATTTGCAAGTTGCTTTACTTATCAAAGTTAAGCTAGAGAAATTGTGAGCAACTAGTTTCATATGACCCATTGATTACTTTGATTGGATATCCAACATAGTTTTTGTTGCCAAGCCCACAGGGGGAATTTGTATTTGTACAAACCTCAGGGACATGAATAAATCCCATCCTGAAGATGATTTACCACTTCTAAATATTGGCATCCTTATTGATCTTATTGTAGGTCATGTCATGATCTCTCCAATGGATGGATTTTCTGGATAGAATCAAATTTGAATTATAGTTGAGGATCAACACAAATTTTTTTTTACTACTCCTTGCTAGGGTACTTTTTGCTATCAGGTTATGCCATTTGGTTTGAAGAATGTAGGAGCGATGTAGCAACATGCTATGATAGTCATCTTTCATGATCTTAGTCATATTATCATGGAGGATTATGTTGATAATTTTTTTAGAAAGTATAGAACTTGAGAAGAGCATCCTAAGATCTTGGAGAAAATTTTCAATCAATCAGAGCAATACTAGCTACGCCTTAATCCCAATAAATGTGTCTTCAACATTACATTAGGAAATATTTTTGGTTTTATTGTATCTAGATGAGGCATAAAATTTGATCCTTCAAAAGTTAAACCTATCATGGATATGCCTCCACCCAAGACCTTAAAACACTTGAGGCTTTTACAAGGTAAGCTTCAATCCATTTGGTGCTTTATAGGTCAACTTGTAGATAGATTCCAACCATTCACACATATCCTTCACAAGGATACTATTTTTAAATTGGATTCATCATTTTTGTAGGTCTTTGATATTATCAAGGATTATCTTGCTAATCCTCCCAACCTCATGCTTCCCATGGTGAGAAAACCATTGTTTCTCTCTATTTTTTCTACTTTTGTTGCACTGGGGGCACTTTTAGCATAATACAATAAAAATGGGAAGGAGAGAGCTATTTATTATATTAGTTACAATCTTGTCGGTTATGAGCTCAACTATACTCCAATAGAAATATTATGCCTTATAGTTGTCTTTAGTTTGCAAAAACTTAGACATTACATGCTTAACCATCTTATCAAGCTTATTTCTAAAGTAAATCTCCTCAAGTATCTATTATCTAGAACATCATTAAATAGCCATATAAGTGGGTTATGATCTTAAGTGAGTTTGATATTGAGTATGTGGATTGAAAATAAATCAAAGGTTAGGTTATTGTGGATCAATTGGTTGGCATGCCTTTGGTGGAAACTTATCCCTTGGTTGTAGAATTTTTTGATGAGTCAATGTTTGGTGTTTCAAAAGATGAGCCTTGGGAGCTCTGTTTTGATGAGTCATACACAAAACATGGTGTAGGAGCAAGAATCCCCTTTGTCACCCCTCAAGGTGACTTCATCCCCATGTCCTTTAGATTGGTGTTTCCATGCACAAATGACATTATAGAGCATGAAGCTCTAATCACTGGTTTGAGGATTGTTGTTTAACAGAATATTGATCGATTGTATGTCTATAGAGACTCATAAATTATAATCAAACAATTCAATAACAAGTTCCAAACCAAATATGATAAGCTTCTCCCTTACAAACACATGGTGGATGACTTTAAGAAATTCTTTGTCTACATTCAATTTAAACAGGTGCCTATATTACATAATAAAGTTGTAGATGCAATGACTATGATAGGATCTATCCTTGGTATGCCTCGAAATCATTATAAATGTGATCATGAAATCTACACCTATCTACATGGCTATATCCCTCCACTCGATCTTACACACAACCAATATAGATCATTTATCCAATGTGCATCTCAATACACCATCCTTGGAGAAACTCTTTATCATAGAGGGTATGATGGTTCTCTTCTACGATGATTAAATGATACAAAATCTAAATTCACATTGAACGAGGTACATAGTGGCATTTGTGGGGCCCATACTAGTGGAATGGTACTTGCAAAGAAGCTTCTCAAAATTGGTTATTTTTGGTAAAAAATGGAGCATGATGCATGTGAGTTTGTTAAGAAGTGTGTCCCTGTGTTAACATCATATGGATTTGATACATTATTCTTCACAAGTGTTTCAACTAATTACTTCACCATGGCCCATTTCATAGTGGGGTTTACACTTAATCGACAAGATCTACCCTCCATCTTCCAATGGCCATTCATTCATAATCACCACCATTGAATATTTCACTAAGTGGGTGGAAGCCATTCCACTCTCCCTCATCACTAGCACTCATATTTCCAAGTTCATCCTATATCATAGCATTTATTGATATGGTATTCCTTCCACCATCATCATTGATAATGGAAAGACATTCAAAAACCTACATGTATGTTAGTTATTCGAGCAATTCCATATCCAACATTGTTGGTCCACTCCCTATTACCCCCAAGGAAATAGCTAGGATGAAGAAACAAACAAAACATTAATCAAGATCCTAAAGAAAGTTATCAACAAAACTAGTTGTGATTGAAACGTCCATTTGAATCCCGCCCTTTGGGCTTATCACACTTCCATCCACACTCCAATCGGTGCCACCCATATTCCCTTGTTTATGGTGCCAAGGAAATCTTTCTGATCGAAGTCAAATTCCCATCACTCTAAATTTCCTTGAGGAATCTAATCTATGATGAGGAGTATCATGTTGCGCGCTTAAGTCAATTAGAGATTCTTGATGAATGATGCCACAATGCCTACAATCACCTTCAATCTTATCACCACTGATTAAAGAGAAGCTACAACAAGAAAGTCTATCCTCACCAGTTTTAGATTGTTGATCTTGTGCTTAAGGAAAATCAACGCACCCAACAAGATCGAGAGAAAAAAGGTAAATTTGAGGCAAATTGGTTGGGTCCATATGTCATAACTGCAAAGCATGATTCAAGGGCCTATTAGCTAGCTACATCAAAAGGGGAACCCTTGGATGTTCCTATCAACATCATTCATCTCAAGAGGTTCTATGCCTAAATCAGTTGAGTTATCCCAACTTGCAAAAATACCAAAAAAGGTAAACAAATCCTACAAAATGAAAAAAATCCAAAATTGTAAAAAAAAAAAAGTCAATAGTAAGGAGAAATAAATCATCCTATGGTGAAAACCACCTTTGGTGGCACCTTTGACAATTAAATTTGGTGAAAACTTGGAAAGAGGTGCCATTCATAGAGGACTTAATCATTTTCTACCTTGCATCCCACTTTCCTACATGTTTATGCATCATCCTATCCACACCACCCGTATTGCATCCATTATCCATTTCTATTATATTACCTACTATATAGTATATCTTTATTAAGCATTAGAGTGATTAGATCTACTATTCCAATTCTTGAGCTTCATCTATTTATTTTGGAATGTATCTACAAAATCCTAATAGGTTCCAATAATTCACTTTTATATCAATTGGGCTTTGTTGGTTTTTGTCAATTGTATATAATGTACATACGATCGGTCTTGGCTCCCCATTAGGTTCCATCCTTGTACATATTTTTCACTAGGTCCCATCTTTGTGTCCATTGTGTCACCAATAGTCCCTATCTAGTTGGTTCCTGTAACAAAGTTCATTACCCCCTTTAGGTTTCAGCCCGTCTTGGATATTTAGTGCCATGTTGATCCTGGAACCCACCCAATCCATCTTTGGTCTTCATAGGATGCATCATTCCTCACATCAAGCCACATCAGTTCATTCACCCATCATCCTCATGGCAAAGGATATTTGAGATTTATTGTGATTTCTTGGTGCTTTTTCATTTTTTTATCTTTTGATCTTCCTACTATACCTACTCAAGGTTTCCATGATCCATCATATCATGATGCACTTTGATTGGTAGAAATAAGGGCATATCTTAGTTTTTCGTGATCATGTTTTCCTGGATATCTTGTATTATACCCACCATGATCCTTTTTGGTCTTGTGTTATGATGGTGCATCCTCTTTTGTTTGTGGTTTTCCAACATATGCCCCACCAAAGCCCTTCGTGACTTTGTGAGATGTTGGACTAACCTTTTTATTTGTTGTGTCAGTCCTATGCATGTAATAGGAAGTCACCTTGGTTCCTCATACCTTGGTGCATAGTATCTCATGCTATTTAAAATTAAGTGCTCACTACATTGCAACACAATGCATATAAATTAAATTGCTCAATTTTGATCACTATCCTATCATTCCCCATCCACCATTCTACCATCTATCATTTCCCCCCATCATTTTCATCTCTTTTCCTATTATTTCTTTCTTAATCATTGGGTTTTGGTTGTGCAAGTAATATCCCTCCCATTGCCTTTCCTCATTAGGTTGACTCAATTTTGGTTGGTACACTATGGTTACACCTATCATTTTTTCATCATTGCATCTTCATTTTATTTTCATTAAGTTGCTTAAGATAATATAGATTTATTATTTTAAGCATCTTTTTATCATTTGCATTAAGTTTTTTAAGATAATATAGATTTGTTATTTTAAGAATCTTTTCATCATTGCATTATCATTTCATTATCATTAAATTTGCTTAAGATAATATAGATTTGTTATGCTAAGCACCTTTTCCTTCATTGCATTACCATTTCCTTTGCATTAAAGTTGTTTAGGATAATATATATTTTTTATTCTAAGCATCTTTACCTCATTTCATTATCATTTTGTTTCCATAATGTTGTTTAAATTCTATGATTTTAAACATCTTACCATTAATTTATTATCTTTTTAGATTGCATTAGTTTATTAGGTTAATTTACCATTTATCCCATTAGATTGCATTACGTTCATTTTCATTGCATTACATTTAAATCCATTGGAATTTCATTATAAATTCATCACAATAAACATCATCAATGTCCATCATAACATAATCAAAATCATAACACATAAACATGAACACCCATCCCACATCATACATGTTAGTCAATATCACATATGCATCCATCAACATATCACTACATCCTACATGACAATTGGTTAGTGCCATGTAGCATGGATATCATCATAATCATCATATGTATACATACATCTATCCATACATCATAATCATCATAATCATCGATGCATAAACATAAAACATAAACCATGTCATCCATACATCATAACCATAACAACATCCATATAAACACATGCATATCATTGGAACCATCATAATCCATATAATATATCATGTAAAAATAATAAATTCCATCTTAACCATCCATAATGTCATTGAAACAATACGATAGTCCATGTATAGGTACATCAAAAATCATAGTTCATATATACATTTGATACACCATGTGTCCTAAACCAATATGAATACAATAGTGACTGAGTAATATCATCAGGACTTATTTCTTGGTCAATGAATTAACAACATTTGTACATGGTATATCATCTGTGACAAAAACATGTGTTCTGGTCAAAACTAGTGTATGTATCCACCTGCATCCCCTCTAACTACTGCTACCATTATCTGAATGTGTGGGGGATGTACTCAATCATCCTCCTCCTCCTCCTCCATCCCATGGTGGTGAACCATAGATTTTAAATGAGGTCTATAGACTACTCTTGCACTCTTAGGGTTTTTCATCTAAAAGGAGAGAGATAGACCCTCAAAATCAATGTGGTTCACTCAATCTAAGATATGTATGATATGATTAAGGCTAAATGAGATGATCTAAATGCAACTAAGCAACATAATTGATTGATTATAAATGAAAAATCTAAGAAATGTACAATGTTTGAAAACACAATGTGATATGAAAGCATGAAATAAAACATGAAGAAATGCAAAACAAAATTGAAAGCAGGCCTAATAGAGTGCACTTGGGAAATGAATGATGAATCTGGAGTGATTTGAATGCTGCCAATTCAATCAATGAAGATCACCAGTGGGACTCATTTTCCACTGATGGCAAATTAGTCTAGCTATTGGAAAAAATTCCCAAAAACTAGTTTCTAACTGTTAGGATCCAAAATCTGACAAAATATAGCTTTCCAGCCTTAAGGTGGGACTCATTCGCCATTGATGGCGAATCAGTCCTCTCCCAAAATTTTGTGAAATTAGGGACCAATTCTGTAACACCAGATTTGCACTTGTCTTCTTGTCGGGTCGATAGAGTCAAATCTCTAGAAAACAGACTGTAGGTTGTCTCCAAGCTTGAAATAGGATGTAGTTGACTTGAAACACTTTGTTGACTTCTTGACCACCTTTCAACACCTAATTGCCTGATAAATTTGCGTACACAAGTTTGCAAACACACATGCAAAAGGGGAAAAATGGTTAAGTGTTAGGTTAAAGGGATTTGCCTTGGTCAAATACCACTTTGGTAATCAGACTCTTAATGAAGAAATGGAATGAAATAAGCAAGGAAAGATGAATAAACAACATGCAAATGTCCTAAACTCACCACAACCTTTTTGAAGAAATTTGATGATATGTCAATGGCTGCTCCAAGATACTTGATTGATGCTTGATTGAATGATGCAAAGTGCTTGAATGGATGATTGAATGCTTGAATGGATTATGAGCTTAGAAGATGTAAAATGAGGAGAAAAACAATAATTTATACACACTTGTGCCTTAGTAACCCAATAATACCTCATCACAAGCTGACATAAGGTAATTTTGAATTAAAACCCGAAAGAAAATTTGAAACATTTTGAATTTGGAGCCAAGAGGGACTCATTCAACACCCACGACGAATGGGTCCCACCTTGGACTTGTAAGTGGGTGTCGGGAATTAAGTCATATTTAATGTTATTTGTCAAGTTTACATTCAAAAATAAACTTAATTAAGCTTTATGAGTGCATAAAGGGGTCATATAAAGCATAAGAAAGGTGTAAATAGTGAAATTAAGCCTAGAAAAGCATGAAATCTTGTTAAAAGACTTTACAATACTTCAAAATAGGACTTGATAAGTGATGAAAAGGTGATTTTTAGATGAACTATAATGAAAAGAGTCTAGAAATGTGTGGAAATGTGTTACAACACTTCACAACACCTTCACAAGATGTCATAATTTGAATTTTTAGGACTTAATGTGAATGCAAAAGTCACATTACAACATTAAATCAAAGAAAAATAGACCAAGCATCATGAAGAAAGACCTAAAAGACCATGAAAATGTACAAGAACCATTTTTCTATGGTATAGGTGGTCTCATGGATCTGCTCCTAGTTGACCCTCCACTCTTCATTGATCCTGATCTCTGGGACCCACTCCTCCCATGCACTCAGTGCCTTTAAGAATGAAGGTTGTCTCTCTACAGTTGGCACTACTGTATGGTACAATAATCTATAGTACTAAGCCTTTCTTGTCACTCACATCATAGTCTACATGTCTGCTCCAAAGGATCTGATAAGATCCATCTCTTAGTAGTATCTATCCCTATCCGTTTGCATTTGTTCTCTCTCCATTACCCACACATTTTGTACTAGCCTCAGAATTTCCCTCTCTACCATGGCAATTGTGAGATCTTGTATTGTATCCATATCTGTCCTGAGGCTATCCCGATCTTCTTTCATAGTGGCTATCTCACCCTATAACCTTTTCACCTCCAACCACAAGTTGTTCCTCTTGAAAATAACTATAGCTCAATCCCCTTGCTTCCTATCTACCACTATATATAGGCTATCTTGCTCTACAGTCTTTCTCTATACAACATCCTCAACCTATCTTAGGAGCCTCTACAACTATGCAATGTATCTCTACAACTACTAACCTCCCAGCAAGATCATCATCTCCCCCTCCTACCCAACTGTGGTGCATGGGGTTTTATCTCTCACTATGAAATCTTGACATCCACCTCCATGGTGTCCCACTTTCCCTCTCCATCATCCTCCTCCCCTTCATCTCCACTCTCCTCTCCCTCATCTCCACTCTCCTCAGTCTCCTCCTCATCATCCTCTCTCTCCTCCAATACCCCCTCCTCTATTATTTTCTCTACCTCATATTGTTTCCCCTCATGCAAAACTCCTCACTCTTCATCTATGACATCCAATGACCTCACCCTATCCTCATACTACCACCTGATGTGGTGCCCTTGCTTCCATAACCTGTCCTCATGGAGGCATCACTACCTCTGACCTCCTACTCTGCCACCACTCGGTGTATCTATGTGTGACACCAGGGTCATCCAATCCTCCCATCCTACCTCTCCCAAATCCTCCCATGATGTCATTTCTATCCATTATTCCACCTATGGCCCCCATAATCTAGTCTCCCAAGTCGTTGGGGAAAACCTTTCCTCTAGCTCTAGGATGCCCTATCTCACGCCAAACTGTCAAGTCACCTTGTGTGGCTTGTACATATCAATGATATACTATTGTCTCTCAATGAAGTAGCATTTTCTAAACATAAACCAATAGTACATCCTATCCTCTATGTCCCATCCCTTAATCTCTCTATAGGGAATACAATATCACCCTCTTGGAGATCTTCCATCATACGCCACCATGAAACCATGCTCCTGATATCCTCATAATGTAGTAATCCTCCCCATGCAAATACTACAAGCTCATCTGTCAGCCTCTCAGCTCACACTTGTATTATTGTTCTATTGATCCTAATGTGCTCTTTGGCCCATACCTGTAGGATCTTAACATGTGTCAAGTTGATTCACTCATGATAGTAGATCATGTGCATGTCTCTATACAATATGCTAGCATGTAGACACCCCATGAAAACCTCATCGACCTCCCAACCATATCCAACACCATCTTAGCCAGGGTCAAACTAGAAAACCTATCACTCTTATTTGACAATAGTATTCCACTCAAAAAACTACATAGATACAATGCTAACCCTAGTACCATTTGCAAATACCCATCCATGCTCAACACTCAACCCCTACATGGTAGATCGGTCCTCCTAAAAAAAGCTTGTAGTATCTATGGGACTTCTTGAGCTATGGATCCCTCCACTATCTCTCCTTGGATCAACAATTTGATGATCCTACACATGTCCTCTAATGTCATATTCATCTCCCCAGTGGGGAGGAGGAAGCTATAAGTCTCAGAGGTCCATCACTCTACTAGTGTCATAAAAATGGGCTCATGTGCCACTATGGTTGTCATCATCACTATATATGATAGCCTCATCACATCTAGTATTTCCCAATCCTCCATGTTGAATCCTCTAATCCGTTGCAAGATAAATGATCATCTCTCTTACATTTGTAGGCTTGCTATGCTTTGGACCCATCAAATCATCATTATGTTAGGTCTTTTCATCTAGTTTTCTTTTATCTTTCATTTTTCTTCTTATTGACATATTTTCCTTTTTGGCACATCCACCCATTCCTAGAGTGGATTCATCTTTCATCATATCCACCCCTCCCCATGTGCAATCACCCTTATGATTTTTTCATGCAATCACCCATCCATAAATGGATCCACCTACCTAGTGGGTCCACCCTTCTTTATATCTTCCCCTATGGGTGATGTGTATCTACTTATTTCTAGTTAGATTTTCCCCTAAAGTTTTAAGAGTGCATCCATGTTTACTTCTATTGATGGGTGTTTTTTCACTTTCTCAACACAGGCATCACACAAGTATGCTACCTCTCTTGAAAGGTAATTTTTGCAACTAAGTTTTATAAATCACCCCAAGGTCTCTCGGGTGTCAGGTCATGACTAAGATTGGAATAATTTAGTTGGTTGATGTGATTTGCTAGTAATCACAAAGGGAATTTATGGTTAGCTAGGCATGGAGGGAATTGGATTTGCAAAAGGATTTTTGTAATTTCTGGAAATGGATGCATAGTTGCTGCAAGTTCAAGACAAGAGGCTAAAACTCCATGATTGTCATCATATTTGGCTTTACAATGATGTTATAACTTTACTTCAACTTCAATTTTCAAAGAAAGGTCAAAAGGGAAAAGGGTTAAGAAGTTTCCTAAATCTGCAACTAATGTTGAACAGTAAAATTAGAGGATGCTATAGTGGATAGCCTTCCTAAAACTTGGTTCCACTTAACCAAGGGTAGCCTACAGTCTTATGAAACAAGTGCAATCTTCTAAGGTCTACAGATTTTCAACCATGCATTCACCATTAAACATGAACAATAGATGAACTTAAGTGTAACAATAAAACAATGCTCAGACTAACTTTACACAACTATTTATCATCAATAGATAACAAAAAGTATAAGCAAGGAAGATATCAACACCATAGAATTCTTCACCATTAAAGTGCAGCATAAAGTAACAACCAAAGCAACTTAAAACTAAAAAAAAATCTAAAATTTGATATTGGGAGATTGAATCATGCACACATGTGAAGAAACACAATAATCCATCAAAATAATGCTATTCTCATTAAATTTCTGCAGCATGCCTTTACACAACAACTCAACTCTCCCTTTGAAAATGAAAGGAGACCTCTATTTATAGTTTTCAAAAAGAAAAATGAATGGAAAATATTGAATTTCATTGTGTGGTTTAGATTCATTTTACATTAAGGTTTCACCTACCCCAAAATATATGACAATATAAAATACACTATCTTTTTCCTAATTTTTTCATCTAGTGAGCTTGGCATTGTAGTAGTATTGTCCTATAGTGGCTGCCATCCTTTATAGCTACTTTGAAAAATATTCATCATCTATGATGGCATTTCCAACCACCTTTTGAGTACTTGCATATTCTATTAACTTGCAAAACATGACTACAAGCTTCCTTTCTTTAGAGAGCTTGGATTTGAGGATCTAAAGGACATCCTCTTGATTCTCTCAATGATATCCTATTGATTCTCTATATAATTTTAGGAAGCCTCCATCATTTTCTCTTTTTAGATGAAGGCCCTTGTAATGAAATCCATAAATTATGGCAACAGGATGTCACCAGCTCCTTGCTACAATTTTTGGTGGAACAAAGGCTTAACTTTATCTACATCTAATACTAGGGCGGGTACCTCAAAATCAGTCATTAGTTTCAGGTAGTCAGCACTATCCATTTGATGCTCGGAAACCCACTCGTGATTGACCTCAAGGTCATGAAAGACCTTCTCCAGGACCTCCTTTCTATATTATAGGTTCATCAACTAGGTTTGTACCATCCAGTGATCTTCTTTTGCAATTCCTAGTTCCTTCTCACATATATCCCATGAAAGCTTGAGGATGCATTCTAATCTAGGATAAGTGATCCTATATGTCTCTAGGAATTCCCTACATGTGTTAATCATACTTTCTATGTATTTCCCAAAGCTTCTATACCTTTTATACATGGCGATCACATGTTCGATCCCCCTATCACCAATAGATATCACCTTATTGAACCAAGTAGACATGGACTTGGTCCAGTTTTTCCTCTTTTCCATCTTATTGATATCTTCCTTTGATAGAAGGGAAGGTGACACTAATGTTTCTGCTCGATTATCCTCTTCTTTGGATTTCCATTGTTGAATATAAGTGGTGAGGTATGCCACTTATGCTTTCAACTTCTGCTTAGTGGACTGATCCTTCATTTTTTTCATAATGGTGTCTACTGACCCCTAAAATTCATCTATCTTTTGCTCGTGGGTCGTGGGGCCTAGATTGATCATTGATATCATGTAGTTAGCACTTGTATCTTTGTTTGTCACAGGGGTGGAAATTTGTATTATTTGAGATCTAGAGGCATCCATCGTGATATGAGAGAATCTTGGGATTCTTCTCTTTTCTTGTTCTCATCTAAGCCCTTGCCCAGATTTCCTCTAATCCTTCCCTTGATTCAGTGACCATAGGGGCCTTCTACTTTTCTAGTTGGTGCCCTAGCAAGTCAAGAATTTCAGTTTGACCTTTGGGTGATTCATGAACACCTCCTTCTTTTTCTGACTCATCTTCCTCATCACGAGGGATCTTCTCATCTTTTTCTTCTTCATATGAGCCTTCGATATGCACAACCTTTTCTCTATCTGGCTCAATAAGAGCTATGTTCCCTTCAGTTATGCTTTGTTATTGTTGAGAAGCCCCTTTATCTCCTTCAAGCTTCGTCATAATATTCTCCTTAGGCTCAACATCCATTTATTTCATACTCTCTTCTTCTTTCTTCTATGACTCTTTCTCTAGAAGAACTTCCTCTTCTGTGTGCATTCCTTGCTTTCTTAGGCCCTATTCTTGGTCGATTAATGGAGGCTCCTCAAGGATCTCCACATCTATATCAGTACCTACTCTCTCTTCTTTGGGAAGATGCTCCTTAGGGTTGGCCTCTTCGTTGGCATTTTTATGTTTTTAGAGCACTTCTTCCTGATTTGAGGTCTCAACCTCATAAGGTTCATCAAGCTTATCATTTCCTTCATCTTCAGGGATTTTTTGTGTTTCTTCATTGAAGGACACCTTATCAATATTTATGTTCAACCTTCCCTCCGGGTGCCCAAAGTAATCATCCCTATCAGAATCCCCAAGCTCGTTGGCAATGTCCTCAATGACCTCTCCTTGTTGCTCCTTGTGTTGCCTGTCCATATCTTCCGTGATTTTCATTTTGGCTTCCATCTTTGGTGGTTTTGTAGGTGGTAGGGGAAGAGGTAGGGAAACAACAATTTGAGCCATTAAAGCTTGAACCTTGGGGTCAAGCATTACCCCATAAATTTTAGTAGGTACATTTTGAATGAATACCGTGAAAGCGTGTGATAGAGTGGGTAGTGCCATGGTGGTGGCCACTATGGAAGGAGACAAATTGGATAGAGTAGGAAAGGGAGGTTGGAGCGAAGAGGTCGATAATGGGGAAGTAGTGGAGGAAGAAGAATCCAACACTACCACTAGGGTGGTTGTCGAGGTGGAAACAAGGTGGATAGATATTTCCACCATAGGTGGAGATGAAATAGGCAAGGATTGGGTTGGAGGTGGTGGAGTGGTAGCGGAAACAACAATGGAGATGGATGTGGTCGGTGGTGGTGAGTGAGGCTACTTGAAATCTTCTTCCTTAGGCAGGGTTTCCTCCTCTTGGATAGTCGATATTTATAACACAAAAGTCCCCATTCTTCACCTCTTTGGTGGAGGTTTCCCTTTTGTTTCTTCCTTATATAAACTTTGTGCTTGGGTTGTTGCTTTGATACCTCCTTCCTCTTTCTAGATCTTGTGGTAGGTGGGGACTTTAGTGCCTCACCAAAGAGTTCCACAACAACAACACTATCAGTCTCACTACTCATTTCATCTTCGAGCTCTCCATATGTGATCTCAACACCTTGTTCCTTTAATTGGGCAATTTGTTCCTCTAGCCTTCATTCTGTTCTCTACAGGACAAGTGAGAATTTCTAGGTTTGTGACCTCTTCTTCGGACCAGTCTATCATCAGAAAAGGTGCATTCATCAGGGAACCATATCTTTCATCAATCATGTTGTCATCATCAAAAAATTGGTCTAGCACTTTTAATAAATTGATTGAATTCATGAATGCAAGGGTCATTCTCATATAATGGTGCATCCACACCTCTTTATCATCTTTGCAATTTGATCAAAACTCCTCGATGTGAGGGTGATGAGCATAATCTCTCTTGACCCATTTCTTCAATTCTCCCTTAGGGTCTATTCTTCCTGTGTCTGTAAGAAGGTTGAGATTATACTTGGCCAACCCCTTCTCTGAATATTATGCGCACTGGGCGGTGGGGCAAGCATACATGCCTTGTCTAAAAGTGAGAGGATATGGGACCACAACTCTATGTTTGTTGCTTAACAAGGTGTGGGAAGTTTGTAGCTATCGAGTTGCCTCCAACATGATGATCCTATCATTAGGGTAGCATGGAAACCTATATGGTTTTCCTAAGAATCCCTTGACTCTAATGTAAGTGAACTTATGGAATTGGATGAAAATATATCCAAAACGCTTCATAAAGGCCAATGCACTATGCATTACCCTTCTTTTGAAATCTCCACCCAAGAGTTTGCTTATATGCCCAATGAATGCATCATTTACTCTTCTATACTCCCTCTTGAGGTTTTTGTATTGCAATTGAGGGTAGCAGTCATAAAATTTCAATTGTCCTTGCTTGGTTCCCAATTCTCCAGTACAGAACAATCCCTTGTATGGAAATTTGGCCACCAGGAGGTAGACCAAATATGAAGTCATGAAGAAGCAAGAGGTCTTCTTTACCTCCATTAACTGCTGATGCATGTTGTCACTAATCATTTTCTCCCAATGGAATTTGGTCTTTCCATCGAGGATATCTTCAATAAAATAAAACATCCTATTTTCAAAGAATGTGGCCATGGGAAAACCCATCACCCTTCTCAAGAGTGTGACTAGGTCATGGTACTCCTCAAAGAAGTCACTCATGTATAGCATTTGGGGAACTTTGGTAGCACTTGTCATTTTCTCGTTTAACCAGTTCTGATTGATTGTTCGTTTTCACCCAATGGGGTCTATTTTCCATACATTTTGAGCAAACTCTTTCTCTACTTCTTCCATCTTGTCAAAGATTGGTATACTAGCAGCTTTGTCTAGGCCACTCTTCCTAAATTTTAGGGCCCTATCCATTTTGGGGTTCAACAAAATTATCTCTCTAAATTCATCTATATTGACATGCTTGAAGTCAGTATTTGAGATTGTTTCCTAGCTAGAAGTGAGCTTTGACGTGTCTTCTACCCCGTGAAACTCGTACTTCATTTTCTCTTTCTCTTCCTTTCCTTGGGGAGTGTGAGCAGGATTGTTTCCTTTGTTAGTTTTCTGTGTAGGTTGCTTGGAAGGCTCCGTAGCAAGTTCCATAAATTCTGCATACACAAAATGCAGTAAGTGCATTTACATATAAATTTGAGCAAATGTCAGTCAAATCCTATAGATCAAGCATTAGATCAATCCATATATCATCAGAGGTTCATAAAATTCATTATTTTCTAGTATTTGAAGCTTATTTGGACCATTTAGGAAAATGTGGGTTTATTAGTGTGGGCTTCCCCAAGATAGAAGCTACCGGAAGGAAGGTAGTTAAATAACATCCAAGAGGCCACAAAGACCCGTAGATGAAATTCACATCAAAGGTTCTGCATTAGTAAGTTGGTGATCAAATTCCTCGAGGTGATTTGGCATGTGCAAAAATTAGGTTATAGGATGTCTAACATCATTATATTGTGCCTTGATGTTTTGCAGGTTAGAGGTATGTAGGTGCTGCTAGGTGGAAGGATGTTTAAACTTAGCCATTGAGTTAGCAACTTTCAGTGGACGAAAACCCATAGACGAAGTTCCGCACTGCAAGACCTGTGGGTGGTTTGGGCTGCTAGGTTTTCTTTCTAAAGTTTGGTCATTTGGGCATGCAGATGGGAACTATCAAGCTGCCATCGGTTGCTCGTCATTAGGGAGCATCTTTTAAGGGATGGCGGTTTGCAAGGGTTGGCCGACAGTGACTTTGTGGATCCAAGCTTCACATCAGGGACTTTGGAGGCAAATCGATCCGATGGAGTCCATAGTGTGAACATATGTGGCTGCTTTGCCACCAAGGAATGGTGAGTGAGGGAGGACCACCCACGTGCGACAATCAACATTCTACCTTGACTTGGCATTTCTGCATTTGATGGATTTCTAAAGGCAAATAGAAGTAGAAGGGTTAGGGTCTGAATGGCGGTTGGATGGAATAATATTGCCACCAAACAATGGGGTGATGGGATGACGATGAAGACGAATGTGGTTTCTATTGGGACTTTGAAATTTTGCAAATTTGAAGTTCCCATATTGAAAATTTTGCCTCTGCACATTCAGAAGTGCACCTAAGAAATCTACCTAACTAACCTACTTTAGAGGATCATATTTCAGAGCCTATTGATTTTCAAGACAAACCCATTTGTGGGCCCACTCATGTGACCTATATGATTATGTATGTCAATTTTTAGCTTCCCAAGATGAGTTTTGAAAGGGTTTTGAAAAGTGAAGCTGTAGGATTTTGGCACTTTTCTACTGTTTGCAAACTTTCAGTTTTGCAAAGTAGCCTCCTATTCAAGCTTGTATTTTGCAACCAGATGATTGTCAAGTCAAAATGATTGTTTCTCTCCATTCTCCATACCAAAATGTTCTCCCATGTCAAGTTTCAAAGTCTCATGATTTGATTTTCTATTTTTTCTAGGTCAAAAGCAAATGCAATTTGTTCAGTTTTGCACTTGCATTTTCAGAAACCTTTCAGGGAGGTCAACTCTGACCTTAAATATATTTTGATGAATGATGATTCGAGAAAAGTCCTCTTGCACACATGTTCACTACATCTAAATGAGCCTATGTTCCCAGTGGTAGCCTCCCAGAAGTGGATTTGGTATTTTTTCAACGAGGTGATTGGATGAGTTTTAATTGGTTTTGAACAAGCTATTGTTGCAGAAAGTTCAATTGAGCAACTTTGATAGTGAATATCTTTCACCTCATGATATTTTTCTCTGAGCTGTCTTTTGCATTCCATTCTTGGACCGAATGTATAGATTCCTACAAGTTTTCATTACTCCAAGAGGTCGTTTGACAAGTTTCCCAGAGTGATTCCAGAGCTTGCTTGGCTAGTTTTGCTCATTTTGCAAAAAAGCTTCAAAACAAGTTTTAATGGCAACCCAGTTCAATTTTTCACCTCAGAAACATTCATAAGCTACCTTAGATCAATTTGAGCATAAAATTTGTTTGAAAATGATTTTTTTTTTATCAGGCCCACATTGGGCCCGACATGCTTTGAACTGTTATGATGTTGTACATGTTGTTATGGTCAAATGAGGTATGGGACTCCATCAATGGTTGTTTCAAATAACTTCCAATTTGCAATACATCATGCAAGGAATGTTGGAAAATGTGCCTCAATCTCACAGGCTGAAACCTTTGAGAAAGCATGGTTGCTGTGACATTCTTGTTGTCTGGCCGACTGGCAGTTTAATAACCTTGTGTTTTGCTCATGTCGCTGAGATAGAGCTAATGTCTTGCCGAATGAAGTCTATCGTTGTGACCTTGATGTATTCACTGTGACCTTTTGTTAGTGGATACCTCTCACTGACAGAATGTTCTTATCGGGCATCAAGGAAACACAAGGGTCTCGGGGAGAAGTCCCAGTGACTGGTGAAAGTCTCACCGATAACATATGGCTATCAGAGTAATCACAAGGGCTTCGGTAAGATGTCCCAGCGAGAATGAAAGGTCACGTCGATGGGGAAAGAGTCATCGGAGTAGCTCAAGGCGATCGGTATGATGTCCCAATGACAATGGAGAAGTCTCGGCGACAGTGTTTGGGGTCTTCGCGGTGACTCAAAAGACTTCGGTGTGAAGTCTTGGCGACTTGGAGTATTCTTGCTGATATTCTTCGGTATGACATGTTCGCTTGGTGAAAGGTCTTGGTGAAGGTCAAATGTCTTACTGACTCGGTAAGACATGGGTGCTCAATGTGAGGTTTCAGTGAAAGAGAAAAAGTCTTGCCGACTGGTGATTGGGGCACTCGGTATGACTTAGGACCTCGGTGTGAGGTCCTGGAAAAAGCGATGAGTCTCACCAACTGGTGGATGCTTCGGAACAACATGATGACTCGGTGAGAGGTCTTGGCGAGAGCGGAATGTCTAGCCGACAGAAGACTTCGGGGTAACTTGAAGGCATCGGTATGATGTCTTGGCTAAGAGCATTTGTCTTGCCGATGGGATCCTGATGTCGGTATGACCTCTCAGCGAAAGATGGTTGTCTTGCTGACTGTTGCTCACATCGATATGAATTTGGAACATCGGTATGAAGTCTCATCGAATGGTGATTGTCTCACCAATGAGAATGCCGAGGTTGATGTGTTTAGAAGACTTCGGTGTAATGTTTGGGTGAAGAGTGATAGTCTTTCCGACTAATGAACTCTTTGGAATACCTTGTGATCTTCGGTGTGAGGTCTTAGCGACATGGCGAAGTCTTAACGATAGCTCTCTAGACTCAGTGTAGCCTCTTGCCGATGGGGACAACTCTTGGCGATATCGAATGATGGCTATGTTGGCATTGGGGAGACATGGTTAGTGTCTCACCGACATGCCAACACAGGTTGAACACTCTTGACCGAATGATGACTGTCCTGTGTGGTACGATTTGGACCTATTAGAGAAAGTAGGATGTAAATCGTTTGCTGAACCTTTTTTGTGTGGAATTTGGAAAATTAAAACACAAGGGAAGTGGAAACATCTAATGATGTTGGGCTGGATGATTTGTGAGTTCTGATCTGACAGTTGGAAGATAACGATTTCATAGAGCATGCAGAGAACGAATGTATAAACGTATGCATTGGACATTCTGAAGTTGTGTGCTGATAATCCAAAGAACTAAAGAGTGGAGAGCCAGAGAGAGATAGTGAGGACCGAGTGGCTGGCCGAAAGGCTGAGGCCATGAGGTTGAAGCAGAGGATTGAGAGGCAAAGTTAAGCTACTAGAATCTCTCGTGATCATGATTGCTTTGGGTGATCTCTCAAGGATAGTCTGCTACCAGTTGTATCCAAAAGAACAAGATGTAATCTCTGAAAGGATAAGAGCCTATAACTGTATTGTAACTTTCTGTTGCTGAATAATACAATGGCTCAAACTTTGGAGAGTGGGGTTTTTTACCCGAAAGGGTTTTCCCCACGTAAAATCTTTGTGTTTTGTTTTTTGTAGTATCTTTCATCTTTGTTGTTGCTTGCTCTTGAATTTACATGTGTTTCTCTCAGAAGGATTAATGTGGGAAATAAAATATCTATTTCCACTTTAGGACATAGTAGTACGTTTCTTTGAGGCAACCTAATCGAAATTAAAGTTACCTAAGGCACTACTGTTTGGATTTTTCATTAGATGTGCTCCCTTGATTTCCTTACAAGAAAAACTCTTGAGGATAGCACCCAAGCATCTGAATATAATAAGTGAGTTTCATACTTTGAATTTTGATTCATGGCTTGTGAGTGCATTATTAAAACTTCTTGTCAAACATAGCATTTGAAGATATAAGCTCTTTACAAGTATTTTCTGGAAAAGGATATGGGCTTCTCAATCAAATGATGAAGGTGATGTTTCACTTGAAGTCATCATGGGATCAAGTCACAGGACTATTGATTTTGCTAATTTGTTTGAGCAGCTACAAGATGATGAAAAGGAATTTTTTTTATCAGACGAATTATTGTTCAAATTCCTTTGTTCATGTGAGTACACGTCGATTTGTAGCTATGGCTCCAGCTTGGCATGGAATTGTAAATAGTGACTGATTTGAAGCAAAGAATATTTGAAAGTCTTATGCAGAGAATGAACCAATGCAAAAGTAGTTGGAAGCCAAGGTGCAAGAACTAGGCATGTCAACAATACAGAGGCTGAGCTCGTTTTGTGTGGAGAAATCTCAAGGATGAGTCAACACCCTTTGGGGAGGTGGGAAAATTGTATTAAGTTTAGTAACAGGGAATGGTGTATGTGAATAATTCCCATTGCAACATGTTGGAATATAAAGGCACTGAATGTTTAGAGGAGACTTTAGAAACTTTCAAACAAATGCATTTGGTTTTTGCAAGGCCGACACCATTGTTGGTCGAATGATGATGAATTTGATATTGTGTTGTGAGTAAAGGGTGCACAGACTTGTGTGGGGCTGTGCATGGAAAGGTGAGAGGGAAATTTCCATACCATTTGAAAAGGTCTCAGAAATTGCAAAGCACATGGCGCTAGGGTAAGATTGGCGCTATAGTGAAAATGTATTCAAAATGATTGAAAAAATTCTTCTCTGGCATGACTCTTCTATGATATTAGAAAATGGTTGCTATAGAAGATGGATTGAATTCATCGAATGCAACATATTGAGTGAAAAAGAATGCCTCATTTGCAGCAAATGCATGAGATGGATATGTTGAAAATACTTTAGAAACTCTCAAGCTTATGCAAGGAGATCCAACATGCAAGTGGAAGGAGGTGTTTTGTTTGTGTAGTTGAAAATATTTCAAGGATGGAGAAGGCTCGAATATTGCAGGCAACTTTGAGAGGCTTCCAATAAATGTGGTATCAGGGAATGCTATGATTGCTAGATATACACAATGAATTCAATGATGAGGTTTAGGAGCCTTCAAGCAAGTTAGAGCCTCTAGTGCCAGCTATAAAGAAAAATGAGGGGATGTGGAACACTATTGGAAATCATGTAGGGGTGATTCGTGGCTACAATGGAGGAAGGGCCGCACCAAGTGATGTGCAAATGGCACCACTAATACAAAATATACAAAGTGGATCTATTGAAAAATCTTAGAAAATTTTAAGCAAATGCAATTGGCATGTGTTTATTGGGCACCATTGAGCAAGCTATGAAGGGTCTATTTGACAATGCAAATAAAATTTTACATTTATTCAAAAGTTGTTGCTAAAAAATCCTTTGCTTGATGCCTCTTGAGCACGCTATTAGCAGAATGGAAGCGATGGAATAAGGTATGCTCCCATCAAAGTACATAAGATAGAAAAACTCTATTTATTTATGGAAGAAATAGAGGGGAAATTGCAGACTGCGAATGCGTGAAGAGTATTAGGGAAAACAAAGCAGAGTAGAGGAGATCAACGGAGAAGAATGGAGATGCAAGTGGAGCCTAATCCTATTCCTTCCCCGCTAGCTCATAGCTCGAAGATGCATGCTTGTTAATGTCACGGGATGGGTGAGAAGAAGGCACATGGGTGTGGGCCTAGGCAGATGAAAGGCACACGAAAGGCTTCATTGTTTATAATAAACATTTTTTATTATGTAAGGTGAGGGTATTTAATGGCCCGAAGAAAAAATTAAAAGGAATATATTTTAAAGGAATTTAGAATCATTTACTTGATGCAAAGTGGGTTTTCATCCATAAGAAAAAAATTTAAATGAGTGAACATTAATAAAGGAGTGGTCCCATCTGTTTTGGTAATATTTGAAAGAGGTGAATAAAAGCATGAGCAAAATAATTTTTTTCCCAAAAGGTTTATTTTAGACAAATATTTTAAATGGAGTGTTTAAAATATCTTGTGCATGGGAAAATGTTTTCATTGGAGCCCAAAGTAAATGTGCAAATTCCTTTATTAGATAAAATGCAAAGTCATCGGAATGTAGAATGAGAAGTGAAAGAGCACAGGTAATATTTTCTTTTTCTTGGGGAGATAACGTGAATTAAATATTCACTATGGTAACGTGAATTTATTGTTCACTTTATAAATACAAATCATTATTATTTGTTGGAAGTAAATGAAAATGCACCATCATTATAAAAGAGCAAAAATGAAGCTTTCACTGGAAAATTATTTTTCTTAGCTACTAAGTAAAATGGAGATTCTCCACATGGGGAAATTTTTAGTTGCTGAACACCTTGGAGCAAAGGCAAGAAATGGAGGCAAAGTTTGTTGCAAGGAAGAGAGAGGAAAGATTCTTTTCATTTTGCTGATTGATGGTGGATGAGGCTTCCAGATGGCATATACAGATAAACTTCTAGAGCCTATATCTTCTCTTCTATTCTCATTTGTAAAGGGTTCTAAATTATTTTGTGTGGCTAGGCAGATAGAAAATGTTAAGTTATGAGTCATAAATTGAGTTTGTCAAGCTGTAATTACATATTTCATGAGTAAATATCATCCAGTTTGTGCAAGCAAATTATAAATTTCTTCAAATTGTCTCTTGCTTTGTACATTTTAGATCATATGAATTCAATAATACCAAGTATGTTTGAGTTTATCATCTCAAATTTCCTGAGATTGTTTTACCTATTCATGGTTCTATTTCAATGAAATGGTTAAAATTCTTTGAGCAGATAATTGTGATTTCAAGTGTGCAGGTTAGATCTAGTAAGAAGAATTTGATTGAAAAAAGGATTGGATCTGTCGATGTAAGACATTAACAGTTGTAAATCCATTGGTTGAAGTATGTTTGTGGATGAATTCTCTTTATGAATTTGACTCCACAACCCAAAATTAGGCACTGATATGTCATTTAGCTTTGTGCATTCTCAGAAACAAGTTTAAATTCAAAATCATTTTAAATCCCTATTGTTTGTCTGAGGTTTGGTGTTGAGTCTCACTTCCCAATTGTTGAGTAAGTGTTGATATACTGAGAACTTAGCCAGATTTGAAGTTATTAGTACTTTCTTTGGTGTAATTGAATAGGGAATTATCTACTATAAAAAGTAATGTTTGTTCATAGTTGCATTAAAGTCTTTAGGCATTGTATAGGTTGATCCACCTTGGTCCTACAGATCTAGAAGTGCAGAAGATCTTAGTCTTTGACTGAATCTTGTCAGTTGGCCAAATCCCCCTTTGAGTCTGAGTGTAAGAAATTGGCTAATTCTTTAGGATTCATTGGAATGGTTTATTTGGAACACCAACAGAATGGTGACTTTGTTGGGGAATGCACTCAAAAATTTGGTTGCATATTGTCTTATCAAAGAGTTATTCAAATCTTGAATTATTATTTGTAACTGGAGGTTGAAAATTATTGACTCATATTTTCTCATCTGAGTCACCTAGAGAATGGCGACTCTGTTGGGGAGAATTTTGAGTCTCCAGTTGTAGACAGTTATTTCATAGAGTGATATTATTTGCTATTATGAATTTGGTTCAAATATTGAAGGAATTCAAACCTAGAGAAAGAATTTGTTGTAGTGAACCTGACAAGTTTATGATTAGTGGTGCTCTATTGGTGAAAGGAACTTAGAAAGAAATTTATATTTGAAATAAATTCATACTGCTTGAAGTTCATTCCTCTAAGAAGAGAGGTGGCGGCTCTATTAGAAGAACTTGTTGAAGAGGTGAATACAGTTCCAGATCTATAATATTTCTAGAACAATTTGCAACAGCTACAACATTTCTAGGTATTCTTCACCTTTGGTTTTCAAGAAATTTGTGTATGGAAACCATATTTGAACTTCTTAAGAAAAAAATTGGTTCCCTATAGAGTGAATTAGCACTAACAAATGGAAAGGATAGTAATATTGAGTTTTCACACTCCCATTTGCTAGATCTGTTATGTTAACTATAATTGCAATTCCATTGAAATATTTTTGTCTAGTGCTCAAATATTTGCTAGTATGGATGGTTAGAATGAATTTGTATATCCTAGGGATTTCCATCCATTTGCATTATCATGTTTTTCAAGCCCAAGTTATCACCATGTCAACAATTGTCATAGTAATCCTTCATTTGGTCACGGTTAAGATTATGCACAATTAGTTGAGCCTTGATTTGCATATATCTATGGATCATCAAGATAAAATAGCCATACCAGTAGAAATCTTGATACAACTTGTCAAGAAGTGTCAGAAGTCTGATACTCCTCATACATTTGACACCCCAAAGCACAAGAACCCAAGAGTGCACAGGCCTAAGATAAGGCCGGAATGGAAAGCTGGATTTGAAAGGGGACTTAAAGAGATGGATGAAAGGCACTAGATGTTTCTACAAGCCCAGTTAAGAGATAGTCATGTTGTGTCTTCTTGTCAAGTTAATGCACCTATTGTTAATTCCTTTGATCCATTGTATAATCAATTAGATTTGTCATGGGTTGACTACAAAGCTAAAATTATTCCAACTCAAGTATATAAGAAGATGCCTAGATTCAATAGATACAATGTTTGTGAAGGAGATGCATATGTCAAAAGTTTTTCTAGCTTCATGGAGAAACATTCATCTAGATACCAGGATATGTGGATGAGATTTTTTGTTAGATATTTTGAAGCAAGAGCTAGGGATTGGTACCTAAGTTTTCCTGAGGAGTCTTTTCCCTGCTGGGATAAACTAGTGGATGCTTATAGAAAAGAGTTTGCAAGAGACCCTTTTGACCTTGTCAAGAGGTTAAAGCAGATTAAAAAGTAAGATGAAGAGTCAAGAATTAATTTTAGTCATAGATTTGTTGTTGTTCTCTCACTAATCCCTGAGAATTCCAGACCTAGTACTCTAGATTGTATTCATATGTATTTTGAAGCCTTTGAGGAGAGATCTAGTGCATTGTTAAAGGATTATAAAATATTGAGTATGCAAATGGCCTACACATTTTTGGATGATTTGGATAAGATGAGGAATGAATATGTGCAAAATTTGTTGTCTTCAATTGTGGGAAAACATGTTGATGAAATCAACAGCTATGTGAATGTGAATGATCAAAGGGCTACAAATAAGTGCATACTTAAGAAGGTAGAAGACAAGAATGATGCATCATCAAGTGATGAGGAAGTTGTCTTTGAACAACCTACAAAAGAAATGTACCCAAATGAAAATCAACAGCCAAGTTTTCTGAGCCAAGAGTATGATGAGGGATATGAGTTGGATTTACTCTTTGAAGAAGAGATATGTGATCAGCAATGTTGTGGTACAATTGAGCATGTCAATTCTACATGTGTTGAATGTAGTTTTGATGCAAGTCTTCATAATGAGACATTGGAATTTGCTGATTTGGGGAATGCTCTTGAGAATGTCAGTATATCAGCTGCAAGTGATAAAGTATGCAATGAATTTCAGTTGACAAGATCAAGCACAAGTAGCTACATTCATACTTTATCACTTGCACAGTGTGCCAATGCATGATTGTATCTCTTTACATACACTTGCAAATGGTTTGCATGATGTGCAAGATCTTCTGATAAGTTCTTGTGATGGTTTCATCTTTTATATGCAAACTAGTAATCAAATAGAGCTTAATAGTACTAGCCACATAGCAGAATGTGAGTGCTATTTTTGCCAGCTGGAAGAAATTTTCATAAATTAGGGCAATGTGCAAGACATTGAAGATTGTTGTTTTCAGCTTGAGAGTGATTTACATGATGATTTTGATAATTTGTTGCCACATGACAATAAATTTTTTGAGAGTATGCCTGACTTTCAAATGCATTAATGTTGTATATGATTTCCTGTTGGGAGGCACCAACATGTTTAATCAGGCAGATGGCTTTGATCAAGATATGCTTTCATATGGTCTTGATCACCATATTCAAATGTTGCCACTTGATACAAAATCAGAAAATGAAGAAAGTGGCAGTGATGTGACCTATTTTATTTGGGTGCCACTTGATGACAAAGCTAAACAGAGAGCAAGTTTCCACTTGCACAAAGGCAGCTTGATAATTGTGTTTGCAAAAGTGTAGTTACCTATGTTGTTGTGGTTTGACAGAAAAAAGCATGAGTTGAGGGAGATCAGTTTTTTTAAGAGATTGGTGTTTGACAGAGGTAAGAATTGATTCCCATTTTTCATTTGGTGGCCTGGGGTCACCAGATGAAGTTGAAAAAGAAGGTTGAATAAAGGAGCAATTTGACAACACCTGATGGACTCAGTATTTGGTCTACTCCTTAGAGATCTGGAATCTTGCTATGCCCACAGGGGGCATATATCCCCAGTCAGAGCCACTATTGGTACTTTCAAATTTTGCAAATTTGAAGTGCCCATATTGAAAATTTTGCCTCCGCACATTCAAAAGTGCACCTGATAAATCCACCTAACTGACCTACTTTGGAGGGTCATATTTCAGAGCCTATTGATTTTCAAGCCAAACCCATTTGTGGACCCACTCGTGTGACCTATGTCAGCATGCATGTCAATTTTCAGCTTCCCATGATGAGTTTTCACAGGGTTTTGAAAAGTGAAGCTAGAGGGTTTTGGCACTTTTCTACTATTTGCAAACTTTTAGTTTTGCAAAGTAGCCTCTTGTTTGAGCTTGTATTTTGCAACCAAATGACTATAAAGTCAAATAATTGTTGCTCTCCATTCTCCATACCAAAATGTGTTCCCATGTCAGGTTTCAAAGTCTCATGATTTGATTTTCTATTTTTGCCAGGTCAAAAGCAAATGCAATTTGTTCAGTTTTGCACTTGTATTTTTAGAAACCTTTTAGGGAGGTCAACTTTGACCTTAAATATCTTTTGATGAATGATGATTTGAGAAAATTCCTCTTATACACCTGTTCACTGCATCTAAATGAGCCTATGTTTCCAGTGGCAGCCTGAGAGGCCCAACCCTATCTATGACCATTGTGACCTTATTATGAAGTCTAATTATGCTAGATTAGTGAATTATTCAATATTTTGATCAATATTATTAAATATAATATAGCATTAGAAATGTTGATGGGAAAAATGATTAAATCTTTAATTTACATTACCTTAGAATATTTTTATTGAGTGTGTGTGTGTGAAATTGAGAGTTATATATTCAAAATTTGAAAGTATAAGAGTACATCAATTTGAGTGCACTTAACTACATACTTAACATTCTAAGTTTTCCTTGACTTAGTTAAATGATGGTGGGAATAAATGTTATTATTAAAGGTTTCTTAACCATTAGATGGAAAAGAATGAGAAGTATGCAAATTTAGATTCTTACAAGCATCGGGAAATAAGAATATTTAAATTGATATAGACAAAAGAATAAAATGTATTTAGTTCAAGTGATTTGCTAATGTGTTTTATGTTTTGTGGAAAAGGGTAATACGTGGGAATGAAACAAGACTTTTGTAGATCATGAAGAAAGTCAACGGAATAAATTATTAACATTGTCGATGGTAAACTAGAACAACTCAAATCGACAATCAGGATGTTTAAAGTAAGTTAGCAAGGTAAGTTATATGAATTTGTTATCTAGTTGCATAATGATATTTAATAATAAATAATTGTTCAAAAATTCACTAGATAATACAGTTGAATAATTAAGTTAAGGTTAGATTTTATTATTGTTAGAGATAGATTCAAATTCTTATTCTACATTGAAGGATATTGAAATTATACATATGGATATACTCCCATGCACTAACTATTGAATAGAAATTTTACTTATGGATATATTCCTATGCACTATCTTTTATTTACATAAACAATAGCAACATTTTGATTTATTGTTGGCTAGAGACCTTACGAACGTTATTATGATATTGGATTTTTGTAGCATCTTTTATTATTACTTATATGGCTCATATAATCTAGAGGATTAGTTAATTGCTATGATTAGATGGGATTAAAATAGAAATGGTCAAATTGATGTTAATTTTGGTATGAGATGGATTGATGTTAATTTTTCTATGTTAATATCATGTATAGATTTAATGTTTAATTATGAGTATGAATAATGATCATGGATATATTTAATGTCTAATTGTGTTTATGGATATTGATTTGATTATCACATTTGATGTTGAGATACTCTAATTGGTTCAAAGATGAAATATTGTATTAAAATGACTCGTACATGCTTATTTTGGGTATGCAATTTAATTTACATTGCTCTTGTTATATATTGGACTATTAACATGTGAATTAAGTGTGCAGGCTATCCATGACCGAAGGCTTTGGAGATCTACTAGTAACCGAATTGTGTGAAACCTGTAAAGCCGATATTAGTCTATATGGAGAGACTAGTGTCTTACTATGTGGTGTTGTGGTGTTCAATGTATTTCCAAAAATCTTGAGTGTGTTTATTGTATTTTCTCAAATCTTCTAAGTGCTCTAGGGTGGTGTGGAAGGGTGAGTTGTCATCCTAAGATTCAATTTCGAAATTTGTCTTTCAAAGGCATTTAAGAGGCCTTAAATGAGTCTTGTCACCTCTTACCAAGTGTCAAAACCTTCCTAGGCCTAACCTATAGGGGTTGGGAAGCTTTTAAAACCAAATTTATGTGTTTTTTACTTGATTTAACCCCTCTTAAAGTCCATAAAAGAAAAGTGACGAAATTCTTTAACTTGCAACTCAAGCAAGAATCCTAGTCATATCTCCTCACCCACTTTACAAGTCCTTTTGAAGAATTTCCAACCTCCACATTTATGAGGGAAACTTCAAGAAATCCAAGTGATGTGAGTGTTCATGAATGCCCCTCTCTCACCCCATATGGTTGCATTAATAAAGGTCACATCTCCTTGAAATTGAAAAAAAATAAATTAACAAAATTAAAAAAAATAATGAAAGGAGATGAAATCCATGTGTCATCATATCACTGGGAGAGAAAGGATTATATGGCATCATTATTTATACCCTCTTTAAGTCTAAATTAGGGGATGCTTTTTTTTTCATACTTGGGGGGATTGGAGAGTAAAGTTGGAGAGGAGAAGAGTGAAGGATCCAAATAAAGCAGCATGGAGAAAGCTAAGTCCTATTTCCTCTAATTGCTTTTAGTTGATAAAATAAGTGATATGCAAGTTTTCGAGTTAGAATGGTTCTTGAAAATGGATGTATTTGCAATTGATGAATAGGTTAGTTGTAACTTCTATACCAAGATCATTTGGTAATCTTTTAGTGCTTGCTCGGGGGTATGGCTAGAGCCCATGAGGCTTCATGATTCCATTTCAGTTGGGTGGAGAGCAAGGTGTATTTTATGGGTATGTAAATTGTTAGTTTCTCAATATTATGTGTAATAAAGAAAACTCATATTCTTGATATGTTCATTGTATTTCTATATATTATGTGTAATATTGAAAGTTAAGCATCTTGTTAAGAGAAAAGAAAGGGATATAGTATGTTCTTATTGTTGGCATCTCTAAGAAATTTGAAAGATATTGTGGGGTTTAAATTTATGTAGTTTTCATAATAAAAATGTATTAGAACAAAATGTATTTTAAATTTCTTTGAAGGGAATGACCCAACTGTATTTATTATTGCATGCATCTTAAAGATGTATTGGAACAACAAACATTATGATTCATTTGAAGAAACTATATGTATTTTGTAAATATAGATGGTAATGCACAATATAAATGAAAGACTAGATTATAGGGTTGAAAATCATTTTCTTAAGGAGGTTGTGAGAAAGGAAAGTTTAAAATATGGGTTGATATTTCAATTATTTGTTGTTGGAGTAATTTTAAAGAAAATGGTTATTAAAGGTTTATTTTAAAATCACCATTTAGTATATCCATCATGAAAGACTGAATAGGTTTCACAAAAAAATTAACTCTTAAACACTTACAAGACTTGCTATTCAAACTCATACAAATATATTACTCAAGATTATTAAATTTAAAATGATGAATATAAATATTAACTTTTTAACCCTTTTGTTAAAAGAGAAAAGAAACAGCTTATGTAATCTATTTTCAAAATTTCAAGACATATATAGATATTTATATATATTTTACCTTGAAATCAAGTATGCTCATGTATATCTATATGGTGTATATACACCCTAAACATATATATACATATTCATAAATGATACCTTAAAATATATATCTTTTATATTTTTCGGAAAAATATATATACAATAATAATATATTAAGATTTATATTTCATATATAAAATGCATTTTTATTTTGGTAGATAATAGACTGAATAAATAATATTTTTAAGGAAAAAAAATTAAACAAAATATATAAAAGAGAAATAAATTTTAAATGAAATTAAAAAATAAATAAATTGAAATAGAACAGAAAAGGGCACACGACCCTACAGTTGGGAGCCGCCCAGCAGAAAACCCCAGCAAACCCTCGCCCTACAACCTTTAGAAGAAGGCACTGTCATGTAAAGGGCACGACCCAGCAGGGATTAGACCCTTATATATATATTGTATGTGCTCCATGGCCAGATCTGTCGTGATTTATCCTGCATGGAAAAAAAAAAGTATCACAGGCTTGACTACAATTTTTGCACAAATATAAAGAGGATTTGTTAAAAATCTAAATCGAATAAAAAAAAACAACAAAGAATTAGTGGGTGTGTAAATTTTCAAATGAAATAAATTTTCCATGAATTTAAAGTTCCAGATCTAAAATTGCAAACCCTTGTAACCTGCAAGGGAATGAATAATAAACAAGGTTTAATGAAAATAAAATTGCAAGCAAACAAATAAGATAAAATCACAAGAAGATATAGGATGAGAATGACGGAAAAGAAGAAGCAATATTTTGGAAATCTGTAGGTAAAATGGTATTTCCTCAATCTTCCTTTCAACCTACAACAAAAAAAAAAATACTGGAGAAATGAGTAAAAGAGAGAGATAGACATTTTAATAAGTTGCTTTATAAGATAGGGTTTCAAAAAAGTGTTGCCCTAAAATCTAAGGTTGAGATTCCATCTCATCCAATGGATGGGATTGAATGCTCAACATATTACCTTTTTCTCAATTTAAAATCTTATTTAAACTAAATTAATGGAGGCTTTTTCAATAAATAGGAAAGGTGAGTTGTAATTTAGTATTTAAAGAAACTTTTACAACTTAGTATCACCACCTTATTGTAATATTTAAAATATTACTAAAAGGAAAAGATAGAGTTGTTTTAAATTTGTTTTATTGTAAATTAAATAACTATTCATAGATTAATTTTTTTAAGAAAAATCACAAGATATGGAATAAACTATTTTAAAATTATTTTATCCAATTGAAGAAACTTAAATACATAAAATTATGATGAATGGTTTGAATATTGAATAAACTATTGTTAAAGAGAATATTGATTATTTAAAATAGATTTTGACAAATTATTTTACCTTGTTTATATGTCTCATCTAGACAAAAAGGGATTATCAATTTAAATAATTAGTCATTATTGCAATAAAATAATAATAATAAATCAAAGGCTTCATTAAAATTATTTATATTAATAGATTGGCATAAGTGATAAATTTATGACTAAAGGTTATAAAGGGGATTTAAATTGAAGATCAAACAAGAATATTTAGTAAAGTGACCTTGAGATTTAGAATTAATTTAAGTGAGGTCTATTGGATTAAATTGGATTCCTAAGCAGTGCATAAAGTTAAAAAAAAGTCTACTTAAGCATTTAACTTGCGAAATCAATTATTTAATTAAATGAAAATGGGTTTAATACATTATCTAAATATTCAAGTCTGAATTAGCCCTATGATATAAAAATAAAAGAAGGTGAAAGTTATTACAATTGCTTAGTAAATCAATTGTCTAAATGTGGTTTAAGAAGAGGCCTTATTTAGGTGAATCAAATATTAAAATAGTCAAGTTGATATTCTAAAATAGTTTCGTAAACATGTAAGTGTGGTCTAGCAATATTTTATCAAATACAACATGATTATGGGAGAAGATCAACAAGAACTTACAACTAATTAAGTTATGTGTTATTATCTGAACAATGTCGCCATTTCAAATAACATTAGACCTTAAGAATTGTGTTGCGCAATGGTGGCTTTCCGGGAGTACATTAAGTTGTAAACATATGTTTAAAAAAAATAAAAATTGTGACATTTGTGTTATTTCCACATTAAAATGTGGGCATGACACAGCCTCCCAAGAGTTGATTTGGTATTTTTTCAACGAGGTGATTGGATGAGTTTTAATTGGTTCTGAACAGGCTATAGTTGCAAGAAGTTCAACTAAGCAACTTTGATAGTGAATATCTTTCACCTCATGATTTGTTTCTCTTAGCCATATTTTTCATTCCATTCTTGGACCGAATGTCTACATCCCTACAAGTTTTCATTGCTCGAGGAGGTCGCTTGACCAGTTTCCCAGAGTGATTTTAGAGCCCACTTGGCTAGTTTTGCTCATTTTGCAAAAATGCCTGAAAACAAGTTTTAATGGAAACCTCATTCAATTTTTCACCTCAGAAGCAATCAAAAGCTACCTTAGATCAGTTTGAGCATAAAATTTGTTTGAAAATAATTTTTTTTTAGTCGGGCCTACATGGGGCTCGACATGCTTTGCACTGTTATGATGTTGTACATGTTGCAATGATCAAATGAGGTATGGAAATCCATCAATGGTTGTTTCAAATAACTTCCAGTTTACAATGCATCATGCAAGGAAAACTCTTGAGGATAGCACCCAAGCATTTGAATATAATAAGTGAGTCTCATACTTTGAATTTTGATTCATGGCTTGTGAGTGCATTATTAAAACTTGTAAAACATAACATTTGAAGATATAAGCTCTTTACAAGTCTTTTCTGGCAAATAATATGGGATTTTCAATCAAATGAACAAGGTGATGTTTCACTTGAAGTTAGCATAGGATCAAGTCACAACACTATTTGATTTTGCTAAGTTGTTTGAGTAGGTACAAGATGATGAAAAGGAAATTTTTTTATCAGATTAATTATTGTTTAGATTCCTCTATTCATGTGAGTACACATCTATTTGTAGCTATCACTCAAGTTTTCCATGAAACTATAAATATTGACTGATTTGAAGTAAAGAAATTTTGAAAGTCCTATGTAGAGAATGAACCACTGCAAAATTAGTTGGTAGCTAAGGTGCAAGAACTAGGTCTGTCAACAATATAGAGGCTAAGAGTTTGGTGTGGATAAATCCCAAGGATGAGTCAACGCCCTTTAGGGAGGTGGAAAATTTGTATTAAGCACAGTAATAAGGAATGGTGTATGTGAATGATGCCCATTGCAACATGCTGGAATATAAAGCCACTGAATGTTCAGAGGACATTATACTAAAATTCCCAATAAAATGCCATTACAACATAATTGGAGGGCAATAAACACAAAAAATGTATTTGTTCAAGACTTTGCAGAGATTGTCAAAGACTCTAGAAATTTTCAAACAAATGTGTTTGGGTTTTGCAAGGTCGACACCATTGTTGGCTGAATGATGATGAATTTGATATTGTGTTGTGAGTAAAGGGTGCACAAACTTGTGTGGGGCTATGCATGGAAAGGTGAGAGGGCAATTTCCATACCATTTGAAAAGGTCTCAAAAATTGCAAAGCACATGGCTCCAAGGGAAGATTGGTACTATAGTGAGAATGTATTCAAAATGATTGAGAAAATTCTTCTTTGGTGCAGCTCTTCTACGAGATTAGAAAATGGTTGCTATAGAAGATGGACTAAATTCATCGAATGCAATGTATTGAGAGATAGAGAATGCCACATTTGCAGCAAATGCATTAGATGGATATGTTGCAAAGACTTTAGAAACTATCAAGCTTATGCAAGGAGATCCAATGTGCAAGTGGAAGGAGGTGTTTTTTTTGTGCAGTTGAAAATACTTCAAGGATGGAGAAGGCTTGAATATCGTAGGAAAATTTGAGAGGCTTGAACCAATAAATTTGATCTTAGGGAATGCTATAATTGTTGGATATACACAATGAATTCGATGATGAGGTTTAGGAGCCTTCAAGGAAGTTAGAGCCTCTAGCGCCAGCTATAAAGAAAAATGAGGGGAGGTGGAACACTATTGGCAATCATCCAGGGGTGATTCATGGCTGCAATGGAGGAAGGGTTGCACCAAGTTATGTGCAAATGTCGCCACTAATATAGAATATACAAAGTGGATCTATTGAAAAATATTAGAAACTTTTAAGCGAATGCAACTGGTATATGTTTGTTGGGCACCATTGAGCAAGCCATGAAGGGTATGTTTGACAATGAAAATAAAATTTTGCATTGATTCAAAAGCTATTGCTTAAAAAACCTCTCCTTGATGCCTCTTGAGTGCGTTATCAGCAGAATAGAGGTGATGGAATAAGTATGCTCATCCATCAAAGCACATAAGACAAAAGAACTCTATTTGTTTGCCACAAAAGAAACAAAGGGGAAATCGGAGACTGCGAACACGTGAAGAGTATTAGGGAAAACAAAGCAGAGTGGAGGAGATCAATGGAGGAGAATGGAGATGCAAGTGTAGTGTAATCCTATCCCTTCCTAGCTAGCACGTAGCCCGAAGATGCATACTCATTAATTCCATGGGATGGGCAAGAAGAAGGCATGTGGGTGTGGGCCCAGGCAGATGAAAGAAACGCGAGAGGCTTCATTGTTTATAATAAACATTGTTTATTATGTAAGGTGAGGGTATTTAATTGCCCGAAGAAAAATTTAAAAGGAAAAGATTTTAAAGGAATTTAAAATCATTTGCCCGATGCAAAGTGGGTTTCATCCATAAGAAATAAATTTAAATGAGTGAACATTAATAAAGGAGTGGGCTCATCTGTTTTGGTAATATTTGAAAGAGGTGAATAAAAGCATGAGTAAAATATTTTTTTTCCCATAAGGTTTATTTTAGACAAATATTTTAAATGGAGTGTTTAAAATATCTTGTGCATGGGAAAATGTTTTCGTTGGAGCCCAAAGTAAATGTGCAAATGTATTTATTGGATAAAATGCAAATTCATCAGAATTTAGAATGAGAAGTGAAAGAGCAAGAGTAATATTTTCTTTTTCCTGGGGTGATAAGATGAATTAAATATTCACTATGGTAAAGTGAATTTATTGTTCACTTTATAAAAAAGATCAGTATTATTTGCTGGAAGTAAATGAAAATGTGACAACATTGTAAAAGAGCAGAAATGAAGCTTTCACGGGAAAATTATTTTTCTCAGCTACTGGGTAAAATGGATATTCTCCACATTGGGAAATTTTCAGTTGCTGAACAACTTGGAGCAAAGGAAAGAAATGGAGGGAAATTTTATTGCAAGGAAGAGAAAGGAGAGATTCTTTTCATTTTGCTGATTGATGGTGGATGAGGCTTCCAGATGGCATCTATAGATCAACTTCTAGAGCCTTCTATTCTTCTATATTTTCTCTTCTATTCTCATTTGTAAAGGGTTCTGAATTCTTGTGTGTGGCTGGGTAGATAGAAAATGTTGAGTTCTGAGTCATAAATTGAGTCTGTAAAGCTATAATTGCTGATTTCATGAGTAAATATCAACCAGTTTGTGCAAGTAAATTATAAATGTCTTCAAATTGTCTCCTACTTTGCACATCTTAGATCATATGAATTCAATAATACCAAGTATGTTTGAGTTTGTCATCTCAAATTTCCCGAGATTGTTTGGTCTGTTGATGGTTCTGTTTCAATGAAATGGTTAAAATACTTTGAATAGATAATTGTGATTTCAAGTGTGCAGGTTGGATCTGGTAAGAAGAATTTGATTGGCAACAGGATTGGATCTGTCAATGTAATACATTAATAGTTGTAAATCCATTGGTTGAAGTTTGTTTTTTGATGAATTCTCTTTATGAATTTGACTCTAGGACCCAAAATTAGGCACTGATCTATCATTTAGCTTTGTGCATTCTCAGAAACAAGTTTAAATTCAAAATCATTTTAAATCCCTGTTGTTTGGTTGAGGTTTGGTGTTGATTCCTGCTTCCCAATTACTGAGTAAGTGTTGATATACTGAGAACTTAGCCAAATTTGAAGTTGTCAGTACTTTCTTTGGTGTAATTGAATTGGGAATTATTTGCTATAGAAAGCAATGTATGTGCATAGTTTCATTAAAGTCTTTAGGCATTGTATAGGTTGACCCACCTTGGTCTTGCAAAGCCAAAAGTGCAGAAGATCTCTATCTTTGACTGAATCTTATCAGTTGGCCAAATCCCCCTTTGAGTCTGAGTATAAGAAATTGACTAATTCTTTAGGATTCATTGGAATGGTTGATTTGGAACACCAATAGGTTCCACACTACTGGATGATGTGATAGCTTGGCAATTGAATAATGACAATGAAGAAGTGGTTGCTCACAAGCGGAAACCAACATAGGAACTCTTGCATGAGATTAAACACTTAGTCATTTTAAGCCTATAGCATATGATTTAGGGCAGTGATAGCGAGGGTGCAGACCAAAAAGCCCCTTTGCTGCATGAAGAATGGCGAAGGGAAGAGGAGATCCTGCATGTGTGTAGCCACAAATTTTTACAAGTTTAGATGGTGTCGAGTTTTGAATGTTTATACGGTAGGTCACTTATAAGGATTTTCAAAATTTGGCGAGGACACTGGGGTGAACTAGGGTTTTATTTCAACCAATTTTAACACTTTTCAAAACCCTACATCTCAAAATTTAATCATGTAGTAGTGGATAATGTGTGCTTACCTTTTAAACTGTGTGTGGATGCAAGAAAATCCGGTTTGAAACTTGCTAGTAGGCTTTGTGCGGGAGGGATCTCTTAGTTCACCGTTGCAAATTTGAAAGCCAAGGGGTGAAAATGATGAGTCTAACCCCCCTTTTTATAGGTGAACCTCCATTAATGAGGTACCATAAATTCTTGGCACGAAAGTCGCAAGGTAGGTCAGGTAGCTAGGTTTGTGGAGTTCTGACTTGGAATGGTCATTTGCAAAGACCCAAATGACAATGAACATTGCGGGGCCCACCTTGTGGGTGAAAGTCCTATGTTGGCCACTACTTAGTGGCAAAGAAATAACAAAAACCTTCCAAGGGAGACCCACAAATGCGGGTCCATGGGACATGGAGGACATCAGGGCAGAGGGCTAAGGGAAGCCTGCAAGGGGATTCCCATAGAGACAAAATGCTTAGCAAATTTGGGAGTGGTGATTTTGGTCAAAGGGAAATTGTTGACATTAAAGCACATGACCATCCAAAGCTCAAAATTAGGGGCACACAAAATGATGCAAAGGAAAAATCGACCCAGCGAAGCTAGAAAAGAAAAGAGGGGGTCCTCGGTCCGAATGTGGTGTGTGTGTGATAGGCACAAGAAATGGTGACTTTGCTGAGAGAATGCTCCTAAGGGTTCTAAGGGTAAGGATTCATTTGAAACCCAAAATATCTCATTTCAAAGACCAAAATCTAGTTTCCATATGTGAACTATAAACTTAAAGGAGGATAGGATCCTTACTTGAATCTGATCACAAAAATATCTCAGGAGTTTGTGTGTAGTGCCTTCATTTCCTTCCCTTAGAGACCACAACGAACAATAGTCAATCAATCAAGGCAAGATATGTGAATTATCTGACCCCAAAAGTAACCTCGACATTGCTCCGCTATCAGTCAGGCATCCATAGGCCTAACAGAGTTGTTGTTGTCACCCAAAAAAATTGCTCTATTGCCATCCAGACATCCATAGCCCCAATAGAGTTGTTTGCGCATCCACATAGTTGCTTGTTTCAATCATTTTCTTTTCTTTTTCTTTCTTTTTAGATATTTTCTTTTGATACTCTTTTCTTTTCTCAACTTTATAAGCACTGAAGCTTATAGTGGGTTTGGAACCATAGTGATCACTGGAGTAGATTTAATATTTTTCACTTGCCAAAACCTCATAATGACTACTGTATGGATCATTAGGAATATTTAAGGTGTTTCTTCATGTGTAATCTAATATAAGCGTGAGGAGATTCAAATAAGGGTTCTTTCCTAGATCAAGTTAGAGTTCAGGTAAGGAAACCTGCTTCATGGGAGTGGTTAGAAGTCAATAGTAATAGATGAAGACTTATCCAAAGAACAAATAGGAGTGAACAACAAAGTAGGCCCTCTAACAAGCCAAGCATGACCACTGCATCAAAATAGAGAGACACCATCAACAAAAGAAAAATTCAGGAAAGCAAGAAAAAGCAAAGCGAAAGAAAACCACAAAGCAAAAGGAAAGAGCCTACTCTAACGATTTACACTATATACAAAGGGGATGAGCTTGAACAACTCACGTAAGGAAATAATGCTTGAGGTACTACCCATTGATAGGAAACGAAACATCTAAGTCTCTAGTTAGGATTTTGAGGTGAAAGACATTATCTCCTAGGATCTTAGAAATCTGAAAGGGGCCAATCCAAAGCTTGTCAAATTTGTCATGTACCCCTTTCTTTTCATGGGCCTTGTCCCAAAAGAGGACTAAATCTGCAATCCTAAAGGCCTTTACTTTGGCTCAGTGATCAAACCATCTTTTGACTATGCCCTAGTGTTTGACAAAATTTTCTATTGCTTGGTCGTAGACTTCCTCTAAATGTAGCAACTCGGCCAAATGAGCTTCTTAGCACTCTCCCTCCTCACAATATATGTTAACGAATTGAAGTGTAGGTATCTTGAGGTGGACTAGGAATATTGGCTCTATATCATAGACTAAGCAAAATGGGGAATTCACTAAGGTAGCCTTATGATGGGTGTGATCTGCCTAGAGAGAAAAACGTAGTTGGTGTTGGTTTATTTTACTGTAACCAAGTTGGTCTTCTAATCTACCTATGGAATTGCCAATTACAATCAAGGGCAGCTCGAAGGACCTGGACCAACTGACGAGGATTTTAAAGACCTCCTACACTTTGGGCTTTGCAAGACCTGGGAGGGTGATCCCTTAATGTGTTTACAACCTCTGCATCATTATCATAAACAACATTAACATACAACAAATAATCTCATTTAATAGCTCAACACAATAGGATAATATCCAATAGAATTGGTTGTTCATCAATAATATCAACTATTTGGAGCATGAGATAACTACAACACAGGGATTTAAAATGATTTTGAATTTATAAAATGTTTCTGAGATGGACTAAGCTGCAAGATAAATCAGTGCCTAATTCTGGGTCATGGAGTCAAACACATAAAAAGAACTCATCAAAAAATGACATTCAACCAGTGGATTTAAATTGTTAATGCCTTGCATCAGCTGTTAGTGTCTTACACCAACAATCCCACTCCAGTTATCAATCAAACTCTCCTTACCAAATCCAACCTGCACACTTGAAATCACTGTTATATGCTCAAAGCATTTAACCATTTCCCTGAAATAGACCCATAAACAAATAACACAATCTCATGAAATTTGAGATGAAAAACTAAAAGATACTTTGTATTATTGAATTCATATGATTAAACTGTACAAGTATGGAGACAATTTGAAGATATTCATGAATGTGCACACACTTTCATGATTTATTTGCATAAATTGGTTGTATTTGCTTATGAAATAAAAAAAAATAGCTTATAGACTCAAATTATGACTCAAAACTTGACATTTCTCTATCCACCCCAGCCTCATGGAAAACCCTAGAACCTATAACTTAATCTCTGAACCTAAATAATGAGAAGAGAAGAGAAGAAATATAAGAAGAGAAGATTCAGAAGAAGCCCTAAAGCTGATCTGGAGATGCCATCTAGAATCCTCTTCACTATTAATCAATAGAATGCAAAGCATCTCTCCTCTCTCTGTAACTAAATTTGCCTCTTCATTTGCCTTTGTTCTATGTAACAGAAAATTTCCCATGGGAAGAAATTCACTCCATTCTACCTGCTATGTGAAAAGTGCCTCTACTTTTCCCGTGAAAATTCTGTTTTGTATTTGCTGCACTTTATATTTTTCCTTCTAACTTTATGTAAAGCAAAATATATTATTTCCATATGTATAGTGAATATAAAATTCACTTTTACTTGTCTTTCCATTTACATCTAGCAATAAAATATTTGACTACACAACAAATAAATTCACTTTGCCCATGTGCACTTGACTTTCACTGTTAAAATATTTTTCCTTAAGAATGGGGCCTTTTAAAATCTCTGTGGGTAAAATATTTTATCTGTACCCATTTTGTTTCATATTTAAATAATTAAGAAAATATGTTTTCTTAAAGTATTTACAGTCCTCATTTTACAAGCACACCCACCTTTTACCATTTCAATTTCCATGGGTTTTGAAAAATTCATCAGGCTGCTTAAAACAAGTCCACACCCGTGCTGGGCCCACCTAGTGTATTTTCCCATAAAAATTTAATTTTAAATGTTTACTTCCTTCAAATAATACATGAAAGCCCCCTTAAATAATACACCAAGCAAAATTTTATCGGCTCACCACAAGCAACACAAAGCCTTCTTCAAAGATTTTAAAATGAAATCTCGTCAGGCTCTCTTTTTTTAAATGTTTTGCTTTTATGAAAAAGGAAGTGAAAACCTTCGAAACCTTCAAAATATTTACACCGGGCACATTAAAGTTATACCCACCATTGAAAACCTTCTGGGACCCACTACCACATGTCACCTGCTTGCTATCTTGTAGATTTTAACCATCATGCACCTTGAGATCATGATTTGGCGAGGGACAATGAGGATGAGACTGCATTTGACATCTATCTCCAACTGTTGATCTTCCTCCTACTTCCTTTGTGCCCTAATTCCTTTGGTGTGCGTTCATTTCTCTGCAATTTCTTCTATTTTTTATCATGGCAGCTGCAATGGCATTCTATCCTCTGTATTATGATGAATATCCTTCCTTTATTGGTGTGCTGAAAATTTCTAGAACCTTTCATAGACATATCAATGTGTTTCTATCGGTTGCTCATGGTGTGCTTTTCTAGCATTTATTTTCCTCCATCAACATTTCCTACAGCCACCTCTTGTTATACATTGATTCATTCATTGATGGCATTCCATACTTCAGCATGGTCTCGAGCTCCTTTCAGGCTGGTAGAAAAAAATTTCATTTGCTTGAAAGTATGATGAATTTTCAACGAATCCATTTGATGCACATGCTAGCGTATCATTCCATGAGACCACATTTATTTAAGGCATTATGTCCTTCTTTTCTTTGATTGGAATGTGCCTTTTGCTATAGGCCACACACATTCTTTAATGGTGTTGAAAGTTATTATGTTTATAACAAATCCTTGGTGTGTTTGCTGTGTTGACTTGCTGCATTCAATGTGTGCCCTTCTATGTTCACTTACATTTGCTTTTAGTTTTGAAATAATTTTCAACATATACATTTTAGTGCATACCCTAGAGTTTTCATTTTGGTTTGTTCCAAACTGAGAAGCCTGTCCCCTGTTATCTGGCATTCCATCTGCTAATTGCCTTTGTTTTGATGAATACTCATATTTTGTTCTATGTGCGTTTCCTTCTTACTACATATTGCTTTGAGTTTCCAAAGCATTTTCAAATCTGTGTTGTGCATGCCTTGAAGTCTCTGACGACTTTCACACATTCATTTATATATTTCCTGCAGCCATGGTATTCCAATATAGGTGTTGATGCCTCAAAAGTCATTGTCAACAAAATCAAGGCACCTTTTGTTCCTCTGTGTATTTTCTCCATCGATCTCCTTACACAGAGGTTCTAGCCGAGCTTTGATCGATGAGTATACCCTTCTCCATACACTGGAAGAATGCAACCATCTGTGTATATCATTTGAGCTCCCCTTCCTTTTATTGCATTTTCTTTGTTGCTGGCATCATAGACTATTACATTTGCTTCTGATGGGTGTCCATACTCTTTGGCTCAAACTGTGCCCACCCCCTTATTTGCACTTGATTGATACATAAGATCACATTTATCTAATTTTTCTCTATGGCAACTGGTGTAGCTGCCCCTCAAGCAATGAGATCTATGTTTGAGCATTCCTTTATTGTGCCAACACTCCTTAATTAACACTTTAGTTTGTATAATTTGCAAGATATTGCTCAACATCCATGGTGTATTTTTTATTTTTCTTTACAAAACATCTGTCAATTGGCAGCCCTTTAAGACCTCCCTCATTTTAAAAGAGACACTTTACTTCAGATTCTTTCTACCATTGATTTCCCACAAGCCCAGCATATAGTCATATGATTGCGGTTGATTCATAAATCTTGCACATTTTGGGATAGAATATGAATTTAAAGCTGATATTTCCCACATGTCAATCAAACTCATAATTTTGAACTTTTTCTCATCTTTGATAGAGGGGAAAAGTACGCATCTCAAATAATCAAGACAGTATTAGTTCAATAATTTTTTTCCCTTCCACTGATTAAATGTTGGGACTTTATCTCATAGAGACTCAAATAAAACACCATTTCTTTCAACCAATAGATGAGAGAAGCTCATGATGATGAGAAATGATAACCCACCAATAAAACCATGCTTTGCAATTCATTCCTTTCACAACCAAAATGTCCTCCAACGAGAGCATGTCGAGTCCCCATGTGGACCTAGCTAAAAAAAATTCATTTTCAAACAACTTTCATGCTCAATTGATTCAACACCTCCTTTTGAATGCATCAAAGATGAAAAAATGAAGTGGGTTGTGATTAAAATATGATTTTAGGCTTATTTGCAAAATGTGCAAAAAAGGCCAGGTGGGCCATGGAATCGACTTCAAAAACTGGTCAAACGACTACTTGGAGCCATAAAAACTTGCCAGCATGCAAACATTGGTCCAAAGAATGAAATGCAAAAGACGTATCATAGAAATAAATCATAAGGAAAAATTTCTTAACTGTCAAAGTTGCTTACTCAAACTTTCTGCAATAAACAACTGTTCTGAACCAATTGAAACTGATGAAATCACCTCATTGCAAAAATATCAAATCAGCTTCTGGCGAGTTGCCACTGGACATAGTAGAACACTTTGGTAAACTAAGCACGTGTGCAAGAGGAATTAGCTTGGATCATCACCCACCAAAAGTTATTGTCACTCGAAGTTGGCCTCTCAGAAAGGTTTCAGTGCAAAATTGAGGAAATTCCATTTGGTTTTGATCTGCTAATAATAGCAAATCAACTCATAAGGCCTTGAAAAATGACATGCGAGCTCATTTTGGTATAGAGAATGAAAAATAACAATCATTCTGACATGACGTTCAACCAGTTGCAAAATGCAAGCTCAAATGGGAGGCAACTTTGCAAAACTACAAATTTGCAAACAACAGAAAAGTGACAAAACCCTCCAGCTTCACTTTTCAAAACCCTAATAAAACTCATTGTGGGAAGCTGAAAATTGACATGCACGTTCACATAGGACACATGAGTGTGTTTGCATAGGGATTTTGCTTAGAAATCAATGGGCTTCAAAATATGACCCTCTAAAGTAGGTCATTCAGGCAAGTTCATCAGGTGCACTTCTGAAAGTGCAGAGGTAGAATTTTGAAATTGGCACTTCAAATTTTGAGAGATTTGAGAGTGCCAATAGTTGGGTGTGCCAATCTTTCAAATTCTTGTCAAGTAACTTCTTGATCATAGTTAGTAGATTTTTGTTTGTGGATTCAACTAGGCCATTTCCCTAGGGGTAGTAGTTGGAGGAGAATTTAAGTGTGATTCCATAATCAAAGGACCAACTGGAAAGCTTAAGGGATGAAAAGGTGGGGCCATTGTCACACACAAGGGAAAATGGGCAATCGAAGTGATTTAAAATAAAGCTTTCTAAGAAATTGGTGATTACTTAAGTCGTACATTGCCTACATGCTATTCCTTTAGTCCATCTAGTGCAATAATTAGAAGCGGTTAGAATGTAGCTATGGCCTACAGAGGATGGTGGGATTACCGAACCAATGAATTCGAGTCCCCACTAAGTGAAGGGCCTTACCTCTGTGACTGGTTGGAGAGGGACAACAACATTCCTTTCTCAGGTGGCTGCGGTCTGACAGACATGACAAGATCTGACGTGGTTATGTGCATCCTTGAATAGAATTGGCTAGTAGTATCCAGCTCATAGAATTTGATGAGTATTTGAAGGGCCGGATCTGTGACAAGTGCCAATTTTTTCATGAAACTATTTTAGCACTTCAACTGCTTCCTCCTTTCCCAGGCATCTGAGATAGATTCCTTCATGATTTCTCTTATACAATATGTATCCCTACAACATATAGTTGATACTCTTCAACCTCAAAGCACACTTTTGGACTCCCTCTAGTCATGAAAGGAACTTGTTGTTCAGTAAATAATAGACTATGTCATCATACCACTCACCTAGGGAGACATCCTCCAGTTGGTACTACTGCAATGTGAGCTCAGGTCCAGTTTCTTCTATGGTGTGAGTGAGGGCCTATCCTCAAACCAACTTCATGGGATGAATCTCCATGTCATATTCTTGCAATAAAGTGACCCATTTTTCTCTTCTTTCTCCTATCTCATTCTCCATTAATAGGGCCTTGACAACTAGATCCAAAACAATGGCAAAAACCTTGCTTTGGAGAATATAGTGCTGAAACTTCTTAACTCCTCTAACCAAAGCATATGCCTACTTTTCAACATTGTGATAACGTAACTCTACATCTTTCAGTGGAGAACTCATAAAGGCAATGGGTTGCTCATTTCCCTCATCATCTTTCTGCATTAGCATGCTTCCAAGATTCTTTGACTTTGGAGCTAATTGAGCATGCTTCCTTTCTTGGTTGCATATCCACTTCTATATCATTAGGTGACTGTGCGGATCTGGATTGGTCCTAATTTTGTTGTTCTCTTGCAGCCTCTTTTGGGATGGCTTATCCTTTGATATGTTCAACTACTGTTTGACATAGGTAGCATTCAAATTTTGAATGGGCTGCATTGTGCACTCTGCACCAACTAGGCAGTAGCAGCTCTTGAAAATCCATCCTGGTTCCTAGATTAAGTTGATCCTATTCACATTTCTACATAAATTCTTGGAATCCATCCAACAATCCAAGGTTACCAACTTCGTAGGGTTCTTCATCCTTAGATTCAATCAACACCTCTGTACTATCAGGGACGTGGGTTAAGTTGGTGGAAGCACTACATAGTACAAGAAGGACCTCTTCGGCCACTTCTTCCTCTTGAAACTGTTCTTCATCCTGATAAGCCATGGGAGAATAATTTCCTTATTTTGTTTCTGCGAACAACACCTCATTGGTGTTGCTATACTTTGTGATCTTGAACTTCATCTGAGGCTCTCTCTCAATGTGGATCTAGTTTGGTAGCCCCCTCCAAGGCAACCACAGATGAGAATAGTCTATTGTGGTATAACCATTTAAATCTCAAGTGAAGTCACATCCTAATATAATGTCGTATGTGTCAGGGATATCAACAACTTGAATGCCAATTACCTACTACACCCTTGGGTCAACAACAATCTGCAATGGTATTCTATTCATTTCTCCAACTATATACACTTTTTTCTTATCTAGCTGAGTGACTTTCCATTAGGAGGGAGTTGGAGTTATCCCTAGTGCTTGGTACATTGTGAATGGTATGACATTAGCCAAAGCTCCTGAGTCTAATAGGAAGCTATGTAGGTTCTTGCCAAATATCTGAATAGTCATTAAGAAGGGAGGGGTCTCCAACTTTCCTTGAAACAACCCCACTAATACACCAGCTTGAGCTACTTGAGCTTTGTCTTTATCAATGCATTTATCCTTGGTTTTCATTTGATTTGAATCCTTGGCAGGGGATTTATCTACGGGTTGAGTCTTATTGGATTGTTGGTTTGGGGATTGATTGGGTTCCTTTCCCAGAATTTCTCTAATTACGGGCTCACTTCTAGAAGTGTCGAAGGAAACCCTCTTGGTGGGCACCTCTTGAGATAGCTTTGATAGGGAAATTTCATTCAGTGACCTAAAAAGGGCATTCTTGATGGCCAGTACCTTTAAAAACTCAAAGGATGACAAACCAAATTTGACCTTCTTCAATTCCTCAACTACATATTCTCCCATTTTTTCAACCTCTACTTCAAAAAGTATTCTTTGGGAAGAACTAGTGGACTAATCTTGAGTTTGATTTAGCTACCTATTTTCATTAAAGTACTGAGTAGGCATGTGGGGGTAAGTTAGATTGTTACTGGTATTAGGATCAGGCAAAGTATTAAAGTTGTTGGGAGGAGTAGAAGTCATGAAAGGGCCTCCAACTTGTTGATTCCTTACGTTATATGGAGTTGGCCTTTGGTGGAACATATGGACTTCATCCTCACAAGGTTCTTCCTCATCTATTGGACCATTACCTACTGAATCAAATAGCTGGGATAAGACACTATTGTTACTTACCCTTTTTGTTTCTTCATCTCTGGAAGTAGCCTCCTTTTTGGGAGCATTGTTTTTTCTTTTTGGGAAAGGAGCCTAGTTGACCACCAGCACTGAAGAATCGTATGGCTTCGATGGAACCAAGTCTCAATAACTCGAACCATCAACTGTATTCTGGAGTTCTACTTGAAATTTTTTTGTGGTAGTTTAGAATTTTGAACAATCCAATTCTAAATGCATGTGTTTCTTGTGAATCTGGCACCATCCAGATAGGGTAGCCTCAACTAGGGAAACTCTGCTTGTAGACTTATCGATATTAGTTGGTTGATCGAGAGGTGTAGGAAAACCTCCATTGTTTATCCTTGTGTTCCATGTTTGATTTTTCCTTTGTGAAGGCTTTCGTTCAAAGCTCTGGCCAAAATTTTTTCCTCTTTCATATTTTTTCCTAGAAGAAGTACCTAAATCATGGTTGTCCAGATTGCGATAGGCTTGAATGATCCTTTGAGAATCTTGCAACTGCTTGTTTTGGTTCCTCAAGTGTTTCATCTTCGTAGAAAAATTCCTTACCATCTCGGTCAATTCATCGATCCGGTCTTTCTCTATGTTGTTCTATTGTGGTACTAAATTATGAAGGAAGACTAGTTGCATTGCGGGTTAGTTCTATTGTGCTGGTGGGAACTTAGAGCCTTGTAGGTATGAGGGAACTTGAGGCTATGGAGTATATTCCTGATGCTGTGAAGATTGCAAGTAATGAGGTATGGAAGGCACTTGGTTCAAGGGCTGCCTTGGATGTGGGACTATTGGCAACTAAGGAACTTGATTTAGCATGGGTGTCTGATTGGCCAAGGCATGGGTAACCCCTTGGATTTGGGTTGGATGAGTAGCTGGTACGAATGAGGACAATGGACCTATGATATGCTGCCTCAAGTCCATGCTTGATGTGACTACTTCTGCATATGCATCCACCAACCTGGCAGGTGGTGGGTGCATCCTTTTCACCAATGTGGATGTAAGATTATCCAAGGCTACATAATAGACTACCGTAGCTGAGGCATCATCAACCATGTAGGGTGGTTGAAAATTCATATAAGCTATGTGGAATTGGTCATTAAAGGAGCTAATGGGCTCATTAACTTCCCTCATGATAGACATGAACTGCTGGTATAAATTAGAGGGGCTGACTAGAAGCTTAAACTTTTGTAGGAATGTGTCCTTCATTTGATCCCAAGTGGTGATGGATCCAATTGGCAGATGGATGTACCAATAGAAAGCCTCCTCTTGTAATGAGTAGGGAAAGAGCCTACAAGCCACATCTTCATGTTCTATTTGCATATCCTTCAAGGCTATTTGAAAGATCTTGATGTGCTCTTCTACTATCCATTATGGATCACATGGGTGGAACTTAGTGCAAAATCCTTCCAAATTCTTTAGCATATCATGGTAATCATTGAAAGACAACGGGGATGGATTGTTACCTAGCCAAGCCATTGTGGGAGGCATAGGTGGTGCTTATTGTGATACAATAACATAAGGTTGCAATGGAGCAGTAGTTGGGGCAGTGTCTTGAAGGAGTTGTGCTGGGACTGAGACAACACCTTGGCTGTGGGAGGTGAAGGGTAGAAAGTGTTGGTGTAATTAATTATTAATTACACTTTACATAAGTTTACTTAGGCTTTATTTAATTCCTAAGTTATAAGTTCTTATATTTATCTTGTTGAGCTATCTTGTTGCTCAAGATAAGATTAGGGTTATGCGTCTTTGCTTTTACAAAGCAAATCATTATCTTGTAATTATTATACTTCGAATATATCAATTTGTACATCTTTATGCAATCTCTGCTTTTTGTTTTTCTCTTTTGTGGAAGGCTTTTTTCTGGTTTGCATTTCAGATCTTGGTTTCTAACATGGTATCAGAGCCTCGATTTCTAGTCCCTTCTCAGCCTTTTTAGAGGAATACATTGCAGAGCTCATTCGAGGTCCCTTGAGGGTTTCATTCCTTGAGCATCTTTATGCAATGTCTTGGATCAGATTGGGGTTTTTCATTAGATTCAAAGCAATGGAAAAAGTCAGAAATGACTTTTATTTCATTCATTTTAGTCACCGTTTGCCAGATCTATGAGGGTTTCAAGCTCAGTGAGTTTTCTAATAGATCTGGGGGTTGCCTAATTTTTGGAGCACTTTGGGCCCAAACGGACCTCATCGTTGGATTCACAGTGCCCAAAAACCCCCATTTTCATATAAAATTTGTCTGATTTAGGAAAATTTGTCTGGAGAGGCAATTTTTTTTACTCGAGGGTTGTACGACCCTCAGACATGCATTCCGAGGCATCGAAATCGAAAAAAAAAATTAAAAAAATCAAAATTTTTGGTTATTTTTCTGCATGGCCAATTATATTGGAGGCCGCCACCAATCCGCCGCCCAACGGCCACTAGGGGCATCGGCTACCAAGCAACGCCACCATCTCCACTGCCGACTTGTCCCTTCAACCGTCAGCGCCAAGCCAGCGATCATATTGGAGTCTGCGCGTTGTGTTCTCAACCCCCGCGGGCCTTTAGCCTCCTGCACCAGGTCTTATGGGCAACTGAGCACCCAGCTCCAGCCCCCGCCCCGGTCATATGGATGACCGGGGCCTTCACCGACATACCTTGCATTTCAGCCCCTGGTCCGCCCAAGTGACCAAGGGCCCTTTTTTTAGCCCCTGAGGGCTTCTAGGGGCTAAATTGGACATTTTTGGAGCACTTTCACAGAAATAGGCGTAACTTGGGTATACAACGTCTTTTTTTTGCAAACAAGATATTGTCGGAAATATGTTTCGATGCTCTACGCAATGGTGTAGGTGTGATTTTCTGGTTTTTCTTTTTTGATGTCTTCTTCAGCATCGGAAGTCAGATGTTTCCCTTTTCACTCTGGGAAGAATATCTTTTGACTCGCTTATCCATTTTTTGCGATTTTCATGGCATTGGAAAGCTGGTTTTAGGCTCTATGCAAATCTGAGGTCATTTATAGAATATGTGTACCTTATTTAATACATGCATTCATATTTTTTTCATGCAGTAGGTTTGTATTTTCGCTTATGTTTCTATAATTTTGTATTCTCTCTTCCTGCAATCATTGGGTATTGTAATAACGAACTGATATAAAGTTCCATTAAGGAGGGTTCTTGCCTCCACCTTTCATGTTGATGACAACTTGCATGATTTTTTCTGGTTCCTATTGTTTCCTTTAACTTCTTTCTTGCTTAGCTAGACACATCGTTGGTTTGCTTCGGTTCACACTTTAGTTGGGATTTTATGGTTCTTGATCTGCATTGGTTCAGATCTTTCTCATTTCAAGGCCATGTTTTTATGGTTAATGTTCTAGAATCTTGATGGTACTCGTCCTATGGGTAGTTTTAGTTTCATTTTGACACTGGCTTCGAGAGACACAATTTCCAGATTTGTCATCATTATGGGTCTTTTCATCCTTTCATCTATTGTTGCTTACAGATTCCAGGGTTTATCCAGTATGTGAGTTTCCAGTGTTCCTTGGCATCAGGTTTGCTATTGCATTTGTGATTCTGATATGGTATTTTGCAAATAGAAGTATCTTTCCTTGCTTGCCGGATTTGGGGTTCTAGTGTTTCTTCATCAAAGTTCTTCTAGTGATTCTTTGCAATAGTTCATCTCACTGAGGGGGGGTTTTTTCCACTAGGTTTTCTCTCTCTTTGCATTTGTACATGAGTACCTAATCAGGCCTTGTTGTCGGGACTCAGATTTGCATAATAATTTACTTCTCCCTAAGTTGCACTTATGGGGGGGTGTTGGTGTAATTAATTATTAATTACACTTTGTATAAGTTTACTTAGGCTTTATTTAATTCCTAAGTTATAGGTTCTTATCTTTATCTTGTTAAGCTATCTTGTTGCTCAAGATAAGATTAGGGGGTATGTGCAGGATCATGATGGGCCAAAAAGTGGCAATATGATGGGTATTTGTAGGGTATGTGGCTGATGACTTTTTTTTTACCCAAATTTGATCAAATGAAAAATGTTTTTAAAGGAGATTCTTAGCTTTCCGCCAATATAAATTATGCTTTAATTTGAATTTAGTAAATAATTATTATTCATTTTCTATTTGAATTATGACTAAAGTCCTGATTGATAGGTTGATTGAAAAACATCTATAGCTTTTAAATGGTATATCATTTTTTGAAGCCAAAACATGCATCACATTCTATGCTTTGCATACTATAGGATTAAAAAGAAAAATTGAATTTCATGAAGTTTTGACCAAGTTAAGGTGGTTAGACATACAAGTTTTATATTTTTTAAAAGTTGTAATAAATAATTCATAATTAATTATTTACTTGGAAAACAATTACAAAAAAATATGCATCACATCCGGACATGAGTCCTCTACTTATGTCTAGAATATTATAAAAAATATTATCATTTTATTGTGGTTAGGGTTGAGACACCTACATCTTATTTTTCCCTGAAATTTAAGTACTACTACATTGAAATTTCAAATTTCCACCAAATAGAGATTTTTTTTTAAAAAAAACCTAGTAGTTTAGAAACTACATTCAATTTTCTATAGATTCTATTCTTACATATTTTTGAAATAATATAAATAACTTATTCAAATTTTTACGTCAAGTTGGCTAACTCTGATTTTTTTGAATTTTTTGCCACTTAAGGGCCTATTTTTTCCATGATGATCCTGCACATACCCTAGGGTTATACGTCTTTCCTTTTATAAGGAAAATCATTATCTTGTAATTATTGTACTTCAAATATATCAATTTGCACGTCTTTATGCAATCTCTATTTTTTTGTTTTTCTCTTCTGTGGAAGGCTTTTTTCTAATTTGCATTTCAGATCTTGGTTTCTAACAGAAAGGAAGTTTGGAGTGGAGGGGAGGAAGGAGGTGTTGCTGATAGTGAAGGGAAGGAGTGGGATGGGTGGATGGAAGGAGATGGAGGGGATGGAGGAGATGTAGGTTGAGTGGATTGAGTTGAGACTAATGCTTCTCCCTTTTTGGCTCTCTTAGCCTTGGTGGGAGGTTTTAGCTCTTGGAATCCTCCCTTGTTTGGTGCGGATATAAGCATTCTATTAGACCTTTGAGGGGAGGAGGAACCAATTCAAACCAGCTTAGCCTGGCTTCCCTCCTTCTAGTGCTAGTTCTGTTAATGGGTGCTAGGAGGAGAGGTAAGCATAAAATGAATGATGACTGGAGCAATGTGTTCTTCTCTTGTTCAACCCTCCTAGAGCCAGTTCTATTGATGGGTGCTAGGAGGAGAGGCAAGCATAAAATGAATGATGACCGAAGCAATGTGTTCTTCCCTCATTCAACTCTCTTTCTAGCGCTAGTTCTATTGATGGGTGCTAGGAGGAGAGGCAAGGATAAAATGAATGATGATTGGAGCAATATGTTGAAGGGTGTTTTTTCACTTTCGAAACACAAGCAACACACAACTATGCTACCTCTCTTGAAAGGTAATTTCTGCAACTAAGTATTAGAAATCACCCCATGGTCTCTCAGGTGTCGGGTCATGAATAACCTTGCAATAATTTAGTTGGTTGATGTGATTTTTTGGTAATCACAAAGGGAATTTATGGTTAGCTAAGCATAAAGGGAATTAGATCTACAAAAGGAGTTTTGTAAGTTTTGGAAATGGATGTAAAGTTGCTACAAGTTTAGGATAGTGGGATAAAACTCCATGATTGTTATTAGATTTGGCTTTACAATGATGCTAGAACTTTACTTCAAGTTCAATTTTGAAAGAAAGGTCAAAAGGGAAAAGGGATAAGAAGTTTCCTAAATCTACAACTAATGTTGACTAGTAACTGTTAAATAAATATTTGAGCAGCTCCCTTCAGGTTTATTTTTGTATTGTGTGTGTGCCATCCTATGCATCATTGAGTTTGCTCAGCTTTTTATCAAATTTTTGATTTGTTGCTTTGTGCATCTACTCTTTGTAGCTTCGGGTATTGGCATTCCTTTCAAATCCTGGAGGTTCCGCTGTGCTTCCACGTGTCGCAGTTACGAGATGCTTTTGGTCCTTGTTTCCTTGAGGCCTTGTCGGGCTGCGAAAGGCTTCCACGAAGCCGTCATTCCTAAAGGGTGTCAGCGGGCCCCGCATCTTGCTATGTGGCAACTGTTCACAAATATTTCAACGCAGGGATGAAATAAGCAACCACGGGCAGTGAAATGCTACCACGCATCTTTTATGTCTGACTGATGGAGCATTCCCTTCGCTGTGATAAAACCCTCAACCCTTTCGACACGTGTTACATTTTTGCAAATCGTCGATAGCGATTGGAGAATGGTTCATGCAGGCAGCAAAATGATGCCATGTGCCTAACAACTAATCTGTTACGTGGGCGATAGGCCGGATGAACTAAATAAAGCTATTGGTTGCTGCTTGTCATGATCATTTGCAACAATGAATGACACTTGTTTGATCGAGCCTGGCTAGGACCACCGCCATCATTACATAGAATGCACCTATGCCCTGGATGATTGGATGATGTGTTCCAGCTTGATGCTGTTGTAACAGCCTTTGGAATATTTTGATTCAGACATCATTGTAGAGGATCAAGAGATCTTTTTTGTTGCTATTCTCCAAAGTGGTGGGAGGTTTTCCTACTATATATAGTTTCTCTGTTGAAGAGAAAGGGTCTAGAATTTGGAGAAAAACATGCTGGTTTTAGCAAAAAAGACACCAGGCCTCTATTACTGTTTTATTTAAATTGTAAAACTTTCACACTGTGTCAATTGTTCAGCCTATCTATTTTTCATGCTTTGATTAAATTGTGAACTATGCTTTATACTATCTTGACATTTCATTTGAAAAACTTCTATATATGTTAGATACAAGTTTGCTTACCTAGATCATGTCTAATGACTCTTCTTAGTAGTGAGAATGTATGCAATGTTATTTTATGTCAATAAATGAATTATTTATGCTATAATCTTAAGTCTGACGTTTTGGAACATAACAACACTATTTAGGCCCTTAAATCTATGATTTATCATGCCCATCAGCAAATCTTGGCACATCACCTTAGGTTAGACTTTACTTTATTATATCTGCTTCCTTTTCCCTTTCCAAATCCCATTATAGAAGAAGCTGACATGTCTAAAAATCTAGAGGTTACTTAGTTTAGCGCAAAAGGTCCTCGTTAAACTGAGTTTCCCATAAGACTCTGTTACCTCGTCAATTTTTGGCGTCAACAGTTTGTTCTTTTTCTGGCATGCCTGGTGGGACACAAACTTAATGAAATTGCATTGTAAAAGGGTGTATGAGCCATCGGCCTGTAACTAGATCCTAAATTGCAGGTAACCCAAGTTTACTAGTACCTCCACTAGGGATAGTCCAGGTCACTAATCATCTGGTAACCGTTCCATTCCCACCACCCTTTCCTCTCACCATATTGCCAGCTGCCAATAGAAACTACATAGCATGGGACGCTAGAAGTCCCCTGGTAGCCTTGGTAGCTCCCACTGTCTAGGGTGCTATCCCAGTTTTGACTATGAAAGCTATCCCCAAATTTGCTGGAGATAGCTCAAAAATGCCAGTAGAACAGTTGCAGGATGTGGCCAACGTATGTCTGGTACATGGTATTACAGTGTATAATGTAGCCTTGAGGCTCCTTGGCACGTCTTTCAAAGGCAAGGCTCTGGTTGGTACCAAACATTGACTCCTAATTCAATTCGCACCTGGGATGAGCTTGGAGATTGATTCTATGAAAGGTTCTCAAATGACGGAGATCGTTCTTCATTGTATTACCAGCTATCTGTCATAAAATGAGCCCCCCAGGAGGTTCTAATGGACTTTAATGCCCGATTTCACATGAATTGGTAGAGAATCCCTGTTGCCATCCGCCCGACTCCCGAGTTGGCCTTTATATTTTATCTGAAGTCCATCAATTTTGACATTTTTGTGATGATCAAGTCTTTGAGAGGAGCTACTCTACCAAATGCTTATAGTACTGCTATTAAAGCTGAGAATCATTTGATAGATTGCGAAAAATTGCCTCTTTGACCTATTATGTCGATATTTCCTAAAATATGAATTTTCGAGCAAGAGGTCGCATTGACTAGTGCACCCGCAACTGCCCACTCAATGTACTCATATGTGGCCACTCCTGAAAACATGGCTTCTACATCAGGATCTTCCAAGGATGAAATAAGCGACCTCAAGGAAATGTTACAAACCATGGTAAATGACATAACGATTCTTAAGCGAAACCAAGCAATTCCCTTGTGGCTCGCATATCAAAACTATCAGGGTGGCCAGTCTACTTATCAACAAAATTAATATTAGGGTGCACCTTGCACCAATCCACCAACACCGATTGCAAACTAAATGGTGCCGGTGCCGTCTCCATTGATGAGCGCATCACCAAGCTCAAGCAGGGAATTAACCGCAGGGCAGAACAACCTTATTGATGACATCAATCCATGGTGTTTCCTCTGCAGCGATGCACATATGCTTCAGAACTGTCCACGTGGCAACCTACAACAAAAGGTGGTGAAGCAATGCAGCCAAGGCATGACAACAAAAAATGGAGGTTATGTATATGCCTCACCACAAATGGAGAGCGTGGTCCTTACCGCGTAAATGCAAGGAATTTCTTTAGAATAGGAATCAGATATTTCTCCTGATCATGCACTTTTCTCCTAGATGGAAGAAGAAGAAGCAGTGTTTGCTAATGATGCATTCATATCCAAAACATTGCAAGTACAGTCTGACTATAACACACGCTCAAAGAGGAGATTCACCGGTGAGCCAGTTGTTTCAAATCTGGACAACCCGCAACTCAGAGGCATGTTCGATCAAATTCCCAGTGCTCCAACCATTCCTTCACTTTCTCAACCACGGAAGGAGATTATTATAACAAGAGCCAAGGAGAAAAAATCTCTGAGTTTTCCATTTTTTAATGTGGTAGAGCAATTGAAGAAATCATCCGCTAATGTGTCTTTGTGGGACATTCTAGCCATCCCAGAATAAAAGATGTTATTACAGAAGGCGCTTCAGGAAGAGATCAACTTGGCATCAACAAAGCCATCTGCTAGTGTTGAGGTTGTTTGTCTCACGCCGCCAGCAAAGGTTCTTACAAACAATACATATGAATCTCCTGCCGAGGATAGAAGTAGGTCGAAACCTCAACCCTTCTTCTTGACTCTTATTGTAGGAAAGAAGCTATTACACAATGCTATGATTGATTCTGGCGCTAGTACAATGGTTATGCCTAAACAAATAGTCGAAGCTTTGGGACTCAGCTATGAACCTATGAAAAGAGGGGTGATGCAGCTTGATGGAAATAAAGTTGAGACCGTAGGTGTCATCAAAGCACTTCCTTTAACTCTATTTTCCTGCCCTAGTATCACAGTCCTACAGGACACAGTGATCATAGATGTCCCTCCTATGTTTGGTCTCTATCTATCCCGAGAGTTTACTTCAAAGGTGGGTGGATACCTGTCCTTGGATTGGTCACATCTGATACTTAGGACCAAACACGATGCAAAAATGAAGGTAAAATCTGAGGCTCTACATTCCGAACACGTGGCAGATGAGGCCTTGATCAATTTTGAAGCAACGCATACCTCTATCACCAAGCAAGAAATTTATTGCGTTGAATTGCTAGAGGAGGAGAAGGTGAGCGGAGATCAGAATGATAAAGAATATGCTCTGTTGAGTTAACACATAAACAATGATCCTTTTGGCAATTATCATGCTACAGGATTGGGCACATATGTAATTTATGATGAAGACCAGGTGCTTCCAAGGGTTACTAAAGAATCCAAAGGTAACTAGGCAAATGAGCTATGGACACTGTACTTTGATGGAGCAAGAAGAAAAGTAGGTGCTGGAGTAGGGGTATATCTAATATCCCCGCAAAATAAAAAATGGTTGAGACCTTTCCGCTTTCATTTCGCTTATTCAAACAATGAGGCTGAATATGAAGGGTTAGTCCAAGTCTTAAGCCTTGCACAACGAATGGGAATTAAACAATTAATTGTGTTCAGAGATTCTGAACTGGTAATTAACTAGGTCTGAGAAATTTTTGCAGCAAAGAATGTCTGCATGAGATCCTATCGGCACCGAGTCTAGGACCTAATTGAGGGTTTTGAAGCTTTCAACATCTAGACCATTCCCTGAAGTCAAAATAGCAATGTAGATCGCATGGCTGTGATCGGTGCTCAATTTGATCCTATCTCTGATTTGCTTTAGAACGAACATTTAGTACGAGTACTAGTCCAACCAGAGATCCCCAACAATGATCAGAGTTGGAAAGTCTTTGAAAGCGATGAACATATCACCTCATTTATCTAGCACTCAGGGGAATTCGCTGATCAACTTCAACCAACGATTGTCGATGCTTATGAAGGATAAATTATGTAGCTCAAATCTAATAAACTTCCAAAAGGATTGGTTACTCTTGAAAAAAAATTTGATTATAATGATAAGTAGAAGTTCGTGGCAGAAAAAATTGATTATGAGGACCTTCAGGTCTCCGATGGTAGGAATCTCCGAGTCGAAAAAGATGTCCCACATCATGATAAGGAAAGACTCATCAGTTTTTGCGAAAAGTAGGGAGTAGTGGCTTGGTCCTACGATGATCTGAATGGTTACAATCTTGGCATCATTCAACACACTATTGAGCTAACAGAAGGTGCAAAACCAGTCCAACAGAAACAGAGGCTAGTGAACCATAAAATTGAGGCCCTAATGGCATAGGAGCTAACTAAGCTCATTGAGTCACACATTGTCTTCCCAATCAAACATAGTACTTGGGTATCAAATCTAGTCCTAGTTTGAAAGAAGAATGGAGATATCCATTTATGTGTGGACTTCTGAGACCTAAAAAGAGTATCTTTGAAAGACCACTATCCATTGCCTTCTATGGAGTTAATCCTACAAACTGTGGTAGGATTGAAAATGTTTTCTTTGCTGGATGGTTTCTCCAGCTACAATCAAACCCATGTTAAAGAAGAAGATCAACACAAGACTACGTTCACCACAAAGTGGGGAACATTTGCATATGCTAAAATTCCTTTTGGTTTATCCAATGCAGGGGCAACATTCCAGCGGGCGATGGACGTTGCATTCAGTGAACTAATCAATAAGTTTATTCTAATCTATTTGGATGACCTTACTGTGTTCTCTAAATCTAAAGATGATCATTTTGATAATTTGGAATTAGTTTTTCAAAAGTGCCAGGAATTCGGGGTTTCCCTAAATCCAAAGAAATGTGTATTCAAAGTGCCACAGGGTAAGCTATTGGGGCATGTTGTGTCTAGAGAAGGTGTTTCAATTGACCTCGAATGAGTAAATGCTATCAAAGAACTTCCCCTTCTGGTAAATAAGAGGGGTGTCCAGTCTTTCCTAGACAAGGTCAATTTCGTTAGCAAGTTTATTTCTGATTTTGCGGGAATGATTAGGCTAATCACCCTAATGTTGAAGAAAGATCAAGCATTCAAGTGGACAACAGAAGCTCGAGAGGCTTTTGAAAGGGTCAAGGTAGCTATTTCCACAACTCCAGTGCTGGTTAATCTAGATCAATCCAAAGATTTTATAATGTATGGTTTTAGTAGCAAGTCCAGTATTGCTACTATTCTAACCCAAAAGGATAACGAAGAAAAGGGGGAACATCCAATGGAATTCTATTCACGAACCCTAAAGAAATATAAGATGAATTATAATTTTGTTGACAGACAGGCCTTTGCAATAGTAAAAGGACTTAAAAAGTTCCGCCATCTAATTTCCTACAACAAGGTGCTAGTGTACGTTGCACATTCTAGTGTGCGTGAATATATCATGGAGGGGGAAATCATAGAAAAAAGGGCTAATTGGATCACCAAGATCCTTGAATATGACATTGAAGTCAAGCCTACTAAAACTATTAAAGGAAAAGGATTGTGTGAATATATGGCATAGAGTGAAGAGGTACCTATCGCAGAGGAGCAGTCAGAGCTCGTCTTGATAAATAAATTTGAATTAAAAGGCGGTTGGCTGACTAAGAGAATGAGCTCCATGCAAACTGGAAAGTATCCGCCAGACCTCTTGTCCCAAAAAAGAAGGTATTATCGGTTGCAGAATTGTGAGTATACGCAAATAGGAGTCCTTTTCAAAAGAAATTTCAATGGTGTTCTCCTGCGATGTGTTACTTCGGAGCAGGCAAAGAGGATCCTCGACACATTCCACAATAGCATTGCAGGTGGACATTTCTCTACCAAAACCACCTCAATTAAAATCATGCGTTCTGGCTATTATTGGCCCACACTTTTCAGTGACTCCCACTCTCTGGTAAGGGCTTGTAAAAAATGTCAGTTCTTCGCTGACAAAAGGAAGAATTCCACAATAGCCCTTAGACCTATAGTGGCAGATGAACTGTTTGTGCAATGGGGCCTAGACTTCATTGGAATGATCAACCCAGTTTCTAGTGCTAGACACAAGTGGATTCTGACTGCTATAGACTACTTCACAAGGTGGACGAAGGCTGTTCCCCTTAAAGGCGCAATAGAAATAGAGATTATAGATTTTCTCAAGGAACTGGTGACAAAGTTCAGCCCTCTGAAAAACTATCATTTCAAAAAGCACCAGAGAATTCCTAGGTGCAAAGGTATGTCACTTTGTATTAAAGAATAGCATATTCCTTAAAACATCATCAAACTATTATCCATAAGGGAATGATCTAGCGGAGTCAACGAACAAAATCTTAGTCTGACTCCTTAAAAGGATTGGCTCAATACATCAGAGGGAATGGCATAAAAACCTCCAAACAACGCTCTGGGAAAACTGCATAACTCCTAAGCAGGTCCTTAATACTTCACCTTATGAATTGGTATATGGAAAAAAGGCCCTATTACCTATCTCTATGGAGATTTCGGCAATACAGTTGTTGAAATCTCTTGAGATAGAACAAAATGAAGCCATGGAGGTTCGGCTCACCGAACTATTGGAAGTACAGGAAAAAAGGGAGAATTCCCTAATAGCAATGACAAGCCATCAATAAGTGGTCAAATGATGGTTTGACAAGAAGGCTTCCGACCAGGATCTAAAATGCAGATACTTAGTGCTAAAGTATGATAGCAGGGCTGCAAAGCCAGGTCAGCATGGTAAATTTGATAGCCTATGGGAAGGTCACTTTAAAATCATTAGGTGCAAAGAACACAATGCTTTTGAGCTAGAGAATATGGAATAGAAACCATTGGGAATCCCAATCAATGGGATTCATCTTAAGCTATTCTATTAGGCATTAAGCTCTACTTTGTACATATGTAAATAACACTTTTATTTTATTTTATTTCCATTTCTTTGTCCGGTCTTTTTCTGAATTAGTTTGTACTTCTACGAAATTAACCCATTATTATTGGTGGGTGTAACACCAGATTTGCTTTACACAGAACACGCCCATGTGTGGAGAAATAGCAAGAAAAGTTGCAAGCCCAAAAAAACTTAAATACAAAATAAAAAGAAAGAGCATGGATTTTTTTTAAACGGTAGATATCTATTCATATATGTTCTTTTCATTACAAAAGTTGCTAGGAAGCCATATTTCAAAATTTACAAGAATATTGAGCTATTATATATATGATAGCCTTTTTTGTCAAGCTTATATACAACTATGGGTAGAGAGACATATTTTGAGCAGGCATGAAGACATTTTGAGCAACGGGCAAGGGTTTTTTATCCAAAGGCATGGCTGGCGGCAATTGACGCATTAACTGCAGCGTCCACTTCTTCCTCATCCATGGGTTTCTCGGCAGCATTGACAGTATCATTTAGCACAACTACCATTGGCGGGGGGAACACCAGGTTCCTAAAGTTAGTATACCAGTCTATGTCATAAAAAGGTATCATGTTGTAACTGCAAAATAGGAAGTGTAGGGCTTGAGTAACCCTCCGCTGGTGTTGGTCATGGGTCTATAGGAAGAATCCGCTAAGGAATGACAACCAAATGACAACGGCTTCTTCCTCAATGAAGTGACGCAGGTCGCTAGCTGACGGCAGACCTACCCCATAGGTAGCATGAGCAACAACCTCACCGAGACTATTCAAGTATTTTTTGGGGAAGATTTCTTTAACCAGCTTCAAGATAAGTGGTCGGGGAATGCTAATGTCTAGCATGGATGCTACAAAGTGGGAGCATACGTCGGTATTCACCCGATACTTATCCTCATATTCTATACAATCTTTGCCTAAAACCCACTTTATGGCTACTAAAACCAGAGAATGCTTATTCTTCATCATCCTTTTCAGTCTCCTAGTTGAAATCTCCCCTAGGAATGCCGTCTGCGACTTATATGAAGTCAGGCGAACTAGTGTATCCATTGCTCTGACACTATCCCTAGGCTTCTAAGCTAATGCCAAACTTATCTACCACCTAACCTATGAGAGGGCTTGCTTAAGACTCTACTACTGACCTATCACTTCTCAAATGCTAAGTATATTTTTCCCACTGCTTACTGGCCTATTTATAGAAAATTGAGAAGACACATGCTAATCTGCTTTAAAAAAATGTGATATTATGCTAGTTGCTATCTTGAAAGGCGAGCCTACATTTGCTCACATTTCTGGGCCAGTTGCATCTGTGATAACATGGCCTGATGCGTGCTTGATTAAGTGGATCTGATTAATTAGCTTTAAAAAGGTGGGGCTCATTGGTAGTAAGACGTATGGCCATAGGCTATTGTGTCATCTTTCAAGCGCATCCAAGAGCCCAAGGCGATATTCATATCTTTTCAGACCATGATCGTTTGTTTGGCGTAATCATTATGGCCGGGATATTAATTGCTAGTGCATGCTAACGTAGAGTTAGCAAGCCAATTATTGGCTCAAGTTCCAAGGAGATCACAGCGTATCACACGATCGCCAAATGCAATAATGGGCTTCAGCCACCTCAAAATAGTAATTAGTTCATTTTGCATGAATTGCAAAATTAGCAGTACATGCCGAATTAAATGCAAAATGCTTGTTTTCATCTACCACCTTGAGAAAAGTTGCTATTATTGCATGAAAAGGCTCAATATTTTAAAGTCTTTTCACAAACGGAAAGGATTAGTGCAAAGTTGTTTTTTGTCTATCTATCTAGAGCCGAGCATAGTCACAGCCAACCAGGAACTTGCAAAAATCTACAAAGAAGGAAAATGTAAGAATCTTCAGCTCAGTCAATGCAAGAGGAAATTAGCTAAGAGTTATTTATGGCTATTCGTTTTTCAGTATAGGTATATGTCTACGAGGATGTGGCATACGCTATGCCTGGTATACCCAACAAGACAAGGAGAGCCTACACAGAAGAGATGAATAGAGCCAAGAAATAGAGAAACCAGAAAAAAGTTGAGAAAAAATGGGACAATATCTATGACCCAAAGCTTGTGAAAAACCCTAAGTTCCTCAAAGAGACAACTTGTGCAAGGTTATCAACACCAAAGGTAGATCAATCTATTGGTACAGTGGTCTCCCTCAATACATGGTCCCACTGGTGCACTATTGCCTAGAAGTGGTTGATGCTGCTATTCAGCGTTATAATCCTAATACCCACCACATTGAAGGCCGCAACTTAAGGGTGCATATCACTCTAGAGGCCATCTGACACATTTTATGTATCTCGGATCCAAGTAAGAGGAAGGAGAATATTGAGACCTTTTAGCCGAGCAAAGGAGAGAAAATATGGAAGAAGATGAAAACTAGCTCATAGTTCTTGATAGAGGAGACTGGTAAGAAAGGCGTCCTAGCCACTAAAGTGCCAAGTATTTCGTTATCGCATGGTGCATTTTGCGACGATCTCTAGGATGCCATGTCCATGCTGGCCTTTGTATGCAGCCGAGACTCCGATGAGAAAATAGAGACCTTTCAACTAGGACCGACAATACAATTTCGCAAGCAACATGAGCTCTTCTGGTATGATTTTGTTGAGTTTATAGTTGAAGAAATGAAACAAAAAATTGAGAATTATTAGGTGGAGAAAAAATTTAGGTTTCTTTCCTTCCTAGTCCACATATTTCTGCATCAGAACCTAGATTTTTTTGCCCGATTTTTTTCACTATCAATTTTTGATGAGCAAAATAAAAGGAAGCCGGTATCCACATGGACTTATTTTCTTTCTGCATCATACGATTATTATGCATTTGTGGACTATTTCATAGCCCCGGTCTTGAATGATTTGATTGGAGAGGGTGATATTATCTGGCTCGATAAGGAGCAGGCTAGATTTATGCAGAGCTTCACCCCTGCTTGTGACTGGTTCTTGGGCAACGATTTTACGATCCTCTGAATGCGGGGCTTTATTGGCAAACCTTTCCTACTCCCAGCCTGCATCACAGATAGAGTGCTCATGCTAGAAATGTTCTGACAGGTGTGTATCATTGATTTTACTTTTTGTAGCAGCGAAAAGGTCAAGAAGAAGGGATTCTTCACTTGGCCGAAGAATTTCAAGTCAGCAACTCTACTAAAAAAGTAATCAGACTAGTTGTTAGAGGACAAACCGATACATCTAGGGTTGGTACTGGTAAATGATAAGTGGGAATACAACCCTTTCAATGACTTGCCAGAGCCACATATGAGAGTTACCCATGTTTCCCGACCATACTCGGAGAAGCGGCATAATCCGCGAACAGACAAAGATGAGGATTTTGTTGAATTGGTGCAGATCCCTATGCCGGACACTAGAGGCCCATGGCACAAGTTCTACTTTCTTGTGGCTATGGCCTAGTGTAATGTCACCATGGAGCGCGACATGTACAATACGTTAAAGAAGGATGAGAAATGGAGTGAGGAAAAAATAAAGGCTTTCTAGAAATATCGCTAGGAAATAGCACAATTGGATGCTCCTTACAATCAACTAAGGGATGACCAGGAATTTGAAAGATGGTGGAAGGAGGGCCATTCCAGCCCGAGCTTTAGTACTAATAGGAGCAAAGAGAGGGAGGAATCTGACAAGTAGGAGGAGGAAGCAGTGACATCAACTTCCTTTATGCAAAAGGAGACAGTTTCTAGATAGCCTGCCTATGTGGCCACGAATGTATGTTTTAATATATCAAGGGGCTCGCATACACTCACTTGGGCTGCTAAACTAACCAGGCTATCACTTCAGCAAAAGGAGATGACTACCAAAGCTAGTGAGATTCCACCTGCAAAATGACAGCGTATTATCAGAGAGGGTTCGCAAGAACTCGTTTGAGGAGGAGTATTCACTGCTACTCAGGAGCCGGAGGTGGCAACGAAGCCTCTAACATTTCTGGAGATGCTAGCAACAAGTCAACAGGTACAATTCGCTCCTTCTCTTGCATCTCATTCCTTAGATCTACCCCTGCCCCTTTACCAACCACTGCCAAAGATATTGACCCTCTACCCTTTGCTTTTAGTCTAACATATTCGGTTGGATTCACCCAATTTTCGCAAGGCCACCCACTCATAATTACTCCTCTACGTATGCTTACACCCGCCACTGCCACTCAAATCTTTCTCACCTCGCTTTCAGAAAGCCTTCCCCTTGTGAGTGCCCATTCTTTCTCCGCTATGGTTACCGATCCTCTTCCATTGCAATAGGCTAACACCCGGTTAACAACTTCCCCCTCTCCGCCAATGAGCCTTACGACTGATTCCCTAATCCAGTCATTACAAATTACTAGCCCTGCTCTTGATTCTCAAACCAAACTATGGAACGTGCCTCATTTCTCTCCACAAACTGTCACTCTCTAAAAGAAACAAATTCCCATGCCTATGAAGGTTACCTATGCCTATGCAGTGCCTTCTGGTGCTCCTTTCGTAGGTGGATTGGTTTCATCACTAGCCAAATTCATAGCATAGATAGATTGCAGAAGGGAGGCACGCACGAATAGAATAAGGAAACGCAAGGCAAAGGATGACAGTGTTTCTACCGAGCCAAGAGTACAAGCTTTGTATGATGAGGCCCGACAAGAATTGAAGTTCGCAACCATGTACTTGAGGGTAAGCAAGCCTCAAGGAGAGATGCAACCAGAAGACTATGAGATATATGCGGTCAGACTTAACATGAAGGTAGCCTGACCGCAGCATAAGGTTGAAATCATGGAGGAAACACAGTGGGTAGTCACTTCTGACTTCCTCAAAACTGGTCGCCAGCTAAAAAAGAAAAATAAACAGCTCAAGGCAGCCAAGGAAAGAGTTAGTTTTCTGGAAAGGAAAGAGAAATCCTTGGAGGCAGATATTGCCCACATGACCGAAAGGATGCTGATAGCAGAGGGTGAGAGAAACAGACTTCAAAGCAAAATTGTGAAGATTTAGGTTGCTGACTCTAGCATAATAAAGGAGCTACAAAGCAAGAACCAGGAAGCGCAACAAAATCTACAAATGAAAGATGAAGAGCTAGAGCACCTCCGCTTTGAGCATACTCTGGGGATGACACAAAAAAGGGAGGAGTTGGAGTGCCGACAGACTCAATATGAGAAAAGAATGCAAGAGAAAGAGGCTGAATTTAAAGGCCTAAAGGATCAAATAGAGGAAGAGCTCCAAGACACAAAGGCTTCTCTAGAGGAGCACTTAGCAGATCACTTCCAAGCCAAGCAGACTTGGAATAAAGAAATGAGTAACTATGTGGAGCAGCTAGCATCTGAGAAAAAGAAAAAGACAGAATTGGATGAGGCCATTATTTCAAGAAATGCGAAGATTACTTTGCTTAAAACCTCTCTCTTGCCTTCCCCTACACAACTTGATATCCTTCCGCTGGTTAGGCAATTATACATTTCTCACTAAAAGAAAATCAAAATATTTTGCCTAACACTGTAGCCTACCCTCCGATTTATCGACAAGGCATCAAGGCTCAGCCAGGAGGTCCATGATACGATTGAGAAGTTCCCACAATTCATCCTGGAGAAGGTTCATGAGGTGAAAGACTTGCTCAACAAGCTATACTCTGTTTCTGACAAGCACCTTGCTGGAGCGGGTATTGAAGATAAGGACACTATTGCTCAAACATAAAAAAAATTTATCCATTGCCACTCTGCCTTCCAACGCACTAAGGCAACCGTGACTATTCTAAGTAAGACACTGGATAGCATATGGGGATGTTTCTTCAGGTTAGGCAGGATGAGACTACCATCCCCGTTCCTCGAGGATGGCTCTATTGCCATGACTACACAGATTGCAAAAAATATTAAAGAGAAGGAAGGCAACCCAGAGGCTTTTAGGGAGTTCAGCCACCTTCCAATGGTAGCCGACATTGAGGCAGTCATTCATCCACTCTCACAATTGCTATTTCATATACAAACAGGGGCCGGTTTACCCGATGTACTGACGTAGAAAGAAACTATTGACCTACTTGGAGCACAAGAGAATTTGCACAACATAATGAAGCCATCCGAAGAGGAGTGGTCACCTTTGCAGGCGGCTCTTTCCAATCTTTGACTCCATTAGCCCTTTGAATAAGGCTCTGGTTTGCAGAACCAGAGAATTTTTGGGTTCTCCATTCCTTAATCGAAACACCCTTGATAGTCACCAAAAGCTGTTAAATAAATATTCGAGCAGCTCCTTTCGGGTTTATTTTTGCATTGTGTGTGCACCGTCCTATGTATCGCCAAGTTTGCTCGGCTTTTTATCAAAGTTTTGATCTACCACTTTATGCATTTACTCTTCGCAGCTTCGAGTATCGACATTCCTTTCAGATCTTGGAGGTTCCGCTATGATTCTACGTGTCACGATTATGAGATGCTTTTGTTCCTTATTTTTTTGAGGCCTTGTCGGGCTGCGAAAGGCTTCCACGAAGCTGTCATTCCTAAAAGGTGTCAGCGGGCCCCACATTTTACTATGTGGCAACCATTCGCAAATATTTCAACGCGGGGATGAAATAAGCAACTGCGGGTAGTGAAATGCTGCCATGCATCTTTTACGCCTAGCTGATGGAGCGTTCCCTCTGTTGTGATAAAGCCCTTAGCCCTTTCGACACGTGTTTAATTTTCACAAATCATCGGCAGCGATGGGAGAATGGTTTATGCGGGCAGCAAAAGGCTACCACGTGCCTAACAACTGATCTATTATGCGGGCGATAGGCTGGATGAACTAAATAAAGCTATTGGTTGCTGCTTGTCATGATCATTCGCAGCAATGGATGACATTTGTCTGATCGAGCCTAGCTGGGACCACCACCATCATTACAGAGAATGCACTTGTGCCGGGATGACTAGATGCTATGTTCCGGCTTGATGTTGTTGTAATGGCCTTAAGAATATTCTAATTTAGGCATCATTGTAAAGGATCGCGAGATCTTTTCTGTTGTTGTTCTCTGAAGTGGTGGGAGGTTTTCCTACTATATATACTTTGTCTGTTGAAGAGAAAGGGTCCAAAATTTGGAGAAAAACACGCTAGTTTTAGCAAAAAAGACACCATGCATCTATTACTATTTTATTTAAATTGCAAAACTTTCAGACTGTGTCAATTGTTCGGCCTTTCTATTTTTCAAGCTTTGAGTAAACTGTGAACTGTGCTTTATACTGTCTTGACATTTCATTTGAAGAACTTCTATATATGTTGGATACAAGTTTGCTTACCTAAATCATGTCTAATGACTCTTCTTAGTAGTGAGAATGTATGCAACATTATTTTATGTCAATAAATGAATTATCCATGCTAGAATCTTAAGTCTCTGACGTTTTGGAACACAACAACACTATTCAGGCCATTAAATCTATGATTTATCCTGTCCATCAACAAATCTTGGCACATCGCCTTAGGTTAGACTTTATTTTATTATATTTGCTTCCTTTTCCCTTTCCAAACCCCATTATAGAAGAAGCTGGCTTCTCTAAAAATCTGGAGGTTACTCAGTTTAGCGCAAAAGGTCCCCCTTAAACTGAGTTTCCCATAAAACTCTGTTACTTCATCAATTTTTGGCGTCAATAATAATAATAGAGGATGCTACAGTGGAAAATCTTCCTAAAACTTAGTTCCACTCAACCAAGGGCAACCTACGGTCTCATGAAGCAAGTGCAATATTCTAAGGTCTACAGATTTTCAACCATGCATTCACCATTAAGCATGAACAATAGATGAAATTAAGTGCAACAATAAGAAAATGTTTAGACTAACTTTACACATCTTTTTATTATCAATAAACAACAAAAAGTATGAGCAAGGAAGATATCAACACCATAGCATTCTTCACCATTAAACTGCATCATAAACTAACAACCAAAGCAACTTAAAACTAAAACAAAATAGATAAAATCTGATATTGGGAGATTTAATCATGCACACATTTGAAGAAACATAAGAATCCATCAAAATAATGCTATTCTCATTAAATTTTTGCAGCATGCCTTTACACAACAACTCAACTCTCCCTTTGAAAATGAGAGGAGACCCCTATTTATAGTTTTCCAAAAGGAAAATGAATGGATAAGATTGACTTTCACTGTGTGGTTCAGATTCATTTTACATTAGGGTTTTGCCTACCCCCAAAATATATGACACTATTAAGTACACTTTGCCTTTTCCCTATTTTGTTATCTAGTGACATTGGCACTGTAGCAGTTTTGTCCTGTAGTGGCTACCATCCTTTATAGCTACTTTGAAAAATATTCATCATCTATGATGGGCTTTCCAGCCACCTTTTGAGCTCTTGCATATTCTATGAACTTTCCAAACAAGGTTACAAGATTCCTTTCTCCAGAGAGCTCGGATTTGAGGATCTAGGACATCCTCTTGATTCTCTCAATGATCTCTTGTTGATTCTCTGTGTAATTTGAGGAAACCTCCATCATTTTCTCTCATTAGATGAAGGCCCTTACAGTGAAATCCATAAAGTCTAGTGACAAGATGTCACCAACTCCTTACTCCATTTTCTTGTGGAACAAAGGCATAACTTTCTCTGCATCTAATTCCATGGTGGGTACCTCAAAATTAATCATTGGTTTTAGGTAGTCAACGCTATCCGTTCGGTGCTCGGCATCCCACTCGTGATCGACCTGAAGGTCATGCGAGAACTTCTCTAGGACCTCCTTTCTACATTCTAGGTTCATCAACCAAGTTTCTTCTAGCCAGTGATCTTTTGTGATTCCTAGTTCCTTCTCATAGATATCCTGTGAAAGCTCGAAGATGCACTCTAATTTAGGATAACTGATCCTATATGTCTCTGGGAATTCCCTACATGCTTTCATCATACTTTCTATGTCTTTCCCTAGGCTTCTATACCTATTATACATGGTGACCACATGGTCGATCCCCCTATCACTAACATATATCACCTTATTGAACCAAGCAGACATGGACTTGGTCTAGTTGTAACTAAGGGTTATTTTTAGGATTTGATTAAAGGTTAGCAGTATCAATGAAGACAATAAAACCCGAAGCAATTACAAAACACAATGGAAGTTAAAACAAAGAACGGTTATACCTGTAAATCGCCGAGGCTTCTATGATTCACCTTTGTAACACCTTCTAGCTTGTTGGTTGATGTTTTACCCTTAGATTCGTCGTGTGAGCAATCTGAAAATACTAGTCTAAGTCCTACACCAAGATTTGAAGGATTTGATCAAGGTCTAAATTTCTAATGCCTATGACAATATGAGTGAAATGCCTATGCCTAAATATGCCAGAATAATAATGTAATTCATGAACGTGTAATATTTTTGTGTGTTTGAAAAATGAGAGGAAAATGGCATTTTATAAAAAAATGCCATTTTGAATGGACGGATGAGATGATAGATTGAGAAAATATCCTAGAATCAATGGTTAAGATTCCAAATGGAAACTCTCAATTAGGGTTAGGGAAAAATGCCCAAATGTGTGAATAAGATTTAATTAAATATATTAAATCAAAGATAAATGTGATTGTTGAGATGAAATTAGCAAAAATCAGAAGATAAGAAGATGGGATTTTAGAAAATCAGTAATTTTAGAAATTACTTGATTTGTAGAAGAATATTTCCATTTTGAATTAAATTAATTCAAAATATGGATTTTGTGAGATAATGAGTAATTGATTTTTGAAATTAATTACTAAAAGAAGAACTGGTTAACTATGTGAAACATTTTTAAATAAATTGTTTTATTTAAAAATAAAGAAGTGTCACATACAACAATTAAATAATTTTAAAATAATTATTTAATTTAGAAGAAGTGGTTAATTAATTAAATAAATTAGCAAATCTATTTAATTAAAAGAGAGGATTTAGGAATTAGTGACATATTGAATAAATATATTAAAATATATTTATTTGATAATCAGGAGGACATTAATGACAAAGATTAATTAAATAAAATGAGAACTTTATTTAATTATGAGTTGAATTTAGATAATTAGTGGCACATTAAATAAATGTGATTTATTTATTTAATAATCACGAAGAATAGAAGACCTTGAATTAATTAAATAATTGTGAATTATTTAATTAATAGTTGAAGATGGGTTAGGAACATAATTAAAGTGTCATAATTATGCTAGGACGAAAAGTGGTAAAATAGTGCTCATAAGCCTAGGTCATTTTTAGGTGTCTACACTAGTTTTTCCTCTTTTCCATTTTACTAATATCTTCCTTTGATAGCAGGGAAAGCGGAACTGACATTTCTGCTAGAGTCTCCTCTTCTGTAGATGTCCATTGTTGAATATAAGTGGTGAGGTCTGCCATCTATGCTTTCAACTCCTCCTTAGTGGATTGATCCTTGTTCATTTGTTGGATAATGGTGGCTACCGGCCCCTAAAATTCATCTATCTTCTACTCATGGGTCACTGGGCCTAGATTGATCATTGATATGCTTTAGCCAATGCCTGTATCTTTGTCTATCGTAGGGGTGGAAATTTGTATCATTCAAGATCCAGAGGTGTCCACCATGATATGAGAGTGGGACTTCGGCTTCTATTTTCTTGTTCTCATCTGAGCCCTTGCCCAGATTACCTCTAATCTTTCCCTTAGGTCATTGACCACAAGGGCCTTCTTCTTTTCTAAATGGCGCCCTAGCTAGTTAGGCATTTTAGTTTGATGTTTGGGTTATTCATGATCACCTCCTTCTTTATCTGGCTCATCTTCCTCATCATTGGGGATCTTCCCCTCATTTTTTTCTTCTTCATCTGGGCCTTCAATCTGCACAACCTTTTCTCTAGTTGGCTCAGTAGGGGCTATGTTCTCTTCCATGATGCTTTTCTATTGTTGGGAAGCCCCTTTATCTCCTTCGGGCTTGGCCTCAATATTCTCCTTAGGATTTAAATCCTTTTCTTTTATACTCTCTTCTTCTTTCTTCTCTGACTCTTTCTCTAGAAGAACTTCCTCTTCCATGTGCATTACTTCCTATCTCAGGCCCTCTTCTTGGATGGTTCATGGAGGTTCCTCAGGGATCTCCACATTTGTATCAGAACCCACTCTCTCTTCTTTGGGATGATGCTTCTTAGGGTTGGCCTCTTCGCTGGAATTTGTATGCTTTTAGAAAACTTCTTCTTGATTCGAGGTCTCAACCTCATAAGGTTCATCTCTAGATTATCATTTCCTTCATCTTTAGGGATTTTTTATACTTCTTCATTGGAGGCCACCTTATCAATATTTATGTTCATCCTTCCCTTTAGGTGCTCAGAGTAATCATCTCTATCGGAATCTTCAAGGTCCTCAAAAATTTCCTCAATGGCTTCTCCTTATTTCTCCTTGTGTCGCCTCTCCATCTCTTCCGAGATTTGCATTGTGGCTTCCATTTTTGGTAGTTCTATAGGTGGCGGTGGAACAGGCAGGGTAGCAATAATTTGAGCCATTAAATCCTGAACCTTGGGGTCAAGCACTACCCTAGAAAGTTCAGTAGGTAGATTTTGCATGAATGCCATGAAAGTGTGTGGTAGATTGGGAATTTCCATGGTGGTGACCACTATTGAGGAAAAAAAATTGGATAGAGTAGGCAAGGGAGGTGGGAGTGAAGAGGTCAATAGCAGGGAAGTAGTGGCAGAAGAATAATCCAACACTACCACCGAGGCAGTCGGTGAGGTGGAAAAAAGGTGGACAGAGATTTCCACTACAGGTGGAAATGAAATGGGAAAGGATTGGGTTGGAGATGGTGGAGTGGTAGCAACAGCGGTAGCAGAGATGGATGTGATCAGTGGTGGCGAGCGAGGTCACTCAGACTCTTCTTCCTCAGGCAAGGTTTCCTCCTCTTGGATAGTCAGCATTTCTAACACAAAATTCCCTTGTTCTACCCCTCTTTGGTGGAGGTGGCCTTTATGTTGTCTTCCTTGTATAAATTTTTTGCTTGGGTTGTTGCTTTGATACCTCCTTCCTCTTTCTAGATCTTGTGGTAGGTGGGGACTTTGGTGCCTCACCTGAGGGTTCTGTAGCAACAACATTGTCAATCTCGCTACTCATTTCATCTTTGAGCTGCCCATATATGAGCTCAACACCTTGTTCCTTTAATTGAGCAATATGTTCCTCCAACCATCGCTTCACTCTATTCTCTACAGGATGAGTGAGAATGTCTAGGTCTATGACCTCTTCTTTGGACTAGTCTATCATTGACAAAGGTGCATTCATCAGGGCACCATATCTTTCATCTATCATATTGTCGTCATTAACATCTTGGTCTAGCACTTGGAATAAATTGATTGACCTCAGGAATGCAAGGGTCATTCTCATAATGGCGCATCCACACCTCTTTATCATCTTTGCAATTCACCCAAAATTCCTTGATGCGAGAGCAATGAGCATACTCTCTCCCAACCCATTTCTTCAATTTTCCCTTAGGGTCTATTCTTCCTCTTTCTGTATGAAGGTCGAGATTATACTCAGCCAAATCCTCTAAATATTTTGTGCACTGGGTGGTGGGGCAAGTATACATGCCTTGTCTTAGAGTGAGAGGATATGGGACCATAGCTCTATGTTTGTTGTTTAACAAGGTGTGGGAAGTTTGGAGTTTTCGAGTTGCCTCCAACATGATGATCCTATCCTTAGGGTAGTGTGGAAACCTATATGGTTTTGGCCAGAATCCCTTGACCCAAATGTAAGTGAACTTGGATAATTGGATGAATAGATATCCAAAACCCTTCACAAAGGCTAGTGCACTGTGCATTACCCTTCTTTCAAAATCTCCACCCAAGAGTCTAATTATATGCCCAATGAAGGCATAATTTACTCTTTTGTACTCCCTCTTGAAGTTTATGTATTACAATTGAGGGTAGTAGTCATAAAATTTCAATTGTCCTTGCTTGGTTCCAATTCTCCAGTGCGGAACAATCCCTTGTATGGAAATTTGGCCACCAGGAGGTAGACCAAATATGAAGTCATGAAGAAGCAAGAGGTCTTCTTTACCTCTGTTAACTGCTGATGCATGTTGTCACTAATCATTTTTCCTTAATGGAATTTGGTCCTGCCATCAAGGATATCTTCTATAAAATAAAACATCCAGTTTTCAAAGAATGTGGTCGTGGGAAAACCCATCATCCTGCTCAAGAGTGTGACTAGGTCATGGTACTCCTCAAAGAAGTCACTCCTGTATAGTGTTTTGGGAGCTTTGGAAACACTTTCCCTTTTCTCCTTTAATGAGTTCTGATTGATTGTTCGTTTGCACCCAATGGGGTATATTTTCCATACATTTTGAGAAAACTCTTTCTCTACTTCTTCCATCTTGTCAAAGACTGGAATACCAAAAGTCTTGCGAATGGAAATAGCTGGAAAATCTTCCAGTACCCTTCCAGCATGGTCAATTATCTTTCCATTGGAGTGGTAGCATTCCCAATAGGCCATTACCAACTCTAGGCTTATGAGCGTAGGGGGAAACTAGCAGCTTTGGCTAGGACACTCTTCCTGATTTTTAGGGCCTTGTCCATTTTGGGGTTCAACATAACCCTCTCTCTAAATTCATCTATACTAACGTGCCCAAAGTCGGTATCTAAGATTTTTTCCCAGTTGGAAGTGAGCTTTGACGTGTGTTCTACCTCGTGAAACTCATACTTCATTTTCTCTTTCTCTTCCTTTCCTTGGGGAGCGCAAGTAGGTTTCTTTCCTTTGTTAGTTTTATGTGTAGGTTGCTCGAAAGATCCCACAATAGGTTGCATAAATCCTGCATACACAAAATGTAGTAAGTGAATTTACATATAAGTTCGAACAAATGTTAGTCAAATCCTACAAATCAAGTGTTAGATTGATCCATATATCATCAAAGGTTCATAAAATTCATCATTGTCTAGTATTTGGAGCTTATTTGGACCATTTAGGTAGATGTTGGTTTAGCAATGTGGGCTTCCTCAAGCTGGAAGTCGTTAGAAGGAAGATAGTTAAATAACATGCAAGAGGCCATAGAGACCCATAGATAGAAGTCCGCAACAAAGGTTCCATATTAGTAAGTTGGTGATCAAATTCCTTGTGAGGTGCTTTGGCACGTGCAAAAATTAGGTTATAAGACGTCTGATGTCATTAGGCTATGCCTTAATGTTTTATGGATTAGAGATGTGCAGGTGCCACTAGGTTGAAGGATGTTTAAACTTAGCCATTGAGTTAGCAGCTTTCAAGGGACAAAAACACACAGATAGAGTTCCACACTATGGGACCCACAGGTGGTTTGGGTGGCCAAGTTTTCTTTCTAAAGTTTGGTTGTTTGAGCATGTGGATGGGAACTATTGGGTCATCATCAACTGCTCGCCATTAGGGAATTTCTTTTAAGGGATGATGGTCTACAAGGGCCAGCCCACAGTGACTTCATGGATCCAAGCTTCGCATCAGGGACTTTGGAGGGAAATCGATCCAATGGAGTCTATAGTGCAGATGTATGTGGCTTCTTTACCGCTAAGGAATGGAGACTAAGGGAGGGCCACTCACATGCAGTGATCTATTTTCTACTTTGACTTGGAAATTTCTACATTTGATGGAATTCTAAACGCGAAGGAAATTGAAAGGGTTGGGGTCCGAATAGTAGGTGGATGGGATGATCTTGCTACCAAACAACAAGGTGATGGGACAATGGCGAAGGAAAATGTGGGTTCCACACCATAGGATGGTGTGATAGCTCAACCACCAAATAACGTCAATGAAGAAGTGGTTGCCCACAAATGAAAACCTGCATGAGAAATCTTGCATGAGATTACGAGATTAAACACTTAGTCATTTTAAGCCTATAGCATATGATTTAGGGTGGTGATAGCGAGTGTGCAGACTACAAAGGTCCCTTTTCCGCATGAAGAATGGCAAAGGGAAGACGGGATCCCACTTGTGTGTATTCATGGAATTTTGCATGTTTAGATGGCACCAAGGTTTGAATGTTTATATGGTAGGTCACTTATTATTATTTGCAAATTTTTGCGGGGACACTAGGGTGAACTAGGGTTTTCTTTCAACCATTTTTAACACTTTTCAAAACCCTACATCTCATAATTTAATCACATAGCAAGGGATAATTTGTGCTTACCTTTGAAACCATGTGTGGGTGCAAGAAAATCCAGTTTGAAACTTACTAGTAGGCTTCACGCGCCCGGCGAGATCTCTTAGTCTGTCATTGCAAATTTGAAATCTACAGGGTGAAAATGATGGGTCTAACCTCCCATTTTATAGGAAAACTAGCATTAATGAGGCACCATAAATTCTTGGTACATAAGTCATAGGGTAGGTCAAGCAGCTAGGTTTGCAGAGACCTGACTTGGCGCACCATTGGCAAAGACCCAGATGGTGATGAACATTGTGGGGCCCACCATGAGAGTGGGAGTTCTATGTTGGCCACTGCTTAGTGATGAAGTATACTATAGCGACAACCTACTAAGGGAGACCTACAAATGTGGGTTGACGAGACATGGACGATGCCGAGGTAGAGGGCTAAGGGAAACCCGCAAGGGGATTCCTGCAAAGAAAAAATACTTAGCAAATTTGGGAGTGGTGATTTTGGTCAAAGGGAAATTGGTGACTTTAAAGCACATGACCATACAAAGCTCAAAATTAGGGGCACACAAAATGAGGGAAATGTGAAAATGACCCAACGAAGCCAAAAAAGGAAAGAGGAGTTCCCTAGTTCGAATGGGGTGTGTGTGTGATAGGCACAACACCTTCAATACATATACACTTGCAAGCTATCACAAATCTTCCTTTCTTTGAGTAGATCCACCTTTTAATCAGATCTACTCCTTCTACACATCTACCTATCCCAAATCGAATTCGCCCATCATGGAATCACCTTTGTTCTAGTGGATCCGTCTATCTACAAGCAAATTTTCCCATCATTGAGCATAACTGTCTTTCAACGCATCCACCCATCCCCGATGAATCTTCCCTCCACAGACACATCCACATGTGCACCTTAATGGGAAAATTCACCTTGTTGCAACATGTATATTTTCTTGATTGTGGACTTTGACTAACCATAAATGTGAAATAGTATAGTACAAGTACAAAATGAAGTTAAAGGTTGTACTTGGGCAAGACGCTCTCCTCTCTACCCTCACGCTCGAACTGTGTCCAACCAGTGAGGGATGCTCCCTCCACATGATATTTTTCTCTCACTACTCTCTCTATGCTCTCAAATGATTTGGGTGAAAATGAAACCCTACTTACTATTTATAGGTCCCCCTAATCACCCCCTAAACCCTAATTTCTTCTTCTCACTCCCATTTGCAACTATAACTCCTTTTTCCTTCGTTCTTTCATTGTTCATCATTTTTTATTGCGGTCCTACTAGTATCGTTCTTTTTTACTCTATCAATATGTTGCATGGGGCCCTTTCTTCCCATCCACCTTCTCGAGGGGGCATTATCCTACCTATTCAAATTTCTTCTCCATGCCATCTTTCCCTTCATGTTGGGGCATCTCATCACTTGTTTTCTTATATCAAGTCAACTATATTTTAGTTATCGAAACATTATTATTTTAACAATGTTTTGAAGAGGGGAAAAATGTAGACACCTAAGTTTGACCATTTATATTTGGTCAAATTTACCTTTATTTCATCTATTTCAAATTTTCCTTATGGCACTTACCAAGTACCTTACACATAATCTAATTCCCTCACATGATGACAAGTGTCATCACTATAAGGGTTGAGATGGCATCTCAACCCTTGATCTCATCCTTCCCTCAATAATGGTTGTCCATTTACATTTCCCACTTCTAAATGAATACACTTAGTCTATTTTGCAACATCTACAATCAACACTCATGTACATTCAATACTTCATGCAACCTTCATGCAAATCCAGCCATATTGTGACCAAATTTGAGCTAAAACAGGGCATTATGCTGCCAAAATCGGTGTAGAGTACACATATAATTGAATCAATGAGGCAACCGTGATATCGTGCTCTTCCTTGGCTCTATTTTTTCTCTATTTGGTGCATGTTTGAGCTTCATCTTGGCCCTTATCTTGAGTGTTTTCTTGGTTTAATTGTGTTTCCTTGCATTTTTAGGTTGTTAAAATCACTACACATAGTGTATATATATAATCCCCATAGATATATATGTATTTATATTCAATCATAAGCTAAAAAATAACTCCTATAATAATATACAAGTGTATACCCAATATATATATAACAAATGAAATGATATTTAATTAAAAAATGTCAAACACATATTACACTTCTATTCATGCCTCTCAATTCTATGCCAAATACACAGAAAATCCCTAATTCTCTATTAGCATTTATTTATTACATAATTAGTTGGTCATGTTAGCTGGTCAACTTGGCTAGTGGTTATGTGGTTACTTAACCACTATTCTCTGTATATAATGCTATTTAGATTGAATATTATTCAAATCACTTCCTACTCAATGATTTTTAATGTCTATTATTGGTAAAAATCTTTGTGGCTATGCATTAAAATCTCGATGGAAAAGAAGGTGGTGTCCATTTCTTTCCAAGTGCGTGAAAGCATCATAAAATTCTGATAAATATTATTAATGTTGGTGTAATTCTTGCAAGTCCTCCATCGGTGATTCTCTTGGAAGTTGAAAGTGATTTTCACCAAGTGTAGATGCAAAAAAAATTGTGATAAATCTCCAAATGCTATTGCAATATAAATTAATACAAATGAGGAAATAAGTGAGGCAATGATAAAGGTGTTTGATTGAGGTCGTGCAAGGAGATGGTAGTGTTTACATTGTTGTATATAAGCAAAAATAAGACAAATACAAATAAGGCAATAAAAAGAAATAATTTGATTGGAATATGTAGCAAAAGGTGCATTTATTTTTATTTTATTTTTTCCTCACTGGTTTATAAACCAGTAAAACCTAAATCTTTTAGGAGCATAGAAGTTTAAAATAAAATAAAATCTAAAAAATACATAAAAATTCTCTCTTTTCTAATAATTAAACTTTTTTAGCATTCAAAATGTAAATTAATATAGTTTAATCAATTTCAAAGATTATATTTTTTACTGTATTTCAAAAAAAATATTTTGAGAATAAAATTGTACATTTTTGTAAGTCATCATTAGATTTAAAAAATCATTAGAGACTTATAAGGGTTCTATTTGGAGTGACAAGGATCTTCAAATCCAAAACTAATTTCTACCAATGCACCAAAAATAATGCTTCCTGACTCTTAACTTTTGAGAGGAGACAATTATGCCACATGAAAAATAAAAGTCCAAAGTCAACTTAAGTTTGGAGATATTTTGGATATAGGGGAGAGGGGCCTATAGTGGAGTAGGGTCCAATAGTGGGGATAGAAGTAGTCTTCAGTGGGTCCCATAGTGGAGAACTATAACATCCAATTGTAAAACACCTTTTATCCATAAAGTACACAAACTGGCAAATCATGTGATGCCACATCAGCGCATCAATAAAACATGACTTAGTGCACCATTATCGGTCTCACTTTTTTTTTGGGCCTTTTTGGATACCTCAACAAAAAGCATGTTGATGTGGTATCATATTTGATGATGTGGCCCTAAAACGAGATATATAAGCACATGAGTTGCCAAATAAATTGATGTACAAAATTGGGAATGATTTGAAAATTCCACGTAGGATTTTGGGAAACACGAAGTTAGGGTGCTCCATTATATGCCCCTCTCCCCTAGTCTATAGGAATACAACTTGAATTGCAAATGTTGGTGTTGATCAAACAAGATTTGACAAGGCCAATTAAAAAGTCAAATTGATCATTTTGTTTGGAGTGTCTAATGAGGTTCAACCTCACATTAGAACAACCAACACAACAAAATATGCTTACAATCATCTTAAAATAATTTATTAGGCCAAAAATCTTAATCAAATTCTCCACTTGGAACATTTGTCACATTGCCTACAAATGTAAAATGATGAGAAAGTTGAGACATTTCTTAGAAGAGTTGTAGAGATTAGAATATCACTACAATCATTAGGGGAGGAAGTAAGAGATACTTCTCTTGTACCTATAGTCTTGAGAACACTAGTTCCTTAATTTTATCTGTTTGCCACTTGTCTCAATGTGGCAAGTAAAACACCCTCTTTTGAAGATTTCATAAAATTGCTTCAACAAGAAGATGCAATCCATGGTGAGACTTCATATTCCTAAGGAAATTAGGCCCTTACTATAAAGTAGAAGGAAAAACAACCTAAATTTTAGAGTGGTCCATCAAATTCATCAAAACTAACTCAATAAAATTCTTCTACAAAGGAAAAGAAGTGTCTCATTTGTGGAAGAAAGGGACATGATATCAAGGACTACAAGTACAATTTCTATACTAATAGTGAATCCAACCGCAAAAATACATAAAATACTTCTTAGGGGGACAAAAATAAAATTCACATTGGAATAAAAATCCGAATAAGCAACATGGGAATGTTGCATCTACATGGGATTTAGATGAAAAAAATTTCTTGTATGCTATAGAAACAAAGGCCTCCACTTCAAACAATTTAGTTTAGTATGTTGATTATAGTGCATCTAGACATATGATAGGTGACCAAGAGTGGATTTTTTTATCTCACTCCATCCACCTCATATGAGAAGGTATCCCTTGATGATGATACATCGTATGGATTTCAATGAATTAGAGATATTTCCTTGACCCTCAAAACTCAAAAATATAGAATTATTAAGGCTTTATATGTTCTAGGGCTCACAAAGAAACTTTTCTCATTAAGTTAGTTACATGAAAACAACTTTAAATTTTAATTCGACGGTCATAATGGTGAGAAATTTTTTCTCATAAGAGATAATTCTATAAATGGTGAAGTTGTTGCTTGTGATTCAAGGGTCAAAAAATGGTTTCAACTTGTTAATGTCACACATGAAGACAATGATTTTGCACTCAAAACTAATGCATCAATAACTCTTTGGAATTAGATATTTGGTAATCTCAAAATTTTCTATATTCTTGCATTAATCAAGTGAGATATGGTTTGAGGACTTCCCCACATGCAAAAATAGAAGTTCTTTTCTCATATTATTTTGCTGGAAAGAAACATCATAATCCTTTTTCTACTAGATGGAAAATAGAGCCTCAAGTCCCTTTGTTCACATTGATCTATGTTGAATGATTCCATCAAGTCATAACAATACCAAGTATTTTCTAATCTTTGTGGATTTCTATTATAGAAGAATGTGGGTTTATTGTTTGGCTCACAAAAATAAAGCATTTGAGAAATTCAAAGAATTTTGAGCCCTTGTAGAAAGGTCATCAGGTCAATTTAGTAGAGTCTTATGCTTAGATTGAGTATCACAAGTAAGGAGTGTTTAAAATACCTTCAAGAAAATGGGATGTAAAGATATTTGACCACTACCTACATGCATCAACAAAATGGTGTTGTAGAAGCCTAATCACACTATTATGGAAATGGTGCAATGTAGACCTTTGAATGATGTAGATCTAGTTGCATTCTAGGTTGAAGTGGTTCACATAGTAGTGTACTTGTTGAATCAAGAACCCACAAAATTTCTTGAAAATATCACTTGAAGAATCTTGGATTGGGAAGAAGCCCTCTATATCACATTTTAGAGTGTTTGGATGTACAAATTACATGTAGGTTCCCAAGGTGCAAATAAAAAAATTGGATGCTAAGTCTTTGAAATGTATTTTTCTTGGGTAAAATTTAGAGTCAAAGGGATATTTACTTAAAAATGTAGTATCAAAGAAAGTGCACATTATTTGGGATGCTATTTTTGACAAAGAAATAGGATGCAACACCTCTTCCTCACTATTACATGTTAGTTCTCAAACACCCAAAATTATTGAACCTTAAGATGAGGAACTTGATGAAGTAGAAGAAGCTTTGTTTCCACTAGATTAGTTTCCCCCTTTTCACTACCTCCATCCTCATATCATGTTTACAAAAAGATTCCTAAGCTGTACTAGGTCATAAAGAAGGGTGTTAAAGATGATGCAGCTTCAAATACATCTCCCACTGGGCCTAAAACTTGTAAAAATTCTCACAAGGAGGTAAATATAGCTCTTATATGTATAGTTACTTAGAGTTTAGAACTATAAATAGTTCAATGGGCTCTTTAGTCATGACATTGAAAATATTCCATGGATGTAGAATATTAGACATTACTAAGGAATAATGCATGGAAAATTATTAATCTTCCATAAAGGAAGAAGGATATTGGATTTGAATGAGTTTTCAAAAGAAATCATAAGGTAGCTAGTAGTGCTGACAAGTACAAGAACCAAATTATGACTAAAGGCTATACAGAGAATGAAGTTACTGACTATGATGAAACTTTTGACCCTACAACAAAGATCAAGAATATTTATATGGTCTTGCCTATGACAACATAGTATGGATGGAAAGTATATTAGATGGACATCAAGAGTTATTTTCTTAATGAAGATCTCAAGGAAGAAGTCTACATGACTCAACTAGAGGGATATATTGCACCTAGCCACCAACACAAAGTATGAAAACTTTTCGAATTTCTCTATGACCTCAAATAAGCTCTTCAATCATAGTACATCAAGATTGATTAGCATCTCCTTAGTCATAGATTAATAAAAGAAATTATTGTCCTAATGAGGGCCTTGATGAGGGCCACACTACCCAAAACCCACCAAAATCACAACAATATATACCAACTCAAAAGATGCAAGACAAAAAATAACTCACTTTCAATTATTTTTAGCAAATGAAATTACAGATTCAAAAATTACAATGCTACAGCCTCATGGGCTTGATTCATTACAAAAAAATCAACTCTGAAAACAAAATATATTATTCAGAGCCATAATCTACACTAATGGAGCCACCTTCTACAACCCCCTACTTATCCCTTTTTATTTTACCCAATAACCACCCTAGACTGTTCTAGAAAATGTGACTTTTCCTTTTGTTTTTGTGTCAAAAGTCTCATCATTTGATTTCTTCCCTAGGAAAATATTTTAATGAAATTCACTTTTTAGTGGGTCAGCTTCGTAGGGGCATAAATTTTGATTTGGGTGTCTGATTTTCTATTATAAAATATCGTTGGAAAGCTCTCAAAGAGATCTTGAACATTGAACCCATCAGAGATCAGTTCTTCCACTTTTCAAGTTGTTTCGGGGCCTCTAAGGTTTTCATATTTTCATTTGAAGCTACATTGGAGAAATTTCTTGGGATGAAAAATTTAATATCTCCCAAACTGTAGAGGGTATTGAGACAATTCTTTTGTGACCAAAAATGTTTTTCAGTTCTACTCCTTGGGATAAATTTTTAGGTCCATATGAGCTTTTTTAGGTTGACTTACTAAAAATAGTAAGTGAGTATTTTTCACCTTTTTGGACTCCTAAGTGTCTTACACCCCTTAAGTTTCATCATGGGACTCAAAAAAACTAAAGAAAATAAGAAAAAAAAATTCTTAGGTGATGCAAGATTGCCCCTACACCACTAGATGCTCTTGCATCAAACACCTAGGGTAATTTGAAAAGTGACCTTGTCACTTCTTAGGAGTTAGAGGGAACCAAGATGATTAACCTCAGACTTAGACAACCATGATGAATCTTGAGCAAACCTTCATCTCCATTTCACCATGTACTCCACATATTGCTTGTTTCTTTTTCTTTTACCCACACAACTATCCAAAATTTCTTTTATCTCCTCCTTTTTTGAGTAGGTGCTAGAATATTTCATCGTGCTTCAATTATTTCTTCATGAATTCCTCCATGATATTCTTGTTGGGTGTAAAATATGTTCAATCTTTTATAGCCTTTTCCTTCTATTTCATTTCCATTTCCTTATCCCTAGGTCCCTTTTTGCCATTTAATTATCAAAAAAATAAAAGATGTTTGATATGTTTCTAAAGATGAAGGAATGTTTCCTACATGCTAAAATCATTCGAGGTAATAATGTATTTTGATTGATTTTGCTACAGGAACTTCATGTAAGTAAGGAACTAACCATGTGGAAAAGACTCAGGAGGCACACGTGGACTAAGCATGCTAGAAGATTACTTGTTTTTGTTTCTATAATCTATTTTTAAGCTTGTTGTTTCGAGACTTTTATGGTTTTGTGGCCTGCGACCAAACCAAAAACTGTGTTTAATATGTTTTTTGGCCAGCAACCATAACAAACTATTGCTTTATCGTTTTGATTTTTTTTGATACTCACTGAAATGATAAGTATAAATGATAGATGATATACAAACTTAAGTAGACCAATTCTTTCTTTTGTTTGCTAGCATTTGATGAAATTGTGTGTGGATTGAATTAGAGTAGTTCATTTTATCTGCCTACCCTATGGATGAAAGGAAGGCCCCCCTCAAAGAAAGCTTGGTGAGATTATTTTGTGGTTTATTAGCTTAGATCTTTTGTGTGTTGTGCAATTTCATTTTTGTTGAATGTATGTTTTCAGAAGTATTATGACTTAGTTTAATCTCTGTTCAAAGTTAAGGATCATTAATATTGCAACTTGTGTGATTCATTTGAATTGCAATGAATTATTTATGGAAAGTAACTATGATTTGAGGAGCAAGGGGTGCGTCCCAATTGCAAGTTCACTGCTATGTCTTTCATACTATAATTCATTTTGTAAAACTTCCGTCACACTTCATTCACATTTCATTGATCTGCTGCTATATTCGATCCTCAAGTCGCACTTCATCCTCCTATCACACTTCATCTTCCCGTCACACATCAACCTCCTATCACAATTAAACTTCCTATCATCTACACTTATTTGATGCATCTTTGGAAACTGAGTTCTTTCTTTTACTATTGAGAAGGCTATTGTTAATATCTGTATGTCATAACATATTGAGTTTGTTTTAGATCAGAAATAGATAGATTGGTCAAAATAGGTAAACAATTATTTAAGAAAGGATTTCATTTATTTTCAAAGTGTGCTTTTGAATTTTAGATTAAAGAATGTGTTTTCAATTCTAGTTTTCATCCCTCAAGCCTTGGTCTATTAATTGCAACCCTTCGGCATATTTCCACAATAAGGTTCAAAAGCCTACGTTCCCAGATTGACACTTTAGGATGAACTGAGGAAACCATTTTCTACAAGATTAAATCAAACCCATTTCAAAGTAATTTCAGACCATAGTTTAATCCAATCAATTCTGTTAAATTTGAAATGTTAAACACAAGTGAAATATGAATTTCATCAGGAAACTCTACCTCATATGCATTTCTTGAATCGTGATTTTTTAGGATCTTGCATGGTCCAAACTTCTTCATCTTTAACTTGTTGTATGTACAAAATAGAAAGCTCTCCTTTCACAAATGAACCATGACTTCATCTCCTACCTAGAACTCCTTATACCTCATTTTCTGATTTTCCTTAGCCTTATATTGTGAGTTCATCTTATTGATATGTTTCTTCACCTCTTAATGCAAATTCTTTAGGTGCTCAGCAAAATCTTCAGCCTCAGCAATACTCTTCTCCCCCTTATCCATCTTTCTCAGTTCAGAAGTAGTTCTTGGAATAGTCCCATACACAATCTAGAATGGTAATTCATCAGTGCTCCTGTTGATAGAATTTTTTTAAGAAAATTATTCCTATGGCACGATCAAATCCCATCCCTTGGGATTATCTCCTACTAAGAATATTAGAATGATCAAATCTATCTTCAACTTCTTCCATAATGTCATCTAGAAATAACCAACAAATTTGGTATCTCTATCTGAAACTATACTCTTTGGTAGACCATGTAGTCTCACTACCTCTCTGAAAAATAACTTTAAAACATGAACAACATCACTGGTCTTATGACATGGAATGAAATGTACCATCTTTGAAAATCTATCCACCACCACAAATATGAAATCATGCCCTCTCCGTGTCCTTGGAAAGCCAAGAAAAAAATCCATGCTAATGTCCTCCCATGGCCTCTCAGGCATGGGTAATGGTTGATACAATCTAGTATTCTGGCTTGTTCCTTTCACCATCTAACATACTCTAAAAGTTTGTAAAAAATTCCTCACATCTTTTTGTAACTATGGCTAGTAATAATTTTCACTAACAAGAGCAATGGTCTTATCTCGACCGAAATGTCCAACCAATCCTCCACTATGCTTCTCCTTGATTAGATTATCTTTCATAGAACTCCTTGGAATGTACAATTGGCTTCCTCCAAACAACATCCCATCTTGGATTAGGAAATTCAACCATCTTATCCTATCCAATGTAACTGGTTCAAAAGAAGCCTTCCAAGCTTCTACAAAGTTTAGATCTTTAGGATACAAACTCTTGAGTTCATCGAACCCAACAACCTCTATATTCATCTCTATCAACAAATTTTTCCTTCTACTTAAGGCATCTGTGACTCTATTTGACCTTCCACTCCTATGCTTTGAAACAAAAGTATAGCTCTCCAAAAACTCAACCCATTTTAAGTGCCTTTGATTTAACTTTCCTTGACTATTGATATACTACAAAGCCTAGTGATCAATATATAAAACAAATTATTTTGGTAAAAAATAGTGTCTCCATTTCTTTAAAGCTTGAACTATACCATAAACTCCTAATCATAGACATAATATTTCTTCTTAGCACCATTCAATTTCTTACTAAAATAGAAAATATGATTACCTTCTTGACTCAAAACAGTTCTTATGGCAATGCCACTAGCATCACAATCTACCTAAAAGACCTTATTGAAATTTGGAAGTGCCAAAATAGGTTGCTCTATGACTTTCTTATTCAACGTATCAAAACTATTTGTTGCTCCTATAGTCCATTTAAAATCCTTTTATCCCCTCTCATTGCTTTAGTTAGAGGTCAATAAATACTACTAAAATTCTTAATAAACTTTCTGTAAAAACTTGCTACACCATGAAATGAACTTACCTCTATAACACTCCTTGGGGTAGGCAATTCAATGATAGCTTTCACCTTCTCTGGATCCATTTTAAGACCATATTTTGGGACAACAAATCCAAAATACACGAACTCTCTCTTCACAAAACTACATTTCTTCAAATTAATTAACAACGAAATCCTCCCTTAGCTTCTCAAAAACTCTTGGGATATGCATCAAGTGCCCCTCCAATGTCTTACTGAAAATCAAAATATCATCCAAATAAAGAAGAACAAATTTTCCTAAAAATTCTTTCAATACCTCATTCATAAGCCACATAAATGTGCTCGGTGCATTGGTTATCTGAAAAGGCTTGAATAAACACTTGTACAAGCCTTACTTGGTTTTTAATGTCATCTTCCATTCATCTCCTTCTCTAATTTGGATCTGGTGATATCCACTATTCAAACCTATCTTCGTGAAGTACTAACCTCCACTCAAACAATCCATAATGTCATCCATTCTCAACAATGGAGATCTATACTTGATGGTGATCTTTTTGAGGGATCTAGAATTTGTACACATCCACCATTCCCCATCCTTCTTTAGTGCCAGTACTATAGGTACTACACATGGACTCAAAGTCTCTCTGATCAATCCATTTTGCAACAACTCTTGCACTTGTTTGTTCAACTCTTCACTCTCTACTAGAGTCATACAATGATCTACCTTATTTGGTAAACTGGCTCTAAGAATCAGGTCCATTTGATGACTAATCTTTCTTACTAGAGGTAGAAATTCATGTATGTTATTAGAAACAATATCTTGAAACACTTTTAACATATCTGAAATTTCATGACTCCTCCCCCTCCCCAAATTTTACTACACATTTGATAAACTTTAATATTAAAGGGTGAATGCATTGAACACATGTTAATAATTTGATACTCATGGAAAAACTAAAAATTACTTCCACACATCCTTGCCAATCATATTGTGAGTCAAAAATCATTAAATTTAAACCTAACAAAAATTGAGATCAAGAGTTGAAATCAAATAAATTTAAGTCGCCATATATAACATGTACTTACCTGCTGACGAAGAACAACATTCTACCACCCAATGCTAACTTCTCACCTCAACCATATTATTCACATGGACTACATTCTAATTTCCCTCAATAAATTGAAAAGTTAATTAAAAAACTACAGTGGAAAATAATTTAATGCATTTCTATCTATAAATTGAATGTATGGGCCTACGTTTCAGGCAACACTTCAATTATATGTTATGTGTTTTAGATTGTGTGTTTGTGCTCTTCCTTTGAAATAGATTAATGAGCAGGCATTCAACATTTGAAAGTTTCATTTTACATTGTTGATATAGTTTTGTGGATTAGATCGTGGAATTGTTTGGTAGAGCTCCATAAGAGTTTGCTTTGTAGATTGTGTGGAAGGCCATCATGGTGACCTGGGTACTCCCTTTTCCATCAAACATCTTAGAGTTCCTCTAGGAATTAGTGCAATAGGTAGATTCACACGTTCTTCTAAAAATTATCATGTGTATATATATGGTTTTGGTGGCGGTTACTCATTTTATTACATTAAGCATTCCATGAAAAGAAAACTAGTTATGTACTCATACTATTTTAGATGTGTAGCTTCATATTTGGTAATAAATATATGTGCAAACCATTAACATATTAAAGATCTACATTTGACTATAAATTCTTTGTCTACAACTATGCCCCCCCATCTAGTCTCAACTATGAATTACATGCATTCAAAATAGAATTTAAGGGGTATTCTGATTCACCACATCAATTTTAGATTTGAACCCCATTACTAATCCATCGCTATGGAAAAAACTCATTCATAGAAATAAATCTATAGTTTATATTGTCTCACACACACCTTCAATCGACGAACATTACAACTTGAGAATTTAACTGAAAAGTACTATATACATTGTCAACTAATAAATCAATTTCTCCCTTACAAAACCTTCAACCAAATGAGGGCTTAGACAATTAGTCCTATTCATTTGATATATTGTAGATTATTGCCATAAAACTCAAATTGACTAATTGTTTCAGATCTGATAATATTATCTTCATCTAATAAATCAGAATTGCGATGGACTTTAAAATGTATATTGGTTTTTTTCCTTAAAACTTATACTATGATTAGGAAAATGTATGTGAACTTTATTGTTCAATTCAATGAATTTATTAGAGAAAATGTATAAGTGTAGAACGTTGCTTGAAGCTTTAATGGATTAGTAAATTTAAGCTTTAGATAGGAAGCACAATAAACGTTTTTGACAAACTTAGAGATTTCAAAATCATTTACAAATCAGGTCTCCTTTCTTTTGGTAGGCATCTATAAATCTTATAAAAACAAATCTAGTATTTTAAGATCAACACCTTATGTTATCAATAGCTCTAATTTGTTCTTGGTTATTGAAGATCTCATTTATTAGAATATCAACTATACAAATTATTTCCTTGTTTATTTCAAAAGTGGCTTCAATGATAAAGATTCAGCCTTGGATGAATTTCTATTTAAAGAAAAAAAAAACTAAAAAAAAAAACCTCTTGAAGTATTTTGTTAAACCACACATGCACTTTGATCTACCCTATAATGAGAGCTTAGTTTAGGCATCTAAATTTTATCCAAGACTAATTATAGCTTCATTATCATTTTTACCTGCTCTCACACTTATATGGTTGCCTCTAACTTATCTTGAATGCCTATAAAGAATGTAGTAAATTCCACAATAATGTATAAGTGGTGGATCATGATTACAATATAGAATAACTATCTATTAATTAAACTATTCTTTAATCTACCTTAAACTCAGTATAACTTATGAAAGATCACTATCTTTCACAACCTATAAACCACCCCTTTTACTTTTATCTCATGTTAATCATGAAATGGTATGTTGATTTGGTGTGTATATATATATATGGCCTAATCTAATTAAGAAGTTTTATCAAAGAAAACACTTGGACATATATAATTGATATCTTATGTAGTTAGATTTGGGAATTAGCAATCCAATTGATGTAAGGGTATTATTAGTTTTACTATTCCAACCCTAGGTAATAATAATGAAAAAGCTCTCTTGACTATGGCTAATCAAATCATAGAACTTATAAAATAAACTAAATAAATAAATAAAAGTTTCCTAAACATTTATTAATATTGCTTTGTGGTTGGCTATATTGAAGCATACAAGTTATTTTCTATTAACACATATTTGACCTAGGATTTTCAATTCAAATATAGAGTGATTGAATCCTCTTCTTACCCAGAGGTAATCTTCTATAAGGAATAGACAACATAACAACTCCATTGGATAACCCTAGTTAGTGTTGAAGAGTTACTTTATTACATTGAAATTTCCATATCCTAGTGCTACATAAACTATCTAGATGATAGAGATATGAGTTGAAGGGTAGGAAAATAATCCTTGAAACAATTCTTGAAGATATTTAACTATAGGTAAAAGTGTTTTCTTGCATACATTTGATAATGGAAGTAGGGAACAATATATGCTATGAAATTTCTTGAAATAATGCATGTATTTAATTAAGTATTCAGTTAATCACGTTGCATGCAGATTTATTTTATGAGTAGATATGGTTTAGTTACTAAATAAATGGTTAAGTAATTCTTTTAAAGTCTATGGCATTTAAATTACTAAGATTAGAACTTACTATAATTTATTGACCGATACTCATTGATTTATTTATTCATCATGTTTTTTAATTTCCTAATGAATGTTGTTAAAATTACCATGCATTATGCGTTTTATTTTTCCTTACTAAGATTTAAGTATGTTAGATATGGTTCGAAAAACTAATCAAAGAAGGAAAACAAAACCAACAACATTTTGTATTAACAGTGCCTCTGGCTCACATTTATGGGTAATGCCATCGTGCTTGAGCTACTGCATCTAGTGTTGGTGTAATTAATTATTAATTACACTTAGCATAAGTTTACTTAGGATTTATTTAATTCCTAAGATATAGGATCTTATCTTTATCTTATCGAGCTATCTTGTTGCTCAAGATAAGATTATATTGTTGCATCTTTGCTTTTATAAAGCAAATTATCTCTTGTAATTATTTGTCTTTTTGAATATATCAAATTGCATGTTTTTATGCAAAGCTTCTACTTTTTTGTTTTCCTCTTTTGTGGAAGGTCTATTTTGGTTTGCAATCAGATCTTGGTTTTCTAACATGGTATCAGAGCCTCGATTTGCAGCCCCTTCTCAACTTTTTTGGAGGAACACAGTGCAGAGCTTGTTCGAGGTCCCTCAAGGGTTTCATTCCTTGAGCATCATTATGCAGCATCTTGGTTCAGATCGGGGTTTTCTGTTGGATTCAGAGCGCTGGAAAAAGTCAGAAATGGCTTTTATTTTATTCATTTTCATCACCGTTTGCCAAATCTGCAAGGGTTTCCAGCTCGGTGATTTTTCTGATAGATCTAGGGGTTGCCTGATTTTTGGAGCACTTTGGGCCCAAACGGACCTCGCCGTTGGATTCACATGCCCAAAAACCCCTATTTCCATATAAATTTTGTCCGATTTGGACACAGTCAACTGGAGAGGCAAAATTTTTTTGCCCAAGAGCCGTACAGCCCCCAGGCACAATTTACAAGGCATCGATTTTGAAAAAAAGTCAAAAAAATCATAAAAAAAAATTGCATTTGAAAAAATGTGGCCAGTATAAATGGAGGATGCCACCTACCTACCACTTGGCGGCCTCCCATCGGCCATCGTCAGACCACCGCCACTGGTGGACTTCTTTGCAATGCCACCAGCTACAGTTTCAACCCCTGCAGGCCCAAGCTCCTAGCCTGCGATCACTTTGGGGATCGATCCCCAAGCCACAGCCCCCTTCTGGGATTTTAATCCCTAGCCCCAGTCATGTGGGTGACCGAGGGCTCCGCCGGCTCATGCACTTCAGCCCCTGGTCTACCCAGGCGACCAGGGGCCTTATTTTTTTAGCCCCTGAGGGCTTCTGGGGGCCAAATTGGAGTTTTTTGGACCACTTTCATGGAAACAAGCATATCTTGGGAAAATGGAGGTATTTTTTTGCAAACAAGATATCATCAGAATGCTATTTCGATGCTCTATGCAATGGTGCTAGTAATATTTTTTGGTTTTTCATTTTTGATGCTTTTTTCGGCCTCGAAAGTCAGATGTTGCCATTTTCACTCTGGGATGCATATCTTTTCACTCTCTTGTCCATTTTTCATGATTTTCACGGTCTTGGAAAGCTAGTTTCGGCCTCTATACAGATCTAAGGTCATTTCCAGAAAATGTGTAACTTATTTTTTGCATGCATTCATTTTTTGATTCGTGCTCTAGGTTTGCATTTTCACTATGTTTCTATATTTTTGCATTATCTCCTTATGAAATCATTGAGTATTGTAATAACGATCTGATATAAAGTTCCATTAATGGGGGTTCTTGCATTCATCTTTCATTTTGGTGACAACTCGCATGAGTTTGTTTGGTTTCTGTTGTCTCCTTCTAGCTTCTTTCTTGCTTAGCTGGACACATTGTTGGTTTGCTTCGGTTCACACTTCACATTGGGATTTTATAGTTCTTGATCCGCATTGGTTCAAATCTTTCTCATTTGAAGGCCATGGTTTTATGGTTAATGTTCTAGAATCTTGATGGTACTCGTCCTATGGGCAGTTTTAGTTTCAGTTTGGCATTGGATTCGTGAGACACAACTTCCAGATTTGTCATCATTATGGGTCCATTCGTCCTTTCATCTACTGTTGCTTATAGATCCCAGGGTTGATCTAGTATGTGAGTTTCCAGTGTTCCTTGGCATCGGGTCTGCTGTTGCATTTGTGATTCCGATTGGTATCTTGCAAACAGAACTATCTTTCCTTGCTTGCTAGATTTGGGGTTCTAGTGTTGCTTCATCAAAGTTCTTCCAGTGATTCTTCACAGCAGTTCATCTCACTGAGGGGGGTTTCTCTCTCTTTGCATTTGTACATGAGTACTTGATCAGGACTTGTTGTCGAGACTCATATTTGCATAATAATTCTGCTTCTCCCTAAGTTGCACTTATGGGGGGGTGTTGGTGTAATTAATTATTAATTACACTTAGCATAGGTTTACTTAGGATTTATTTAATTCCTAAGATATAGGATCTTATCTTTATCTTATCGAGCTATCTTGTTGCTCAAGATAAGATTATATTGTTGCATCTTTACTTTTATAAAGCAAATTATCTCTTGTAATTATTTGTCTTTTTGAATATATCAAATTGCATGTTTTTATGCAAAGCTTTTGCTTTTTCGTTTTCCTCTTCTGTGGAAGGTCTATTTTGGTTTGCAATTAGATCTTGGTTTTCTAACATCTAGAGCCTAACACAGATGCAATAACGATGTCTATGGTATCTTCCCTATAAATCATCAGGGAGCAATAAGGAAAATTGGTTAATTAAATCCAAAGGGAGGGAAATCCCCTATGGAACGATAACCCAAAAAGATAATAAAGAAATGAATCAAATCCGCTAATGAAAACCTAAGGGAAAAACCCAAAGTAGGAATTTTCTACTATATAATATAATTCAGATTTGAAGATATATTGTTCAAATAGGTCAAGGGTGATGAATGTTAATAGGAATTAGGCTAGATGAATGTTATTAGGTAAAAAACAATGGTCAAATTGGCCATATGTTATTCTCACTTCCCTTCATGGGTGGAAACCACAAAGGAACTGTATTGGGAACGAGAACCCTATAAAAGGTTGCATACTTACCTTTTTATAACAGTTCACATAAAACATAGTCTAGAAATAAAAAATAGATATTTTACGCCTTGATCTCGTTTGGAAATAGGGTATGTAGGGAATCTAGGAAATGAAGGATGCTCCCAGTACTCAGGCATTTGGGAATGGGGTTTAGGTTTAGAGAGATCACATAAATAGTTATAAGAGATAATCGACTAAAATATATGCAACTATACTTAGAAGAATCCAACATGGATTGCTTGATTCCTTGAGGCCCTTAGGCCAAATTTTGAGGCGAGTTTCAAGCCTAGAATTATAACTTACATACCCCTAAGGATGGTGACCTCGATACACTTTCAATAGGGAGTGTGGTCATCAGGGAAGCGACTAAGGATTAGATGATCCTGATGAGTCCAAGAATTTGGCCAGAACACATACCTATCATATGATAGATGGCTGTCTCATTTAGGCATATACCTATTATGATTATATGAATAGATGTATTCCTATTCCTTATAAATAGATGAAGTGAATTCTTGTTCTGTATGAATAGATGATATACCTATCCTGTATGGATAGAATCTCTTAAGTATACTTGTGAATGAATACTTGAACATGCAAAAAAAAAGTGGTGTTTCAGTTAGAATTAATTGGATCTTTACATGAAACCTCTATAGATACCTCATTAGTATCTTCCTTATCAACTCTAGGGATCAATGAAAAACACATGGTCATGCCTCATACCTTCTAGGAACTTTCTTCCATCAACCAAAAAAATTCTTGCATTACTATATACCTTTTCTTTTGCCTCCCTAAGGGGTTTCAACTTATGACGAACACCATCCTTTGTCAAGGAATAGGTGTTAGTATTTCCATCATGTACCATTGCTAATCAAATTACCACGATCTACCTAACAACATATGAAAAACATCCATAATAATAATATCACACAATACCTCATCATGGTAATTTTTGATCTTAAACTTTACTAGACATTGTTCATTTACCAAAGTTGTATGGTCCTTCTACAACCAAGCAATCCAATATAGATTTAGATGCCTTCTTCTCTCCAACCGTAACTTACTAACCATCTCTTTTCAAACAAGGTTATCAGTACTACCTCCATCAATAATAACATTGCAAACTTTACCTTCACACTTACATCTAGTGTGAAACAAATTATTCCTTTGAGTTGGTTCTTTCTCCTCAATCAATCAGGTTCTTCTAGTAACAAGAACCTCTCCTCTTTCTGCATCCTCAGAATGTGAAGACTCAACATCTTCATCTACATGTGCAACTCGTGCATTACCCTTAGGTATTTTATTTATCCTTCCTTAATGTTGAGGAAACTCATAGGATCTATTCCCTTCTTCTCCACATTGGAAATAGGTTCCATGGAAGCCTCCTCTTCTTTTTCCTCATCTAGATGTTCCTCTTCCTCTTTAGTCTCCATTATTCTAATCACGAGGATGATATGAATTATCTCCTTTTTATTTTTGGCTACTACTGGATCCTTCACCCTTCTTTTGATCTTCATTTTAACCTCCATATGACCATCCACTAGTCTTTCCACCATGACCCTCACCTCTTTGCTTGCTTTCAAATCTTCTATTCAAATTTTCTTCTACCTTCAAAGAAAATTGATATGCATATTCAATGATAGACATTCTTGCCAAACCCAAATCTTGAATACTTAGCTTCAACCCATTTATGTAATAAGAAACTTTCTCCTTATTGGCCTCAGAATGGCCTGTTCTGATCAAGACATGGTAGAATTCTTCCATACACTCCTTAATGGATTTTCCCACTTGTTTCAACCCTTGCATCTTCTTCAACAAATATAGCTTATAATCCATAGGATAAACTACCTTGTAATTTTTCAACCATATGATCCCATCTTGTTATTTTCTCTTTTCCTCTTTGATTTCTTTCTATTTGTACCTATTTCCACCAAATATTTGCATGAATCTTTAGCTTGGTCTTTACAAATTTGACCCTCTCAGGATCTTCCACCTCCTCATACTCAAAGTACTCCATATTGTTGATCCAATAAATCAACTCTTTTGGGTTAATATTTCTAGAAAATGTAGAAACACCGATCTTTGGCCTTTTCCCAATCTTAGAGATGGCCTTAAATAATGTAACTTGCTCTGGATCTACTACATCTTGTTCTTCTTTGAACTGTTCCTCATTTTTAGCTTCATCTTCACTTTCATCTCCTCTTCTTGACTCAAACCCTTGATGAAACTCCTCTTACAGTGTTTGAACTTGTCTCTGCAGGGCTCTAAAATCCTCTTCTAGTACAATAGCATTCCTTCCACCACCATGGTTTCTTTGCAAAGGAATTCTGATCACTTTTATCAGAAACCCACAACCACAAGTCTCGGTGGAAACAACCTCATGTTCGGTGATCTATTTACACACTCAGGAAAACCTTCTCTGATACCACTTGATGAGAGCTTTGATGAGGGACACACCACCCAAAACCCACATAAATCACAACAATAGATACCAACACAAAAGATGCGAGACAAAAAATAACTCACTTTAAATTATTTTCAGAAAATGAAATTACAAAATCAAAACTTACAATGTTATAGCCTCATGGGGTTGATACATTACAGCAAAATCAACTTTGAAAACAAAATATATCATTCAGAGCCACTATTTGCACTAATGGAGCCACCTTCTACAACCCCCCACTTATCCCTTTTTATTTTACCTAATAACCACCCTAGAATGTTCTAGAAAGTGACTTTCCCTTTTGTTTTGGCACCAAAAGTCCCACCATTTGTTCTCTTGCCTAGGAAGATATTTTAATGAAGTTCACTTTTTAATGGGGTAGCTTTGCAGGGCCAAAAATTTTGATCCAAGTGTTTGATTTTCTGTTATAGCATATCGTTGGGAAGCTCTCGAAGAAATCTACAACATTGATCCCATCAAAGATCAGTGTGTCCACTTTTCGAGTTGTTTTGAGGCCTCTAAGGTTTTCATATTTTAATTTGATGCTGCATTGGAGAAACTTCTTGGGATAGAAACTTTAATATCTCTGAAACCATACAGGGTATTGAGATTATTGAGATGATTCTTTCATGACTAAAAATTTTTTTTTAGTTCTGCTCCTTGGGGTAAATTTTTAGGTCCATCCAAGTCTGTTTAGGAAAACTTACTAAAAATAGTAAGTGACTTTTTTTCACCTTTTTTGACTTCTGACTATCTTACACCCCTTAAGTTCCATCATGAGACTCAAAGCAACTAAAAAAAATAAGAAAAAACATTTTTTCGGGTGATGCAAGATTGCCCCTATGCCACTGGATGCTCCTACATCAGGTCCCAATCTCCATCTCAAAGATCAAGGAGGAGATTATAATTTTTATTAATAAATTGATTATCTAGTCATCATAGGGAGTTATCCATAGATAATTAATGCAAAAAATAATGACCTTGAATTATTGTTTGACATCATAGGACTCTTGCATTATTTTCTTTGACTTGAAGTGTGGAAATAGAAGAATAAAATATTTCTCTTACTTGAAATATGCTAAGACATTGCTCAAGAAATTTAGAGTGGAAGATTTCAAACCTATTTCAATACCTATGGAGATAGTCTTGCAAATTTCTCATCATGATCCATTACCTTAGATGTATTTTATTCTTAATTTTTAGTTGATTAGGAGTCTCTTTTACTTATCATACAGTAGGCTTGATATCAACTCCGTCATTAGTTATGGGACAATGACATATGACTTGGAATACAAATAGAATTATTTTATTCTTTATGTGCATACATGTATGTGGACTATGTAGGTTTAATTCATGACATTAAGTCTACTTTAGGATTCCTTTTATATTTGGGATCTAGTCCAATATCTTGGAAGAGAAAAAAGAAAACCATTATTTTTTACTCTTCCACAAAGGTATAATATTGTACAATAGGTGGAGTTGTATATGAAGTGATGTAGTTGTCACATTTTGATAGGCATGGGTGTTCCTAAGATAGGTCCTAATACCTTTTTTTACGAAAATTAGAGTTTGTTGAAGCTTGTTTGTAATCTTATTTTTCATGAGTGTACACAACATATTGAGGTTCATTATCACTATACTCAGGAAGGTATTGAACGAAAAAACATATATCTCCAACTTTGTTCAACTCAAGAGCAACATGTTTACATATTTACCAAATCTCTTACAATTATGAAATTCAATGTTTTTCAAACTTTTTTTCTCTTGGGTTTATGATGTTACTAGGGGAGATTATTAATATTTATTTATTAAATCATTATATGTTCATGTTCATTGGTATACTAATGGTTAGTTGGTTGGTCAACTCAGCTGGTAGTTTTATGGTTGCTTAAAAACTATTCTCTTGTATATATTGTTGTTAATCTTGAATATTATTCAAATCACTGTGTAGAGCCCTGTATTCTCACCTTGGATGTGCAGATACTCTGGCTAAGGAACCTGAAGATGAAGATGGGAAATGAGATTTTGTTCATGCTTTAGTGGGTATGATGTATATTGTTATGTTATTATTATTATGTAGAGATTTATTTGGATAGTTATGTGATGTAGTAGTATGTTGTTAGGATAGGTGGAAAGGACAACATCGTACCATTAGATGTATGGGGGACATATGGGAATGAGTTGTGATTGCTAGATTTCATTTCTTAGTGCTTCGACTATTATGAATATGCTCTCTAACTTGTATGGTTGAGTGAATAGATACTAGGCTACGTCTCCACCTAAATTACCAAGTCTGAGCATGCCTTGAAACCCAATGGGTTAGTTGATCGAAGATAGCACTTGATCCCCCACCCTAGCCATCATCCTTGAAGAGGATGAGTATCTGATTGATACCATATTAGTATTATTACTTGTGTTAGTGGCCAGTAGATGTTGGTTGAAGTCTTGCTTTTCAACCTTGGTTAGGTTTCAGGTAATTGTTTGGCATTTCGCTTAATTTAATTTGAAATTGTTTGATGAATTCCTTGGGTTATTTTAAGCATTAAAATAATTTGTTAAATAATTTGGGGTACACTTTGATAAATATATATGTAAATATAAAAAAATATATATCCATAATTAATAATAAAATAAATTTTTAATGTAATATTGTGGACAATGATTTTGGATTGCCCAAGGTTTCCTTTAACTCTTCTAGGTTTTTCTCCTAAAAGGAGAGGAATTAGGGCCAAAATGCTAATGTATACACTCAAGATTAATTTAAAAGGGATGAAATGTATCTAAATATGATGTGCTAATGCAATAAACTGAAAGAAATATCATTTATTGATGCTAAACCTAAGAAATGTAAAGTGTTGGAAAACACACTATGATATGTAGAATGATGAAATAGATGCAATAAAAAATAAAATAACAATGCTAAAAAAAAACCATGCACTTGGAAACTAATGAAAAGTTTTATGGAGACTGTAGGGACCTCTGATATTCTGGAAAATTTGATTTTTAAGCCAACTGGGACACTTACACCAAGTTGGGCGACTTAGTCCCAGATCAAGGAAATTGCTTAGAAAGTTGTTTCTACCAAATGGGTGTCTAAAATTGTAAACAATTCCTGAGAAACCAATGCAGTGGGACTAAGTCACCACTATGGGTGACTTAGTCCACTTTGGATTTTTTGCAAATCTGAAAATGGAAACGGAAGCCCCACAGTCTGCACTCTATTTTTTGATGGAAATCCAGATCTAAATCTTTGAAAACACCTGCAAAACAGAAGATATTTTTTTTTCTAATGGGGGGTTTTCCTCGATCAAACCCCTAGTTGGTATTTAAACTTTGGGAGAGATAAAATCTGCATAAAACCCTAGCCCTAAGTGTGTCTAAGACTAGGAAAATCTGAAGTAAGACAAAACCCTATTCTAATGTCCTAGAATAAGATAAGTAAATGGAGCTTGAATGATACAAAACTTCAATCCAAGAAACTCTACAACATTTCAAATGAATTCAAATGGCATGCAAACCTTAAATCTGAAGATAGAGAGAAAATAGAAGATGGAATCACTTTGAAAACAAGTCTTTAGGTGTGATTTGATGGCTAGTTGCATCTCCTGAACCTAGATTTCTCCATGATTCACCATAGGAATCCATGATCAACCCTTTGCAATGTGAGATTTTGAACAAAAAGTGAGTTTGAAGACTTGGAAAAACCCTAGTTTTCTGCCCTAAAGCTTCAACTTTGCTATAGAAAGAAAAATGAAACTTTTTGTGAAAGATATTTTGCTCTTGACTCTTGATTTTTCCTTGTAAAAATGACTAGGAGAGATGTGAAAAATGAGCTAAAAACATGTATTTATAGGAATTAACACTAAATCACTCATTATTTTAACCTCACAATCCAAAATTCTTCAAGAATTTGAATTAGGTCGGTGATTTTCCCATTCAAAAGTGGAAAATACCACAAAAGGGACTAAGTCGCCATTATAAAAGGATACAATTTTTGGCAACACTTTAAGCCCCCCCTTTATCACCCATATGACTCTACGTGCATATGTAAGCAAAAAGACTCTAAATAATATACTTTACTATAAAAAGGATACTCATTCAAAAGACGGGAGAATGAAGGCCCCAATGTAGTTATCTGCAAAACCACAACATTAGGAATCACATCTTGTAACAAAAATTCATTATTTGTATAAAAATAATTTTTCCTAACTTCTAGAAATCAAATTCAAGGGTAGATGTATGCCCCCCCTTGATTTTTCTTACTTTACGGAGGTGGAATCAAGGTAGCAATCTAGCCACATCGAACAAGAAATATCATATCGGAGGACATTTCCAAGTACCATTTCACATAATGATAGACATTTGATGATGTCTGGTGCTTGTAAAATTTGATATGTAATTTTCAATTTTTTGAAAGTTTATCCCTGACGTTCGTCAAAATTTTGACGAACCTGGGGTTTGTCGAAATGTTGACTATCAGTTTCGTCGAAATTTTGACAAACATGAAAAATAGAAAAAAATCAAATTGTGGCCGACATAAAGAAAAGTGAGTTCGTTGATTTATTGCGACAGTGTTTTTCTCTACTTGAGATAGTTTGTGGAGAACTAGGAATGATTTTCTTGGGAAAAATTAGATCAAGAAGATATCGCCAGGTTGAGGGTAGTCATTGTCTTTTTGCAAAATTTAGTTGTGAAGTCAGATTTGTAGTTCCAGGTTTGAAAATCATATTTTAAAGCAACATCTCATCAGATTTCATTTTTAGAGGTTTAGGGTTTTGAGAATTTCATGTCTAGATTTTATTATGTGGAATCACCCTAAGATCACAACCAAGGAACCTATTCTTGTGACTAAAATTATGTGATTCATAACTCTATTGGTCATGTGGCACAGTTGTGCTATATCAAATACATGATGCATTCATGTGTGACCCAAGTTTAATGTGGCTATGTTGTGATAGAAATGGAGGCACTCATATAATGTAGTTAATTCAGGTTGTATAATGTAGGTGTCAATCATCATTGGGTGCATTTAGGTTGTCTCAAGTTTAACAAGTTAGGATGTAATTATAGCATGATCAAGAGTGATTACCTCTTGCTGCAATAAAGAGCCTATAACTCTAGTTGATATATGGTTGTGTTATATCAATTATGTAGTGCATTCAAGCACAACCCATGTTTAATGGGCTATTCTAGAGAGTGATCAAGATTTTCTAAACCTTATGAATGTTACTTAAAAGTGTATAGCTTAAACTACAAACCAAGTTTGTTATATACTTGAATGAAATCTTGGGTTACCACAAACTATAATAATGTGATCTGCTAATAACCATTATGGAAAGTATTAAAGCAAGACCCATGATATATAGGATACATTTTCCTGATCAGGTTTACATACCTTAATAATCAAATACAAGCTTCCCACACACTCTAGGATACAATCCAAGATCATACCACAACTTTGTCAAGACAACTAATTTTCTGACCCAAGATTTAAGGTTGTTTTTTAATACCAACAGAAGCATTGGTAAGAGCATGATTACGGTACAACCCTAGGCCTCTATAGAAACATAAACAATAACTCTAGCGGATCAGTGAGGTTGCAATACCGGAAAGATTGAGACATTGTTTGTAATAACAAAATCTTGCAATCTAAAGATTGTAGCCAATAACAAGCACACTATGTAGCTTAGTGACATTTGTAAATGAAATCTACGGTAAGAAGAATGACAGCCGCTTGAGATGTGACAGTCAAAAAGAGGCTGAGCAGTGACAAGATAATAAAGCTCAAACCTTGCATACTAAAGTGGAGATTTTAACAGTGAGTTTCCTTACCCCCTTGCTGAATTTAAGGGTTTTTCAAATGCTTTTGGTAGTGCTAGACAAGGAAAATGCAATCAGGGAATGATTGTCCAAATAAAGTAACAGTGGTAATCATAGGTTCAATGTTCCTTCTAAGCCATTAATGTATAATGGAGGTAGTGGATTGCATGTTTGAGCAGTGATTTGAGACTCATCAAAGATAGGAGAATAGTGAATAATACCTTGTGGACTGTGAAGTAGTGTCAATAAGGTTGATGGATCTTAAGAACTACAATACCATGAAACAACGAGTCCCTTGTAGTAAGTAGGTAGTCTATAGGGCATAGTTTGATTTTATAGAAGGATGCTCATGAAAGAAATCTTCAAGTGATAGTGAGTGAGCTGTTTGAAATAGAAGTTGAGGGTGCAATACCCAATCTTAAAAGAAGTTGGCAAAGCAGTAAATGTGTAAGAAAATTAAATCATACACAAAAAACAATTCACAATGCTATCTTACATAATGCCTTGAGTTTGAAGACAAAAATCTCATTGTATCTTCATGTTGAAAGTGGTGACCTTAATGGTCAATCACTGGCAACCATGATTTTAAAACATGCTATTGTGATTATGGAGACAACATTTTAAGCAAAGCAGTGAGTGGTGGTTTGGAACAATGGCAGGTATGAAGGACTTGCTTTATATGCATACTATGCAGTCTAGCTTAAGACACCATTCTTAGAAGAGATTGAAGGTGGATTATGGAACTCAAGGGTTACGATGAAAAAGATTAAAGAAAAGGCTTAGATCTATTTAAAAGCCATGGTCATGAAGATACTAAAGATGTCATATGCAAAACCCTAGTAGCTAGAGTAATGAATACAGTGCCAAAGAGGATAGTGTGTTGGGGCAGATTTAGGAGATCTCAACATTATCTAATTACAGGGAAATACATCATTTATTTATTTGTTTAATTAAAAGAGATCATTCTAAACCCTATATAGGATACATTGATACTTCAAAAGCCTCTGAAATAATTTGAGATTATGCAAATATATGTCAAGTAAATACCTAGATTACAAATAGTAGCAGGAACAATGTAAAATTTGTTGAGCAGAGTAGGAATGAGATAAACAGTAATGAATCCTATGCCTCCTTTCACACACATCTCCTCACCATTCTCTGCCATTCTTTACGGAAACACTTCTCCATTTTGGCGGTCTATGCTTGAAAATAATGTTTTGACGAATGTTTTAGAGTATGTTTATTAAAATGAAAACTCCATTCTAGTTGGCTACGCCTGAAAATAAGATTTTGACAAAAGTTTTAGGGTATGTTTATTAAAGTTTTAGAGTATTTTGGTGGGCTATATTATTGATTCCTTAAATGATTTATTCAAATGGATTGTGACTAAATAAATGACTAACTATTTAGTCATTTTTATTTGTGTGACTAAATAATTTTTAATCAATGACCAAACTAGTAATTTATTTACTCATTTATAGCTGAGTTGCAAAAAATAAGCAGAATTTAGTCATTTTTAGTTGTTGTGACTAAAATTTTTAGTCACCTGGTCATTTATTTGCTAAATTCTACTAGTGTGTGCTTCCTTGTGCAACTAGGGCTCTCTCAATCTTGAGGGCCCTAGGGATAAGCTCTTCATAAGAAGTGACGCATTGCATCTTTAACTAAAAGGATAAATCAGTATTGACTTTAGCAATGATGATTCTGACTTGTTGGTCCTTAGGAATGGGTCACTTGCTCTTACTAGCTCGCTACCTCCATCGTTGTAGGAAGTTTGTGATCAATTTCAATATTCTGATTTTAGGAGTCTTAACGGTTGGAAATCATAGTAAAATCAAAATTTAATAAGTTTTGGAATTGGCATTTTAAAGTGTTTTTTAGGGTCATCAAATTCAGACTTCCTCTCTTTTGTAGGGGTGGTTGCATGCCAAAATTTTTTGGTGTAAAATATCAAAATTATTAGATTTTGTTACCTGTCTATGAATAAAAATTATTGGAGTGTGAGTTTGATATTTTTTGAAGATCTAAATAGTCAAGCTTGGTAAAGAAAAATCATGTCAGATAATATTAGTCTAGAACAAAATGAAGAGACACTTGATAGATTGTGGGCTAGATTGAAAAGAAAGGGTGATGGGAAATGCTATTGTTCTTGCAATAATTGTAAGGGCTTAAAGACGAGATGAGTTTTAATCACAACAGTTGAGAAACATTATGGGCAACATGGTCACGTTGAAGGGAGACATGATTATCGTCCATTGGTAAGTTGTTCGTTATATGTGTCTATATTGATTGAATTTGTAAATGTTTATATCGTTTTAACATTATTATATAATCACTTGATCATGATCATGGTTTATTTGTGTCTATCATTATTATAAAGGTGGGGTGCCCTAGGAAAGATGATATGGATTATCACAGCCCGAAGAATGTGGTTTTGCAAGCAGACGAACATGGAGTTGTGAATATCGAAGATGAAGTTAATGATCCTATGGAAGAAGATGATCATGCATTAGAAAACACAGTTGAAGATGATGGTACAAATACATTGATCCATGACACATTTAGTGGTAGAGCTGATCATGGTGATCAAGATGACTTTGATGATGTTCATGATTTACCTATACTTGAGAAGGCATACAAGCCCCTTTATGAAGGCTCCCAAACAACTCTTCTCTCTGCTATATTGTTGCTGTTGAACTTGAAGGTTATGAATGGTTTATCAAACATAGCAATCTTATGGATGTTAAGGTATGTGATAAATGTCATCTTATTTCATCTATTTTAATTATTGTTAGTTCATCACTAGTAAATAAAGGATGAAATATGTACCATTAATATTCTTTATATTAACAAATTATTTTTTGTCGTAGATTGATTGGTGAATTTTTGTTACTACCATCAAATATTTTACATTTCTCATATCGAGATTTATCTGCCATTATGAAATATATCGGAATGGAGTATCAAGCAATAGATGCATGTCCCAATGATCATATTATATATCATAAACAATAAGAATTTGCAACAAAATCCCTAGAATGTCATATCAGTAGATATCAAACAGATCAACTAACAAAAAAGGTGCCTCACAAGGTTCTTCGTTATATTCCCATTATTCCACGTATACAACGATTATTTATGTGCAAAAGCTTAGCGCAATTTATGGATTACCATGCATGAAATAGAAGTGGATATGACATTCTTCAAATGCCTATGGATGGTTCTGCATTTAGGGACATGGAGGAGAAATGGCCACACTTTAAAGAAGAACATCGTAATCTCAGGCTTTCATTGGGAGTGGATGATGTCAATCCATTTGGAGAGCTAAGATCTATTTACTCGGTGTGGCCTATTTTTTTTATCAACAATAACATTCCTCCATGGATGTCAATAAAGAGGGAGCCCATAATGTTGTCAATTATTGTTCCAGGTATTTATTTACTTCAATTTTCTTTAACATAAAAGCATCTCATTTGTCTTATTTGTTGCATAATGACTTATATTTTTTTCATTCAATAGTCATGTACATTAATTTATATATATTGCAGTAAAATGGTTATAATAATTATGTAATGTTTATGTTCATTCAACTAGGTAAGTACCAAGTTAAAGATATAAATGTATATATCAAACCTCTTATTGATGAGTTACTAAAGTTATGGAATGGTGTCACTATGAATGACATCTCTAGACCAATAGGACAAAGACAATTTCAATTCCATGCAATTTTTTTATGGACAATTCATGATGCCCCAGGGCTAACACATTTTTGTGGTATGTTATAACGTTCGACTACACTTTAACAATATTTAATTTGATGAAGTCAATATCATGGATGTTTTTAAAATAATCTATTCATTATATATAATTATAAAAAATTGACATATTTAATTCAATTATATATGATCTTGCAAGTCTTCAAACAAAGGGAAAATTTGCATGTCCAATTTGTGGTCCCAAGATGAAATCTCGTCGTTCAACAAGTTTAGGAAAGTAGGTGTGTGATGAGTATAGGCACTTCCTCCATAGAAATCATAAGTATTGAACTACTGAAAAACATCTTTTCAATGGGAAAGAGGAGACTACATCAAACCACGAAGAATGACACCTCGCCTATGGAAGTTGGAATATAATAGAATTAATCGTCAAGGTTATACATCAGATCAAATTGTTTATCTATCATATATGATATGTTTTGAATTTATATTTTTATATTGTGTTGTGTTTACTTATGTTGTAATTGACAATGATTGTCGTTGTTAATTTGTTTAACTTATATGCTTCATGAAGTTCATCAAGGCATTAATGTCCTGCTTCCATAGGGACTAAAAAGTTATCCTAGACAATTTAGTAGGTTGCCCTACTATGATCAGCTACAAATTGTGCATTTGTTTGATACAATGTATATCAGAAATAATATAACAAAAATATTATGAAAATATTGGATGGAAGGCATGACAAAGAAAAAATTGTCAAAATTTGTAGTGACATTCAAGAAGCCAATTATGCAATGAAAAATGTCATTCAATTAAATAGCAATGGAGACAAAATTAATATAAGTGCCCTTCCTTGGTTATTAACAGAGTAGCAAAGCAATGCTATAAAAGAAGTCATACGGAAAATTTGATTTCCCATAGGATATGTTGCGAACATAAACAATATAATAACAAAGAAAGGTGAATTTGGGTCAAGGATGAAAACACATGATTGGCATAACTTCATTAAGGTAATTATTCTGGTATATTATATACACTTGTATAATACATGTACTTTTCAGTGTATTGTGTTTACTACTTTTGGAAAAATAATGAAAAGATCATTTTATAATTGTTGTAGTACATTCTACCTCTATCTCTCCCAGACAACTTTGACAACAATGTCAAGCAATTTATATATGATCTTGGAAAGTACATAAGGTAAGTAGCAATATTTGTTCAATTCGTTGTATAAATCTTATAATTTCCATTTGTTTTACTTGTTATGTAATTATATACTGTATATTTTTGTTAAATCTCATTAATATATTTGTGTCTTGAATCACTTGTAGATGGTTGTCATCTAAAGAAATCCATAAAGAAGATATAAATTATTGGAAGAGAAAAATTTCTCGTCTAATGTGTGAAATGAAAAAGTGTCTACCTTCGATATTTTTCAATGCACAAGAACACTACCTCATACACCAAGTTGAGGAGATTGAATTGTGTGGACCTGCACACACAAGGTCAATGTGGATGGTTGAAAGGCACTTGAAATTTTTGAAGGCTTTGGTTAGACAAAGAGCACATCCTGAGGGTTATATGGTGGAGGGATATATGGTATACCAGACCATGGTATACATTAGTGAATATCTTCCTAAGTTTGCAGCAAAGATCCATGTAGATCGCATTTGGGATCCCAACTCCATTAACAAATTCGAAGGGGAGTACCTGATGGGGAAAGGTAGATTGAGGAAAGTGAGAGGTAATTATAAGATGGTCATGGAGATTAATTGGAATACATTTTACATATGGTTTTTATGTATATTGTACTTATTTAATTTTTAATCTTCAATATACATGAATTATAAATTAAAGTCGTATACTGTGGTATTTAACTAATTATACGTCATTTGTGAATTTCAAACTTTTTTGATACAGTTGGTCGAGAGTGGGATGCACTACATTTGCATGTTGCCAACAATATTGATTGGATAACAGTATGTATTGAACGATGTCAACAATTTGGTCGCACATTAAAATGGGAAGGTGTGGCTTCATTGGTTAAAGAAGTTCATCGTAATGGAGATTCCAATGTTACACAAAGGGAAATTGATTTAGCATATGGTTTAAAAGATAAAAAGGTATGTATAAATATATTAATTACCCATATTATTTAATTATTTTGAATTATATTGATGTATATATATGTTGAGATTGTTTTCTTTGCATACATTCGGCCAAGAATAAATATGTTTATCAACTAACGATATTGCAATAATTTTTACATGTTTGACATATTGCAAGTAAACACCACAAGGCTATGTGGTGCAATGGTTGTAAATTTTGAATCAAAATGTTGGATGACATGAAGAAAACCTGTGATTCTTGTATAACTGCAATCTTTTAGGTGACTAATGTTTCATCTAAAAACAACATACATCCAGAAGTCTCAAAAAATTGATACTATGGGATTTTGGATGATATACTTGAGTGTGACATTAAGTCCTCCAAATTAATTATGTTTGTTGTCCTATGGTTCAGGCTACGATTGAATGAAAATGATCCTGAGAGAAATATTATTGAACATGATAATGAATTTACCATGGTTAATATAAGGTTGATCGAGTGAGCTGGAAATGAGCCCTATGTTCTTCCAAGCTAATGTGAGTAGGTATTTTACTCAGAGGTTCCAGGTAAACAGGGTTGGTCATTTGTTGTTAGACATGATCCAAGAGGAAGGCCGGTAAAGTATAATGTGGTGGAAGAAGAAGATACTGAAGAACTAGAAGATGATGTAGATGATGATCAAGATCAATAGTTAGTTGATGATGTCCCTAACGAAGATGTCAAAGAGGAGGAACTAGATCATGATGATGTAGGAGTTAATGTTCATGAAGATGATATCTGCATAGATGATGACATTATCAAAACTGATATCGATGATGATGATGATGATGATATGACCAATCCTTACAATGTCGAATCTGGATCGGATGATATAGACAAAGAGTTGAATGAAGAAGAAGATCAATGACATTGAAATGTATGTGATATGCGATTATATTATCTATTTGATATTAATTTCTTCATAGAATTATATTTGACTTATGTGGTTACATAATTAATTCATGATGTTTTTAATTTTTATGCCATTACATAATTAATTTAATGATGTACTTTTTAATATTTGAAAGGTCAAAAAATTAAAACATTTCAATAGTGATGTTAACAACTTTGAAATTAGTGTGTTTTATGTTTCATGTGATCATAAAAGATTAAAAATTCAGTTGTAGAGGTTGTCCTCATGGATGCAACCTATCTGCAACATAACTTCTACAAACCCCACTCTTGGTGGCACATTGTATGGGAGTACATGAGGGGATCTTTGAAAACCATATACCCTGAAAACAATGTTGACTCGGTATGGGATAATATTACCCCAGTTATGGATGAATTTTAATTCTGGATTCCTCCCCTTTGGTATGAGGAAATCATGTAATTCTTTAGGAATCCTAGGTACATTCACCATCAATCTAGCCCTCAATCTAGAAGCAAAACAATTATCAAATTATACTTAACTAGTGCTTTCCTTATTAAAAGATAAATCTACAACCCATATTTGTATGGGAAATCTTTCTCCATCAATAGATTGCCTTAATTTCATCTTCTCAGAGAAGAAGTAAACATTCTTGAATAAAAACATATGCATCAACATAGAATACCAAAAGAATTGAGTGTTGGTATCATTTTTCTATAGCTTTGGCAGCCCCTCATGTATCCTCTCAGCCAAGAAAGAAGCAAAGTCATATGTGATAGAGAAGTTAGGGTGTTGTATTTGCACCCCCATGAAAATGTATGCAATGGGCATCATCGCACTAGGATTGAAACCAAAAATCTAACACAATGAAGAAAAAGTGGCCAGGAAATGATTTGCAAAACAATTTAATCTGAAAGGTTCTTGGTCACTGGGGCTGATATGAAATCTTGAACCTCCTGCCCTAGCTAGATGAGGTGGAAGCAATTTAGCTCTGAAAAGAGACTTCAACTTTGCATATTCCTACTTCATTTCCTCAAGGTTGATAGGCACCAAGTCCTCACTCAGTTCACTTAGGTAAAAAATATGTTGAATATCATCTCTATTAATGCTTAACAAAACATTTCCATCATTATCCCTAATTACCCATGTGACAGCTTCATATCTTGCAGCTACTACCCTAAGCAGGTCTACATCAGGGAAAACATTTGGTACCACCAACTTCCCCATATCATACATCCATCCATTTGAAAAAGGGTGAGGCAAATTCCTTTGTCCATACCACAATCTGAACATTTCCAAAACTGTGAGAGGAACCCTAGCATCAGCTATGTTGGAACAATTGTATACTAACCCCTCCGCTAGGATTTTCCCTCGCATTAGAACCAATCCCTTCTTTCTATCATTCGTTGACAAGGGCAATTGATCCAGGAAATAATCATACAAGTTTCTTTTTAAATAGTCAATTTGGCCAGAATGTTGCTTGGGTGATGCCATCTCGGACAAACTAGCGCATCTTATAACTTCACACTTCAAATAGCTAGGACTAACCAGAGATATGAAATTACAGAACAAAATATTGCAATTTCTCACAATTTAAATAAACTATAGCCCTAAAATGTTTATCAACAAGCCTTATGATAAGTACAACAAATATTTTCCTTAATTCAAGCACAGAGTGATCGGGAAACACAAAAATTAACTCATGACTCTTTTCGCATAAATCCCAAATTCTAGTTGTCAGGGTTCACAACCTTACTCTCAGCTCTGAAACTACTTCAAAAAATACCTGAATGCTTTGTGACACACATAAAGTAGGAGAATTGATTTTATTTCGATCAAATTGTGCCAGTAAATGTCTCATTTGCCATTAAAGCTCACTCGTGCACTGCAAGAAGGGCTACAACCATATTTGATGTAGATTTAAATTCGAGCTGTCGATCCTTCATTTTGATGAAATCATCGATGACTACCTTGAAAATAGGCTGACACAATCACCAACATGGCCATAAGGGGCCCACGATACAATACACTATGAAAGAGGTCCACGTGGTGGTTGCCCATGATATTGCAATTGGTAAAAATACTGCAACTTTAGATAATGTGATGGCAGGAAAGTGTAGATCTTGAGCATCAATGATCTCTTTCCTTCAACACAGTCATCGGCCCTATCATTAACCCTTGAGTAGCTTTTCCATGAAGATTATAACACATTCGTTGATTTGAATCATGTGTATCTTAAGAGCACTGTAGTAACCTGCCTTTTAATCAATTTAAGGCTAGATTAATGTTCCATAGTATTTACTTTATTCTTTTGGCTTCATCAGATGAGACACGTGGCAATTTCCCATGATATCACAATCGACCAAAGCACTATGGTGGGGCCACAATGGGATGGCGGGGAACATCTGAGATCAAATGGTAGTTGTTCAGCGGTTGCACAATTTCATCCCCCAGAAGGACATGTGGCGCCCGCCCGCTATATCGCAATTGGTAAAAATACTGCAACTTCTGATCACGCGATGGTGGGTGACTGTTGATATCCGAAGGAAATCTGATCAATAGTAGTGTGAATTCAATCCCTTCTGCAAAATAAAACATTCATTAAAAAGGATGAGGGGACATCACTAGGCCAACGGTAAACAACATAAGTTGTTTTTTAAAAGATGAAACATGTGGCCAACCGAGACTTAGGAAATAAAACCCTGTGGAGGAAATAAAGTATTAAAATCAAAGGGACATGGCCTAGACGAACCGATATGACATAAGTTGTTTTAAAACCCCATCAAAAGTAACAGTGAAATAGAACCCAGCGAAAGGGTGAAATAAACATTACGGTTTTACATGAAGACAAAGCTAAAACCCCAACCCTTAGAAAACTCGAACACCATGAAAGACCAGAGACATAAGGTAAGGCATGAGTGAAAAACAAGGAGCAAAATACTGAATTTCCATTAGTGGCTCTGGTTGGGGACGTTCATTCCACTAGAATGAAGTGAGAAACTAGAATCTCAGGTAGAGCAGACCAAGATGCAGAGATGACCAAAAAAGGATTGTTTGGACAAAACAACCCTAACTATGTACACAATATACAAACCTAAACTACTGCTCATGGAAAAGAATACTTCAAGTGAACTATAACTTCAAGAACTGTCCATGAACTGGCAGTTCCAGAAGATCTATTGTAATATCTTGGAGGAAGTACGAATCTTCACCCCACTTACTATTAATAAAAAATGGACCCAGCCAAATTGCATCAAATTTCCCATGTTTCCCTTTATCTTCCAGTTTGGCATTCCACATTAAAACCAAATCTCCATCTTTAAAACTCCTTGCAATTTCCCTCTTGTCATACATATTCTTTACTTGCAACTGCAACTTTGCATTTCTCTTTTGGCCTTCCCTCCTGGTTTCATCCAATTCTATAAGAGCTTTCACTCTCAATTGCATCTCATCATCAATTTCCATATCATACATTTGGACAAACTTATACATTTCCATTAAGTTATTTTGGGGAAACCCAACATTTATCCCATAAACCAAGTCAAATGGGGCACAACCTATTTCCTTCTTCACAGTTACCCTATCTGCCCAGACTGCTAATCTCAGCTTAGAATCCCAAGCCCTTTTATTCTCATCCAAGATTCTTTTAATAATCTTCATCAAGCTTTTTTTGCTTGAATTTGCTTGTCCATTTCCCTATGGGTGGTATGGTGATGAATAAGAAATTTGGACATTGCATTATCTGACACAATCCTTTCTGGACATCCAAATCTAGTCAATATGTTGCACATCAGATCCTTTAATGTGTTTACAACCTCTGCACCAATATCATAAATAAAATTAACAATAACAGATAATCTCATTTAATAACTCAACATAATAGGATAATATCAAATAGAATTGGCTATTCATCGACATTATCAGCTATTTGGAGCATGAGATAACTACAACACAATCCCAAGATAAAATAGGTAATTGATTTACAATTTTTAGCAAGATCTACGTAAAGACGATCAAATACTGAATCATACAACTTAGATCAGTGTCATATATCCATTGTGGGAGTCAAATTCATAAGTATTCAAGGGTTTATGACAGATTTAACACATATCATATACGATCCCTGATAACATTGCATTGCAATCTCATCAATATGTATTCTAACCCAATACTACTTATCAAATCCTTATATAGAACATACCCACCTATAATCCCATTTAAGCATTTTAATTAATTGCCCTTGTCAACAAATGATAGAAGGGATTGGTTTTGATGGGAGGAAACACCCTAGGGGAGGGATTAGTGTATAATTGTTCCAACATAGCCTGATGGAACAATGGATCTTTGCTAATGCTTGGGAAACCTTTCACCAAAAGATGCCATGAATGAACCTTACCCAAAGTATGCTTTAGGACCTCCATACATACAAACACAAGGATTGTCATTTATCATCTTGCAGTAGTGGTACCTAAGATGATGATACTACCCCTCCCTTGGGCATTGCTCTCTTCTTACAATTGGATACATCAGTCCTCCTTTTGATTTTGTCAAAAAGATATGAAATGATTTCTAAGCAATGCCTTATTGGGTCAATGAGATCACCAAAATTATAGGACTTGTCAAATGAAGGTATATTATTGACACCTATCCCTTTGCTATTCACTTGTTAGGACTTAGTAATGACTATCCAAAGAGAAAATGGGATAGTGGCAACAACCATTTATATAATTTATCTCACTACAATCCATTTCATGGCTATAGTCATGTTGTCACCCAGTGTAGATTTATTTTTTCAAATTCATAGATAACATGAAGACAAACCTGTAGCCTTTAATAGTACTGCTATTATTCATGACTATGCTCTGTTCCCTTGAAGCACCATGATTTATGATGGTTTTTATGCTGAATATCTTCATTAAAACACTCTTGTGCAAGTATATGCCTTCACTATTATAGCCTATTGTTGGAATGGTATGAAAAGGTAAAAATACAACTATGTTTTGCTTCCTTCACTACTTGTTGTTGATTGTTGATTGTTGTTCATATGCACTTGTACCATTGTAATGCTTGATGTCCTACATGAACCTACATGCTTGTCTTGTAGCATAACCTCATAGTTGTTGTTCATATACACTTGTACTATGGCGTTGGCTTCCAAAATGAGACCTCTCTTGAATCATAATTGCTTAATTGTCATTTGTAACTTTTTGTTTCTTGTATGCAATCATGATCCATGTTGGAAAAATCATGATGACCAAAACCCCTACATGAAATTTTATGAGCATAGTAATTTTATCTGGATCACATGATATGGGGGTTCCATTGTTGTCATAAACCTCTTGTAATGACATATTTTCAATAGGCATATTATTTGTGTCAACTAGAGTTGATGTTTCTTGAATGTCTTTTCCTTTTATGCCTTTCCTTAAAACATCATGCATTGAATATTATCTGGCAACTTGTTCACCTAATGTTTGATTGTGAAGGCCTTGAATAGAGCCTTGTGCAACTTTAGATTTTGTTTTTGTTGTTGTCCTTCATGAGACCGTTGTAGCATGCATTGTTTGTTGTCCTTATCAATGAAAATGACCTTTACCTATTGCATTCACTTTCACCAGTACCCCCATGAATGAATAATATCAATCCCCTTTGCCTCTTGTAGCTCTTGCAAAGGTGTTGTCCTTGTACCTGTATCATGACCTTGATTTAACCATTTCTCTTCTTTTGTTATTTGTAATAAATACACAAAGTCTCCTCATTTTATCTTTATTGGACAACCACCTGTCACATATGTGGGTGACCTAACAACTCACCTTCATATGTGATGTGTTACTATCCAATAGGGTTATGGTGAGAGGGGTTGACAACAACTTGAAATGATTCCTCATTGTTTAAAAGATGCATAATTGAACTTGATGCATCTATGAAGTCACTTCCTTTATAAATAGATCATGGATCTTCTTAAGAAGATTGAAGGACATATCAACACAGTATGTTGAATCTTTTGAATCTTTCCTTTCCTATCCTGTCTTATGTTCCTTTCATGTCTTGTCTTATGTTACTAGTCTTTTATGGTATTGGGAAAATCCTAAGGGTTGTGTTTTGTCTTTGAATAAATCCCTCTATCTCTCTTGCCTCTACCCATAACCCTAAACCCTAAACCCTTAACCCTTAAACTCCAAAACCTTAAACCCTCTACCCTAGACCCTCTCTCTCTCTCTCAATTATCTCCCTCCTACCCCCTCTCCCTCTCTTAGGTCTTTATCTATCTCATCCTCCTCTATGTGTCTCCCCTCTACCCTTAAACCCTAAACCCTTAACCGTTAAGCTTTGAAACTCTAAACCCTTAAACCCTCTACCCTCTGTTTAACCCTCTACCCCATATCTCTCTCCACTCCCTCCCTCTTTCCCTCTCTCTCTCCTCAGGTCTCCTCCCTTTTGCATGTCTCTCTCTCTCACTCCTTGTTATATCCCTGCCCTCTATTAACCCTCCACCTTCTACCTTCTACCCTTAACCCTCTACTCTCTATCTCTCTCCCACTCCCTCCCTCTCTCTCTCTTTGAATCCTTTATCTCTCTCCCTCTACCCATAACCCTAAACCCTTAAACCCTCTACCCTCTACCCTTAACCCTATCTCCCTCTATCTCTCTCCCACTCCCTCCCTCTCTCTCTATCAAGTCTCTCCCTCCTAGCACCACTCCCTCTCTTAGGTCACTCTCTCTCTCACTCACTCAGTCACTCTATCTCAAGTCTAAAATTTTGAGGAATTTTCTCTCTGCCACTTGAGCTGGGTCTCTATTTTGAAACCCTTGTCCCCATGAATTAGTAGGGTTTTATTCCCTAGAGCACGCAAATGTTATAATTTGAGGTTGACCTACTTGGTCAGTCATCAAACCCTTGAGTCACCTCTTGAGCCATTTGGCATGTCAGTTCACCAGCCCCATTAGCCTGAAGAATTGGTCATCATTTTCCCACTGCATTATGTCTTCTCCTAAAGTTGGGTTTTAATTTTAATCTAGTGATGTAAGCCTAAACCATTAACCCCAGTGGTCATGTTGCTGATGGCTTATCTAAAGAAATTCATTAAATAATAACGTACAATGTGTAGGTTTTTCAGATTCAAAGATATGGGAGAAGATCTCAATCGTACCCTGCCAACTCGTAGACCTAAGGTGTCAGCCTTTTATTTGGCACGAGGTCAGCAAAAGGTAGATGTGTGTCCTATATGGAATGTGGGGCCCAATATCCACTATTGAGCTCATAACCCATGGTTTTAGATCAACAACCAAGATCAAAAGCTAATGTAAATATTTGTCGTTCCCCGCTAGCTCGTAGGAGGAAGATGAAGGTTGGTTAAAAGCCGCGAGGTCAACGAGATTGCGATGCGTAGCTCCAGCCAATCAGTTTGCAAAGTGCATAGGACCTGCCGACATGGTAATTGGTTTCCGAGATGGATTAATGTTATTGATCATGAGGAAGGTCAGCGATGCTTCGTTGGATGTCAAATTGAGTTAGCCCAAGATAAACCATTTGATCTACCAACTCTTCAGGAGATCAGCGGGCAGTATTCAAAGTTGGAAAATGACACATGGTGGTCATTTTATTATACAACTGGTGAAGCGTTAATGAATTATTCCTTGTTTGTGTAGTCACATTGATCTCAATCTATGTGAAGATGTTGTTGTTGGCAATCATGAAGGGTGATCTGCGGATTCTCATGTAGCTCAAGTTAACTGGTGACAATACATACGCCACCAAATTGCCATGTTTGTACATGCATTTTTACTAAGCATTGATGAAGGTTGCCATTACCTTGCACAATAAATACAAGAGGAATTAACTGCTAATTGTGTCATTCTTGTAGCAGTTAGAGCACTTTTTGGGCTGAGTCTAATCAAGTTTGAGTGCTTGTCTAACAAGAGAAAATGAGTAAGTCAATAAGGAGGTCTGTTCATTTGAGCTCACAAAAGCTTAGTCCTGTTATTCAAGAAGGTGATTTGGTTGACAAGACCAGGCTTGTGCCCACTAGATGTAGTAGAAGGTTGCAATTTTAGGATGTTTCTGCTCAACTGGTAGATGACAAAGGCAAGAAGTTAGTGTGCTCTATTACTAGTGTCAGTAGGAAAATAAGGTATGGGCATGGCTCATTTGGATGCCAACGCTCGCAAATTGACCTTATGAGCAACACTTCTAATGGTGTAACCAAGACCGACTCTGACTACTGTTGGTATTTAGCTTGCTTCAATCACGGTCTGCCCTCTAATGAGGAAGTGATATATGTGGTGCCATTGGCAGTTAAAACCCTAAGAAAATAGACTACAACTATATTTGGAAAGGACAAGAAAGAAGAGGAGGCTGAGGTTTCCTCTCATCCTCTAGCAAAAACTAGAAGCAGGCATGTATACCGGGGTCTGAGTGTTGGTAAGGGCAAGGTGGTTGGTAAATAAGAAGTTGTGTGGGATGTAAAATTTTGTGTTGATGATGTTGGTTTTGTTGGTGGTGTTGGTTTGGCGTGTGTGGCACATTTTGATGTTGATTGTGTGCCTTCGTGGCAATTTGGTTGCCTGGTTTTTTTTCGTGGATAGCGACAAAGGGCATTTTGATGACAATTTGTGTTCCCTTTTCTGATGGTAGTTACAACTTTAGCTTTCCCCAATTGCACTATGTTTTACAGATTCAACATGTGGGAAGTTTTGAAATGAAAGTCAAATGCAATGAATATTTTGTTCAAATGAAAATTTGTGGTGAAATTACATTTGAGCCTAAAGCTTGTTGCTCCCTTGTCATATAAAAGGGAATTCAAGGCTCATTTGTAGGGAGAGAACTGATGAAAGCTCTAGCTCAGTTTTGAGTTGAATATATGGGTAGAAAGATAGGTATAAAATAGATAGCCTATTTTGAGTTTTGGATGAATATATGCAAATTATCTTAAATTGTATGCAGATATGACTTATAAGCATGAATAAACTTATAATTATAATATATTTTCTCTCCTTATGTCGATTTGAGTGAATTTTGAATGAAATGTTAATGTTGTCATTCTTCTTTTGAGAATTTGTTCAATTGTGTGTCTATGTTTTTGCTTTCATTCAAGAAAATCAATTAAATGCTTAAATGGAGTCAAAAGTTTACAATTATTTACAAAGGATTTGATAAGTAGTAATATATCAGATAATTGAGCTCCATAATGCAAGGTATTATATGAGTAGTCCATTCTATTAAATTCTTGGGTCATTTCTGCTAATGGTAAATGGGTAACTAAGTATTTAACTGAGGAAGAATAAAAGAATAATATGTAAATGGGTCACTCACTCACTCCCTCTATCTCTCTCCCCTTAACCATAAACCCTAAACCCTAAACCCTTAAACCCTCTACCCTCTACCCTTAACCCTCACTTCCTTTAGCTCTCTCTCTCTCAAGTCTCTCCCTCCTACAACCACTCCCTCTCTGAGGTCTCTCTCTCACTCACTCACTCAATCTATCTCAAGTCTCTCCCTCCTACCCCTTCTCCCTCTCTTAGGTCTTTCTCTCACTCACTCCCCTCTACCCTTAACCCTTAAGCCCTCACCATCTCTCTCCAGGTCTCTCCCTCTTACCCTCTCCCTCTCTCAGGGTCTCTCTCTGCTCACTCTCTATCTCTCTCCCCTCTACCTTAACCTAGGCCTTAGGCCCTTAACCCTCAAAATCTTCATCTACCCTTTATCTCTCTCCCGGTGCTCCTCCTCCTCCCTTTCATCAAGTCTCACCCTCCTACCACCTCTCCTTCTCTCAGGTCTCTCTCTTACTCAGTCTATCTTCCCTCTGCCCTTAACCCTCTGCCTTCTATATAGACCCTATGTCTCTCTCCACTCCACATGCTCTCTCTCCACCGTCCTCTGTCTCTCCCTCTGCCACCTTCAAGCCTAAACCCTTAACCCTTAGGCTTCAGACCCTTAAACCCTCTGCCTCTGCCCTCTCTCTCTCTCAGATCTCTCCCTCCTGCCCCTCTCCCTCTCTTAGGTCTCTGTCTATCTCTCTTCACTCCTCTGTGTCTCCCTCTGCCATGAGCCTAAGGCAACCCTAGGCCTAGGCCCTTATCCTTAAACTCTAGGCCATGACCCTCTACCCTCTACATTTAACCATTGCATATCTCTCTCCTCCTCCTCTTTTCCCTCTGTCTCAAGTCTCCACCATCCTACCCTCTCCATCTCTGGGGTCTCTCTCTCTCTCTCTCTCTCTCTCTCTCTCTCTCTCTCTCTCTCTCTCTCTCTCTCTCTCTCTCTCTCTCTCTCTCTCACTCTTATCTCCCTCCCCTCTACCCTTAACCCTCTACCTTCTACCCTCTACCCTTAACCTCTACTCTCTATCTCTCTCCTACTCCCTCCCTCTCTCTCTCTCTCTCTCACTGGATCCCTCTATCTCTCTCCCCTCTACCCATAATCCTAAACCCTTAACCCTTAAACCCAAACCACAAACCCTCTACCCTCTGCCTCTCTCTCTCTCTCAAGTGTCTCCTCCTACCCCTCTCCCTCTTTGGGGTCTCTCTCTCCTCTCACTCTCTCTATCTCTCTCCCTCTACCCTTAACTCCTAAACCTTAAACCATTAACCCATAAATTCGACCCTTAGAGCCCTGTACCAAACTCTAAACCCTTAATATTAGGTGTGTATTAAGACATTATAAAAGTATAATTTTTTGGAGTTCTATTAATATTTGAATGATCAATGATGATGAATGGGAAAATATAAGGAAATTTAATATTTTCAACTAAAAGTTAAGGTTCAATTAAGTTAGTGTTCACTTAGAGGGGTTGGGTTTGGGGTTCAATTAATTCAATTTGGGTTGGGATTGAGGATGAGGTTGGGGTTTAATTAAGGTTATGAATTCAATAAGAGTTCAAATGGGTCAAGGTTAAGGTTAGGGTTGGGGTTAAGGTTCAATTAGGATAAGAATTAGTGTTAGGGTTAGGATTAGAGTTCAACTGTAGTTCAAAGTTAGGGTTATGGTACAATTAGGACTACTATTCAATAAATGTTCAATTAGGGTTAATACTTAATTAATGTTAGTTTTAAAGTTCAATTAGGGTTCAGGTTAGGGTTGGGATTATGAATCAAGTAGGTTCGGGTTAGGGTTTTATTAGAGTTAGGTTTAGGGTTTAGTTAGAGTTAGGGTTAGGGTTAGTGGTAGAATTCAATTATGCTTAGTGGTCAATTACAATTAGATTTAGTGTTCAATTAGGGTAGGGTTAGAGTCCAAATAGGGTTAGGGTTTATTAGAGGTTAGGATTAGAGATAGGCCAAAGTTTTGTGTTTAATTATGATATCTAGAATTTAGTATAATTTTAGAAAATGAAATGATTTGGACAAAGAAAAAGAAGCCAGAAAAGGATTGATTTTATATAGATCTTATTTCTTAATTTATTCTAAAATTCTAATTAATAATTGTTTAATTAATTTAAAATGAATATTTAATTTAGTTAATTTAATTATATTGAATAATTAGTAAAACTAAATAGATAATAAATATTTTATGGATTTTAAAAATTAGAGATTTAGTTTAATTTATTTTGTAATATCAAATATGCAAATTTTTAGGATTGAAATGCTTAATTTATTTTAAAATATTTATAATTAATGTTGAATTTATAAATAATATTAAAACATTAATAAATATAGCCCTAATAATATGTTATTAGGATTAGGGTTGTGTTAATTATTAAACTAGGTTAGAATTATGGTTCAATTGTTTTAGGGTTTAATTGGGGTTAGTGCTCATTAAGGGTTAGGTTTAAATATGATTCAATTGGGGTTAGGGTTCAATTAGGGCTAGGATTTAGATTGGCTTAGGGTTAGGGTTAGAAATAGTGTTTAATTAGTCTTAGAGTTAAAATAGGGTTCAATTAGGCTTAGGGTTAAAATTACGATTCAATTAGGGTTAGGGTTCAATTAAAGGTATGATTATATTTCAATTACGGTTATGATTCAATTATGGTTAGGGTTTTGGTAAATTATAATTATCTCATATATATGAGTTTGGGGTTAGAGCTAGGATCTTGATTTAATTAAGCTCAGGCTTAAGGTTACAATTAGGGTTTAATTAAGCTCAAGGTTAGGGTTAAGGTTAAGGTCGGGGTTTGACTAGGGTTATAATTAGAGTTAAGGTTGTCATGAGAACTATGGTTAGTGTTAAACTAAGGATCATGAATAGCATTAGAATTATGGTTAGGGTTAGAATTATAATTAAGATTATAATTAGGGTTAGAATGAGAAGGGCTAGGATTATAATTATATATAGAATTAGGGATGGGATTAGCATTAGGGTTAAGGTTAGGTTAGGTTTACCATTTAATTAGAATTGGGGTTCTAGGATAAAGCTTGGGTTCAGTGATAGGGTTAGGGTTGGGGTTAGAGTTAAAGTTCAATTACAAATAGGGTTAAGGTTCAATTAGGTTTAAGGTTACGGTTAGATTAGGTTTATGATTCAATCTCAACAATAATTCTCACTTTAACTCTAACCCTAAACTTAATCGTAAAACTAACAATGACACTATTTTTAACCCCAACCCTAACTAAATATATATCTAACCCTAACCTTAATTCTATAACTAAAAGTAATTCTAATATTGTCTTTCATGTTGTGCTACAAATGCTACTAGCATATATTATTTATTTATTAATATATACAAAATACCCCTTCTCCCTCTCTCAGGTCTTTCTCTCACTCACTCACTCTCTCTATCTCTCTCCCCTCCACCCTTAAACCATCTGCCCTCTACCCTTAACCCTCCCTCCCTCTATCTCTCTCCCACTCCCCTCTCTCTCTCTCAATTATGTAAATATCCTACCCCCTCTCCCTCTCTTGGGTCTCTCTCTCTCTCTCACTCACTCCTCCCTCTATCTCTCCCTTAACCTAGAGCCCATAACCCTTAAAACCCTCACCTCTACCCTTAACCCCTCTACTTCACTCTCTATCTACCACTCCCCTCCCTCTCTCTCTCATTTGAATCCCTCTATCTCTCTCCCCTCTACCCATAAATATAGACCCTTGGCTTGTATACCCCAATTGTAAACCCTCACCCTCTACCCTCTCTCTCTCTAAGGGTCTCTCCCTCCCTACCCCTCTCCTCTCTCGGGTTCTCTCCTCTCTCTCTCTCTCTCTCTCTCTCTCTCTCTCTCTCTCTCTCTCTCTCTCTCTCTCTCTCTCTCTCTCTCTCCCTCTCTCTCTCTCTCCCTCTACCCTTAACCCTAAACCTTAAACCCATAGCATAAACTCTAAACCCTTAAACCCTCTACCCTCTATCTCTCTCCCAGTACTCCCTCCCTCCCTCTCTCTCTCTCACTCCTAAGTTTATCCACTCTACCCTTAGCCCTCTACCCTTAACCCTTAAATCCTTAAATCTTCTACCCTCTATATCTCTCCCACTCCCTCCCTCTCTCTCTCTCTCAAGACTCTCCCTCCTATCCCCTCTCCCTCTCTTAGGTCTCTCTCTCACTCACTCCCTCTATCTCTCTCCCCTCTGATGGAACTTTATATTTTTGCTCCTTATGTTCCATTCCTACCCTGACTGGTGTTACTGGTCTTTCATGGTGTCAAAATTTTCTTAGGTTGGTGGTTTTAGCTTTATTTTCATATAAAACCCTTGTGTTTATTTTATGCCTTGGTTGGGATCTATTTCGATGTTACTTTTTGAGGGGTTTTAAAATGACTTATGTCCTATCATTCCGTCTAGGCTGAGTCCCTTTGTTTTAATATTTTATTTCCTCCGTAGGGTTTTATTTTCCTAAGTCTTGGTTGGCCCTTTGTTTCATCATTTAAAGAAAACTTATGTTGTTGTTTACCATCCGCCTCGTGATGTCCCTGTTTCCTTTGAATAAATGTTTTTTTTTCAAAAAGATGAAGTTTGTGCGACCATTTATCAACTATCATTTGATTTTAGCCACTCCTTGCCATCCTGTGATGACCCCACCACACCACTTTGGTTGATCGTGATATCAAGGGCGAGTGCCACATGTCCTATTTGGTGAGGCTGAAGGTGATAAGTTTGGTTGACCGTCAATCAATTTTCATCAGATCTTAACAGTTGCCTACCATCGCGTGATCGAAAGTTGCAAGGTTTTTACTGATCATGATATCACATGCGGGTGCCATGTGTCTCATCTGATGAAGCCGAAGGAATGAAGAAAATATTGTGGTAATTTAATCCGGCCTTAATACATTAAAAGGTGGGTTACTAAAGTTTTCCTGAGGTGCACATGTTAAATAAATCAGTAGATATGTTATAATCTTGATGAGAAAACTGCCCGATCTTGAATAATAAGGTTGGTGACTGTGTTCAAGGAATAAGATCACGAATGCTCAAGATCTACAGTTTCCCACCATCACGTGATCCAAAGTTGTAGGATCTTTACTGATTATGATATCATGGGCAAACGCCACATGGAATTCCTTGGAAACATATGCTATGGCGGGTCCCTTATTGCCACGTTGGCGATTGTGTCAGCTTCTTTTGAAGATGGTTGTTTGATGATTTGATCTAACTGAAGGATCGACAACTAAAATTTAAATCTGCATCAAATATGGTTGGAGCTGTTCATACAGTGTGCAAGTGAGCTTTGCTTGCAGATGAGACACTTGTTGGATGATTTGATCATCCATTCTATTAAATTCTTGGGAAATTTTTGCATTACTACTGGTCCCTCTCCCCTAAAGGAATAAGGAGGCATCACTAGGCCAATGACAAACAATGACATAAGTTGTTTTAACGAGGGAACACGAGACCAACAAAAGACTTAGGAAAAATAAAGTCAGGCAAAGGAAATAAAAGAATAAAACAAAATGGGGCCTAGCCTAGATGAAGCGATGGGGCTTAAGTCATTTTAAATCCTTCCCAAAAAGTAATGGCCAAATAGATCCCATCCAAGGTGTAAGACAAACACTAGGGTTTTACATGAAGACCAAGGTAAAACCCCAACCTTAGGCTTTTCCCAAACACCATAGATGACCAGAGACACAAGGTAGGATAAAATAGAACACAAAGAATAAAACTTTGAAGTTCCATCACTACCCATGACTAGGCTAAAACCCATTAACCCTTAACCCTTAAACCCAAACATATTCCTCTACCCTCTCTCTCTCTCAAGTCTGGCCCCATGCACCCCCTCTCTCCCTCTCCTCAGGGTCTCTTTCTCTCTCTCCTGCTCCCTCTATCTCTCCCTCTACCCTAAACCTAACCCCTTAGCCTTAAAATCTAAACCTTAAACCCTCTACCCTCTACGTTAGCCCTCTACCCTTATCTCTCTCCCTCCTCCCTCTTTCCCTCTCTCTCTCAAGTCTTAGCCCTCCTGCCCTATCCCTCTCTCGGGTCTCTGCTCACTCACTCCTTATACTCTCCTCCCGCCTTAACCCTCTGCCTTCTGCACACCCTTAACCCTCTGCTCTCTATCTCTCTAGAACCCTCCTCTCTCTCACTCGTCCCACTCTATCTCTCTCCCTCTACCCGCAACCCTAAACCCTTAACCTCTCCCTCTATCTATCTCCCCTTTGCTCCTCTCTCTATCAAGTCTCTTCCTCCTAGCACCACTCCCTCTCTTAGGTCTCTCTCTCTCTCACTCACTCAATCACTCTATCTCAAGTCTCTCCCTCCTACCCCCTCTCCCTCTCTTAGGTCTCTCTCTCACTCACTCACTCCCTCTATCTCTCTTCCCTCTACCCTTAACCAGAAACCCTAAACCCTTAACCCTTAAACCTTAAACCCTTAAACCATCTACCCTCTACCCTTAACCCCCCTCCCTCTATCTCTCTTCCACTCCCTCCCTTTCTCTCTCTAGAGTATCTCCATCCTACCCCATCTCC